>CM061064.1:191510107-192735107 GCA_030762895.1 Sophora flavescens
TGCCCGTCAAGTCACAATGATACAACGTAGCATGATATACCCCGCTTCTTCAAGGTATTCACACAAAACAACTCGCTTTGGGTCACAAATATATGAAAACATTTAATTATCGCGCCTTTTCTTTGTGTATAATTTTTTACTTGTCGGCTTTCAAAGGTTCACGCACTTCCATAATTTTTCAATGTATTAAAAAAAATTGTAAAACGGGATACTTGAGTCCGAAAGTGCCCAATCACAAGAGTCTTAAACCGATGCACCAAATAGAGACTTTGTGGTCGTAGGAAAAATTAACATTTCACCTTAACTTTTTTCACCACGCTTGCATAACGTATGTAGTGACACACAATCAACAAAATATATGGCATTACACCACAACAACGTGTCACGATCATAGATCATCAAAGCTTATTATCACTAGTAGCCCGACGCCTCGCTACTAGTTCCACTTTTCAACGTTATTTTCGCCTTCCGCGAAAAAACAAAACAAAACCAAAATTTTCATAATCTCATCTCGCTATTGGAATATTGTTTGAGTAAAGACTTTGTAAAACTTTGTTTGAAATTCATTTTAAAAAATCACCTTGTTTTTAAAAATTTCATTTTTTCAACGAAAATCAAAATTAACTTTTCTTTTAAAAGAATTCCTTCTAATTTAAGGAATTAATTTGAAACCCTTTACTTGTTAATTTATTTCAAAATTTTACTTCATCAAAAGAAAAAATATCGCTTCTTTTTCATAAATTTATTACAAAAATAAATTGAAATATGATTTCATCTTTCTACTTTTCAATCAAAACTTATTTTCAAATAAAATTATTTATTTATAATTTACTCCACGATTTCTATTAAGACTTTTATCTTAATTTATTTATTTGTTGTCTAAACTGCTGTTAGGCTTTCAATGCAACAACTTAAACAAATATATCATTACGCCAAACACATTTATATAATCAGCAACTTTGTATAAATCAATGACACATAATGCATGGAATATGCACTGTATAAAACTCTGCACGGTATTCATCCGCAAACAAATCAATCATTAAACCAAATCATATTCACCAATATTCAATCAATCATCATTAAGAAAAAACATAGGTAACACATGGTCATCATAATAATAAATCCTACGTGCTTTCCTTACCTGTGAGTAAAACTAAAAAGGATTCGATCGCTGTTTCAAAGCAAATTTAACTTGAGTTCTCGTTACTTATTGCAATTTAATCAAAACAAATGTTTAACATAAGTTAAAACTTATAAATCACCCTAATTCTTCATGCATGCTTTTATCATGCTCTAAAAATATGCTAGAAAATTTTAATTTCTACAAGCTTTTGGATTTGGGGACTTTTAAGTATCAAATATAGAATAAAATTTAAAACTTGAAAATAAAAATTCAAACCTCAGCCTCATCAATCATAGGTTTCCCGCCTCCACAAGAAATGGTGGAGAAATATGATTTTTCACCAATCTAATTTCATGTACGAATACTATAGTGTTCTAAAACATCTTACTTCTAAAAAAATTGACTAATCCTCATCAACTCATCAATGAGTTTCGCCCCTTTAAAATACAAGGGTTAGTGACATTAAATTTTTCAAAGTAAACATTACTCACTCAAGCAGTTTATAGTTTGCCAACATGCATCCTACTAATGATCAAAAGTTAGGCTCCACTAACTCAAATATTTTAGAGTTTTAGCCATAGAATCACAACAAGGAAGCCGAATGGCATATCATAAATAACTACAGTGTCTGAAAATACTTAATCAAAGTCCTTAAGCCATGCATATGGGATTTTTTCATCAAAAGCTCTTTTTCCCCTCTTGGTGTTTTTGGCCACACCATGACTGGCTGGGAGGATAACTTTCTTTGAACACATGCAAGACATGAAAATGAAAGTGAAAATGAGTAGGAGCAATAGAAACCATTTTCATTTAAAATTGATTTTCTTCTAAGACCATGAGTTGGAACCATGAACATATAGCATAAATAATCAACATGTGTGTAAAATTTGTTGCAAAACCACTAACCTTCCTCCTTAGATTTCACCCTTCCAAATAGGGTCATTGGAAAGCCTTTTTCATGGTATTTAAGAAGAGAGAACTTGAAAGAAGATGGTTTTAAAAACAAAGGTTGAATGTTTTCATGGGACAATTTTGACATGCATGTGTGGAGAATGAAAATCGTAAGAAACTTAAAGTAGAATAGATGAACATTATACCTAGCAGCAGTAAATTAGAAGCCTTGGAGAGCGAGAGCAAGACTTGAGTTTGCTCTAAAAACAAGAAGAACTTAAGCAAGTTTTCATATGAGTGCTTTGGAGTTTATGAGAAAGTGGAAGAAGTTAAGGGAGGTTATGCTTATATTGTGAGTGCGCTAGTTCACAGAATGAGAGGAAAAAATTAAAAATTCAAGCAATTTTAATTGTAATTTTAATGATTTTTTTAAAATATAATAATTCTATTACTTAAAATAATGATTTCATTTAATAATGGTTTACTATCTTAAACTGATTCTTAGCTCACCAAACACTCCAAAATATGATGCAACAAATTCATTGACTTCCCCTTGTGTTTGCCCAAATAATTCCTTTCCTTGAACCGTAAAACGACCGTATTTTTATGAATGCGACCAAAAAATCAATAAAATAAATTTTGAATGATTTTTTTAAATAGTGGAAACATTAGCAAATTATAATTAAGTCCAATCGCTTTCGTGCTCTCCTTCTCGGATAGCCTACCTAATCGCCTAAAAGGAAGCACGACCAAGTAGTAGAAGTTAGGCCAAGCCGAGTTTCATCTTTCTGTACCTGGGTCACATGATGCCAATAGTTGAAAAATGCTCAAAAGTCCACGCATGTAACAACATAAACGATTCACTCAATTTTTAAGTAGAACACAATTGAATTTCACAAGAGCCAACAATAGCAAAACAAGAAACAGAATCATGGTACTTAAAGAAGGTAATGTAACTAGCTATTTGTTTGCAGCAATGACAGTGTCGCACACAACCTGGTCTACATATATATATGACATGCGTAGCCGCACTCCCATGCATAGGCATTTCACATCGTATTAAGGTAACTAAGAGATCCAAGTACACATATCTATGTAGGTCACACTTTTATAAGCAAATAATGCAATCCCAACCAAATGCGGACAGAGTGCAGTTTGCTGTGGAACAGTCCGTGGTCATCATCATCAACATTAACTCAGACATCCCCGCGAACCATAGAAACGAACGTGGCAACCCTGGGCTCGTGATCTCCTTATTTGCCTCCATCTTATGGCGCTAGAGCTCAACCGTGAAATTTCTAGTAATCTGACAACACGGGGAGATGACGGCATGGAAGGGAAGACAATATGATCTAGAGATGAAGTATGGATGACACATCATCCAAAGATAATTGTCATATCCCCCGAATGGCAAGTGGAAATCACAGGTCTTTTCTCACACTGCCGATAAATGTGGACAACATACCCATTGGGCCCAATCGCGGGCGTAACTACACATCGCGAACGATGCTAGCCCCGTAGTTCTCCACCAAGTTCTTTATATACTGCTCAATAACAATTTCCGCCGCTTTCCGACTATTGTTATCAACCTTCAAAGACACCACTCGGCCCTCTCAAGCAATAAAGGAAACACTATTAATTATGAATTTAGGTGTCTAAAACAAAACAACATCCAAATTTTTTCAGAAACCTGTTACCTTCTTCGCCCATAAGCCCGGCGCAACATGCTCCCGTGACCTCAACACTCTGGCCAAATCTCGTCCTCCTGAAACTACTCCTCAGGCCAGACCTCTGCTGAAAATCGATCTACCCAATGAGGTCTCATCCCTGGCCGCATTGTTCGAGTACGCTCCCTATGTACCGTTATGCTGGCTTGTGCCGCGCATTACCCACCTAGTTTTTGCCATACCCACAAATGAATATAATAAATGTCAAAATTTCAAAATTTAAATATATAATAAATATAAATAATTAATTAAAAAATAAAATAAAATAAAATAAAGGAGTTAGGAGTTTTTCATTTTGTTAGTAGTAAGTGGGTGTGTGCCATGTAGGAACTTGGCTACGTGGGTATTACCAACTTGGTGAGGCACATTCATCATTTATTATAGGTTATGCCAATTCTATATGTTATTGACCTTGATTTTATACATCAAAGCAGATATTGGTATAGCCATATCAACTTTAACCAAAGCAGACAATGGTAATGTTATAGCAATAAAATAAATAAATCAGGAAGAAGCCTCCAATGTTATCCTAATGGATGGGAAATGAAGAATTAAATTAATACTGTCTTTGATCATATATAGCTGTAGGGGTGGCAAGAAATGATCCATTTATTCATCATCCATCCAGATCGTCATCCACGAAAATCATCCAACCATCCATGTTATAAAAAAAATATAAATGGATTGGATGGATTGTATTATTTTTTTAGTGGATGGTTTATGATCCATCCAATATTTTTTAAAATCCATTGGATCAACAATAAAAAATGTAATTGATCAACTTTTATCCATTCCAAAACCAATTTATTTTTTTCATATTATTTTTCACCAAATAAAAACCCTCCATTTGTAACAAAAAAAAACACTCCATCTAATTTTCTTCACTTCTCTATTATTTTTTTTTCACTATTTTTTATTTTATTTATCTGCTTTTTTTTCTTTTTTTTTGTTACATTAAGATTAATCCAATTAATTGTTCTCAAACACCAGATTCTGATACCATCTTAACACGTATGTGTTTCTTTTTCGTTTTTTTTTTTTTTTACGAAACTTAAAAAAGGTATTAAAAATGGATGTTAAAACACGCTTATATTGTCGCCTAGCATGTTAGATCTGTTATTGTCGCACCGTTGAAACTGCTATAGAAAAAGTGCACAAAATGTTTATTGGGTTGAGTTCATAAATTTAAAATTTCATACATAAAACCCTGCCTCACTAGTTTTTTTTTTTGATAGGCACCGCTATCTCATTAGTTAAATGTATGGATAATTAAGAGTGACAATCTCAAATCAATAATATAAACAAGGGTTAAATATGTTTTTAATATCTTTTTTACAAAATTTCGCTTTTAGTCCTCGGTTTGAAAACATATTTTTTATCCCCATTTTAAAATGTGTCGAAAGCGTATACACCACACATTTTTAATCCATCATTTTATGGCTAAAATCGATTTTAGTCAACGATTTTCAAATAGAAATGTATGAGAGGGATCATTTCACACATTTTAAAAAACAAGCAGACATAAAAACTAAATTTTCCAAATAAACGAATAAAATCGAATTTTTATCAAAAAAAATATAGGGACTAAAAATATATTTATTCATATAAACATAATATCCACAAATAGATCTTTTTTGCCTTAATGTTTGTCTCATTGCTTCCATGAAGCTCCTTTTTCAAGGAAGGGTGTTGATTTAGAAGAATTTAGATCATAAAGAAAGTTAGAGAAGGAAAAGTGTTACTATTTTGATATTTTTTGTTGCACCTAAAGCGTAATTATGTTTTCAGGTTTGTTGAAGTTTCAACAAGTGTCGATTTTCTATTATTCTTTGTACTTTGAATCTCTTTTAAGTTTCTGTACTAAAATTTCCTATCTTTCACCAAAACAACAAAATTCACGTGGCATGGAATATATAACCCCTTCAATAACATCAAATCGTGAGCTTGGTTTTGTGTAATCGAGGAAAATGGGCAATTCATGTACCTTATGGATGGCCCATGAATGAATCAATATATCTTAAAAGTTTAATCCATCAAGTCCATCCATTACACAAAAAAAAGTTAATGAATTGGGATCAATTCGATCATATTATTTTGGATTGATAATGATCCATCCACTATCTTTTAAAATCCAACGGATCACATCTTTAAATGTAGGAGAGAGACTAGAGATGGGAAAGAGAGAGATAGAGGAGAGAGAGAGGAGGAGAGGTGATATTTTAAAAACTAATAAAATTATTTAATTGTACAAAAAAATTATTAGTAGAGAATTAATATTTTAAAATTAATAAAATTATTTAATTGTACAAAAAAAATTTACAAAAAAAAATTTAGGAGAGGTATATTTTAAAACTAATAAAATTATTTAATTGTAAAAAAAATATTCTTTAAAATAATTTTATGGATTGGATTGGATATCCATCCAAAAAAAGTTGTAATGGATGGATTGGATGGATTTTATTAAATGGATCATTGGATTGATGGATTTTTTAATGAATTTTTAATTGATCATAATGATTAATGGATCGCTTTTAATCCATCCATTACAATCCGCATAAAAATTTATCCAATCCATCCATTTGCCACCCCCAGCCATGCCTATATTATGCAGGAAAAAGGAGAATACCGGACATAAAACATCCGATATTTATATTTTGTGACAGGTACCGGATTTGTAGATCCGATATGAAAATTTTAAACAAACTCAACATACCGAATGTCTACATCCGGTAAAGAGAAAATAAAAACACATACCGGATATGCATTTCCGGTATGTACTGCGCAAAAGATATGACATACTGGATATGTAGTCCGGTATGTTATTCAGAAACCATTCACACATACCGGATTTCGACTTCCAGTTTATACAATTTCAACGTACCGGATCTCGAGTTCCGGTGTTTAAAAACACAGTTTACAAATCTGGATCTACAAAACCGGATTGCAACTACAAAAAACAAGTAAGCATGAAAGAAAATACCAGCACGAGGACGAGGAGGACGAAGAACTCTCGGTTGCAGGAAAATGGAGGAGAGCCGGAATCTTCTCTTCTTAAACGAAATCTGGAGATGACGAAAAGAGGAGATGCATAAATACCCGGCACGAGGAGGAGGTGGAGGAGGAAATATGGAGATGCGGTTTTGTAGTGCGGGTGAAGAAGAAGAACGCGATTTCCAGGAAGGAGAGAAGAATGGGTGAAGCAAGGGGAGAAGAAGATGGGGTGAAGCAAGGGGAACCGGAAATGGGGTTGTGGAACCGGAAGTTGATTTAGGGAATTCAAGGGTATTTTGGGGTTTTAAAATTGTTTTTAAATTTTTGTGGTGCATGTGAGTTATGTGGGTGTAAAATGCAACACCCTTATTATATAAAGGCTAAAACATCTTTTTGCTATTTATCTTTTTAAAATTTATTTTGGTTATTTATCTTTAAAAATTCATTTTAATCGCTATGCTTCAAAAGTCGATCCAAAATGGCCATTTCCGTCATCTCCCATCCAACTCCGTTAGAAACCAGTGACGCGACACTCTTCTTCTTCTAATTCCCCAACTCGAGAGTGACGCTTGAAAGAAGCTTATTTAAGCCCTTTTTGACTTATCTCGATGACATGCTCTTATGCAGTGTGTTTGGCAAAGCTTATAAAAATAACTTATGCCATCCCATAAGAGTTTTTGACTTATTTTCATAAGTCACCTTGGGTTTCTTATCAATTATTATAAGAGCTTATGCACTAAACACCCTCTCCCCGTATTTTTCACTATTCGAATCCTCTCTCACGCCCCTTTCTTTCTTTTTCTTTCTTTAAGCGCTTATGGCGCAGCTCTCATGCGATAAGGTCTTATGTGATAAGCTTCTTAATTAAGTTGTTTTACTCAAACTCACCCCGAGTCTTCTTCCCCAAAATGAAACCCTAGGCCAAAATGAAACCCTAGACGCCTCGCTGTGGGGACCACCACGCACCATCACCTCGAACGCCGTGAAGCCGCCACCGTCTCCCTCCTCAACCGCGTCGCCGTCGCCCATGCCCTCCCTATGTTTTCCCTATGTTTGGCCCCCGTCAGTGTAAATAGATCCGTGTTGGAGTTGAATAGCAAATAAAATCGAAGGTTTATCCCCCGCTTTTGTTAGATTGAGATTATTCGCTCCGGATATATTGATGGTCGTCCCATTGATGGTTGTAAATAGATCTGCCCGATGTTACTAATTCAAACCACCAAAGTCACTATCGCACGACGTAGCCGCCTCTGCTCAAGCATCCTCATCGCGCCTATGTTCAAGCCTCCTCATCGCCGCCTGCTCAAGCCTCCTCATCACGCGAACGCCGCCTATTCAAGACTCGCCATTGATGCGGTTCATGTAAGGGAGGAAAGGGAAACCGAGATTTACAAAGTGAGGGGGGAGAGGGGAAACTGGATTCAGGTGAGGGGAAGATGGAAACGAGATTCATTGTGCATGGGATGGGAGGGAGGGGAGGGGGGGGGGGACACGATTCAGAGAAGGGTGTGGAGAAAAGAACAAATTTCAGAGTGTGGGAGGGAGAAGAAACCGAGATTTAGAGAGGGAGAAGTGAGCGTGTATCCGAACTCGTGGGGCTTGGGTTATAATGCCCAGATTCCTAAAAAATTCTGATTCCTACCAACATTAACGAACATGAGTAACAGATCTGATGGAAGGACCATTTTGGGTCACTTTTGAAACATAAAAGACTAAAATAAATTTTTTTAAAAATAAATGACCAAAATGAATTTTACCCAAAAGATAAAGGACCAACAAAATATTTTAGCCTTATATAAATATATAACGGGCCTCCAAGTATGTCAATTTATTGGGCCCTTAAAAGGCAAATTTAAGACCCGCTTGATCCAACACGCAGCGGAGCGGGAACCCTAACCGGGCACGAAAGTGACGAAACCCTAATTTGTATCTATATAAATCAATCATCACCGATTTCTCCATCACAGTTGCGCTCGTCTCACCTGTTAGCATTGTCTCGTTGCATTCCAATTTGTCTCAGTTCATAGCTCCTATGTATGTTTACTTTGCTTTGTAATTTAAAAATTCATAGAATTTTCACTTGGAAATTCTTTTCTGAACTGTTTCCATCAATTGTTTATATCACATCCTTAATTTATTGAGCAAATTGTGTTGAGTCTGTGATGAAGATGTTTACGTGCTAGAGGCGAGCCTCTTTTGAGCTCGTCATTGATGGCGCAATTATCCTCTAAGAAGTTCTGAGCTCAACCTCCTTTTCTTTTCTTCTTTTTAAAATTTTTCTCAATGCCCATTGTTTAATTATTGTTTTAGTTTTTTATTATTTAAGAAAATTTCAAACTTGGCGGCGATTATTATTTGGGTACTGTGATTTACTAGTTTTAGGGTTTGGTTGAGTCTTGAGAGGGAAAAGCGAGATGATGATAGCAATTCATGTCTGTCAATCCACTGATATTAGTGTGATGTACTCATGAATCCTGACAGGTTCTGATCGCTGTCTTTTTTCCCTCAAATTTGTGTATACTTTTTTTTTGTTCCTCAATGTTTTGGTTTGTTTATTGGTCTTTAGGTCGTGTTTTTAATAATGATTGAAGATGGTCTTGACTTTTGAGAATTTCGGAAATTAGAATCGTGGTGGGCATGTGATGAATCTCATGTTGTAAATGGGTAATTTGCGTCTGAATTAATTTGATGCTATATCACCTTGGAGAACTGATGCCCATAACTATGCGGGATGTAGAATACTTTGTATTTGCTTGCTGTGTTTCTCTGAATTAATATTGATGATTTCTGTGATTTATGTTTTCCCTGTTAACCTGTGGCTTTTGGATTGGGATAAATTGGTTAATTCCATTGAAGTCGGCGAAAGGGTAATACTTTGAGGCTATTAGCTTTATTGATGGCAAATGACGATGCAAAGGGAAATGAAGCTCTGGAATTACACGTGTGATCACTAATCAACAATGCTCCAACAACAAACTGGCAGAAGCCGGATAGAATTATTCAAAGTTTGCAGACAGATAAAAAAGTGTTTAAGAAAATTGTTGTATTTATTACATTGAAAAGGCAAGAATAAATTAAACTTGGTACAACTCTTGAGACCAAAATTGGACAACTGGTTTGCCAGATTATCCTATGGTATGACTATACACATTTGCCCAGTATAACTATTTGTAAAATGTTATTATGTAATTGACTCAACTTCGCAAAATGCTTGATTCTCCAGTGTCTCTCAAAATGGAGGCTAGATGCAAAGCAAATCTGGACTCTCCAATGAGTTGTCTCATTCTCAACAGGGCTTCAAAGACAACCAAGGTTTTAACACCCTGCGGGTAAAATAAACAAATGATTACATTTGTACCCAAAAAAAAATTGATTTCATTCAGGCTGAGTTGAAGTTTTGGGGCTGAGATGGTGTCTTCAGTGGGCTTAAGATGAGCACTTTGAAAGCCTGGTCATTGAGATTGATGCAGAAATGGTTTTAAATCTCTGAAGGGTCAATCCAAAATTGTTTGTGTTGAAAACCTGATCCAAGTCTGTAAAGATATTCATGCAAAAACACCTTTGATATCAGCATAAATAGGGAGAGAAATGTGGCTGCACATGTTTTGGTAGGAGTAGCAAAAAATGTAGGATCCAGATTTTGGGTGGGAAATGTCCTAGGAAAAGTGTTTCATATTTTTTTGTAATGACTCTTTGTTAGCTTAATTGAAAGTTAATTTCCCATTAAAAAAAATCAACATATAAGCAAAAGCGGTAAGCTTCTTTATGTAGCATCAGATAATGCTAAATAGCAAATTTCAACCCTTTTTTTTTTTCTTTTTATCCCAACCATGTAAAATTGTGAATATGATAATCTTGAGGTCACCTGGAATTTTATTGTTTATAAAACATCTAGAGATTAATCCTTTAACATGTATCAAAAAATTTCAACTGATGTGAATTACTATCTACCAAATCATATATTTGGAATTCACCTTGATTGATTAATTGACTATTATTCATTTTCTGTGATGTCCAAATTCATTTTCTAGATAACAGCTCATGAATTGGATATAAAGAGAATATGGAAATCTATTTACCAGTAACTAATATGATTGCAAGTCCCCATCTTCTTTGAAGAAAACTTCTGGGTGTACTGCTGCACTAGTGAAATTTAAAGCTCTTTGTAACTTGCGATGGTCAAATACTTCAACATCAACCAAAAATATTGAACTAACTGGTCTATGATCTGAGAACTTATTTGTTGCACTCCCATATTTAAGTTGCTTTATTCCTTTTCCTAGCCACAATATACGATCACACCTGTGTAATCTTACATTATCATTTACTGCATTTTACTCTGCCTAATAAACAATAAGTAATCTAATGCATGTATGTATCCCACAACACTCACAAGTTTGCTAACTAGACTTACGCTTACCATGCTGGAGATCTCTTCTTTTCCCCTTCTTTTGGGTTCTCACCAACATATTTATCAGAATCAAATTCATACTTGTAAGTGGGAGGAAAGTTTATTAACCCCTCTCTCCATCCATCAAATACATGTCCACTATGTAATTCATTGCTTAGCTGCATATAATATGTGAAGCAATTAGAAAAACTCTTGGATAAAATGAATCCAAATTAGATGCCATCACTTTCAACTCCTTTCGTAACTCCAGGAAGAGATTTTGTACTATGCAAATTTTCAAGCAGCGAGTATTTGATACCTGATCATAATTCATCAGTTCATCCCACTTCCTTAAAGTCACCAGCTTTCGAACTTCCACATCCAACAAATTGATACGATAATTCAAATCTCCAAACCAGAAAATCTGACTGTTAACAAGAAGCAAATTAGCAACCCGGATCAAAGTTGTTCATTCATAACATTAATGTGAACCACTACAGATCTCAGAAGCAACAGATAAATCAAAATAGGTAACAAAAAAATAACACCATCTTCACTCTACAATCTACATACATATCTGTGTGTTGCAAAGTCCTATCTTATGAATTACTTTTTGTTCATGTAGCCAGCAAAGTACATTCTCCTCATCTGTGGTTTTGCCACACTTGTTTTGTCTACTTATTTCTTCAGTTGACTCTAGTTGTTTCTCTATTCAACATGTTTTTCTTTTTCAGTACTAAATTCTTTAAATTTATTGACACTTTCATAGACGGTATGATGGCACAACTAAGGTTTATAAAGCATGACTATTTGTTTTTTATCTTATTGAAACTGGGAATAATATAAAAGTGAATGAAGCTGTGATCTTAGTATTGGCAACATCAGATTAAGCAAAAATTGAACATACAATTTAGATTGATTTCATTATGGTTGTTTATCAAATTGTCCAACATATACAATGCTTTAGTTAGTTTTACATTTTTCTAACAGCCCTTTGGTTTTGTGAAGCTCATTAGGTGATTGTAAAGGACAATTGTCAACATAAAGTAAAGCTTACTCGTGAGATGGGATTGTTTGTGGTTGATCTGTATCAAAGACAGATGAGAAGCAAGTGCGTCGCAGAATTTCATGAACATCCGAGTTTCGTCTTTGTTCAGCTCCATCCTTCTGACCAGAAGTCAGATGGGAACAAACAAAGCACAGACGTGACTGAAAGAGAGACATACTAACTGAAACAGACCCCTGCATCAGTTATAATTTGTAATCACATCCATTCAGGTTAGAATGAACAAGTTCTAACTGTAACTGCAGGTTTTCTTATGCTTTACACATAACAATGCACATAGCCTGCCACTGATCGCATTACAACGCAACATAATATGGAGGGTACTACCTTTTGTCTCTCAAAATCTGCAACATTAATGAACAAAAAGACACTGCTTTGCTTACCTTTGTAGTACTGATAGGCATTAGGCAGCAAGCACCCTTCCACAGCATGATGAGATGCAATGTGATCAAACTATAGACTGTTTGCACTGAAAGTGATCATAAAATACCTAACAGACATTCTCAATGCATGTCTCACATACTACTATACTAATGATTTATACTGAAATATTTTATGATGCTTTGTTAACACTTGGCATGAAATTCCTGATGTCTTTCAATTACATTGAATATACATCTATGCTACAATGATATCACATTCAGAGTAAAATGTGCAATATGCTATTACCTTGTTTCCCATGTATCCCATAAGACCAACACCAACTGGAGAAACTTTCAAATTATTAATGTGTTTTCTCAGCTTCCTTTGCACCCAAATAGATACATATATCCCCACCATCTGTTTACTGACAATCCGGACATACTTAGGATGTGATTTCATGTTGCCTTGTCCGATATCATCTTGGTTATTTGGTAATTCAAGAAAAGTATCATCTTCCTCATCGGATAACATGTCAGATACATCACCAAGTGAATCGATTACTTCCGGCATAACTAGCTGATCTTTCCGGAACAAACTCAAGTTTCCATAACTATGGTGTGAACGTTTCATTCCACCACCATATACTAAAGCATTATCTGTCCAGTTAAAGCCAATTCTGTCTGAGCTGCTTAGTACTCTCCGCAATTTTGGAGAAGAATCTACATGGGGGGTTGCATCCAATGGAAGTTCCGGCCAGTCAAGTCTAGTCTGAAGATCAATATCATATATTTTTCTCAACTGTAAATTTCTTCCTATACCAATTATGTTTTTCCCTTCCTGCTGTTCCAGCTCATCATGGTCAAAAGTTCCTAAATACTCCTCATCCATCATATCTAATTGATTAGCATCTGTACTGTCTGCTAGAACATCATCAGCAGCAGCAGAAGCTATTAATACAGGAGAAGGAGGGGCACTATAGCTGTTGTGTTTACTTTCAGGTTCAGAATATTTGTTTAGAGTTCTTCGAATGATTGCCTCCCATTTTGGGATGGGAGTGTTATCTTCTGCTCCCAGCACATTTCCAGCATTCAATGGGACTACCTCTTGGAAACTGTGAAAAGCATCACATTAATATGGAAGCCAATGATGTAGAAGCCATCAGATGACCAATTTTACAACCAATGAATCATAACACTATACTGCAACTAAGGCTATGTGCAAACATCTAATCCATTAGACCAAAGTGATTGTAAAAGGCTTAATTTAGCAGAAAGATATAGATATTTGGTAACTGGTAAGTCTGGAGCATTCAATCTGTTCTGATTGGAAATTCTGATGTAGCTTTCATAAACTGGAAGCCATTGGTCAGATAGAATGCATGCTAAGCATCCACTTTTTTGTTTACATGGATAGACACACTGCAGGCATGTACATTACATAAAACAACCACTAAAGAAGTACTCAGAAAATGAAAGTAAAAAAGGATAAGAAGTTTATTAGTCCATGTGTGACAATTATCACCGACATGCTTTTTTTTTTTTTGGTGAATGCAAAGTTTAGATTAGAGGATGACACACCCTCTTGCAAGGTTAGGGGAAACCCCCAACCTCAGCAAGGATATATAGTGAAATTTACATATCGCCTACCAACTAGGGGGGATTTGAGAATCGAACTCAAGCCACAACGATTGTGGGCAGAAAGCTTGACCAGATGTGCCAACTTATCATGAGTTGGTGCCTTAATAATAATATACTCAAGGACAAATTATTCAAACATGGATTGCTCAACAGACAACCCAATCATAAGGAATGGCAGAAGATTCTCATGTCAAATGAGGGTATTGATGCAAATAGGATGAAAATTCAGCATCCACTGTAGTATAAATTTCACTTGTAAAATGATGCAAATAGGATCCTTGGCAATTTTAGCAGTAAAAGGTAGCTAATTTAATTTCAAGAACATGATTGATAGCTTTCTTTTATTCCATAAAGCCACCATCGTTTTTATTGAATTGATGGATTTTAGGTAGGAAAACAGGAAGAGAGAATACAGAAAAGGAGAGAATAGAAACTGTGTGTGAATTGCATGAGTGGTTTGCACTCGACATACTGATATTTTTATGAAGGAGTAAAAACATGTTGCATTTACTAGATGTATTGGACTCAGAAGTAATTGAACTATTACGTTGGCTAGATACATTTGACATGTGAAACATGTGTTTATTCTAACAGTTTGGAAACTAAATAGGCATTTCCATCTAGAAAATATGACCTTAGATCATTCAGATCACTTTCCTAATTACATTGCAAAGGAGGGTATTGCCATAAGTAGCATATTGCATCAATTAATCTCTTTTTAATCTCTTCTATGGATTAATTCAACAAAACAAATCTAGCAGGCAAGAACTATGTGCTGATAAAACAAGCAAATAAGATAAACTGGGGATAAAGATCATCACAATCAATTAATAGTTATACAAATATGAAACACTATTAAGTATTAACTTTATCATAACAAGATAACTGTAAGAGATTTTAGTAAGCAAAACAGAAACACTCTAGAAATAATAAAGCATCAGGGAACTTGAGAAACCACTCACCCAATAATGTAAATGTCAGCTGGCTCTTCAGTACAAAGCCAGTCCTCAATCTCAAGACCCTTACATGGAAGTCTTCCAGCAACATTCCAAGTGCCAATTGTTATCCTGCAAAATAAACATTTTTTGAAGCATTTCATTTAATATAATTAAATTAATAACATGCTACATAACTAGATTACCACCAGACCTCACTTCCTTTGTATTTATGTACTGAGCACGCAGAGTTTCTGATTTTCCTCTCCTGTGTCTAATCTTGTAGCCCTTACAAGATGCATCTAAATTACAAATATCAAATATCAAACCACATATGATGGTGATTTTAACACTTAGAACCCATCAGGTGTCAAAAACATAAATCATTAGAAGTTCATAAAATTAGTCAAGCTAGTTGCTTATACGTTTCTTTGACTTCATATATTTCTTGGCTAATGTAACATATAGTAAAATGCTTCAGACTCCCTTTCTTTTGCCAAGGGACATTTCAGCTCCATACTTGCATAGATTTTTTTTTTTTCATAAACATAAAAAAATCATGTGTAACTTGCCATGTTTAACTCTAGTTAAGAATACAATTTTTCCATCTCTACCAAAAGGTGGGAACAAAGTTATGCAAACCATATTGAGAAGATGCAAAGTTTAGATTCTAGATTTAATAAGAAGCTGCTATTATGAATGATTATAACCAGGGCAAGCAATGAGAGGAGGTCTATAAATAAATGAAAAAAAGGACATGGGCAGACAATGATACAATGAAACAAATTTAGTACACCCCCAAAGAAAAAAGTTTCTCCTTTAATGGACCAGATTGCAAAGGAATAAAGTATTGCCTGATGTTTGAGTTGGGAATATGGATTGTGTTCTACATGGTTTGTCTTCAAGCACACCCATTCTTGAATCTTTAAGAGAGCAAGCTGGATAAAATTTGAAAGAACAAAGGAAAAACAATGAAAAGAGAACGAAAAACATCAAGCTAAACAGGAAAAACAATATAGCACAACCTAAAGCATACCATCATCTTCACTCTCAGTTTCAGTGTCCACTTCATCTTCACTAAAATCATACACCTTTGGCTTTATATTTAACCATTTATTCATCACAATGGATGGCCAAAAGGCCTGCAATGAAATGAATGAAATTAAGAAGTTTTCAAGATACATGCATATAGCTGATATTTATCCTCAAAGGTAAGTTTAAGAGGCATGTTAAAGCTACCTCTGAACGTTTTCCTCTCCTTGCTTTCATTGCCTCAGGTCTAGAGACTATAACTGAACCAAAAAGGTCTTGTGTACTGTGCCAGACTTTCAAAGCTCATGCTCTTATATATGCAAGCAGTGACTAACATTTGTTAGGCAATATTTGGCAGTTAATATTTAAATAAGAGGTCTTCTCAGGTTGTAACAATTAAACCAAACAAAGTTGGAGTTATTTGAATGTGTAAAAGAAGAGAGATCCCAATTAGGAACATATAGAAAAGGACAGAAAATGTATGACTATATCAACGAGACATCCACCAACACAACTTGCACAAGGAAAAAAGAATGCTACTGGTCCTCACAGCACTTCACAATTTTCTTTTTTTATTTTTGTCTTTGACCAATCGTTCACGTAATTTCAGATCAGGATGATGGTTAGGTAAAGTGTTAATCGTTCACGTAATTTCAGACCAGGATGATGATTAGGTAAAGTGTTAACCCCTCCCATAACGACAAGTCTAGGATTCAAACATTGACATTGTAAGTAAATTTTGTCTGGAATTACAGTCCACTTTTACTTCTACCATCCATAGACGGGTGCACTTCTCAATTTTCTGATAATAAAACACAGGACAACATTCTCTTGTCTTAATTGAAATTTTGGGAGAAACCTACAAGGAAGTTCAACAGCACCAAATATCATTTTCAAGAGAACACAGTTATAACAATTTTTAAGATAAATCATTAAGGTAGCACCAACAAACAGAACTGTTGGCTTGATAGTATTCAGTGGGAGTAGGAAAGGCAATTTACAGAAAATTATTTTTTAAATTATTTTTTCATATTCAATCAAGCAACTAGCTACTAGCTAATAAACTAAACAAAAACATAAAAAAAACCAAATGGGTATTTTTATTATTATTAGAACAATAATGCACATAATAATATCTGCTACATACAATTTCAGAATTTCCACAGCCACAAAATGCAGAGGCTAATACATCAGCAGACACCAAAACTGATGAAGACTGGCAACAAAAAAGCAAGGATACATATCAAATAAAGTATACAGTCATAGCCAAGATTTGCCATTCACCTCACAAAAATTGGAAGGTACCTGTAACAAGGAAGGACCTTATATTAAATAAACAAAACCATAGTTGAGACTTGAAAATTTAATAAATGGATGCTTAGCTCATATAAGCAACTAACCACTTGAGTGTAAACTGATTAAGATTCATTATTTCATGTACAGCTGGAGACCCATTGGCTAGCCGGTTCAAACATATTCTCTTCTCTTTATTTTATTTTATTCCCATGAAAATAACTGGTTTAGAAATTAATAGTCCTAACCTCTAGAGCAGCCATTATTTATCTCTCTTATCCATTGTGCTGCTTGGATCATTGGGTGACAGCCATTTCCCTTTTTTTTTCCTTTGTTTTTTCTTATTTTACAATTGTTTTTGACAATTTTATCTCAAATTTTAGATACGTGATTTTTGGAAAAATTCTGAATAGGATAGTATCTCCAATATGTCTTTTATTGCTTTTAAGTTGAACAGACTTGAGAAGGTGTGATACAAATAGTAACGGAATAGAGTTATTAATCATGACACGGAAAAAATTGGAATACGGTCAAAAGTCAAAACATGATGGGCAGCGAAGGAGAAGATTGATGTATCTAAAGTCATGCTTTTTGGCTTAATTATATTCGACATCCAATTTATTTTTGACAGTGTTCACTTTCGTTGAGTTTTATTCACCTGCGGGAAGTGCTGTTAGCGGTTCGGTTTGAATCGGTTTTGATACAAAAAGTTATTCGATCTAAAGATAAAAGAGGATGTGGTTTGATCGCGGTTTGGATGACTTCTTTAGAAAAATATGATATGATTTAATGCGATTTAGATCGGTTCGGTTTGATTCGATTTATACCAACACATTATTACATGTTTATATTATATCAAATAATCAATATTACAAGCCAAATTGAACCAAATCTTAAACATGTATATAATTGTTTATATATTCATGTAATAATTTCATAAAATATGTACAAAATAAATATTCATCATCAACTAATTCAATAACATCTTTTTTATGCTTGTTACTTAGAAATAGTAAAAAAAAAAAAATTATGCCAAATCAAACTAGTAAGTATTATTAGGAAAAAAACCAAAAAAATAAAAAAATCAATAAATCAAAAAATATAATAAATATATATTAGATTTTATATATGTGGTTTAGTTTAGATTGATTCGTTTAAGAAAATAAATCCGAAATCCGATCCGATCGGTTTTCACAAACAAAAATCCAAAAAAATCCAATAGATACCGATTTTGCTCGTTTTCGATTTTTTGGATTGGCTTTCGATTTTCTTTTGGATCGGTTTGGATATGAAC
The DNA here is from genome assembly GCA_030762895.1 of Sophora flavescens. Lineage (NCBI taxonomy): Eukaryota > Viridiplantae > Streptophyta > Magnoliopsida > Fabales > Fabaceae > Sophora > Sophora flavescens. The sequence continues at coordinate 191,528,853 of CM061064.1, forward strand.
ACCCCTACTTGAGGGTGATGAAAAATCCTCACTAGGACGAAGATGGGAGAGAAAATTTCCTCAAAGATATTTTCGAGATGAGAATGAGGATTATGCTCCCATCGCACAACATCCCCATCCCAAAAACATTACAAAAATATCCTTTATATATATGTATGTGTATGCATTGTATATATGAACCAATTTCTCTATTTTCATATGCATATATAAACACACATATGTTCCGCGACACTAGAAACAAGAAGACGAGGCTAAGGGGATTTAGTGCAATCTAAAGGGGATTGCATTGAATGAAAGATAGGTGTTGATAGGGATGAAGTTAGGATTTAGATTTGCACCAATTGTCCTTTTGTGGTTGGTCGGAGTGGTAACAGATTCATGCCTCCTAAGTAAGTGGTCAAGGGTTCGATCTATGACTCTTGAGTATGGAGAATACCTATTTGAAAGATGTCAGTTTTTTAATATTGTTCAGTATCTCGAGGAATTTGTTTCCGTAGTTATGCACGGGATACCTGGGGAAAAAAAATTGCAAAATAAGTATGGCAAGGAACCAAAAGTAAATATTAACCCACAGAACTGAAAGATGAGGGAGGTAGAGACTAGAAAGAGTGAAACCGCGGATGTAGGTCCAGCGCACTATATGTGAATGTAGCAGTTCCAAGTCTTCAACTGTAAAAGCAATAAGCATCAATCTAATCTTATTATATATATGTCAAATGGACAAGCAAAGACAAGGTGGTGGGGAATAAAACATTGACAAGAAGATTAGTCATACTCGTGGGTTGTAACTTTCAATAATGTTAACTGATCAACAGATTAATGTTAATAACTTTTAGTAAAAGTAGTAGCAACTTTCTTCCTTGTAAAACTTATCATGGCAATGGGACTTTGCAGGACTGGGTGGAGGCTACCGATAGAGAATTTGGTGTGAGCCAAAAAGGATTCACAATTGGTTAATCAAATCAGGGAATCATAATCTTGAAATTTGATTGGATTCGAAGATTTTCTATTTCATTGGAGGTGACCTTTTTCTTTTATTTTGGATTTGATTTAAAACTTTTAAGCTGTAATTTTTTGGTAAACTTTTTTATGCATTATTTAATCATGTGAATGAACTATACTAAAAATTACTTAAACAAGTTAAATCTTTTAATGAAATTAGGTTTAAATAAGTATTTAATTCCTGCAAAGTTCGTCAATTTTGGTTTTAGTCCCTGTAAAAAAAAATTTTAGGATTTCATCCATGTAATTTAAATTTTTTTGTAAATAACCCCTAATGTTACCCCTAAGTACTAGAAATCATATCAGATAAAATTTTTGGTAAAATTAACTATGTCACCCTAACGTATGAATTTTTTCCCTATTTTCTAGCCAAATTTTGGAGGAAGTTGGACATGAACAAGAAATTACATCGGTACCTCTAGGTAGTAGATATTATACAAAATGAAATAATTTAGCAATTTTAACATGTGGAATATGTTTATTATTCAAAGATGACTCGAAGATATTGTCATTTGGGTTCGTAGTCATAGAGTTGTGTCTCACTACAAGAAATTACTGAATTACCGACGGACACGGTCGTCGTCGGTAATTAAGAGATTACTGACGGATATTGCCGTCGGTAATGCAGAAGTTAAAAAGTTACCAAAATTGACCCGTCGGTAACGTTACCGGGGGCTTTTCCGTCGGTAACTCCATCGGAAAAGCTGGCGGGAATGAGAAAAAATTGGCGCCAGGGCATACCGACGGTCAAATCCGTCGGTAAATGGGACAATAATTACCGACGACCCGTCTGTTGGAAAATCAGGGACAAGTAGCCACGAAATAGTCCGTCGGTAAATATATTTTTGAATTACCGACGGACTTGGCTGTCGGAAACCCTTTAATAACCCTACCTGCAAAGCCTTCTCCCCCTCACTTTCCCTTTCCTCTTCTCTCTCTATCTCTGTCGCTATCTCTTGCGAGAACCACCGCCGGCACCAACCTCCACCGCCACCACCAGTGCCCCCCACCACCGTCTCTGGTCTCTTCGGCCCTCTCTCTCTTCCCTCCCTTTCTCTATCTTTGTTCCTCTCTAGCGCTCGCAGTTCTGCCGCCGCCGCGACCTCCAGCACCACCCGAACCACCAATGTGAGCCACCTCCCCCCTCTTCTTAGCTCCCTGCCTCCTCTTCCTCTGTTTTTTTTGTTTTTGCTTTGATTTTTGTTTATTTAATTATTTTGAGTTTTGGTATGATATTTAAGATGTTTAACTTGTTGTTATAGTGTTCTATGTTTTGAGGGTTGTCGGAGGTTGACGTCACCACCATCGTGTGTGACACCCTTCTACCCCGCATGTTATAAGCGCTTTAAGATAAGCAATTAATAAAATTTAGTCATGATCATATTGGATAAACTAAAGCGTCCGTCCATGGGTAGAAAACGCATCAAACCAACAGATGTCTCGTCAAGGGGGCGCAAGGAGAATCTACTCCAACCGTGGATGGTCAGATCGTCGTACTCTAGGACGACCTCCCCTATGTCGAACATCCCTCAACAATAGCAACAACTCTGATGCAATGCGTATGCAACTCAATGACAACGGACAACCACCACCTCCATAACTCCAGCGGAATCAACCAAAGACATCAGCGGAATCTACCGCAACACCTTTAACCAGCGGAATCTACCGCAGCAGAATCAACTGCAACACCTTAGACCCAAACCGTGGAGTCAAGGCCCCCCCTTGGGACAAACTCTCGATCCCTAAGGTACAACATCAATAACACCTTAGACCCAAACCGCGGGGTCAAGGCCCTCTTGGCCATAAGGCACCAAGGTACAACTCAAACAACTTGCGGTAACCCAGCGGTTACCGGCTTAACCATCTTAATTAATCTTTAGTTAATTTATCTTGTCTTCAAAATTAATTACTAAATCATCATTTTTCGTTGGGGAAGATTGGGGTTAAAACCCCTGTTTAAGTCCTTAATCTCAGATTGTCCAGAGGGGTGAGTGCGGTTGTAACGGCCCGATTTTTTTTTTGTTTTTCTATAATCTGTGTTTATGTATGCGTGTGCATGTTTAATATGTTAAATTTGAGAAATTATCTTAATAAACCAAAAATTTCTTTCATGATTTATTTTATAGTAGGAAGCTACTATTAAAATTTTAGGTTGAACTTTCAAACGAAAACGGTTTGCGTTTTCACTGTCAGTAAGGCTCTACTGACCCGGAAAATGAATTTCGACTCGTAAAATGAAACTGTAAAATTTCTAAACACGATTACAACAATTTCCACGATTTAAAAATTTTTCATTTATAAATATTACAAAATTAAATTTTCTGGGAGAAACTCGCATGAAAAATATGATCGGTTTTCACAGTCGGGAAATTAATGGAACCGGAACGAAACAAATTAATTTAAAATATATTAAATACAGATTTGAAAAGATTTGATTTGAATAGTATTTTCATTAACTACAAACTATCATTTTATTTGATTTTTACAAGTTACTTATTATTTTAATATAAAAAAATTAAGTTTTTAATTTATAAAAAAATAATAATTCCCTTTTCCCATTCTCTGTAAATACCTCCCTCCCACTCCCAACTTCACTTTCTCTTCATTTCTCTCAAACTCACTCATACGTACCTTCACTTTGCTCACTAGTCATCTTCCTCCATTGATAACCTTGTGAAGCTTCAAGACCTCAATCATCTTCAACTTCCCATTATCACAAGGGTATACTTCTTTCACTCTAATCTTTATTTTCTCAAATTCTTGCTCATTCTCAACATCCATGTCATTTAATCAAGTTGCGTGTTTATGATTTCTAACTAAAAATTTTAAGAAAATCTTTACAAAATCCTTTTTGACATGAAAACAATTTTTATAAACTCCTACTCATCTCTACTCTCATCTTATTGGTTTGCATGTGGTGAAAAACTCCTCCAATCCCATTTTCAATAGGGTGGTCAAAGCCCTGTGTATAGAAAATAGGTGTTTTTGGTTCAAGTCCCACATGGATGTCCATTCCTTTGAGTTTTCCTTCATGCATGTTGATAAATACCCTTCTAACTTTTAGATCCATCATGAAGGACTCATCTTGGAGCTTAAGGGAGAAAACTTGCAGTTTTTCCAAGTTAAGAGCCAAGAGGGTTTAGGATCTTCAAGAGGTAGTGGGGAGATCCTCTCTAAACTCTTTGTTTAAACTATTATTTGATAATAATAGTTGTTGTTTTTTGGTTGATATATTTTACATGTATGTTTTAGAAGGTCTAGGGCCCTTGCATGTTGGTTTTATGGCTTGTGAATGATGCAAGAGTGAAGATAATAACTTGATGTGGATGAATATATGTAAAATATAAATCTGGCAGCATGACATATACTTATTCGTAATCCCATAACGTTTTTATACAAAACGTGTTTCTGAAATATAAATAGATATTTGGAAAGAAGACTTCTGAGGCTTTAATTTGATATATAATATGTAAGTATTGGAATAAGATTTAGGTTAAAACACATCTCAAAATAGAATCAAATTCTGATTGCGAAAATAAGAACACAGTTGGTTGCATGATGATTTTAAACATGATTTTGAAAGTTAAAAACTTTATAAAATTTTATGGGTTATTACTAAAGTATAACTAAAGTTTTGTTGAAGTTTTAGAATTTTTACATATGTATATAAAGAGAAATAATTTCATAAAGTTACAAGGGACCAACTGTGAGTTGGGTACCTTCCATTAAAGTTTCAAAAATTTTAAAGGTCTTTTGAGTGGCCATTCACATTTTAAACCCACTACTGTCCTGGAATTCCTTTTATAAAAAAGTTCATCATAATTTTGAGTGAAAAATATGATTTTGAAAATAATATCTTTTAACATGATCAAGTAAAGATTTTTGGTCTAAAATGGTCTATAAACAAGTGTTAGTGTACATATATAAAAATGTGGAATTTTGAGTCTTGGGCAAAAGTGTAATTCAAGAGTTTGAAAATCAAATAAAATTCCTAGCCTATATTTTTATGAAGGCTGAAACTTGCTCATCATGGAAAAGATGAGTTAAGTTTAAATTTTAGAGTCATAATATTTGATCTTGTCCTTCTAATGCTTAAGGATCATTGATCCAAAAGCTTGTAAAAATTTGATATTTTATCATCATTTTCATGTCATGGTCGAGTTTAATGCATAGAGAGATAAGATGATTTTGTTATTTTATCTTAGGTTATGAGCTTGATTCTTAGACTTGCGACATGTTACGAGCAAAGGAGGTTCGCTCTTGGCAACACGGAAACAAAGACTTTTCTACCCGTCGAATAAGGTAAGGGTAGAAAGCCCGAGGGATAATTATGTTATATATGATGACTATATGCTATGTGTGTTTGTTTTGATGTGTTTGATTGATGTTGTTATTGTTGTGGCTGTTTTGGTTGAATTTTGAGATTCATAATGTGTGGATGATTTATGAAAAAATATGAATGTCACTTATATATGTTGAAGTTGTTGTATATATGGTGATGATTTATGAGAAATATGAATGTTGCTCATATATGTTGAAGTTGGTGTATATGTGCTGTGATTGTTGCATGGAAAGCCTGACCTTTGGTTAGAGCTCAATTAAATCCTTAAGATAAAAGTCTTAAGAAAAACTATATGAAGAGAAATGTAAATAAATATTTATTTTGAAGAAATGTTTTGAAAGAAGGAAAAATGAGTTATACTTTCAAAACTTTATCAAAATATTTTAAAACTTTTATGAAGGAAATTTACTTGAAAAATTAAGTGATTTTACACCAAGACAAATTAAACTTTGGAAAGACTTCATGGTAAGAAATTCTGAAGAAAAACAAAATTATTTTGAAGTTTTGAAAAGATTTCTTTTAGTAACGTTTTAATGAAAGAGAAAATTTTTAGAATTCAAAACAATTTTATAAAGGAAAATTATTTAAGGTGAAAGACCTTATTTGGAAGAAAAACCTGATTTTGAGAATACTTGTAGTAAAGTACTATAGAAAATGGAATTTTAGTTTCCAACGTTCTTAGAAAGAGTTTTCCTTCAAAAAGGTTTACTATATTTTTGAAAGGAAATAGACTTTTCCAAATACAAAGGAGATTTTTAGAAAAAGAAATGGAGTTCCTAAAGTTTAAAGTTTTAGAAATGAATTTCAAAAGAAAAGATTGTTGAAAAGAATTTATTCAAGTAAAAATATCTGGTAACTTGGATAAGTTACGAAAGTTTTGACTTTGTATTTGTTTTTCACTGAACGAAAAAGTAACGTTGAAAAATGAACCTAGTAATCGAGACGTCGAGATACTAGAGTTAAAGCACGTGGGTCAATGATCCGTATCACAACGTTGTGGACTAGGTGTCCTATATACGTTGTTTTGGACTGTGTGTCCTATACATGTTGTTGTGGATTGTGTGTCCTAGACACGTTGTTGTGGATTGTGTGTCCTACATACGTTGTGATAAAACGTGGTGAAAGTAGTAAAAAGGTGAAAGTTGTTTTCTACGACCACAAAGTCTAAGACTAGTGCACAGGTCTAGGACTGTTGTGATTGGACACTCTGACTAAAACTTCCTGTGTTGAAAATGAAAGTTTTAAAACATTGAAAATTTATGGATGGTCGTGAGCCTTGAGTCCCGACGAAGGAAAGAATGAAACACAAAGAAAAGCTGTGAAAACAAAGATGTTTTTACATGCATTTGGCAGATGTGCCCAAAAGTTTTGTGTGAATGCCTTGAGGGGTAAGGTATCTCATGCAACGGTGTATCATTGGTGCCTTGATACCATGATTTCCATGAGCCTTGTTCATTGTGCCTTGTGTAGGACGGTGTGCTCTGGAAACCACATGCATTGATTACTGTGCCTTGAGTTGGACAGTTGCTGTGGGAATTAAGTTGAGCCATGTACATGTGTTGGCTATTTGTGCCTAAGTGGCAATTGAGCCTGATCAGCTCACTATTTTTTTCAAAAACTGCATGGAGTTGGGGTCTCCGGAGACTAGGATAGACTGATGAAATATATAAGTGTCATGTTTTCAAAAACAACGACGGTTGATGATGGATATGATTATTTTGTGAGAATTTATATGTTGAACATGAATATTTGTATATACTTGTGGCTCTGTGTTTGGGAATTTTAGTCGTCATAATTCATCCATATATTGGTATTTCACCCTTACAATATATCAGGTTTTCCTGGTTCTTTGCTGTTGTACCTTGGTACACTAGGACAGGCGGTGCCAAGAAGCTCCTAACCTCACCCGGCGATATTAATCCTGATCTTTGAAGAGGTGGGCGATTATTCCAATGGTAAGAACTACTGAGTTCTTTCCAACAGGTGTCTATTATAAAGACCAGCTTAGAATGTTTCCTTTGAGTTGTGTGCGTTTTAGAGAAGTCGGTATAGGCAGTTTTGAAAACCTTGTGTAATTTTGTAACTTCAAGACGAAAGATTATTTCATGAAATGTATATGCTGAGCTACTATGATTTATAAATAAACTTAGTCTTTGTGTGTTAGTAAAATACAGCGTGATTTCATTTTAAGTGATGCATAAATCATTTTCTGAGGTGAATCATATAAAAGAAAATTTTTACCTCCATATTTTTCAGACCTATGAAGATAATAGAAGTTTTTCCGAAAGCAACCAGTAAACTTTCTTTTAATTTATTTCCGCATGTGATTAGGAAGTAATTCCCAAGGAGGTGTTACAACGGTCGTGCTTAACCCCAGTACGGGCGTACTGCCACTTAAGTGGAGCACGGTCGTGCTTCCTTTTTGAGCACGACCGTGCTCAGCTACACGGGCGTGCTCCTTTGCTGCACGATCATGGTTACTGCGTGGCCATTTTCCAGAATTCAAACTGAGAGCACGGGCGTGTTCCCTGTTCAGCATGGTCTTGCTCAATGCCCGTGCTCCCTGTTCAGCACGGCCGTGCTCAGTGTATGACAGTACTGTTTTAGGAAGAGTCTCAACACAGTTCCTTAACCAATTTTTAGGGTGTTTAAACCTATTAATCTCTAACTCATTTTAGAACCTAATTTAACCAATTAAGGTTTTTAACATTTTAACCATCAACTCAACAATCATAGCATCAACTATACAACCAACATAACATCAACAACCAACATCGTAATAACAATGACAATCATCATACTATCATGTTCATATCAAGGCAACCAAGATAAATATTAACAACATGTCATGAACATGGAACACATACATATAACATACCAAAATAGCCAAGAACATACCATCACCAAACAATTAAAAATTTAACATGTTATTCATTCATACACATAAAACAACACAGGGTTATAGGAACCCCTTTACTTTACAACAACCCCAAGCCTATGAATACACTACCCTTCTCCCCATACCTGGAATAGAGATCACGATTCAAAAGTGAGAAAGAAGATCCACTTGGGTCCTGTCTCACTAGCGCTTGTCTACAACCTCAAGAACGACAAAGAGACACTTTGGTTCAACTCTAAGATCAATAAATTAAAAGGAAAATCAAGAACTTGAAAGAAAGAACACAAGGGACAAGGTGCACAAGTTTTACCTTTTCTAAAGTCCCAAACACCAAGCACAACGAACCCCTATTCGTAGCAATATTCTCCTATCAAGAAGCAGTGAAGAACGGTGCAAGAACGACTTCCCTAGAGAGAGTTTTAGGGAGAAAAACCATAAGGATTCAAAGTGAAAGGAGGGAGGCAGTTTTCTGAGTTTTGGGGTCATGTAAACTAGGTTTAGGTCGATTCTAATGGTATATATATGAGTTTGGGTCATAACAGGTTCCTATTTCAGCCCAAACTGTATATAGTTCAGTATTTTGACCATAACTTACGCTATAAGTTTTCGGTTGAGGCGTTCTTGGTGTCGTTAGAAATCCCGGAGAAATATATACAAATTAATTAAATGATCGAATCCTAAATCGGACTCTAAGACGGTCAAAAGTTCGATGGAAGTTTAGCGACAGATTTGGTAGTTATTCCTAGATATGATCCTTAGGAGATTATGATAAGATATTAAGATATAAACAAAAAGAGGATGATCCTATGTTGATAAGGACTCAAATCTGATTGTTGAGGGGCTAAAATCTAAGAATAACACTATATCTATTTAAATACTAAATCACACGATATCTTATCATATCATTCTTAATCGCTTATTATTAATAAAATCACATATCATATATTAACATATAAAATAAAACATTAAGAGACACAATCTCATATTAATGCAAATAATCATATATTAATATAAATATTATCATATGTCATAATATATACACATATATATAAATATCAAACATATCAAACATATATATGCCAGAACTAACACATATAAACATAAGGGTGAATCTTGAGGTGTTACAATTCCACCCCCTTATAAAAATTTCGTCCTTGAAATTTCTATCACCTTAACTGGTTAAGCTTTCATTAATTAGGGGCATACTTTGGGTTGAGTCCACGGACTTGGAGGCTCCAGCTCTACTACGCTTCCGCTGCACACTCTTATTCCTGCTAGCACTCTGTGGTTCTGACTTTTCTCCTTTAAAGTACTTGCTGAGGTGTTCTTATTTGCCACACTTGAAACATATGATGTTCGACTGCTTGCATTGAAGGGTATAGTGACCTTCTCCACATTTTCCAAATCTGACATGTTTAGGAGAATCCCAATCCTAGGGCTTACCTATTGAGAACTGTGATTCCTTGACATTCTACTTGAAGTCTCTACCGATGACATTGTCTCACCTTGTTCTTCTAATCTTCGTCCTTACTGCTCTGGATCTCTGAACTTTTGCGGCTTACAATCCCGGCCTCGTAAGAATCCTCGAAGATTCTGCACTTGTTCACCAAGGTAGGAAAGACTTGGATCTCCTGATAACAGATGGCTTGCTTGCTTTCATCGCTCTACCAACCACAATCATTGGAGTAACTCTCAAGGACACATGATCACCTTCCTAGAATTCGAGCGCCTTCCTCCTTTTGTCATGGTAGCTCTTTTGCCTACTCTGTGCCACTCTCATCTTTTCCCGAACCATCCCGATCCTTTTTGTTGTTTCCTGGACTATCTCCAGCCCTAGCACCACACTATCACTATGTTCACTCCAACACAAGGGTGTCCTACATCTCCTCCCAACTATCAGACTGTTCTAGCACACAAGCTCTCAACAAGTCCTTTAAAGACTGATGGTCCTCTCAGACTGCCCATCAGTCTGCGGGTGGTAAGCTAAACTAAGCCTAAGCTTTGTCCCTAAAGCATGCTGCCAACTAAGCCTAAGCTCTATCTGATACTATGGTAGAGGGTACACCATGAAGCCTAACTATCTCTTTGATGTACAGCTTGACTTTCTCTAAATGATACTCCATGTTCATCGGAATGAAATGGGCAGACTTAGTCAATCTATCCACAACAACCCATATAGCCTCAAAACCAGCTGGAGTCCTAGGGAGTCCAGACATAAAGTCATGTAGACGCTATCCCATTTCCATTCTGGGATGCTGAAAGGTTGTAACTTACCTGATGGCTTTTCGTGTTCTATCTTAGCTTTCTGACAAACCAAACACGCATACACAAACTCGGTCACATCCTTTTTCATCCTAGGCCACCAAAACATCCTTTTAAGGTCCTGATACATCTTGGTGGCACCTGGGTGCACACTTAACCCACTCCTATGTCCTTCTTCAAGGATCAACTTCCTAAGCTCAGGAACATCCGGTATGCACACTCTATCCTCAAACCTCAAGACTCCATCACTCCCATCCTTGAAACTAAGGTCTCTACCCTGAGCGAGAAATTCTCGCTAGTCTAAGAGAAACTCATATAACTTCTGACCCTCTCCAATCTGATCCATCAAGTTGTTGGTAACCTTCAAGGTACCAAGCCTAATACTCTTAGGGGTAAACTCACAAGCTAGACTAAGGTCTCTAAACTCCTCAATCATATCCATCCCCCGGACCATCAAAGCGGAGATATGTAAGGTTTTCCTACTTAGGGCATCGGCCACCACATTGGCCTTTCATGGATGATAGGTCAGCTCGAAGTCATAATCCTTTAAGAACTCCATCCACTTACTCTGCCTCATATTCAACTCCTTTTGATCAAAGAGACACCTCAAACTCTTGTGATCACTAAAAACCTCAAACCTCGATCCATATAGGTAATGCCTCCAGATCTTTAAAGCAAATACCACAGCCCCTAACTCTAGGTCATGGGTAGGTCAGTTCTTCTCATGGGGTTTCAACTGCCTAGAAGGATAAGCAACTACCTTGTCATTCTGCATTAACACTCCACCTAACCCTTGCTTAGAAGCATTGCAATAAACCACGAAAGGTTCACTAGGATCTGGAAAAACTAACACTGGTGCTGATGTCAACCTATCCTTAAGGGTTTGGAAACTCTCTACACATCTAGAGTTACACTCAAACAACTGTCCTTTGTTGGTGAGACGGGTTAAGGGTAAAGCTATCTTAGAGAAACCTTCTATGAACCGCCTATAATACCCCAGCTAACCCCAAGAAACTCTTAATCTCGGTCACAGACTTCGGCGTTTCCCATTGGAGCACCGTCTCAACCTTAGCTGGGTCCACAGCTATGCCACCCTTAGAGATGACATGTCCTAAGAAGCTCACTTCCTCTAACCAGAACTCGGTCTTAGACAACTTAGCATACAACTGCTTTTCCTTAAGGGTCTGCAAGACAACCCTCAGGTGTTCCACATGTTCCTTCTTGCTCATGGAGTACACTAAGATGTCATCTATGAACACCACCACAAACTTACCCAAGTAAGGGTGAAAGGTCTTGTTCATGTAATCCTTGAAGACCGCAGGAGCATTGGTCACACCGAAGGGCATAACCAAGTACTCATAGTGACCATATCGCGTTCTGAACGCTGTCTTCGGGATGACCTCAGACTTAACCCGAATTTGATGGTACCGTGACCTCAAGTCTATCTTAGAAAAGACGCAAGCGCCTATCAACTGGTCCATCAGATCATCAATCCTAGGGAGTGGATACCGATTCTTTATGGTCACCTTGTTGAGCTGTCGATAGTCGACGCACAACCTCATACTACCATCATTCTTCTTCACCAACAACACAGGTGCTCCCCACTGAGACACATTAGGCCTAATGAACTGCTTCTTCATCAGGTCTTCCAACTCTTCCTTCAACTTAGCTAGCTCTAGAGGAGACATCCTATAGGGTGCTATGGAGATTGGCCCGGTGCTAGGCACTTAGTCTATGGCAAACTTAATATCTCTATTTGGGGGTAAGTTATAAACATCCCTCGGACACACTTCAGGAAAGTCTCGCATAACAGGCAAGCTGGCGACATCAGGAGGGTTGCTCTCTACTTCCAGGGAAGCTATCATCATGTACACTTGGGCTTCGCCTTTCATCGAAGCTTGAACTTGGCTGGCAGAGAAGGTCCGGATTCTTAGACTCCGTTGGAGTTCCAAAAACTAAGGTCTTATCAAAATAGATAAAGGGAACATGGTTGGGAGATAACCAGTTCGTCCCAAGAGTAACATCGAGCGGTTTTAAAAAAAGTAAGTGCACAAGATCAGCTGCAGAGTTCATATTATCAAAGATAATAGAACAACCTTCCTAAACACAAGAAGCACCCGAAGGCTCCTTGGATCGTTCAAGACAAACCGTCAAATGCAGTAATTCAAGCCAAAGCAAAGCTATAGGTATTTAGTACCACGTACCATTGTCTATATAAATATAGACAATTCAAACAAGAGTCACACAATAGACACACGACAGACTCATACCACGTCCGGACAAGGTCGACCTACTCTGATACCACTAAATGTGACACCCTTCTACCCCACATGTTATAAGCGCTTTAAGATAAGCAATTAATAAAATTTAGTCATGATCATACTGGATAAATTAAAGCGTCTGTCCATGGATAGAAAAGTCCACATGAACTAGTTCTCAAATCACGGAAAATAAAACGAGTTTAAAACAATTTAACATAGCAAATAAATAAACCTATCCCAACCCCGATGTCACATACAAAGCTGGTATAACCGTTCCGGAATAAATCCACGGAATACAAACTGAAAACTAACTAACTGAACAAGCCCTAACTATGAGTGACGGCTCCTCAGAGTCACTCCTCTCTGGGCTACTGGTCATCCTCTGCAAGGTGCCAATCAGGCCAAACAACAAACAAATAATGGGGAGTAAGAATCATGTAATCATAATAGCAAGGAGGTAGGAAGTAAAGTAAAACATATAAGCATGGCACCAACGTAAGCATATATCAACAACATGTATAAACATTCATCAGCCTCATCAACATCAAGCATGCTATGCAGTGCAATGCAGTCCTACTCCGCTAAACCAACAATGAATGTGGATCCACTAAAGCGTCCGTCCTTAGGAGATAGGATCCTTAGGAGATTATGATAAGATCTTAAGATATAAACAAAAAGAGGATGATCCTATATTGATAAGGACTCAAATCTAATTGGTTGAGGGGCTAAAATCTAAGAATAACACTATCTCTATTTAAATATTAAATCACACGATATCTTATCATATCATTCTTAATCGCTTATTATTAATAAAATCACATATCATATATTAACATATAAAATAAAACATTAAGAGACACAATCTCATATTAATGCAAATAATCATATATTAATATACATATTATCATAGGCAATAATATATACACATATATATAAATATCAAACATACATATGCCAGAACTAACACATGTAAACATAAGGGTGAATCTTGAGGTGTTACATCGTGTACTCCATTTTCTTGGGCTACCAGAGATACCAAGGATGTTTCATTTCGAGATATTTAAATTGCTCAATAGATGCATGCTAAGAAAATGTGAAAATTAATTTGTGTAACTAGTAGTAATTTCTATATATTATATATGTCTAGTTGTATATATGGGTGTATTTTTTTTATATATCTGCCTAGTTGTAATTAAATTTTGTATATTAGTTGTACCGTTATTATTATGTTGTTTGTGCTAATTGCGTAAATTAGTTCATGAATTTATTCAATAATATAAATTCATAAAAACAAAATTTAGTGTAGCTTGGATTAGTCAACCAGTAAAATCGTTTTCCTTCTATAAATACTTGCAGTCGTGATGGAGTTGATTCGACAATAGCGGTAGTGATCGAATTAGTTAGTAATTCCTCCTATATAGTGACATAATAATTAGTAATTAGTTTTTTATGTATTAATTAATAATTAGTTAAAAATTTAATTAAATCATTAATTTAAAAAGAAAAATAAAAAAGTAATTAATCATGTCGTAAGAAATAATGCCAATTTACCTTGAGCTAGTAAGTGTTAGAGCTCATAAGATTGACAAATATATAACGGTTAACAAAAAATTAAATATTATTAATTAATAATTATAATATGATATTTAGATTAGTAAGTAGTAATAAAAATAAAATAGTAAAAAAAAGATTAAAGAATTTTTTAAATATAATTAGAGAAGTTATAATACAAGTTTGTATAACTTGTAGTTGATTGTTTATGCTTGTCAATTTTTCCTTTTCTTACACACTTTACATTTTAAAGTGTGGGGAATAATTAATTTATCAAAACTGCATGTATCCTATGAACTTGAAGTTCAAGTACAAAGGGAAAAATTGTCCTATTACTTAAAGTTATATTTTCTTATTGTGTACAATTAATTATACATTCTTGAGAAAAACCGTAGTTTCTCATTCAGCAGTAACCCTACCTAGGTAGGTATTTAGTTTTTGAATTTTCATTTTCTTGAATTAAATGTTTAATGTTTAATTTGTTAATTAAGTATTTACTGTTTAATTAGTGATGATGCTAATTTTTTTGTTACAGAGTTGCTATTATACCATCATCACCACTACTGCAGAGGAGCCACCATTATCTGCATCGCTTGGTGTCTATTTTATTGAATTTATATTTTTTTTGAGTTTGGTTGAAATTGTTTATTTTGTCGAGTGTTTAATGATATAAAATAATTATTATGGTTTTTTTTTGGACTGATTGTACCATTATATTTTGTTGATTTGGAAGTGTAGGAATTTGTGATTTTGATTTATAATTAATGTAGGATTTTAATTCTTATTGTAGCTAATATTTAGCTATCATATAAATTGATGCAATTAAATTTAAATTAATAAAATTAATTAATTGAAATAATGAATTAATTAAACAACTTAGGAATGATGAAGCATCCATCAAATTAAGTAATGATTTGAAGCAATAAATTAAATGATCGAAGAAGTGTTTCCAATGTCCAAAGTGTTACCGTGGTGAATGGAATCGATGGCTAGGTGTTAGTGAGTGAGAGTATGAAACACAATTATTTGAATTAATCTTTGTGATAATTAATATAAATTATATATTAAATAAATATTAATCAAAGGTGAGACGATTATATACTCATGGCGCATCGGAGAGCATGGACGAGGCGGCGGTCGTGATTAAAAAAGATAGTGTAAAAAAAGTTGCATACTTACATAACAATAAATTCAAATAATTAATTATATTTAAATAAATAATATTTAGATAATTAATTAACTATGTAGTTAACTAATTCAATAAAATACTTTAATAATTAAAATTAATTTAAAAAATAAATGATATAATAACAAGTTAGATGAATAAGTATGCGATTGTTTTTTTGTTAATGCTTTGTGTATGATGGTTGCTTAATGATGTTTTTGATTGTTTGCTAATAATGTCAAACTTTATTAAAATTATCATTGTTACTTAAAGTTTTATTTTTTTTAGAGTACAATTATTATACGTAATTGAGAAAAAACGCAGTTTCCCGTTCAAGGTTCAATATTATTGAGCATGTGTACTCGTGGTCATGGTATCGCTCATTTTATTGAATCTTGAATTGTCCAATTGGGATAGTTTGGGAAGAAACTTTTCTCCACTAATATACTAGTTACTCGATGATTCTCATTTGTGAAATAGTTGATTAAACTTCGGGTCGAAGCATTTCCTTTCATTCTCTGGGTCCATACTTGATTGTGGTATTTCACCATGGTCAAGTCGTGTACTTGGAGACCGATTGGAGATGCTGCCGAAATTTCGTCAGCTATAAGACATGAGAAGTGATGAGTAACTAGTATAATACAGTGGTGAAAAAGTTTTTCCTCGAATGGGATAGGGCCACGCCTTTTAAGGAAAGGGAGCGATTCGGGGTTATAGTATCATGTTTAAAAATACGTCAATTTATCTGAAAAAGCAGAAGGATAGAATATTATCCCTCGAACCGTAGTTGGGTGTATGATAGGAACTAGTCTAGGAGACGACTTCTGAAACAATCATTTGTAACTGGAGTTGAGGAGTTTATATCCTAAGTCAAGCAACATTGTGATTATGCCGAAGAGGGGAGGATTAGATGTTCGTGCACAAAGTGCAATTGTATGGCGGTTTTGAGGGATGATGACGTGAAGTTACACCTATACCAACGTGGGTTCAAGCCTAATTATTGGATATGGACTGATCATCGTGAATAATTGTCGGATATTGATTTGAATGAAGTCGGTGGTGACGATCATGACATGGGTGCATCAGGCAGTGGCTACCACGATGATTATGTCGAACAACTCCAGTCAATGCATGATGGTCGATGATTGTCTTGGGCAACATGGGAATTTTGAGGCGGATGAGTCTGATGACATGGAAGAGCCTCCTAATGAATTGGCGCAGAGATTCTACAATCTATTATTAGAGACGAATAAGTCATTGTTTGAAGGGGCGTCGGATTCAAAATTATCAATTTGTTTTAGGCTTCTAGCTTGCAAGTCCAATTGGAATGTCCCCGAGCAGTGTTTGGAGTCCTTTTGTAAAATGCTTCAAGATGTGACACCCTTCAAAGAGTCGTTACCAAAAAGTTATTATGATGCGAAGCAGTTGGTGTCGAATCTGGGGTTGGGGGCTAAGAGGATTGATTGTTGTACGAACGTGTGCATGCTATATTATGACAGTGCTTCGAGCACAAATGACAACACGCTGGAAGAATGTAAATTTTGTCAGACGCCAAGGTACCATGTTCAAAGTATTGACCGTAGTAAGCACAAACCAGTTCCTACGAAGGCAATGTTCTATCTGCCAATAATTTCAAGGTTACAGAGAATGTTTGCATCAATGCAAACTACGGGACAGATGAGGTGGCATTATGAAAATAGAGGAACTACTGGCGTTATACGCCACCCTTCTGATGGTGAAGCTTGGAGGCATTTCGATCGGGTACACTCCAATTTTGCAGCAGATCCTCGTAATGTACGACTTGGGCTGTGTTCAGATGGTTTTACCCCGTACATTCAGGCGTCAGCCTCGTCATATTCATGTTGACCAGTGATTGTTACACCGTACAATCTTCCTCCCGAGATGTTCATGTCAAAACCGTATATGTTTATGACTTGTCTCATACCGGGACCATCTAATCCAAAGGCTCGGATAGATGGTAAGCATATATAAATAATTTTATTTATAAACTGTATATTTTTATTAAAAATTTATTTTATAACTAATTGATTTATTGGTGTGTCGGTTGCAGGCAGAAGAGCTAGCTCGGTCCATTGATGTCCCTACGGTCTTTGAGCAGACAAATATTCGCTCGGACATCGGCGAGTTTGTTGATGAGAGGTCGAGGCAGACAGTGGTGAGCTAAAGTGTTTTTTATATTTAAACTATAGGTAATTATATATATATATATATATAGTTTAATAAATATTGATTGTAATGTATTGATCGCAGGCGGAGTACAATGCCAGGTTTAGTCAGGTAGCATCCGAGGCTGCCTCCTACTCTGATGCCTCAGATCCTTCTTAGCTGGACCCCGCCGAGGTTGAGTGACTATTGACCTAGGCCTGGATGGATGTGGCGGGCGGGAAGAACAAGGGGCGGATTTACAGTACTGCGACCCTAGCTAGATCGATCCGTCGAGGGTCGACGCCGAGCTTGACCATTAGGGAGCCTACATCCTCCAGCTCACAGGACACGGAGGAGGTGCAGCGACTGAGGCAGAAGGTGCAGCAGAAGAGGGAGACGAACGAGCGCATCATGCAGCAGATGGAGTCATTCTCTACGGTCATGACCGCTGTGCTCGATTTCCTCCCACCAGACAGGCGCAACGCTCTACAGGGGGTCCTCCATGCCACCCAGACCCAGCCCTCCACTACTTCTACCGATCCACCACCGCAGCCGCATGATGCCGGTCTGTCTGCTGAGCCGCAGCTTGATGGTCATTTGACGCCGGCAGACTCCCCCCGACAGGACGACGATGACCGATATTATGGTGATGGGTATTCGGATAGTTATAGGTGTAGTAGAGTTTTGTAGATACACGGATATTTTCTTTATGGATTATATGTTGATTTTGTTTTTTATTTTAAATTAATTTTAATTTAATTTCTTTTAAAATTTTATTTGTAATTTCAATTTTTTTAATTAATAATATAATAATATTTAATTAAAATAAAATAAAATAATAATTAAATTATAATTAATTAAAATAAAATATAATAATAATTAATAAATAAAATTTAATAGTTAATATTCAAAATATAAATTTTAATAAAAATAAGTAATAATTAATTATTAATATAAAACAAAATAAATAAAAATTCAATTTAAAAAAAAAAACTTGTTTCCTAAAGACATTTCCGTTGGTAATTGTTGGTTAGATTTTCCGACGGAAAGTTCCGTCGGTAACTTCCACAGACAGTTACCGATGGAATTTCCGTCGGTAATTAGGGGCTCCGCGTGACAAGGTTTTCGACAGACAAAGCCGTCAGAAATTTCCGACGGATGACACAGACCCGTCAGAAATGCTTTCTTACGCGCCTATTACCGACGGAACTGGATCCGTCGAAAATTCCATCGATAATACCTTTTTTCGACGGCTTTACTTCATTTCCGACGGGTTTTGTCCGTCGGAAATTCCTCTTTTTTTTGTAGTGCCTATTTGTCTTGCATAATGATCTACATTAGTATTGTTTGTGTTAAACAAGTATCAATGAAGTCTGATTTCCAAATGATTTGGCTTGCAGAAATTTTGATCAATTTCAGACTTAATTCTGCATGCACAAGTGATTTTATTTATAGACCAACTTATGTCTCTTGGTGAAGGAAACAACCTTACATGTATTTGAAAGAATGATTGCAACCTTTCATGAATGTACCACTTGATGAATGGACACATTTAATCATGAAAAACACATCCATAGGAAATATTTGAAAGCCATGAAGAGACACACCTATTGATATTCTTCAACCTCTTTCCAAACTTGGTACCCATTACTTCTATTATTTTTGGAAATCCCTCCCAGGAACACAAAACTAATAAGGTCTCGGCAAAGCAATTCCCATAGCATCTGCCAATAAAGGGGAGGACCCAGACAGCAGTCAGTGGGGAGGCATGAACACGAAGATGTTCTATACTGTTTGCTCCAAGTTTGGCAAGAAAATATGCACCGTTTTTTGCCCTCCCTGAAGATGTGCTTGAAAGAGACAGTCCATAGTGTCTAACTAGGATGACCTGAATCTCCCACAAAATAGCATCATATCAAGCTTCCATTGTGACCCATCCTAGACATCCTTCACCCACGAATTAGTGCTGTCAGGTCATGAATCTGTACAAAATTCACAAGGTTGCACAAAAGTTCCATTGAAGTCCAATTATCAAACCAAAAGGACACCTCACGTGCCCCAGCCTCAAGGTAAATCCCTCACGGAGACATTACTTTGCCTTAATGATAGATTTTCAAACATATATGCGAGCCTCTGCAATGAATGGTCTCAAAGAAGGAGTTATTATGAGAACTTGGGTTTGAGTCTAATTTAATCCGGATAAGGGTTGTCGCCCAACTTATAATCATTATTTAGATCATATCATTATCCAATGTGGAGCTCCAACGCATCTTAAGACTGGACACCTAAAGCATGAAATTTGGAGGATTGAATATCTGTGAGTGGCCCAACAGATCTATGATAGAGTTTAATTTATCATCTTAGAATTTAGGTTGAGGGTTGCTCCCCATTTATAACCATTGCAAATGACTTATTCTAACATCTCTAACTGCGATAGGATAGGATAGAAATCATCATGAAATTAAGTGAAAGAAAATGCGACTGGCTGAGAGAGATGTCTAAAGATTGTGTGAAAAAGAAAAATCCCACTTGAGGAAACTGCCCATTCGATTATGAGTCTATGACTTTAACTTGTTGGAGTTTTTGACTTGAAATAAAATATAATCACACCTGAACACATTTTTTGGGTTTTTCAGTATTTTCATATTAATTTTTTTTTAAAATAATTTCTATAATTTGTGCATGCATCAATTAAAAAGCCAGAGGAAAGAGTTTAAAAATACGTAAATATTACATGGGGTATGAGTTTGTGAAAATTATATATGCAAGAATCATTCATAGGTGTTGTTTCTAGTTGGTATTTCAATTTGGCAGTATATTGATAGGATCACCTTGTCTTAAAAATAATTGAAGTACATTACAAAATTAAGTAGTAATAATAATAATAATAATAATAATAATAATAATTATTATTATTATTATTATTATTATTATTATTAAAAAAGTACGGTTATTTCATTGGAGAAGAAGATCATAAATTATTTTACTGCGGCTCTTCTATTTTAAACCATGATTACTTGTGAAAGATTTGAAATGTCATATTTACAAAAAAAAAAAAAAAATACTTATGATGCAAGACTACATAAATATTTGATAGTTTCTATGTGTTCAAAACATTAATTAGTTCAAAAGGGAAATGTTTGAGAATAATTTTGATATATTATTAGTGTAAAGTATTTTATACTGTTAATCAATGATAAATCATCTTATTTTGACTTATAAGATAGTAATTATAAGAGTCAATCATTTTTAATAATGTGTCAATTTATGATTGATTGACAATATAAATTTTTTTATACTAATAATGCATAACAATTAAATCCAATGTTTGTTTTTTGGTAACCATGTTATAGGTACGAAGTATCCACCACTGTTAGTGGTCCGTTGAGAATCTTGTTGGGCACATAAGGTGGTTCTCCCCTCCCAATCAGGTTTTCTCCATACAAAAGAGTCAGGATTCGAATCCTTGACCACTTGCTTATGGTATCCAAACCCCTTACCACTTGGATCAACTACGTATTGGTCTTAAATCCAATGTTTATATATAAAAAATGAACTGTTTACGTAATAAAAATAAAAAGAGGGATTCCAAAATGTGAGACTAATGATTTCATTAATGAAAATAAAAGTGGTTGATCACAGTGAAAGTGGATCGTGTCCCAGATGAACTTTACCTATAATATCAGGAATTCGTATCCTCTTATTGTTACGTTGAGGAAGGTTTTAATTTATCTAATCACCACGTCCCGTCTAAGGGCTAATCTTACAGTTTTGTAGGTGAGAACATCCTGTCAAAGACAAAAAAAAATGATGTCATTAATGATAAATAAAAGATTAAAATAGAATGTATATGATGTATATTTTTTGGTTCCCCGGGGTATCCTCTGGCACAACTGTGGAGGCTAATCCCTCGAGGTACTTGATGATATTTAAGGACTGACCTCTCCCAAGTTCCCAACCAGGTTTTCTCCATACGTTAGAGCCATGAATAGAACCACTGACCATTTACTTAAGGGGTCCAAACTCGTTATCATTTGTATTAATCACTGTTGGTGAATGAATATGATGTATATAAGAATTTGAAAATTTAATTGAAAAGAAAATTAAAAATGTTAATGTTGGTCCACGACCACGATATGAAAGAAACTCACATTCAATCACGTAACTTTTAACCATTGGTTGAATATGTGTTTAGTGCTTGACCCATGACATATATTCTTAATTGTTAAAGTCAATTTGTATATAAACAAATTATTAAGGTCAATTATCTCCTATTGAACGAATTTTATGAAATACAAAAAGAATATATATATATATATATATATATATATATATATATCAAACAACAATAAAGTGAGAGGATGATGCATAAAGTTTGACATCTACCGTAAAACAATCGTGAAAGGATGTGAAACCAATATAGGAGCTAGAGCCATCATCAAAGTATGAGCCTTATAATCATGGCTAAATTCGCCAAAGGTGCTACAACATTCAAATCTCCGATAGAAGATGATCACAATCAAACAATTGGCTATCATAAGTTCACTAATAATTATAAGTGGCTTATGTTATGGTAAACAATGACAATTTGAATTTGTGATTTGTAATATTGTCATTTGCTGGCTAGCTTCTGTTTAGTATCCATCACCCAAAAGGTATTTCGTTATGGATGGGCATTGACATTGTGCTTCAGATGAGTACATTTCTCTTTTCCAATTTTGTCCTTTTTGTGATAATGAGCTGCTTTCATACTGTTCATACCGCTGGCCTCCATTACCTATCAACCTACGGCCAAAATAGAAAGAGCATCGGGAAGGAATCCTATAGATTAATTTCAATTATTCAACATTAAATTTGACAAATAAAACCTTAAACACTCCTCTGTTGATTGTGAAAGTTGCCGACCTGCTGCATGGGCTTGATTCATTGAATTAGAGGTATACTAATCTTTTATGTCAAAATCCAATCAAAATTTTTGTTTATCTAGTGTTCAAAATTCAATTACGGATAATCTTTTAAGACTTTGTAGTTTAATTCTTAATCAGACACTGTATCTACTATAATATTAAATACATGTAAAGTTATATAGAGTTATTAAAAAATGTACATCAATATTTAAAGAACACTTTTAATACATGTTAACTATTGAACATAATGCATAACAAATGATATAATAAACAATGTCCATCTATGAAATTCTTCACTAGTATTCAATATTTTAATCAAGCAGTTATGTATACAGATGTTAAGTACCATAATGTTACACACTTGTCAAGTTACATGCATTTATCTTTTACTCTTGATCATTCAAATAAAATTCATTAATCAAGATTTCATTGATATGGTTTTAAACAATATCAAAGTGTATGCTCAATCTTGGATATGTGATATAACCGGGACGGAGCCACGTTAGTATTAGGGGAGGGGGCATTTATCATTTTTTTTCTTCTCCATATTTTATATATATATATATATATATATATAATTAACAACATGTGATAAGAATATCGTCCAGTATATTTTATGGTGAGCAGCCTCAAAATATATGTGTGTGTCTATATATATATATATATATATATATATTATCATCTAGTGGTTCATTGTGGGTCACTAGTATATATTGAAAATTTTAGTGTAAATTTAATTATAAAATAATTTTTTATAAACACAAATATAGATTATTTTTGTGACATGTATGAGAGACGTTTGATAAATTATTAATATAATTAACGTTTTGAAACATATAATTATGAATATTTTATATAAAATTTGATATGTATATATTTATTGGATAAACTTTAATTTTATTAGATGATCTCCTAATGATTCAAGTCTAATTCCGTCCCCATATATAACCTTAGTTGAATGTGTCAGAAACAGAAAGTAATAAAGTAACTCAAAATACATGATTAGCGTTAAAAGGAATGGTGAATGGGACAAGAGGACAGTAGGATTAGGTTTTTGACTACCATGGATGACTCCAAGGGTAAGGCAGGATAAATTGCTTTAGGCACTCAGCCCACTTTATTAATTCTCTATATAATTCATTAACAAAAAATATTTAATATTTAACAAGAATGGCACATATAAGATCTCCTACCATAATTTGTTTACTCTAATGTCTCATCTATAATTTCAGGCGTTATCTTGTCTTGGGCCCACAATGCTTCACAATTGCAAAAATTTAAAACTTGCTATGCTGGTGGTGTTGCGGACTTGAGCAATGTCTATAACTTATGAATAGCTATTGCCAATGCCATGAAGGTTTGTAATGGAAATCTTATCACCACCAGCACCCTTATGAGTTATGATCCCCTCAATTCAACAGATGTGATCAAATCCAACCAAAAGAGAGAAAATCATTCCCTATATAATCTTCAATGCAAAGCTGTACCTTTAGAAAAAAATAAAGATCAAGAGGACATTGAAGGCTTTCAATGCAAAGCTGTACCTTTAGAAAAGAGCCAATGAAGTGTCATATTCTCCAACTAAAACTGAAAAAGACAGACTAGTTTTCCATCCATTCCTGGACCACACTAGGCTTTTCTCTCCACGCAAATATATAGAGTTATAGCTAGAGATAATAGAAAAGGACATGCACTATAGTTCTTCTGCCAAATTCAAATCGGTAAATAGTGATGAAATTGGCTACACAACGAAGCAACCACTCATTTGCCATTTTGAGATATTTAATAATATGTACGGATAGAAAGGATCGTGAGAGATCGTTCAAATTGGTTTTATCTCACTTTGTTCTTTTCTTTGTTAATATTCTTTACTTTCTTTGAGAAATGTTTTATGCAAATACTTTTTTAATCTCTCATATTTCACTTTTTTTTTAACAAAAATTTTAGGTGAGTTGGATCCCGAGAGCTCACCAGGGTCATGACAGGTTTCACGATTCAAAGAGTACTTACAGAAGTACATCTCTCATGCTTCACTTTAACATACATGGAAGGTGAACACTAGGGATAATATTGTGAGATAAAAAGTGTTAGGTATCTCCCGCACGTACAAAGGACGGTGAGAACACGCAAAAAATACACTACAAAAAAAATAATAGAGAACACAAGAATTAACGTGGTTCGGAACCTCTTACCTACGTCCACGAAACACCCCAATAAAATTATTCACTATCACAACAATTATTACAATAATTTATAACTCACCCTAATTATGTATCACACTACAAACCCGAGTACTCCCTCTCAAAAGTTACAAAAAAACATGATAAGACACTCTCGCTATAAAGAGAGTCTCTACTTCTCTCACTATCCTACACTTCAGGATCCGATACGCTCTGAATGCATGAAGAAAAGCTCTATTTGTAGAGCCATTCTCCTGCTCCTTCCAACTACTCATTTTGACAATTTGTTGTCAAAATTTAATGCACCTTGGCCTATCAAAACACTGCAACGTCCTATGCTTTCTTTGGAGCAAATTGTCGAGGTTATGCTTTTAATGCATAGCTACATTTGGCTGGAACTTCAACAATTCTCTCCCTCCAGCCAAATGTGAATATCATTGGATAATTTTAGGAGAGAACAAATCTTCCCCTCAAGTAGAAGCTCTTTCTTTTCCATACATTTTGAATTGTTCTCCCAACAATACTACGATATCATAAAATTTTACCTTCTTCTCAACTTTGCTATCACGACTACTTTCCCTTCTCAAGGCTTGCCCTTCCAAGTAGCAAAGGTTCTTCTCATTTTTTTGCCCTCGTAACACCAAGTGTCTTCCCTTATAGACCTTGCATCCCCACTTTGAACCAACATACTTGTACCCTTGTGATGCCATCTCCCTCAAAGAAATAATATTGGCAACTGCGGAGGGTACAAACCTCACATTTTGGAAAGTTCTAATGGCACCATCGTGGAGCTTCATTCTCACACTCCCAATGCTTTCAACCTTCATTTTTTCACCATTTCCTAACTTGAAATGGCCAAACTCTTCATCAGTTTTCAAGGTGTCAAACATCGCTCGATCTCTACAAATGTGCTCTGAGGCAGCAGAATTCATCACCCAATTTGATTTAGCAACCTCAGCAATTGTTGCTAAAAACATATCTTCATTTTCATCTTCAAAGGTTTTGACCACGTTTGTCTGAGAGTTGTCATCATCCTTCCTCATCATTCTCAATTTCTTCAGGTCCTCCCTCATTTGTGTGCACCTCAGTTGCAGATGGCCCTTCTCCCCGTAATAGTAACACTACACGTTACTCATATATCGTTGAGGACGTGATTGCAATTTTGATCTTCCTCTTGGCCCATCATGCCTCCTTGAATGACACCTCCCTCGTTCAGATTCCTCTGCCATTGCTATTGCACTTTCATCATCAATATTCTCGTTTTTCATCATTCTCTCATTTTCTCTTAAAGTGACGGTCACCTCATCCATCTTCAAAGTTGTTCTCCCAACAAGTAACGTTTGAACCACAGGTTTGTAGGACCTTGGTAGTGAGGCCAATAAAAACAGCGCCTGCTCCTCATCAGATATTTTATCATCGGCATTCAACAATTGGCTCACTAGCTGGTAGAACTTGTTGATGTGGTCATGGAGATTTCCACCCATCTCCATTTTGAGTTGATACAACTCCATCTTTAAACAGAGACGATTGGTTAGCAACTTCGACCCATAGATATTCTCGAGCTTCTCCCACAAAGCCTTCGGTATTGTCTCCTTCAACACGTTGTGCTTCATTGTTGTTTTGGCTTCACGACTCAAGGGGGGGGGGGGGTGAATTGAGTTTTCTTTAAGATATTTCCCTCTTAAAAACTTTTCACAAAACTTTAGTTTTCAGATTTGTGGTCTCAGGATCTTTTACAAAATCAATGAAGGGTTTAAAAACTCAGTAATAACGAAATACAGAAACTGATTAAGCCTTTAAAGATTAAGAACAAGTTATGCAAGTTTCAGATACAAGCATTAACAATCAAGAACAAACTTGCAGGTTTCAGTTTCAGTTTCAGTTCAGTTTCAGCAATCAAGAATGGTTTTGATCAACTCAGTTTTGAACACAGATAACACGGACTTGATTACAATCAGACTCAGGTTTCAATACAGTTTATATAGATCAAGAACAAAAATTATATTGAACTTTAAACATCAAAATCACAGGTTCTTGAATATAAACAGAAAGCAACAGAGTTTGAGTTTAGAGATACCACACAACCAGATTTATCCTGGTTCAGTCACCACCACTATGACCTACATCCAGTCCCCACTCAACCTATGGGTTTTCACACACTAACACAACAAGCTTTAGCCAGGTAGCTTGAAAAACCTTTACACCACAGAGCACTCCTTCACCTTGAGATACCACACTCTTGTGAAAAGCCTCAATGTTCTTCCTTAGGGATACCTCACCCTAATCACTCAGAGAGACTCCCTCTCTCTTTACATTCAAATAGAACGAAAAATTGATTCCTAACTCTCAATAGTCAGATATACAAATTGAAGCACTTATGCGAATGAAACATTCTTTTCACAATAAGATCAAGAAAGATAATGAATGATATGTGTATTGTATTTGATATGTTATTCATTCTTGTTAAAAAGTGTTCCTTTGATCCCTCTATATATAGGAAACAAGTTATAGTCGTTGGGATCAATTAAAACAGATTTGGTTTTGATAACAGAATCTGTTTTCTTGATTCTGGTTCTTGAAATAAGATTCTACATCGGTTCTTATAGCACTCGCATCCATCTTGAAAATATGCGCGTCCGTCTAGACATTTTGAATTAAGATGTTACATCGGACAAGCTAGTAGACGAGCTCCATATGCCACGTCATTGTACGGAGCTTATCATTAAGGTCTCAGGAAGTCCAAAGACTTATGTGGACGAGCTCCTCTGTCACTTTAGTGGACGAACGCTTGTATCACTTTAGTGGACGAGGGCTTGTATCACTTTAGTGGACGAGCACTTTAGTGGACGAGCACTTCTGTCACTTTAGTGGACGAGCACTTCTGTCACTTATGTTGGATGGGCACTTATATTTACTTGCGTTGGATGAGCGCTTCTTATGAAATCTTATTTCCAAAAAATCATCTTCATTAACGAAAACTTATTCCTTTTTAATGCAGGTTATGAAAATTGATTTTCTTCATGCATATTTTTAGTTGAGCTATTGTGATTAAGAGATTTCTTTCTCTTACAAATCATCTAAGACTTAAATCTAAAATTCTCCGTTAAGCTTGGTCTTGATGATCCTTGATCTTTGTCTTTGCTCTTTGATTCCTCCAAGTTCTTCCTTGATTATTTTCCTTGAATTTGCTTAATGAACTTATTGATCACTGCTTGATACATGTCTTTGCAATTTGACACTAAAACACTTGCATACACATTAAATTGTATTTGTCATATATCAAAATATCTAAGTCATTGAGTCTAACAAACTCCCCCTTTTTGATTATGACCAATCTTTTAACAAATTATAATATCAGAGTATAAGTGTAGCAGAAGCTCAGTGTTTTTGACAGATTTATATCATGGTATCAGAGCAGAAGTATATCAGAGCAAAAAAAATATTAACATAGCAGAATTTGATTTACTCCCCATTAATCATGTAAGCTTATAAGCTCCCCCTCAACATATGCATGTATAATTTGTTATTATCCCCTTTCTCTATATCATACTTTTTCCTCCCCCTTTTGGCATTATAAAAAAGGTAAAGAAAAAGAAACATTCAAAGCAATAGAGAAGGTAAGCATTTAAACATTCAAACATATCATATAAAATTGGTCATGATAGAGGGATAGGTGCAGGAAAATGAAAGTCCACTCCTGGGTTATCTTTGAGTTTATCAATGTCCTTTTCTGCTCTTTTTAGCCTTTCATTCACTTCAGCAATTGCAGCCATTTCAATTTCATGATTTATCCCTGCTAGGGTTGCAGAATTAGAAGTTCTAATTCCTATGAATTCCTAGAACTAGTTCTTCCTCTTTGATTTTCTTTTGTTTCTTTAGAGATTAGATATAGGATTGATCAATTATTCCCAATTCTCTTCTAATGAACAAGAAGCTTTCCTTGTTCAAGGGCTTGGTAAAAATATCAGCAAGTTGTTTAGTTGTATCAACATATTCAATCTCAATTTCTCTACTTTGAATAAAAGTTCTTATGATAGAGATCATATTCAAAGTTAATTGTTGCATAACAAGCAAAACAAATCATTTAAGGCTTCATCGATTTTCTTAGATTCAATTTGTGAAAACAAAAGCCATATGATTATTCCAAGATTGATCAAATAACTTTAATACAACAATGTAGACATATTATACAATGATATATAAGTCAACACAAAGATTCACAATCATACATCAATAATGATAATTAGAAAACATATTCAATCAATATTCTATCTTTATTGTTACCCATTTTGTGTTTGGTGAAGGCTCTATGTCATGATTCAAAATTTTGCTCTTGACCTTCCACCACACCTACAAAACAGAATTTCATGTTTCTGCTATAGGTACCCAACTTTTCTTGGGTCCTTCATGGTTAGAGTATGATAAAGTTCCTTTTGAGTTAGTTGCAGCAATAGTTCCTTTAGGAACCCATATATACTTAGATTTATTGTATGCTGATTTTTTATATTGATATGTAGAAGCTATGTGACCATTTCTAGCACAAAAATTTCATTTAACAAATGGTGTGTTTGATATCTTAGGTGCAGCAAAAAATTTCTTGAAAGATTTCTCATGTATCTTAGATTCATAGCCTATTTTAGCCTTATCATAAACACATTTTTGCTGTCCTAATAAAGCATTCAAGTTATCTCTACCATTTGTGAACTTGGCTAAGTCATTTTTCAGTTTTTCAACTTCTTTAGTCAATGTACAACACTTAGAACAATTAGAGCATATAGGTGGTTCCAAAACAGTAGCCAATCTTTCATTTACAGCACAATTTTCCATTTTTAATTCATCTAGCTCTTTGTTTAAAACAGAATTTTTCTCTTCTAGGCATGTGATGGTTTTCTTAGACTTATTTATCAATCTAGCAAGTCTAATGAATTCTTTATGAAGTTCTTCAAAAGCATTTTGCAATTCATCATAAGAAGGTTGATAATTAGAACTTACTTCACTTTCTGAATCACTATGATTGTTGGCCATCAAGCACAAGTTTGCCTCCTCAGATTCAGATTCTTCAGTGGATTCTAGATCATTATCATTCCAAGCAATGTAGGCCTTTCTTGGCTTTCTCCACTTCTTGTCCTTTGAGTCAAACTTTTATGGTTTGTCCTTCTTTTGCAGTTTTGGACAGTCAAGCTACATGTGGCCAATCTTTCCACATTCATAGCATGTGATGTTGTTGGAAGAGTTGTCACCTTTGCTGAAATTTCTCCTTTGAAAAGTGGATGGCTTTCTTTTGAAGTTGCATTTCTTCTTTAGGAACTTCTTGAAATTTCTAATGAGCATTCTCATATCTTCTTCAGATTCTGCCTCTTGTGCTGAATCATCATCATCACCGTCTTCTACTTCTTTGACTTGTGATTTCAGAGCCAATCCCTTCTTTCTTTTATCAGTTTCTTCACTCTCATTCAGTCTGTTCAACTCCAATTCATGTTCTTGCAGTTTTCCAAACAATGTGGCAATGGTCATTGATGAGAGGTCTCTAGATTCTGAGATTACAGTGACTTTAGGTTGCCATTCCCTACTCAAGCATGTCATGACTTTGTTAACTTGATCTTCATTGGAGATTGTCTTTCCAAGTGTAGTCAATTGATTTACAATGTGTGTGAATCTCTTTTGCATAACCTCCATTGGTTCTCCTCGATTCATGTGAAATAACTCATACTCATGTGTGAGGGTGTTCATTCTTGCTCTTTTGACATATGTGGTTCCTTCATGTGTTACTTGCAATGTATCCCACATCTCCTTTGCTGATTTACAATTTGAAACCCTGAAAAACTCATCATGGCTTAAACAGATGTAATAATATTCTTAGCACGTGCATTATATTGAACTCTTTTCTTATCATCCTTATTCCATTCAGTTTTAGGCTTATTTCTTGGAGCACCATTAGCATCTACAGTGGAGGGGACAAATGGTCCATTCTCTACTGCATCCCAAATGTCTACACCTGCTGCCTCAAGAAAGATTACCATTCTTTCCTTCCAATAGATATACTTAGATCCATTGAAGGCAAGAAGGCGTGCAAGGGAAGCCCCTTCATTCAAACAGTCATTGGAAGCCATACTCTTATAGCTGTTAAGCCAAACTTAAGAGTTTAGCTCTGATGCCAATTGTTGTTTTGGCTTCACGAATCAAGATGGGGGGTGAATTGAGTTTTCTTTAAGATATTTCCCTCTTAAAAACTTATCACAAAACTTTAGTTTTCAGATTTGTGGCCTCGGGATCTTTTACAAAATCAATGAAGGGTTTATAAACTCAGTAATAACGAAATACAGAAACTTATTAAGCCTTTAAAAATTAAGAACAAGTTATGCAAGTTTCAGATACAAGCATTAACAATCAAGAACAAACTTGCAGGTTTTAGTTTCAGTTTTAGTTCAGTTTCAGCAATCAAGAATGGTTTTGATCAACTCAGTTTTGAACACAGATAACACAGACTTGATTACAATCAGACTCAGGTTTCAATACAGTTTATATAGATCAAGAACAGAAATTATATTGAACTTTAAACATCAAAATCACAGGTTCTTGAATATAAACAGAAAGCAATAGAGTTTGAGTTTAGAGATACCACACAACCAGATTTATCCTGGTTCAGTCACCACCACTGTGACCTACATACAGTCCCCACTCCACCTGTGGGTTTTCACACACTAACACAACAAGATTTAGCCAGGTAGCTTGAAAAACCTTTACACCACAGAGCACTCCTTCACCTCAAGATACCACACTCTTGTGAAGAGCTTCAATGTTTGATGAGTGTGATTTCACCTCATATTTCATGTACATTTTTGCATGCATTTTCATATAGTTTAGGCAATTTTAATTTGATTTTTGTTAGTTTTTACCTTGGAACGGGTAAGGCGGTCTTGTGGTGTTGTCTTGCAGAAATTAAGGGTAAAATGCTAAAGATTGACCATGATGGAGTTTGGATGAAGATAGAGCTTGAAAAGTGAAGAAAATGTACCAAACAGAGCCCATCACGGCCATGATCAAGCAAAACTGGAAAGAAAAGAAGGCAAAAGTCAGAAGCTGTCACGGCTTAGTCGTGATGCCCATCACGGCCGTGATATGTTAAGTGAGCCAGACCCCTCCTAGGTAGAATCTGTCACGACCAGGCCGTGATGCCCATCACGACCGTGACAGACCATTTGGTGAAGCAGCGCTCGAGGCAGAAGCGATCACGGCCGTGACGCGCGCCTAATCTATAAATAGGCATCTGGGCAGAACAGAAAAGGAGACTTTTGACCTAGGAGGCAACTTGGAACCCTAAAAACACATTCTCTATGAACCAGAGGCTGCTGTGGCTGCTGTGGAAAGCCTCCATGGAGTTCCTTCTCTCCTTTGTCTCTATTTCTTTTATTTTGGCTTTCTCTGTCACTATGAGTAGCTAAATCCCTTTTTGTTGGGATTAGATGTAGCTAAACTGAACCTCATGTAATTGCCTTGATGTATTAATCTATGTTTATGCCTTCTTATTAGTGTTTGATTCCTATGCTTAATGCTTTTTGTGATCTGATCATCGATGAATTGATTTTGAGATTTGATTTGCAATGGGGACGTTCTTATCAATTCTTGATATGGAATTAATCACCTAGTAAACCTTGCATCTAGGAATGGATTTTGGTTTATTAGTAATCGTGTAATCCCTACTCTTAATGCAAATTCACTAATTAGGCCACCTAAGGAATTAGGGTTTAATTAGGGGATTTAGGCTCTTGTCATCTAAGGAATTAGGGCTTGAGTAATCTTGTGGGTTGATTTTAATATTTGAAGCATAAACTGGATTGGTGGTCTTGGTATTGCATGAGACTAAGGTTTGGTGAAGTTTAATCCCAACATCTTTCATCATATTTGAAGAACCATTTTCTGCATTCCAAGTGTTCGATAAAAATACAAAAAGAAAATTTTCCTTTTATTTTGTTTATTTTAACTCTTGTTGGGCTTGGTATTTAATATTGATCTCCCTTCCATCCAAACGATCGTCTAGATAGTAGTCCAATTTGCGAAGTGGTACTTGTCCGCGATCCATGAGAACGATATCCGGTCTCACTACCGTATTACTTGTATGACTAGGTATACTTGTCGAAATCGTTATCAATGTTCTTCCTTAGGGATACCTCACCCTAATCACTCAGGGAGACTCCATCTCTCTTTACAATAAAATAGAACGAAAAATTGATTCATAACTCTCAATAGTCAGATATACAAATTAAAGCACTTATGAGAATGAAACACTCTTTTCACAATAAGCTCAAGAAAGATGATGAATGATATGTGTATTGTATTTGATATGTTATTCGTTCTTGTTAAAAAGTGTTCCTTTGACCCCTCTATATATAGGAAACAAGTTATAGTTGTTGGGATCAATTAAAACAGATTTGGTTTTGATAACAAAATCTGTTTTCTTGATTCTGGTTCTTGAAATAAGATTCTACATCAGTTCTTATAGCACTCGCGTCCATCTTGAAAATAAGCGCGTCCTTCTAGCCATTTTGAATTAAGATGTTACATCGGACGAGCTAGTAGACGAGCTCCATATGCCACATCATTGGACGAAGCTTATCATTAAAGTCTCAGCAAGTCCAAAGACTTGTGTGGACGAGCGCTTGTATCACTTTAGTGGACGAGCACTTCTGTCACTTTAGTGGACGAGCGTTTGTATCACTTTAGTGAACAAGCGCTTCTGTCACTTTAGTGGACGAGCACTTCTGTCACTTATGTTCAACAAGCACTTCTATTTACTTGTGTTGGACGAGCACTTCTTATGAAATCATTTCAAAAAAATCATTTTCATTGACGAAAACTTATTCCTTTTTAATGCAGGTTATGAAAATTGATTTTCTTCTTGCATTCTTTTAGTTGAGCTATTTGTGATTAAGAGATTTCTTTCTCTTACAAATCATCTAAGACTTAAATCTAAAATTCTTCGTTAAGCTTGGTCTTGATGATCCTTGATCTTTGTCTTTGCTCTTTGATTCCTCCAAGTTTTTCCTTGAATTTGCTTAATGAACTTGTTGATCACTGCTTGATATCTGTCTTTGCAATTTTACACTAAAACACATGCATACACATTAAAATGTATTTCTCACTATCCTACTCTTCAGGATCTGATGCGCTTTGAATGCATGAAGATAAGCTCTATTTATAGAAGTTGTTATTTTGACAACTGATATACGACAACTTGCTGGACAACTCCACTGTAGCGGCACTGTAGCAGCACTGTAACGGTAGCATTTTCATAATTTTGACCATTTTTAAAAAAGATATTTAGCTTTTTTTAGTACTAACATTTTTGGTTAATCACGTGAAAATATTTTGTTAATTCAGTTCATTATATTGTTAATGGGTCATCTTGAAACTTGCAATCATCTTCCACAACCATGTAAATATTTGGTTAATCCTGTGTAAATATTTGGTTAATTCAGTTCATTATATGGTTAATGGGTCATCGTGAAGCATACAATCATTTTCAACAACCATGTAAATATTTGTTTAATTCAGTTCAATATATGGTTAATGGTTCTTCCTGAAGCTTACAATCATTTTCAACAACCATGCAAATATTTAGTTAATTCAGTTCATTATTTGGTTAATGGGTCATCCTGAAACTTACATGGTTGTGGATAACTATTATAAGCTTTAGGATAACCCATTAACCATATAATGAACTGCATTAACCAAATATTTGCACGTGATTAACCATATATTTACATGGTTGTGGAAAATGATTGTAAGTTCCAGGATGACCCATTAATCATATAATGAACTGAATTAACCAAATATTTACACGTGATTAACCAAATATTTGCAATTAATTAATTAACCAAAAATGTTAATACTAAAAAAGCTAAATATTTAAAAAAATGAATATTAAAAAACCCCGAAATACTGTTTATACATATGATTGTCGTGTATAGTTATCCAAATTTGATGTCAAAAAATCATTTCTGATTTATAAAGCCATTCTCCTGCTCCTTCCGACTACTCATTTTGACAATTTGTTGTCAAAATTTAATGCACCTTGGCCTATCAAAACACTGCACCGTCCTATGCTTTCTTTGGAGCAAATTGTCAAGGTCATGCTTTTACAGAAGTGATACTCTCACACATATTTTGACAATAATACGGAATAAAATGTATAAGTGAATAGTGTTTTGGCCTTTTTTATTTTGACAATTCGTTTTTTTTAATATTTAGATTTTTTAGTTAATTAAATGAAAAAATTGGTTAATTAGGTTAAAAAAATTGGTTAATCACATACAAATATTTGGTTAATGCAGTTCATTATATGGTTAATGGGTCATCTTGAAACTTACAATCATTTTTCACAACCATGTAAATATTTGGTTAATCACGTGCAAATATTTGGTTAATTCAGTTCATTATATGGTTAATGGTCATCCTAAAACTTATAATCATTTTTCACAACCATGTAAATATTTGGTTTATCACGTGCAAATATTTGGTTAATTTAGTTCATTATATGGTTAATGGGTCATCTTGAAGCTTACAATAATTTCCTACACAAATTAATCATATAATGAACTGAATTAACCAGATATTGGCACATGATTAACCAAATATTTGCATGGTTGTGGAAAATGATTGTAAGTTTCAGGATGATTCATTAACCATATAATGAACTAAATTAATCAGATATTTGCACGGGATTAACCAAATATTTACATAGTTGGGAAAAATGATTGTATACTTCAGGATGACCTATTAACCATATAATGAACTGCATTAACCAGATACTTGTACTTGATCAACCAAATATTTGCACGTAATTAATAAAAATGTTAGTATTAAAAAAAGCTATATTTTTATTTTATTTTTTTAAAAAAAAGTGCACTACAGTAGCACTACAGTATGTTGTCTATATTGTGTGTCACAATAACACAACTCAACAATAATGATAAGTTGACAACCAAAAGTGGACAACATACGGCGACAACCGTATGTATGTCTGTTGTGCTGCATTATAGCGGTATTGTGTGGTACTGTCGCAGTTTTTTTTTAATATTTAGTTTTTTTGAGAAATAGAATTTTTGTTCTACTGTGCGGCACTGTAGCAGTTTTTTTAAAATATTTAGCTTTTTCAGAAATAAAAATTTTAGTTAAGTATGTGCAAATATCTGGTTAATCACGTACAAATATCTGGTTAATTCAATTCATTATCTGGCTAATGGGTCATCCAGAACCATTAACCATATATTGAACTGAATTAACCAAATATTTACACATGATTAACCAAATATTTACATGGCTGTGGAAAATGATTGTATGTTTCAGGATGACCCATTAGCCATATAATGAACTGAATTAATCAAATATTGCAGTGCGGCACTGTAGCAGTTCTTTATTTTTTATTTTAATTTTAAATATTTAGTTTTTTTGAGAAGTAAAATTTGGTTAAGTATGTGTAATATCTGGTTAATCACGTACAAATATCTAGTTAATTCAGTTCATTATCTGGTTAATGGGTCATCCTGAACCATTAACCATATATTGAACTGAATTAACCAAATATTTACACGTGATTAACCAAATATTTACATGGTTGTGAAAAATGATTGTATGCTTCAGGATGACCCATTAACCATATAATGAACTGAATTAACCAAATATTTGCGGTGTGACACTGTAGCAGTTCTTTATTTTTTAAATATTTATTCTTTTTGAGAAATAAAATTTTTGGTTGAGTATGTACAAATATCTGGTTAATCACGTACATATATCTGGTTATTTCAGTTCATTATCTGGTTAATGGGTCAGGATGACCCATTAATCAGATAATGAACTGAATTAATTAATCAAATATTTGCACGTGATTAATCAAATATTTACATGGTTGTGAAAAATGATTGTAAGCTTTAGGATGATCCATCAATCTTATAATAAACTGAATTAACCAGATATTTGCACGTAATTAACAAAAAAATATTAGTATTCAAAAAAAGATACATTTTTTATTTTTTTTAAAAAGTCAAAATTTGTAAAAAAAAAAAAATAGCACTAAAGTATTTGTTGTCGTGTGTATTGTCGTATCTGGATTGTCACAATAAGACAGCTCTTATTGTTCCGAATTTAGTTGCAATATTTCGTAAAAACGTAGAATAAAAAGTATTGCCGTGTAAAGGAGCACTTAGAATAAAAAATAAGGTTAATTAACTGGTTATAATAAAAGTTGATTACAATGACTATTTTAAAAGTATTTAGAAATATAAGAGTTGATTTAAAATTTACATAAACTAAATCTAAAAAAATGAAAATGGTAGATCAAAATTTTAATTTAACCTACGACTAGGTGCAGCTAACTTTTCTCATTTTGTCAAAAAAAACTTTTCTCATTTTGTTTAGAATCCCTTTACTTGTTTATGTTTTTGGATGCTAGCAACCCACACGTACAGAATAATAATCTTGACAGGTATCGGAAAGTGACCAGCAAAAGGGAATCAATTCACTTTTAGATTTTTCTCCCAGATTTGTGGCAAAAAAGAAATAAAAGATATTTAAAAAAATAATAATAGAAGAGCCACTAATGTAATGGCAAACAAAAATAATAATCTCATACTATTTTTTATAAATGACACTCCCTCTTACCTAATTATAAGAAGAAGAAAAAACTAAATTCACGTTTATTAAGAAAATTAGTTAAGTTAGTTTAATTATTTTGATTTGTGTAAAAAATAGAGTTAATTGTCTAGCGAATATGCAATGTTCCTTGAAAAATAAATGGAGAATTGGTTTGATTGATTAATTTTCTTGATACAATACTAACATTTAATAGTGTTGACTTAATTAATTTTTGCTTATATTTGGTCCAAAAAATATAGCTACTTTTTACTTATATTTAGGTCTACGGAGGAAGTATATAAATTTGTGATTAATCACGTGTATTGGATGATTAATGAGTTATTTAATAGGTACATTTGTGAGTAATGATTAACTCATTGATTATTTAATACACACAGACCACAGTAATGGATAAGAAATTTTGATGAGTACGGAACAACGAAATAGTATATAAATATTTATATAAAAATAACATAAGTGATAAAAAATTATAGAGCTTGTAAAAAAAATGATATAAAAAACACAAGATAGAAAATGATTTGGTTTTAATATGAAACCTACGTCCACACATGAGAAATAGAAAACAATTTATTAAACAATTCAATGGAAAATGAGAAACAATTACACCAAATATTCCTATCACAAAATACATAATATGATGACAAAAAATACAAGGTACTTATGTTCTTTCAAATTACAATTGCCCTTTACGTATTTTCACTTTATAAAACATGCAAACAATTTTAAAATTAGCATTCCTGAAGAGCTATAAATGGTTATTTTCTAGTTGGAATTGCAACTATAAAAATGAAAGCAAAAGGCCAAGTGTCACAGAACAAAATCGAAAGCAAATTAAAGACTAAAAGCAAAAGGCCACAGACCATATACAGTAATGAAATAATTCATTTACTTCAAAAACCCAACCGTTGCAACTTTACTTTCTTTGCCTTCTCTCTTTCTCTTCAATCTCATGACAAAAGAAAGCAATAAAATGAAACAAAGAACCACCTATTTGCAGAGGGAAAATAAAAGTAAATAAACACACACACACAGACAGACAGAGAGAGAGAGAGAGGGAGAGGGAGGGAGGGAGAGAGAGTACTCGATGGCAGAAGAAGAAAAGTTCACAAGAAACAACAACGAACCAATTAAATACGATTTGTGTAAGAGCAGGATAGAACAAATAAAAGTCAACGCTGCTACATTTTATTTTCGTCAAACTAGTAGGAAGGATTTTTAAAAAATAGTATCATTTTATTCTCTCTTTTATCTCTTATGGCTTTCTATATTCATTTTTCTTTTGCTTCTTAATACTTTTTTTTTCAATTTATATTGAACTAAAGTAATTCTTAAATTTAATTTTTTTAAAAAAACTTAGTAATTAGAGTACAACTAACAAAATAAGTGGTGATGAATTGTCATGTGTGGCAGCAACATCTAATTAAATTTTTAGGAGGGGAAAAAATACTAAATATATTAAAAATACTAAATATTTTAATATAAAAATTGTCTTATGGAAGCAATTGCCTTCAAACCCATGTACATGCATCCGTATCTCAATACACATGATTAATCATGAACTTGTAAATCATTATGGATAAAAACGACGACAACATTAATGTAAAAATATAAGGGTTGAAAAGAAACCCTACACCCTGAACAACATTAATGTAAAATATAAGGGTGGGTGGGAGGACATAGAAAAAGGATCATTTAATTTATTTTTTTCATCTTATATTACAAGAGAGAAAGGGACATAATCAAATTTCAGTGGATCCCACAAAAAAAAACAAATTTAATTATTTTTTCTCTCTCATAATATTGTAGGAAAACATGAGAGAACAAAGTATTTATGTCTTCATCATTACAAAAAGGTAAATAGTAGCAAGACATAAAAGACATTGATTAAGAAATCTAAAAAAATATTTTTTTATGAAAAATAGTATATTCAATATATTGAAAAAAGATATATTTAATTTTTTTATGAATCTAATTTGGATTTCTTAAATAATATTTATACTTCCTAAAACACTCATTAACAAAACCGTTATTAAAGCTGTGAGCTATTAAGAAACTATCCCTCTTGTACCATAAGAGAGAAGAGAAAATGGGTACATACACACTCCTAAAAATAAGCATCTCAGGACCATTTGATTCGTAGCTTGATATTGCATTACATTGGTTAGTTGCTTCCATCAATAAGACAAACGATGGATTATTAACAAATAGTCCATAAAAGTTGCCACCTTAACCGACACTAATCCCACTTTTTTTTTTTTTTTTTGATAAAGACACTAATCCCACTTGCTACCATAACAAAAATATTATTATTTTATCTATCGCCACAACCGTCCTAATTACTGCCATAAGCTCATAACAACTATTATCACTCAAATTTATTGTTATTATTATCCAGTCTTGCTCTAATTTGTTTTTTACCCATTTTTAATTAGTTGGATTATATAGTTCATTGAAACATACGTAACCTAAGAGCCTAAGAAAGCTTATTTGTTGCAAAATCAATATTAATTGCAGGAAAATGTTAATAAGTGCTCTTAGGGCACTCGTTAAGAAGCCAAGAAAAAAAAAAAGTTTACATAGAGAATTGATGTATTTAATATTTGAAAAAGTGAAATACTTAAGAACAATGAAAACAACTTATACAAATTTTTGAAAACAAGAAATAGAATGAAAACCATATGACATTTTTATAACTATTTTGTTATAATTATTTCTAAAAATAGGAAATAAAAATGTAAATCAAACAGACCCTTAGTTTTCCAATAAAAACTTGCTTTTCTTGATTCCTTAAAAAGTGTTGATAGAGCATTAGTTAGCATGACCCTTAATTGTATTATGCTTGGCATGTTTCATGCTAAAGAAAGTGACAATAAAGTGAATAAACGCATCCAACTAACTTGATAACATTTATCCGAAGAGCAATTAGATATCTTCATTATCCAGGATTCTACAGAAAGAGGTCTACAATAATAACAAATAACACTCCAGAGTCTTCTTTCTGTCAAAAAAAGGGGAAAAAAAAACATTCCAGAGTCTTCTCAGATATATTTAATTAACTTGTGACATTTTTTTTAAAGCCTTGTCCCTTACGTTATTTTACATGCCATTTTTCTGGTAATCTTTCAATGTAATGTAACTACAAAGACATATACGTCACGTTATGTTATTTGCCATTCTTTCAATGTAACTTACAAGGAAATATACGTTTTGATACACTTCATTCCAACGGATATGATATGAGTATGACACTGATCCCTTAAGAAAAGCGCGAAATCAAACCCAAACTATTGGCCCACAAGTCATCGTTATGTGATCATTCAAGCCTTGAAGGCTTGGAGGGAAGCGATGGCTATAGTTATTCTTTTTTATTTTTGGTACTAAAAAGGGGTTAAAAGGCCCAAACATCAAACTTACAAAGAAGTGCGGTGATCCCAGAAACATCATTCAAAAGAAGACTAACTCACTCACCCGGAGGGGATAGCACAAGATGAAAACCTACATCCTTATCTAAGCTACTATTAGCAAGATGTTATTTTAAACTAAGCTTTTCTAGTTCTAAAGAATATACCTACTTTCCGCAATTAAATTTGTAATTACAGTTTTCAACTGAATGTAAGTTAAATATCCCTGAAAAGAACAACATCTATCGCTGCACCATCTATGCAGGCATGAAATACACTGCAGCATATGCAAGATAAGTAAGCCGAATTGAATATTTTTTTCCTCTATAGTTGTATTTAAAAATAAAATATACAATAATTCAATTATAACTGTATTATTGAAAGGAAAATGCTACCGATTACCCTATTCTATAAGGAACCAAAAAAAGAAAGCTTACATTGAAAATTAGTATATTTAACATTTGAAAAAGTAAAATAGTTGGTTTTCCAATGAAAACTTATTTTTCTTTATTCCTTAAAGAGTGTCCTAAGGATACTTGTTAGCATAACCCTTATTTAAAAAATACAACAGTTCAACATTTTAAGCATATGTAAAATTTATTAATTAGTATACACTATCATTATTAAAAAAAATTACGCTGTCAACCAATTTTATATTGTCATATGTATTAGAGTCCACTTGGATAGTGGTATGATATGAATGTTGATTATAAAATGAGGAGCAACCCTCACCTCATGAGTTAGTTTTTGAGATTGAGTTAGACCCAAACCCAAATTCTAAAATGGTATCAAAGTCTATCCTAGATTCGTTGGGCCACCCAAAGATATCCAGTCCTGCAAACTTCACGTTCCAGATGTCTGATCCTAAGCGTGAGAAGGATGTGTTGAAATCCCACAATAAATAGTGATATGGTCTGAATAATGTATTAAAATTAAACTCTTAATTTGTGCCCAAAAAAAATTAAACTCTTGAGCATAAGCAAAGACAATAAATTCTGATGTCAGCAGAATGTTACACACTCACATTACACACACACGCAGCCCCGCGCCCTACACACACACAATGATATCAAGATCATAGCTATTAACGACTTCATTTACTCTCCTAAACTATGAACATAAGCAAAGACACAATAAATTCTGATGTCACACTCAGCAGAATGTTACACACAACAAAATGAAGATGTTGCCATTTCATGGAAAAAGTGGTGGAGGTCCAGTAATGTGTGAGTTGTACACGAACTTAGCAAAAGAAAAAGATTTTTCTGACAAACTTCTAGTCTGAACGTGATTGCCCACAAAAACAATCCTTGAAATCCAACCTGTAGTGGCTTTGGGGCAATCCACAAACCAATCACATGATGGTGCAGCGACTCCTTTCTTCAGTTGGCTGTGAGTTACCTTGCTGGAACCTGTGTGACTCCGATGGGTTGTATGTAAATTCCGAAGTATCCAGCCCATACTGGATAAGGAGCAGTGTATTAGTGTCAGACAATGAGACATAATATAGCAAGAATAATAATGTGATTTTTCTAATAATCTCTTGTGCAACAATGAGACATGGTCCAAAACAGAACTAAGAGAAAAGTAAATCTACACTAAACTACTACAGATGGCTAAAAGACAATTATTAAAAAATATCTATACAAAAAGGATATCCTGCTTTGCATGACATCAGAAAAACATTAGACAATCTATGAGACAATCAGCTCTGGCCATTCAAGAATACATGAGTTCAACAGAATGATCTAGATTGCAATACTTCATGGTGTCTCATGTCAAATACCAATCTTTGAAATAATGCTATAATTGCAGGAAAATGACAAATCTCATATAACCAACAAACCTGTCAAAATGTTCAACAAATTCATAGATGGAAGAATATGCAGAGAAAAAAAAAATATTCACCTTCTCCCTCATCCTAGTACTCCATGCATCATTTCTGCTTGGACGCTGATCAATTGTACCAGCAACTGGTACACCTGTTGCTGGGGCTGCTGGTCTGTTGAGCAAAGGCTGACGGACTTGCTGCCTTGGATTAATGTACTCTTCATCACTATCATAATCTGCTGGCCTATTTGCAGCCCTAACAATAAGGGCTAACAAGAAAAGAAGGGCCTGCAATTCCATAAACATCACAACGGGCAAATCACATTCACATTTTAACATACACGTATAAAGCCTTCTAACTGTAGGCCCCTCCTCTCATCTGGTGGTAGGTTGGTGAGTGTGAAATACTTTTCCGATACAGTACTCGAGTACATTTGAGACCCGGGAATTATCACATTAGTCCACCAAATTTGGTAAAGCATCTCACAGGCTCAGGCACTACGTTTACAAAGTTTCTTAATTTCAAAGTTGATTATAACTGAATTAATCAAATTCCCCTATTTTAACCTTATCTGAACTCTATTTCCTCTCCCTCTTCTCAACCTGCTTTCTCTTTCTCCTAACATCTATTAATATCAAAAGTTCAGAACTGCAAAGAGATATTTTAAAAATTTGGCTGAATCTAATAATCAACTAGCTCCCATGGTCAGTTAGATGTTGGCATGTTGATATTAATTAATAAAAAAATGTATTTTCTTGATCAAGAATTCAAACATATTCACAACAAAGAGGTTTTACTTCTTAACATCCTTTCTAAGAGTGATTGTTTGGCTGTAGTGGTTGCACCTATTATCCTAGGGAATATGCACAAGGACACGTATATCCACAAAATAAACCAATTCTTGTTTACCTCAAAGATAACAATTCCAAGAGCAACCCATTTCACAATATTCCAGTTCTCTCTCAGAAATCCATATATCATATCAAAATCTCCAGTTCTGTCCGTTGGAATTTCCTGAAAGAAATATAACTATAAAATGAAAAATATCCCTTCTTGAATTTCCGACCATAAATTAATAGAGACACCTTACCTCTTTCCAGCTTTTATCAAAAAATATAAAGGCTGCACATCCCAGCTCTATCAAGATCAACAATACCACCAAAACCGCATACTTTGTTGGCTTAAGGAAACTAACAATAATTCCTTTGAAATAATAATGCACACAGTTATACATACACACAAAGAGAAAGAGATGCTTCAACTCATGCTTTTGTATATTTAGTAGAAAATGTATGAGCTCATTAAATATGTTTGGCTATGGCATAAGACGTTCTATAAGGATACAAAGCTCAGACAGCACCCATTCCTTGTCAGAGCTCCAATACAGCCAAAACAA
Source organism: Sophora flavescens (assembly GCA_030762895.1). Lineage (NCBI taxonomy): Eukaryota > Viridiplantae > Streptophyta > Magnoliopsida > Fabales > Fabaceae > Sophora > Sophora flavescens. The sequence continues at coordinate 191,572,867 of CM061064.1, forward strand.
GAAATGACAAAGAGAACTACCCCAATAGCGATAAATAAGAAAATAAACCTGCCAAACAAGAAATACAATAATACACAATCAGTGTATGTGACATTAATTCCACCAGTGTAAGACAGTGCAAAGACAAAATAGTTTGAGCTTTGTGAACTTCATCTGATAAAAGTAACAATATGTATGTGACATTAATTCCACCAGGGTGAATGCAGACAGAAACTACAGTTAATTATATAAAACCATTCAAGTGCCTTCACCCAACAGCTTAAGCTTTTGGGAGAGTTGGTTCATGACATGGTATTAGAGTCTCTATGCTAAATAGTCTAGACTAGAGTTTGATCCTTGTTGTCCCCATTCCTCTAACAAAAAAAAAAAAAAAAATTTGAATTTCGACAAAAGGTAGGTGGCCTATCTATTCTCCATGCTTCATGCCCAAAGGGCTCTTGCATGAGGGAGCATGTTAAACCATTGATGTGCTTTCACCTAACAACTTAAGCTTTTGGGAGAGATGGTTCATGGTAACTATCAAGGACAAAATATTACATGTGGTCTTTCATCGGTATGTCTTTCTCTTTCTCACATAAGTAAATAGATGTCTCACCAGCATGTCTACAAATCACAAAATGTGGAAGAAATAAAGGTTATTTCACATTCACATGTTGGGTAACAATCTAGAAAGTGAACGAAGCAAGTTCATCTGAAGTTTGTTTTTTTCAACACGGGCAACAATAAAAAATTATGCCCCAATTAAACCAAATAAGAAGCATACTTAGCCCTAAGTTACCTTCGAAAGCTCCAATTATTAAATAACCACAATCTACTCTCCTCCTAGCAGCTCACTAAACTTGACCAAATAGAAACCTTAAGATATAGTCCATGTCAAGCTAATTGAAATGGTTTGTTTCCTAAGGCATAAGTACCACTAGCAGAAAGTCCCAATTGCATTTTACCCATTATTTTTCTAAAGCAAATTGGAATGAGTATTTTCTTTTTCTAAAAAAAGCCTTACTTTGGACTTATCTTAGAGATACAATACTAAGAAACATGAAACCCCCACCCCCCCAAAAAAACAAAAGGCAGCACACTGCCCATGTCAGCATAAATTACTTAACACTCGGCAAACTGTTGCAGCAGCTAAATATAACCAAAACAAAAGCATTATTGTTTCCTTTATGCTATGCAAGTAATCGATACAAATTACTCAATTGAATGCCCCAAAAAAAGGCAGGATAAGAGCAACATTCATACCAAAGTTTAGGCAGATTATCAAAAACACTGTTTGACAGGGACACAGCCATAAGCATTGGTCGGCCAAGTTGAACTAGAGTTTGATCATCAGTAGGAACTGTCAGAGTGTTATCTGAAGCATTATTGTATTCAACCAGCAGATAGATCCCATAGCCCACCATGCCCAGACCAGCAAGGGTCAATAAGAAGTTCAATAGCTTCAGAAGGCACTCCCAGCAACCCTTACAAGCCATCCTCCTCTACCTATAATTTCACCTTAATACTTCAACTTGAATTCAAAGGGGTGGCCAATGCCCAATAAATTTTCTGCAGAAAAAAGTCATTTCCAAAGAGCATAAGTAATAACTGGAAACTATCACAGTCACAACAACAATAAGACCTAGAATTCAGGATCAATTTTAAGAGAGATACTAAACTTATGCTCCTTTTATTACCTTAATAAAAAAGAAGAAAAACAATAACAATAACTTAATGGTTTGATTTATACATGTAACCTCAGGGATTCCAAAAGCACATGTTCCTTTCACTTGGTCAGGTCAATTGCACTGGCATACATATTCAACTCACTAACCTTATTTTCATCAATCTTTGTCTCAGAAACCCAATAGACAGTTTAAGAAAAATGTTCTGTTACTGAAAGCGATACTTTTAGAAAAAAATAAAAATTGTATCTCCAATTTTAAAAATTAAAATAAAATTGATCATGTAATGTTGCTTAGAATGCAATTGAACAGAAGTTCCAACAAAATATAGCTCAGGAAATTATGGATGATAATAATAAACAAATTGATTAGCAAGAAAAGGGGGAAAAAGAAGCTGCAATTACTCACAGATAGAATCGATGATTTCTACAGTTATCGATTCGAGAAGTTTCTCTTTTTGTTCTGAGACTCGAGATTCTTGAGATCAACCACCAGCCAAAGGAGAGAAAATGAAATTGAAGGAAACGGAGACTGGAATATCAGTGAACGAAATGACGTTAATGCCCTTTACTTTCGCAGGTTTATATAGTGCAAACGACGCTGATTTTCAATGTCGTTTTAGACCCTTTCAATTTTCAAATTAAGAAAAGCAAAGCATGACCGTTTTTTCATTGTTTTTTTTATTGTTTTTATAACATAATAAAAAGTGTAATGGACTATTTAAAATAGGGTGATGAATGTAATGATGGTGTTGTTCTGTCACAAAATTAAGGTCCAAAAAGTGCTTAGGTAAGCATCTCACTTATGAGTTATGTCTGGTAAAGATCAAATTAAAAATAAATATATATACAAAAATTGATTTTAATTTTTTTTACATATAAAACCAAAATTAGAACTATCATCAAGGATCAAATAAGTTAATCGATTTCAGAAGTCTCGAGTTCGAATTTTGGCCCTGAGAATACAGCAGCGTTAAAACTCTTGAGGAAGAGTTTTGCCGCCCTTGTGATCCTACCTGGCTCAAGGGATTAGTCTCCACAATTACACGTGGAGGATATCCTGAGAAACCAAAAAAATAAATAAATAATTTAACCGATTGCTTATTGCATTGCCTTTATCTAATGTGAGGTGCGTATTACTAAAAGATTTATATCTATGCATTAGTGTAATGATTTATGGATCAAAGAAATATATATTGTGAGTATAAATTTTTTTATCATAATATTTAATAACATCTTAATATGTGTGATTTTATTTTAATGACTAAGAAAGAGAAATGACAATGATATTAATTTGTCATCCATAAAAAAATTAATACTGATTTAATAAAATATTATTAAATATCAATATAAAAATCATTTATACTGACATTGTATAAAAATTAAACACATATCTATTATTGTGCAAATGCTGAAATGCCACCTGTTGTCTTTTTTTTTAACTCCATTGGTGTCAATTGTTTCACTATTCTTTAAAATAATTGCTTCATTAGTATTTCTGTTTAATAATCACAGCTTGATTTGATTCCATTATCCATACTCTCAACGAAAACATTTGTTTATTTTTATATATATTGCTTAGCCACACGTGTAAGAAGAATTTTGCAGCATGATTGAAGGAAAAAAAGAAAACTGTGGGACGGTGCCGGTGGGATTTGGTGTTTTTCCTGGTAATGACATTTCCTGCACTGATGTGGTCCATATTTGTACCAAGGGGTGACCTTGCAGTATCCAATTCCTTCCTTGTAGATGTAGAGTATAGAATTCATAAAATTCTTGATTTTGTAATATTTTTGCAGTTAGTTTTTCTTTTGGTACCAGTTCATAATTTTAAAACTTTTATTGACTGTGTACAAAAATCAAGATCAAGATCAATAAACAGCTCTTTTTAGTCTAAAAATTAAAATCATTGCACCTGTTATAGGGTTATGCATCGTTTAATTTAACCCATCTCCCATGAAAGGAAGTCAACTCATAGGCCCAACAAAACCCTCAAGTACACGGTGGCGAAACCTATTCAAATAGGGGCTTTAATTTTCCCACCTTTAATTTCCATCCTCCCACCTTCCTTAATTCAATTTTTTTTCTTTCAAAAATACCCCTACCTCCTCCCACCCCGCTTGATTTTCTCTGACCAAAAATCTCATTGACCTTATCCTCTCTTAGTCTTACCCCCCCTCCTCCTATGTTTTACACATATCACCCCTCCTCTTCACCACTCCATATCTCACCTTTTTCTATCCGACCCAGCCAGCCACGACAGTAAGCACGGGCACACGACTGAGACCGGTGGAGGGAGGTGGGGTGGTGTAGACAAAGGCATGCGACGGAAATCGGCAGAGGGATGCGAGGCGCGTGCGACGGATATCAACGGAGGGAGGTGAGCGAAGACTAAGAGCACGACGCGACAAAAACTATAGTCTCCCCCAATTTTTTTATAAAATAAAATGCCCTCCCCATTTTCTCCCCATCGGCCACCCCATGATCCCTCACCCCCTCCCCATAACCCCATCGCGCCAGCAAAGAACGGAAGCACCACTGCATCGTCTAGATCGAGCTCCACCACCAACACTTCATTCTCGTTACCTGTGTGTTGATGAGTTTTGCTTTGGAAGTTGTGAATTGCTAGAAGATTTCAGTGGAGATGTAGAACGGGTCGATGGTAGTAGAGACGCCGCCAATAATCGTGGAGGCTGCTATGAAGGAGAAGAAATGAAAGCAGATTTGTGTTCAACACAACAAATTATATCAAACACAATAATTACTATTAAAATTGGATCGTTTTGGTTTATAGAAAAAATAAAATCAACAAAATCAAGAAAGCTAGGCTTGCCTATGGTTGTGGTAGCAATAGTGTTAATGACAACCTAGTGATGGTGTAGCAGTTGTGTCATGGTGGCTTTGGCGATAATTGCAAAGTGGGTGGTGGCAATAATGTACCACTCTCCTTTGTGTTTAAAACTTTCACACACATGGAAGTTTATGCATGTGTTAATTTTTAACACATTCGGAGACTAAGGGCACGTTGTTTCCAGTTTCCTGTTTTCATTTTCTGTTTTTAGAAATAATTATAAAATTGTCACATTGTTTCCATTTTGTTTCCTGTTTTCAGAAATTTGTATAGGAAACATTGAAAACAACTTTTTTCTGTTTTCAGTGTTTCCTGTACAAATTTATGATAACAGGAAACATAATGAAAACAATGTGTCAGTTCTGTAATTATTTATAAAAATAGGAAATGAAAACATGAAACTGAAAACAAAGCAAATAGCCTTAAGTTTCCATATGTGTTAAAAAATAACACACATAGAAATTAAGCTCCCGTTTGTTTTAAAAAAAATTAACACACACGGAAACTTAGTTTCCATGTGTGTTAAAACACACATGGAAACTAAGTTTTCGCATGTGTTGAAAAAATTTAACACATTCGGAAACTAAGTTTCCATGCGTTTAAAAAAATTTAACACACATGGAAACTAAGTGCCTGTTTATTTTGTTTCCAGTTTACTGTTTTCATTTTCTATTTTCAGAAATAATTACAAAACTGCCATATTGTTTTCATTTTGTTTCATGTTTTCATAAATTTGTACAAGAAACAGTGAAAACATAAAAAATTTGTTTTCAGTGTTTCCTGTATAAATTTCTGAAAAACAGGAAACATAATGAAAACAAGATGACTGTTTTATAATTATTTCTGAAAACAGGAAACTGGAAACAAAGCAAAAAGGCCCTAAGTTTTCGTATGCATTAAATTTTTTTTAACATATACGGAAACTCAGTTTACATGTGTTAAATTTTTTAACACATGGAAATTGAAGTTTTCGTGTTTTTTTTAACACATACGAAAAGTTAGTTTCCATGTGTGCTAAATTTTTTTAACATGAAATTTAGTTTCCATATGTGTTAAATTTCGACGGGTGGGGATAAAGGGTTGAGGGAAGGGTATTTAGGGAATAAACAAAAATTAAAGAGAGAATGGAGGTGGGAAAATGAATTAGGGAGGTACCAAAATTAAAAGCCTTCAAATAGCTAAGGGCTCATTGTCATCTGATGGCCCAATTCAATTAAAACCCAATTTATTATTATCTAGTTTAGGAAAAGTTTTTCCTACAATATTGAAAGAAGAACCAAATTTGCAATATTGAAAAAACAGGGGATCAAATATGCATGAAAAAAAAACTTTAGTGATCAAAACCGCACATGGTCAATAGTAGGGGACCATACCTGCAATTAAGCCTAACTTTTTTCCATTCTTTCTCTCCAATTGAGTGGCTTTTCAACTTCTTTTACTTTCAACTTAACTACTAATATTAAATTATTCTAGCTTTAATAGCTATGAAAGTCATTTAATCTATTAATTCTAAAATGAACAGTCATCAGAACCGTATGATAGTAATAATAGCTATTCAATCTCATCAATTCTCCTGCTCCAACGTTGTAACACTTCGAATGCCACAATAAGTGCTTTATTCTATAATAAACAGTAGTAAACTTTATTGAAATATAAAAAAACATTATGTGGTGCATTTTGTCAATTGTGATTTGTCTTTCTTCATCTCCACATACCTCTTTTTTAATTAACTAATCAAATCCCATTTGATTATATTTTATTCTATAAACATGTGGAAATTATCATGTTCAAATTGATTCTATGTTGATTTGGTACAATGACTCGTTTAATACTAGAAAATTATTGGATAATCAAATTAATTTCAATTTATAAAGAAGTCAGTGTGTTTACAAGTTGAAAACCCATTAACTCTTTATATTAAGATTTTGGGTCAAAAGTTTATCTCAAGTCCACTTATGTGATTCTTCACTAGATGTCATTTTCATGCAGACACTTTACAAACGTTACAAATGTCTGATTAGGCAAAGCCTTGCTTAACCCAACCCATTTCCTCCCATATTTTAACTACACAAGCAGACATTATGTTTCAAATAATAAACATAGTAGTTTCAAATGGTAGGGCACCCTAACAATAAATGTCCAGCACTCTAGCTCCCTCCAAACAAAATTATTACCAAAGAAATTAATGATCATAACATAAGTCTTGTACATTAGAATTTCTTTTATAAAACGGGAATATATATATTATTTTGTAATGAAGGTAAAAAAGATAAATTGATGCACCTTTCTCAATTCTGAAGTTAGCAAACAGCTGAACAAATTCAATTGAAAGAGTACAAGAAGTTAGTATCTGCCAAGGCTTTGGACTCATCCTTATTCATTTATTCACAACATTATCGTATCCTTTCCATTATTGGATACCTCCAACTAAACCCCTCAAACAACACCAAGAAAGGCCCCTTCATATGGATAGACTTTGTGCCCCAAAAGTATCACATTTACAACCCATAACCCCACCATACACATCCCCATCACAAGTTTGTGTTAATGTGAACTAGCATTTATTTACAGCCACAAAATTTGTAGCAACCATCAACAAATGCGTGGCCAGTTCTCAACCACCTAAGTTCCCTACCAGGTTTTCTGCACTGCATTAAAACATGTTACCACTTGTGTACACTTATTTTTTTTGTTGTGTTTTGGCATGTGGCTAAGGATAGGATCAATGTCTACTTGTGTTGCATCATGGCATGTTACGGCCTCACATCAACACTTCACAGCATAAGAGAGACCTCAAAGTTGTTGGCGGGGACCAAATAAGGCTAAATAAATGGTCCCCATTCCTATTCTCACTCCAACTTACTAGTTGGAACCTGATAATAAAACTGAGAAACAAATAAATGCAACAGGACCGGCCTTGTAGTTTGGTCACCATCAGAAGTCAGAAACCACTCTTATAGTACAAAATCTAATTAGGCCTGGTCATGATCTCTGGTACATACATGTCAGCTTGGACTAGAACCCTTGCTTGAAGGAGGGATGCTGGAAATGCCTTGCCTTGAAAGCTCGGCTAACACACTATCTGTTGAAGGGGGTTTTAGGCCTAAGGGCAAGGGTAGCCATGGCTTGTTTATTGCCTCCTTCACAACCTTGTCAACAACCTCTTCTTCCTGCATGCATGCATGCATTGAACACACTATAAGTTCATGGGGACTGGGGAGTTTGGACTTTTAAGCATTAGCTTTGCATGTAGATATTTGCACAGGTAAGTTGGTTAAAAATTGGAAAAATAACGTGATTCGGGACTGAAAAGAACACTGATCTAAATCTAATATGTCTAAAAAAATGCTTCTTACACACACTTGATGCACATGTCTGCACAGGTGGCAGAATTAGAATGTAGTTGTGCAGAAGTTCAAGCAGGAGCGAAGTAATCAAATGGTGAAAACCGTGTAGATGCAAGGTCATGTGTGTATAAGTGTGTGTGAGTAGCTGGACTCTATGCCTAAGACACGGAATACACTGTCTTTTCATACTCTACAGACATTTAGATAATTGGCATTTACAACTATGGTTGTTGTAAAATACATGCTTAGTAGAAAACTTTGAAATATACTTCTCATTGTCTATGTACTCAGCAATGTGTTGCAATTCTGTCAAGCGAGTAAAAAGCATTGAAGTTATCACAACATCAACATGGAACCTAGCAAAGGGCCAAACAGAATGTAGGAACTGGGGACTAGCTAGTTGCCACCATGATCATGTGGAAAGAAACTTCAAAGGGAAGTATTGCATTACCGGATATTGTTCAAAGGAACTTTGTAGCATGCTAAACTTGTAGTCCACTGCATCAGCATTGTGCAACCCAGGAATATTCTGTGGTTTGATTAAAAGATCTTATTAGCGCAACTCTGTTGAATAATTTAAACAACTAGCAAAGATGAATTATGCAAGCATGGTTACATTAACCATTAACACACAAAAGAGCATAGATACAAAATTAAGATCTTCAGTTTGCTGATACTCACTTGAGAGTAGGAAAGGCAAGGAGCTTGTGGAGGTGGTAACACCGGGCAACCCCATGCATCTGCATGCATCTGAAACATCAAGTGATTACATGTCATTACTCTCTTTCAATTTAAGATTTGTTATATATTAATCTTACACTAATTTTATATTATGTATCATAGTCGTGTCATATCCTATAATTTTTCATCATACCAGTATCTCATGTTGTATCCATGCTTCCTAGATCACAAACCACATAGAAAAGTTGCTTATATAATAGAAAAACTCATATCCTGATTGAATTCTGAACAAAAAGATTACCCCTGGAAATGGCTTCCAGTGCCAACTTTCTGTAGGCTGCCACATGGGATAACCAGGAGGACACCAAATCTGCATACCAGCCACTTGACAGCCAGATTGTCCCCACATAGGATACACAGGAGCTGGGGAAAGGGTGTGATTAGAATGATATGGAGGAAAGGCCATAACTGGTCTTTTAAGACAATAGCTCCTTTGCATTGGATCTCTTTGATTTAGCCATTTCCGTTCTTCTTCCTTAGGCAAGATTTGTCTCTTATGCATTCTATATTTCTGTTTGAACAAAAAAATTGTTACTACTCAACAGCTTTGGAAAAAAAACAGATAAACTATAACCAGCAAGGTAAAGAATGACCTGAAGATGGCTTGCCACATTATGCCTTGTCAAGCCCTCCACTTTCATTAGTTCCAATATTCGAGAAGGAATGGCTTGATCAAGGCCTAGTTGTTCCACTGCCTTCACAAATTTTTTGTGCAGCTCTGGCGTCCAGTCTACCTGAGACCAAAACCAAGTACCAAAACTGTGTTCAGATAATCAGAACTGGCAGATCACTTATACAACAAACAAATAGCCTTATATGGCAACTACATGGGTAAATAATGAACAACACAAAATATATATGAATTTACAGAGATATTTACTAAAACTTTTAAGATTGGATTAAAGTCGATTATCTGGTGAAATTGCTGTTCTCAGACACAATGTGGTTGAAATATTTCAAAAGTTTGAGAACTTGCCATCAAGTTCAAGTTCAAATTATTTGTGCATGGACAATAAATTACTGCTTTAACCACAGCAATATTCCGAGGAATTTTGCCATAACTAGACAACACATTCTACTTAGAACTGTAGACAAGGAAAGGTGATGGTTGGAGCAATGCTGTTTAACCCAGCTGTTTCAACAGAAAACTCCATTGGAAGCATCCTTTCTAAGATTTTTAATCAATGACTAGTCAAGATTTGACGATTTTATAAAATTCCTTTAGTCACTTAAAGAACATGGAATAGGAAATGTCTTGAATCCATGTGATTTCTTGATTAACTCCAAGCATGCAGATACAATACATTGGGACATTTGACAGATTAAAGAAAATTTTGGAAGTTGTATATGCCATACAGTCATTGATATCAACATCAGGAGCATGTGTAAGCAAATAGTACAGGTGTTAGAAGAACATGATAAGGAGAATGAATAAAGCAACTTACTTTCATCTTCTTCCGATCAGCTTTTGTTTCACATGAACTTCTAAGAACACCCACTTTATTTGAAGATTTTCTATTACCATCAGTCTTGTTGAGAACCTTTATACTATGTGGATGTGGAGAAACGGCACTGTCACCCTTGGAACGATCTGCAAAATCGTCTTCCTCCTTAACCAGAGTCATTTCAGATTCCCTTGGTTGTTGAGTGCTTTCAGCATCCAAATTTCCACATGTAGTTGAGATAGACTTAGATTCTCCATCATGTTCCCCACTTTCTTTTTCTGTTGAGCAATTAGTCTGCTCTTGGCAATCCCCATCATCCAGTAATCTTGCTCCCTGATTCAATTGTGGGGTTGAAGGAGCTGGAAATTTATCACTTCTAGGAGACTTCTCAGGATCATTATCAGTAAACCTGGATACTTCGTCTATATCAATTGACATTCTACTTTCATGGTGTTCATTGTCTGTTTGGAGCTGCAACGCGGAAACTACAGATTCTTTGACAGGTTTTAGTGATTCAGACTGGACACTTGCCCCAGCATTGAATGCCTGCTCGAGTTCAACCACATTGACATTAGAGACTATTATATTTAATAGTAAATTCTAATGTATTGTTGCCAATGTTAACAGACCTTGTGAACCACATGCTGCCAGATATTTCTGAGTTTGTCCTCAGAGAGTGGTTTGCTGAGGAACTCAACTGCCCCAAGCTTAAAAAACAAAATGGAGTAAAGAGTCAAGAGATATGCATTAGCAATCAGAACATAATGAATATGTACTCAGTCTAACAAGTTAAATATCGTATTCCCAGTAATATTAAACTGAAAAACCAGATAAATACTGATTTAGTGCATTAATTTTAAGGGAAAGCTCAAATTTTGATTTATAATTTGAAAGAACCAAAAGATGAATTAACATAATGCGAAGGCAGAACAATGAAATAGAAGATTCGAGTTAGCTCAAAGAATATCACTTTAATCAGATATTAACCTGCAAATAACGGGATAGCTAAACGAAAATCTTACCGCTATGCACTTCATCATGGTGGTCAGGCAATGATTGTTTGAAGTCACTGCATAAAAAAATTGAAGTATCACTAGTTAGAAAATTTACAACCCGTGTCATGTTTCCTTTTAAGACCATCCATCAATTCTTATTGGCACAGCTACTCAATGAGAGAAGATGTTGCATGATATAAAAACAACAGCAATTAACAATAAAAAACAAATAAAAGAAAAAGAAAAAAATAACAAAAACTTACAATTGTTACTATTAGTCAAGACCTATATCTAGGTGATAGTGAAAATTGGACTTGAAAGGCACAATGATGTTTCTTCTCCGTATTAGAAACAGGTTTTGGCTTAGCATTTAGACTAGGAAATTGACTTGTAAATGCGATTAAAACAGAATGCATCTTGGAGGTTTAAACAACAAAAATAAATTAAACCAGCAAATTCGAGTTCCATTCTGTACTTACTAATAGTTGGCAAGTCCTTGGCATTCTCAAGAAATCTGAAACCTCCCTGGCTACTGCTTGTACTAACCTGCAATTCAGATGGACGCATTTAGTTACAAATAACATCATCAAGGCTGTGTTTTTTTAACAATCACCAGAATAAGATATAAAAGTTGAAAAAAGAGACACTAAATGCCATGATACATGAGAGTACAGGAGCAAAATGTATTAAGATATAAAGTCACCCCTCGTGACTAGCATTTTACAAATTCCAAAATAAGTTACTCCTTTGATGTTTAGTATATTTTATAGCCTAAAGTTTGGCAGCAACTAATTATGGTCAAGTGTATCATTCTTCCCCAGTGACATTTACATTATTTTAGCAAGCATACGAGAGTAACTAGACATATTCTTTTTATGTTTCTTTTCTATTTAAATTATACAACTACTACATGATGATTTATCATTTACGTAGAAAATGAAAGTTCATTACCTCCACTATGGCAATGTGGAAGCCTTCAGGTCTACTTGAGATTGCTGACAAGGCTTCATTCTCATCACAGAAGGTAGAAACTGTACAGAAACTGAGTGTTACTAAAGAAATTAACAGAATGGGGAAACATGAATGGGGGAGCTGTGGAAGTAGAGGATAAGAACCATATGGACCTAAATAACAATGAATTATACTTAGTTGATTTTTAAGATATAATTTCTCAATTAAGCATACCTTTGTGGAAACTTCTGTTTTTAAAAATAAATGCCTGTCTTCTGCAGCCAACTAATTCATATTGGCTACACAATTAAAAGGCCACCAATTTACAAAAATAGTAAAGATTCCGTAGTCCATACTGTCAGATAACTGACAATTCTTTTATACTAAATACTCAAATATCCTTACAATTTGAACAACATCATTTTAAAAACAAATGAAGCATAATGAAAATTTTTGCAGCTTCATAAACCATCTGAAGAAATACCATACATGGAAACATTGAGCATTAGAAAAGGAAAAAGGTATTCTTCAAATTTAATAGCCTCCAATGCAACTAAAATCTAAGACCACAGTTTTCCAAAGAACCATATAAGGACCATCTAAAGCAATGAGGCTTTGCAAGAATAAGATGCCATAGTAAAGAAAGATGGGGGACCAAGTTCACCAACTAATTAAGGTAAGTGGGAATTACTTGGCCAAAATTCCATGTAGATGAAGAAGTTAAACATGCCAAAACAAAAACAAGGGATCCAAAAATGTCTTACCATTATAGTCCATGGCCTCAAGTTTTGCTCTTATTTCAGCAGCAGAATTGCTGTCTCTGTCAAGGAGAAGAACCTTGAGTCCCTTGGGAAAATCTTTCCAGTCTTGTAAATCATTGGCAGTGCAAACCATAGCTGGCTTGGCATCCTTTCTCAGTCCCTTACAGAAAGTAACAGATCAACACTGCTATTCAGCATCCAATTCCTTCTGCTAAATCACAAGCTTGGTTCAGTAAGCTAGATTTCAGTATAAAATCAAAGAACATGGAAAAACAAAAACAAGTAGAAACTCCTTTGCAATTGGATACTTAAATTTGTTTAAATGGTAAAAAGCTTCTAAATAGCTAGCAGATAATGGAGAACACTGGCATCCCAAAAGAGACTCCCACTGATTCGCCAAAAAAAAAAGAGTCCCACTAATTTTTTTCAAAAGCATTTTCTATAAAGAAGAAAAATTAAAAAACTTTCTTTTTGTATTTTAAAGATCTCATTTGCTGATGGGCACTTTCACAGAACAGAAAACAGACAAAGATCTAGGTAATTAAGATCTCATGAAAACATAAGGCTGAAGGGATGAAAGTGCTTCTAGGAGAAGCTAATGTGAGTAGCTCCTCCCTTTTAAAAGTGATTATGAAGCATTCAGAAGCGATTCCAAAGTCCAAACATGCTAGAAGATGAAAAAGAAGTTCAATTATAATTAATGAGAAAAAATAAAAGAAGAAAACTTTACAACAAACCAAGCCAGGTAACAGTCCAGGCAATTCATCATCATGAACCCAGAAAACAAGCAAGAAGCTCAAATGGACTCTCACATGCATGCACATATTTTAATCCAATAAAACAAAACAAAACCATCTAAATTCTCTAAAAATGAACACTTGAACCAAGAGAGACTCAGCATGCACATAAGAAAATGTTCCGAGTGCAGCCATTTTGACTACCTTGGCATAAAAGAAAAAGAAAAAGCTTCTTCAAGTCCATTGCAAAAAAGTCCTTTTCTTTCTCCTCTTCTTATCTCATTACATTGGTAATAAACAGAAGAGTGAAGACAGGAAGAGAGGGAAGGGAGGGAGGGAGGGAAGGGAAGAGAAGAGGTTTTGAAGGGAAGCTTGTGACTACTGAACAGTTGCCATCAGCAGTTGTGGGCCACACTTATATGCATAATAAGGTGGGGGTGCCTCTCATAAAGGTCAATGAAGTATGAACCTTTTTGCCACTTCTTCAAACGTGCGAATTTTCCAACGCTGCCCTGAATTTTATCTTCAGTTTCCTTATTTTTTTTTTCTTTCCTCACCTAATAATGTATCAGGAATGTTATTTGAACGGTAAAATTTGAAACATTTGGAATTGGATAGATCTTTAATGGAAATGGATTCCATTTTGTGAATGCTGGAGATCTTTATCATTGATTGATTTTTGTTTAGGTTAAATATATTAATATAAAAATGGGTGAAAGAAATTCTCACTATAGATTAAGGTGAATGTGTGAATGCGTGAAATTTATGAATGCAAGGAATCCAGGTCCCTCTTTAATAACTATTCAAAATCGTGATTAATGATTTGTTAAATTGATTAATGAGTATAACAAGATAGGTAACTCAATAATTATCCACTTATTTTATATGTCATTTACCAAGTTGTCAGTTAACAAGTTATCTAATTACGATGTACCATTCTTTGCCTCTGTTCTATCTCTGCCTCGTGGGGATACCCACCGCTCACCACATTTTCAGAGCCGCACCAGCCATACCAACACTGCCTCACACTTCGGATAGCCATCTTTCTCCGCCATCACCCCGCCTCGACATCACTTTCTCTCTCCGCCTTGCCCCACCTCGGCATCCGCTGCCTCTCTCCGACATCTCCCACCTTGACACCGTCACTTTAGTCATCTCTCTCCACCACCCTCTTTGTCACATCTTGACGCCGTCGTTCCAGATTTACAACACTGGAGGATCTAATCTTTCTATATTCTATTTTGTGCAATTTGGATTTTGCTTCTCATGGCTTGTCCTTGGACGTTCCTCAATCTGGAATCCCCTTCTTCATCGCATTTTCCACAACGAAAATCTTTTGCTCAGGTTTTGAAGGGTTCGTTTGACATCCCGGTTAGTCAGCCTCCTCGACCGTGTGTGAAGGAAGACTCTGTCTGTATCAAAATATCTGAGGATGAATATCAAAGGGGGTTGGAAGGTTGCAAAAACAACCTTCATGACCGCTTGTTGTTGTTGAAGGGTGATACCCCTGTAAAGATCTCCGACTTACGTGACAAACTTTCAAATCTATGGAAGCCTTTGGGTCTATGGAGAATGATTCCATTAGGAAAGGGTTTCTATGAATTCAATTTTGTTTCTCAAAAGGATCAGCGTATTGTTTTGACTGTTGGGGCTTAGAATCTTCAACCGGGGCTATTGCGTCTTTGTCAGTGGTCTCCAGATTTTATTCCTAATAAGCAGAAACAATCTCATGCTCAATGCTGGATTAGAATTCATGACTTGCCACAGGAATATTGGCGCTCGAAATTGTTGTTTGAGATTGCAGGCGGTTTAGGTACTCCAATAAGTTTGGATGAAGCTACCCGTACTAGGGCATACGGTTACTATGCTCGAGTTTTAGTGGATGTTGATCTAACAGGAAAGTTGCTCAAGGGGATTCTGGTTGAATGTGAAGGTTTTGTATTTTTTGTTGGTATCGAATATGAGAAGCTTCCTCCCTTCTGTTCTCACTGTAATTCAGTTGGGCATTTGGCTAAGACTTGTAAACAAATTGCCAAGGAAAACGTGGTGCAAAATTATCCACCTTTGGTGCAGAAGACTAAGTTAGCTTATGTCCCTAAAGTTCCATAGCAAAAACCAGATGAAGATAATGGGCAGAATGACACATCACCGGGCGAAAAATTGAGTGATAGAGAATCAGTTGAGACAGTCTATGAGGAACCTTTATCCCCTGATCATGTCTCAAATTCCATTCCACAGAACTCATCTTCGGTTGTAACAAATGTTGTCAATGGCTCTACAAAGAAGTTCTCAATCTGCTGCAACTAACATTGACTCAAAGGGTACTCCGACTCTAGTGTCCGTGCATTCCAAGGCTACATGTGATTTAACAGTTAGTGGTAAGAATATTGAGACTCCTGAGATTACCTCAAGTCCAGTTTATGTTCAAGATCTTAGCGCTTTTTCAACTGTTGTTCAGAATAATTTTAATGTTTTATTTGCTTGATTGGAAAAGCAAAAAGATGCAAGTACTTCTAAGAAAGGAGAGCAGAATAATGATAATGTTGCTGAAGATGGTTTCACGGTGGTTACGTCCAAATCTCAGAAGAAGTATAAGCTGAGACTAAATAAAAAACCTAATTCTAGGTATGCTTGAATCTCGTTTATTTTGCATGGGTTTTGGTTTATGTCCCCCCATGTTCTTGTTTTCTTTTTTATTTTATTAATAAATTTATGGTGACTTGTCACCTTGCTTAAAAAAAATAATAGTTCAAAATATTGTTAACCATGATTTTGAAGGTCGTTAATCAAGTACTAGAATATTTTCAGCTTCTGTTGTCCAAATAACATTTTTGATTTCTTAAAGGAAAAAAAATGCAAAATCTTAACAAACATACATTTACAATGTTTTTGGTACGACGAAAAGAAAAACAGATCTGTGAGAATCACTAACCAATATTGTGTGTTCTTGAAATTGAACCTTCGATGTTAATCAATCCTCCAACGGCTCTGCAAACACATCGCAAAGAGAGAGAAAACGTGAACAGAAGTAGAGAGAGAACATGAACATGATGAAGAACGAGCAACCTGAACTAATATTTGAGAACCACGACCTAATTTGGTGAAAATCGATGATTGAGGTTGAGGAAAGGAAGAACCACGACCTAATTTGATGAAAATCGTGAGTGAGGTGGAAGTGAGGTGGTGATTTTCTGAAATGTGATTTTGGGAGTGAGGTGGAGTGATTTCGCTAAATGAAGTGAGTAGAGATCGGGCAAATGAGTGATTTTAAGACAAATAGTGTTGTTAATTGTTATTAATTATTCATTTAGTGGCTAATATTGTTTAGCCACAAAATTTCCAAATCAATTTATGAAATACTGGCAATTAATTTATTGCCATTAAACAATTGCCACTAAAGATAATATTTACTGTAGTGGGTGAAGCAAAAGAGGATAATCAACATTGTTTCCAGTGTTTGGTTCACCATTGAAAAGGGGAGAGGGGAAAATTATGGGTCCCACTAGGAGTGTTCAAATCCAAATCGATAAAAAAGTAAAATAACGATCCAAAATGACAAAAAATCAATGGGAATCGAATTTAATCAAATTGATTTTTAAAGGAACCGATCGGCTCGGTTCGGTTTTTTGCTATATCTTCATGAACCGAACCGATGTCTTGTACTAAAGGTGTTGTCATATGCGTTTTATGCCCTTTGCCTTGTCGTTTTGTGTTTGTCGTGGTTTTACTGAGGTAGATTATAAGGTGCATGCAAAGTGTACAAGTTTAATACATTGTTGTGTGAGTTGCTAATGCATTCTGGGTACAGGCAGCCTTTTTTACGGACCAACAGGAAGTCAATACCTAGAGTTAGAATTGAATAATGAATACTTAGAAAAATAGAAAAAAATAGACATAGACAGTAGGTAGATTAGATGATACTTATATGTTAACGTAATATAAAAAAGTAATGATGCTTGATTAAAAATCGAATAAATCGAACCGATCCAAACCGTATTTAATTTGATCGGATCAAATTTTTTTAAAGAAGTCATCCCAACCAAACCGATCCATGTGCTCTTATTATTTTCGGATCGGATGACTTTTTCCCTCAAAACCAATCCAAACCGAACTGTGAACACCCCTAGGTCCCACCACAAAAAGTCTTTTCATCGGATTTGGAAAGAAGAATGTGTTTGGGAGAGCTGAAAAAAATTGATTATGCTGATAATCAATTATACGTATAATCGATTATAATCAAAATTTGTTTTTGTTTGGACATGTTTGCTGAAAAAACAATCTTAAAATAATCTATTTCGTTTGGGTGGTGTAAAAAATACACTTTTATATAGTAAATTACGAAAAAGGATACGAAGCTATTTGTACAATTGTTAAGAAGTTAGTTTTGTAGGGCCAAACAGGGAAGAGAGTTTTGAGAATAAAAAAAATAATCAAATCGCAACAATCTTAAGCTAAAACAAATTAGATGACATAAAACAGTATTTTCCCCTAAACAAAACTTTTTTTATAAATTTAAGCAAAGTACCAAATATGTTAGATTATTTTGAAAACAAATTTTTGGGGATAAAACAGCTAAAATCTAAAAGTTTAAGCTTTCCCAAAAACACACTTACTTGGAAATGTCCATTTTGGGTGAAAAAGATAAAAACGTTTCCGACCTTATTACTTCATATTTTTATTTAAGGATATTTATGTTATTTCATAAAATTACCTTTTTCTTCTCACTTTTCACACAATCAAACAAGAAGAAAGAAAATTTTTAGTTTTCTTTCTTTTCATTTCCTCTTTACATTATTTAAGTATGCATTTCTATGGATTATAATTTCAAAAATTCATGAGTTTATTAACATATAATACTTGTATGAATTAATTTATTATATAATTTTGATATACTTTCAATATTAATATTAATAATAAGAATCGAATATTTTCAATAATATGAGAATCTGAAAGTGTAAAAAAAAAGTACAATACCTATGTATTAAATAAATCATAAATATAAATACATATAGTTATGCATATGTATAATTTTTATTATTTGATTACAACTAATTCAAGTTAATTTTTAAATACTTATATTCTTATGGAGTTGATTGTTATGTATTATCAGAGTTAAAAAAAATTATATTGACAACCAATTATAAATTATCAGAGTTAAAAAAAATTATATTGACAACCAATTATAAATTATCATATTGTTAAAAATATTTGACCCTTATCATAATTATTTTAAAAATCATATATTCGATAATTTGTCATTAGTTGACAATGTTAACAACTTTACACCAATAATATATTATCAAAATTAAAATTTATTCTCGTTCTATCACATAATTTTAATTTGATGTGTGTAATATGAATGTTGGCGTTGGGTGGTTTCCTCCTTAGTGAAATGTAAGGTTGAATAACATTTGTCAACGTTCTGATCCAGATAAAACCGTACTGTCCCACGATATTAAATTAGCATTTGCCTAATTTATTTACATTGTCAGTATGTTATTAATTTTCAAATAATACTTTGCATTATCCTTATCTACTTCCGCACTCAAAACACTTGTACAGATACTTACAAGTTTAATTTTGGGCTTTAGGCTTCAAAATATGGAGATCCCAGTCAGGACCAAGCTAAGTTGCTATATGTGGAGGCTATTCCCTAAGACCCTAACCCCCTTTGCGTGCAGGACTTCTCTTGTTAGCTTTTCCATTGCTATGATTTTCTTTTCTTTTTCTTTTTAAATATAGATCCTTAATCTGAAAGTGTTTATGTGACATTATTATCATTATTTTTGGATGAGAGACCACAAGGTATCTCAATATGTTTTAACCCCTTTTGATCGCCAAAGCATATATAAGAGTTATTAAAATCTCTCTTTATAAAAATCAATCATCTTACATTTGAAGCTAGGGTTGCAAGACCCGAATCGACAACGCGAAGAATCAGAAAATTAAATTCGAATAGAACCAATTAAATTGGATAGGTTTTTTGGGTATTCGGATCCGAACCAAATCAAACCATATCCGATGGCGATTAGTTCGATTCTTGAATTTAAGAATTTAGGAACCGAACTGAATCAATCCATTTTTGAATGGTTTGATCTGGTTCGGGTTTTGTATGAAAAGTTGTTTAAAATCGAACCAATCATTCTTTGATTGGTTCGGATTTTCCCCCACCTAAAATCGAACCAGACCGACCTGTTACACCCCGATTAGAAGTGATGATTGGTGTTATTTATAATATCGACCAACCACTATGAATGGTATGTGACATTATTGAAAGCTCATATATTTTTGTGGGTTTTACCGAGTGTCCTTACAAACATAAACGTGAGACTAATTCTCATGTTGGAGATGGTGGTTAGATGGGGATTCCAAAATTCAAATATCTGACTTTATATATAAATTAAGTTTGTCTGGGCCGGCGTGGTCCACTCCTACTACGACCAAGCACTGTTGCATGTTGATAGATTATATAGATTGAGTTCGAATCCTGACCCTGTGAATGCAACAACATTAAAATTGAGAGTTTTGCTGTCCTTGTGGCCTTACCCTACTCGAGAGATAAGTCTTCGTAGTTGCTCGTGAAGGATATCCCGAAAAAAAAAAAAGATTATATAGATCGAATTCTATATGACCCGAATTAAGCCACGTCTTCATCAAAATTAATCGGAATGAGTCATATCAGAATCAGCATGTCAAAATGTCAGCATTAAAAGACGTATATGGAGTACATAAAAGATAAGTCCTGAACCGTGGTGTAATCACTCTCTCTTACTCATCAATCATCATCACCCACTGTTTGGTAAGGTAGAATGGTAGATACAAACAAGGACTTCACTTATTTTCTATGCTCCTATGCATCTTGATCTTTAAGGTAGTGGAAAGTCCCACAGGATCACCCCATAGATATCTTTGTCTCCTCCTTCTTTGTTTCCCTTCCCCTTTGTCCTTCATTATTTTCAAATGGCTCTATCATTTTCTCTTGTGTTGGAGTTGATAGAGCATTCTAGCAAACAACCAGATTTCAAAAATAACACCTAATGTCACTGTCCTTATCCTACGATGGTTTGAATGATGGTTTGTTGAGTTTACTTCCTCACCATTTGGGCCTCTTTATTCCACTTTGATTGATAGCCACATTTTGCACTGACGGGGAACATTTATGATCACCAGTTTGGTTTGCCTTTTGTTTGTTTCTTTTTGGAAATATTCTCAACGATCAAACCTTGTATTATTGGCATAATTATGTTCCTAAGGATTCCTATGGGGAAATAATTATGGCATGCAGCTTTTCCCTTGTGTTAATATAGAACGTAAAAACCTTTTTTTTCTTGTTTTATGTATCATTATCAAAAAGTTAAAACGTAGAGTAGAAGAGGTTTAGCTATATATAGAAATTATAAATACTAAAAAATATTCAATATTTCTCTTATGACATGAAGTCATGAGCCCAATTAAAAATTGTTATTGAAAGAATCCAGTGGTAATTGACTGGCATGCAATGGATAAGATTTGAACAGGTCTCCTATTTTCTACCTGTCATTCTATGTTAATTTTCTTGATCATTCTTTGGAGTGAATGGACAGCTAAATTCCCAGCAAAACAAGGAGTACAAATATATATCTTGAGGGATTCGAGATTTTTTTTTCTCTTTTAAAAATATATAGCTTTTATTTTGAAAAATAACTGTTTGAATTTTGATATTAGAGGGCATTGAAAGACCAAGCTCTTCTAATCAGATTTTCTCCATATGCAAGAGTCAGGGATCCAATTATTGACCACTTACTTAAGGGGTGCGAACCCGTTACCACTCAAACCAACCACATGTTGGTAACTATTTTAGATTTAATTTAATATATTTGACGAATTTGACAAAATAATGAATTTGATTTAAGAAGTTTGAAGCAAATTTGAAAAAAGTTTCTTTTTTATTTTAAAATCAATCACATTTTTCCATATCATCTATGTAGAATTAACTATCAAATAAATATTGTTAATTTGTTGGTAGGAACTCACCGTAATTAGGGCATTTAGCTCCCCAATGGGTCCACGGAGTATCGCCACAAGCTTAGATCCTTTAGACCTGCTATGGGACTAATATCCGCTCGGGTGCTTAATCACAGTTAAGGTTCTTCGCCCCTCCCAAAGATGTGTTATGTGGGATTCGAACCCAGGTTCTCTTCCACAAACTCAGCCTATGCAACCAACTGAGTCACACTCGTTATGTAATAAATATTAGGGTAAAAGCCCATTTTGGTCCCTGACAAAAAATGCGGAGACCATTTTAGTCCCTGAAAAATAAAAAAAACTAATCCGTTGGTCCCTGACAATTAATAATGTGGGACACATTAGTCCGTGCGTTGGCTTCCGTTAGCCAGCGTTCGTTATTTGGGTGACGTGGCCTTTAAATCGTCCTAGCTGGCCTCGTTATCTCTGCCCAATTGGATTTTAATTTATTTTTCAAATTTGTAATCTTTCAAAAGCCCAAAACGACATCGTTTTGGTCCATTTAGAAAAGAAGCTTTAGCTTCTTCTTCCCTGTAAACTGCTTCAAGAACCCTAATTCTAAACCCAGTAGCCTTAACCTTCACTAACGGCTACAAACTCATACCTGGCCAGCTCCCAGTGGCTACGGCGGCCAAGATTTGTATGGAATTTCTGAACTTTGAAAAGGTCAGAGTTCAATCATTATATAAACCCCTTTTGTTTCTTTTCCCCTTAAAGACTTTCAAGCTTGAGTCTTTGTTCTTCATTCCGCTTCATTCCATTGCAATTTCAATTTTTTCTTGCTGGTTTTTTTTCCTTCTCATAACTAAGTTTTACCCCAAGTCACTGATCTCTTCCCCTTTACTTCAAATTCCGAAATCTAAAGTTCAAAGCTTTTGAATTTGGTGAAACAATGAGGGTTTACATTGGTGCAGTGATGTAATGTTCGCTTCTTGTTGTTCCACGCAAGCATGATGTTTCATACCCGAGTTTGGTGATTCAAACTTAAGGTTTTGATTTGTCGTTCAATTCAATGAATTCAGTTTGATTTGCCAAGTTTCGCGCCTCGAGATAGTGAGTTTTGTTGCGGTTTGATCTCTAGGGTTTTGGCATTGAGAACATGAGATTTGGCTTTGCATTGTGTGGTGTTTTGGCCTTGAGAACATGAGAATTTGCTGCTGCTATTTTGTTCAAAGTTGAAGCTTTGTTCCAGAATTTGCTACATTGTGGACTTTTCATTTGATATGTTAACTCTATTATTGAGAATAATTTCAGCTGCTATGTGAGGTTGGAGAATGTGTTTGAATAAATAATTGCTAGAATGTGTTTCATTAATTTGGGGATTAGGATCATGACCTTTTTTTTTTTATCAAATTGTTGACATCTAATTAGGAATTGTTTTGAATAACATAATGTTGATTCTTCATTGGTTCTCAATCTGCGCACATTGATGGGGAAGTAGTAGGGTTGATGCACATGATATTGGGGCAGATTTGAAGGTTAATAAATTAGGGTTCTTCAGGTTTTAAACTGACCTGCTAATAGGGTGAGGAAGAAGAAGCTGAATGTTGTCCAGGGACTAAAATAGGCACCACGTTTTTTTGTCAGGGACCAAAATGGGCATTTACCCTAAATTAAAATCTAACAGGGCGTAGATAACGGTCAGGTAGGATGATTTAACGGCCACGTCACCCAACTAGTGGACAATGGCTAACGGAAGTCAACGCAGGGACTAACGTGTCCCACTGATGCGTGTTTTTAGAATAAAGGCAAGTGCACCTTGTCGCAAACAAGTAATACGGTGGTGAGACCGGATATCGTCCTCAGGGATCGGTTGCCAATTACCAATTCACAAGCTCAACAACTATCTAGACTAAACTAAGGTATGAAGAGATCAAAACATAAAATAAAGAAAGCAATAAAATATTTTTGGTCTTTTGGGAATTTTATCGAACACTTGGAAGGCAACAGAAATGCGGTTAAAATTGTCAAGGTTAGACTACACTAATCCTCCCTTAATTGCAATGAAATGATTAGCAACACAAGTCCTAATTCAATTATGACAATCAAGCCTTTTTAAATACTCAAACCCTAATGTCTTAGGTGGAATGAGCCTAAAATCCCAAATTAAGCCCTAATGTCTTAGGTGGAATAACCTGAGATTTTGCATTAAGAGTCAAGACTTATAAGATTGCAAGCACCCCAAGACCTATGTCTAGGTTCATGAACTACTTGGCATTTGATTCATGAGCATGCCCTAACATCAATCTTTCAATTGTCTATCAAAGCTACAAATCATTCCATGGCTAGCTAAGCCAAGAAAAGCATTAAGCATAGAATCAAACACTCATAAAGAAATAGAAACTTGCATTGAAACTAAATCAAATACAAACAAGTTCAGAAAAGCTACATCTAACCCCAACAACAAGGGGATTTAACTACTCATGATAAATGGCAATACAAAAGAGAAGGGGAGAAGAGATGAAGAACTCTATGAAGAATCCCCAATCTTCTTCCATTCCCAGAGCAAGGAAAACCTCCCTTTTCAGGGTTGGAACCCTAGTCCAGCCGCAGCCTCCAAGTGTCCAACTTCCCTTTTAATTCTGCCCTAAAACAGCTTATAAACAGAGGTTCTGAGTTCCGCGCGCTAGCGGGGCGAGACTTGGCTCGCGAGGCGAATCTTAAAAATCTGATCTTCAGGGATTGGTTCTCTCGCGAGGCGAGCTAGTGATTCGCGAGGCGAGACAGAAAGGTGACATCTCTGAAGCAGTCAGGCCTTCAGTCTCGTGAGGCGAGATCCTGTCTCGCGAGGCGAAACTTCCAGGATTGCCTTTCCACTGTTTTCTTCCTTTTCCTTGACTCTAAGAACTTCACTTTTGACCTGAAAATGTAAGATAGCATTAAATGCTTTATTTAACTCAAAATTAGCTAACATATCCCTAAAACTACTTAAGAGACTCAAAGTGTTGCTTGAGGACAATTAAATCCAATTTGGACAAAAATGAGATATAATTAGCACAAACCATGGCTTTTTCTAGTTATAAAACTAGATGAGCCAGAGGCTTATCAAAATACCCCAAACTTAAACTTTGCTTGTCCCCAAGCAAACTAAAACTCAAAAAGACCCAACACTTGGCAAGCTTAACGGATTCAATCAATTTCGCACAAATTTCATGCCATTTTAGCAATACAATTTTTTCTTCAATGTTTTCCCCCTTGCAACAATGTGATCCCCACATTCATTTACTTTAAACCAAGAGAATCCTATCATTCATGCAATCAATAATCTAAGTTGAGGATCCAAGTGACACACAAAAGGGAGATCACCAATTTCAAACAATTGTCTTCCTCACAAGGGCATTTAATATTTCACTCGTTTGCTCAATTTGTCAAGGCTATAAACTTTCACTGAATTTCAATTTCAAGAGCACTTCCCATGAATTTGATTTTCATCTCAAACATGGTTCCCACAAAAACATGCATGCAACATCAAAAGGTCTTTTAAAGGTTGTAATGGGGCCTGGCTAAAGGTAGGATATTCAAAGGTACTAGGCTTTACATCCCTAGGAATTAAGAGAGCATGAAACTTTTTACCTCGACTTCCACTCTTATTCCTTTTTTCCATTTTTTCTTTTTGATGCTTAGGGTGACTACAACCCTTTTCCTTATAATACCTTTTTTTGACATTTTTGTTCTTTTTTTTTTCTTTTTGCCTTTGGCTCCAACCTCTATTTTTTCTTTTTCTCAATCCAAAACAACATATCATATCCTTGTAGCCACCCCAAACTTAGTTTCCTTCAACCTTTGCCTTGCTAAGCATCCATGCTCTCCTAATCCTAAGATTGGGTTAACATGGTTTTTTCGAATTTTTGGCTTAAACAAAAGGTCATCAAGAAACAATAGGCTTATTAGGCTCAATGTGGCTAACTAGGGAACATGCATTAGGGATTGGTTCGATTTAGGCCAAGTAGCTATTTCAAAGAAAATTACCTAAATCATTTGATGCAACCACATAAACATGCAAACCATGAAGAGATTCAAGCAAATCCGGGAAAGTGCAACTTAAAAGTGATTCACACAATTAAAAACAAAGTCGGAGGCTCAAATTCCTCACCTGGATATTTTTTCGCAAATTGTTTGACCGAGATACAATCCCTAGTGTGTGCAACCCTTCACCCCAAACTTATCATAAATTATGCAATCACAATAAAATTTCTCAAAGTTCAATTTTCAATTTTTCACATGGGGATCAATTTTCAATTTTCAAATCCTAGGGGAAATCATCAAAATTCAACAAATATCATGCA
Source organism: Sophora flavescens (assembly GCA_030762895.1). Lineage (NCBI taxonomy): Eukaryota > Viridiplantae > Streptophyta > Magnoliopsida > Fabales > Fabaceae > Sophora > Sophora flavescens. The sequence goes on from CM061064.1 coordinate 191,598,648, forward strand.
GTCAATCTATGCTAGATTTAATTAGAGTCCATCAAGCTCACCGACACAACAGTCAACACAAATAAGACTCGAAGAAAAGAAAAACAAAGCAAAGATAATTAAAAAGAAAAAGGTTTAGAAAAACTCATGAAGGCGGTTCCACCAGGGTCCCACTGCCTGTGATACAGCGGCCAAGGAATGCTCAAAGTGTAATATGATCCTGCCGGATCCCATGGCCTGAAGCATAAATATGGAAGTGAGCGCTCGAAAACCATGCTGACTTCTCCAAATGGGAAGCACTTTTCAATTCCTCTCGGGTCAAAGACGACCCCTTTATCAACAAAGTCTTCCCAATAAAAATGGGGTTCAACCTCTTGGACTGGCCATAGTGCCTTCATATTTAAAGATTCAAATTCCAGTCTCTCAGGCAGAGGCTTGAACTCCATCCTCGATTGCTTCACAGTGTGAGGTGACAAACAAGTCGAGAGGATCACTGGTGCTGCTTTGGCTTCTACACAATCTTCACTCTCTGCATTACCAAATCCATCACCTTCCATATATGCAGAAATCTCAGCACAAACCACACAAGTGTTTCTCCCATCACATTCAACACATGCATAGGAACTAATAGAATCATCTAATTCCAACAGTTCTTCATCATCCTCAAGCATGGTGAAATAGATGTCCTCCAAATGCCGCTTCCTTTCAATCTCTTCGATCAAGGGTTCAATGGGAGATGGTGCAACTATGTTCTCACAAACAGGGTCTTCACTTCTTAATTCGATTGCTCCCACTTCTTCATCTTCCTCATCATCCATTATTGCATCATCTTCATCATCATCCATCAAGTTCCCATTTGGCATTTCGGATAGTTGGGTAGAGAGTTCCTCAATACGTTCCCCGAGACTTCGAATGGTATCTTCTTGATTTTTTAAACTTTCCATTGTTGTTACCATGAAGTTCTCCAAAATATCCTCTAAGTGAGACCCACCATCCGGAATAGGTTGCTCAAAATTGACTGTGATTTCGGATTTGAAGTTCTCCCAAGAAACTTCCAATGGGGATGGCTCATCATACCATTGAGATGGTTGTGGTTGATATGAAGGTGCGGAAGATTCCCAATATTCCTCTTGATCAATCCAAGCATTGTTTGGAGGATTCCCCCACCATGGAGTGGAAGTGTTGGGAAATTGATTTCCCCATTCAGAATAGCCTACCAATGGTGGAGGAGAGACAGTTGCACTTGACAACTCATTACTCACTTGTTGGATGTTTATGGCCAATTCTAGCATATCTGCCCGCAGCTGTAGCTCAGACATCTCAATTTCTGCATCAGATGGATGATAACAATTGTAGTCCATGATCCTGTCAAATCAATTTCCACCTCACAGACAAATAAGGCCCAAGATTAAAGAAACACAAATTCAAATATATACAAAACTAACTAAAGGAAGAGATAAAATATATACAGAAAAATAAAATAAAAGTGTCTAGATTAGTTGTCTCCTTTGTTACTACTGATATTGGCAAAGCTAATCCCCGGCAACGGCGCCAAAAACTTGATGCGTGTTTTTAGAATAAAGTCAAGTGCACCTTGTCGCAAACAAGTAATACGGTGGTGAGACCGGATATCGTCCTTAGGGATCGGTTGCCAATTACCAATTCACAAACTCAACAACTATCTAGACTAAACTAAGGTATGAAGAGATCAAAACATAAAATAAAGAAAGCAATAAAATATTTTTGGTCTTTTGGGAATTTTATTGAACACTTGGAAGGCAACAGAAATGCGGTTAAAATTGTCAAGGTTAGACTACACTAATCCTCCCTTAATTGCAATGAAATGATTAGCAACACAAGTCCTAATTCAATTATGAGAATCAAACCTTTTTAAATACTCAAACCCTAATGTCTTAGGTGGAATGAGCCTAAAATCCCAAATTAAGCCTTAATGTCTTAGGTGGAATAACCTGAGATTTTGCATTAAGAGTCAAGACTTATAAGATTGCAAGCACCCCCAGACCTATGTCTAGGTTCATGAACTACTTAGCATTTGATTCATGAGCATGCCCTAACATCAATCTTTCAATTGTCTATCAAAGCAACAAATCATTCCATGGGTAGCTAAGCCAAGAAAAGCATTAAGCATAGAATCAAACACTCATAAAGAAATAGAAACTTGCATTGAAACCAAATCAAATACAAACAAGTTCAGAAAAGCTACATCTAACCCCAACAACAAGGGGATTTAACTACTCATGATAAATGACAATACAAAAGAGAAGGGGAGAAGAGATGAAGAACTCTATGAAGAATCCCCAATCTTCTTCCATTCCCAGAGCAAGGAAAACCTCCATTTTCAGGGTTGGAACCCTAGCCCAGCTACAGCCTCCAAGTGCCTCAAAGTTCCCAACTTCCCTTTTAATTCTGCCCTAAAACAGCTTATAAACAGAGGTTCTGAGATCCGAGCACTCGCGGGGCGAGACCTGGCTCGCGAGGCGAATCTTAAAAATCTGATCTTCAGGGATTGGTTCTCTCGCGAGGCGAGCTAGTGATTCGCGAGGCGAGACAGAAAGGTGACATCTCTGAAATAGTCAGGCCTTCAGTCTCGCGAGGCGAAACTTCCAGGATTGTCTTTCCACTGTTTTCTTCCTTTTCCTTGACTCTAAGAACTTCACTTTTGACCTGAAAATGTAAGATAGCATTAAATGCTTTATTTAACTCAAAATTAGCTAACATATCCCTAAAACTACTTAAGAGACTCAAAGTGTTGCTTGAGGACAATTAAATCCAATTTGGGCGAAAATGAGATATAATTAGCACAAAACCATGACTTTTTCTAGTTATAAAACTAGATGAGCCAGAGGCTTATCACCCACATTAGTAATTGTCAGGGAAATAGTAGTTTTTTTTGTCAGGGACTAAAATGGCCTCCTCATTTTTTGGCAGAGACCAAAATGAACCTTTACCCTAAATATTATTAATTTAAACAAATATCTTCTTATTCTTTTTTTCCAGCTTTTTTGTAATTTACTTTATAAAAATAATTTTTTATACAAGGCAAATAAAATAGATTATCTTAAAGTCACTTTTCAACAAATATATCTAAATATAAAACTAATTCTATTATAATTTATTAAACATGTAATTAATTATTAAAATATTTAGGATCGAATTGGTGACCTGAAACCTCATCTTGGTAAATATTTTGAAAATGCATCAAATTGGCAAATTAATTCTAAAAGAGCACCAATTTATGGTTTGTATGGTTTCTAAGGTTAGAAATATCAAAATTTATTTTGCCTTGTGTTAAAGGTAGTTTTAGTAAAAATATAGACATGTTTGGTTATACTCAGACAAAATGAATTTTGCCTCCAAACCTGGATTTGACTGAAAGTGATAAAAATAGTTTTTGCATTAGGTTGAAAATTTTACAATAAATTTCACATCAAACTTACTAAATATCTAAACATATATAAATCACTTTACTTCAAACTTAATTTACAAAATTAAGTTTATTCAAAATCAATTTTAGCAAATATTTACCCAAACACTAGGGATGACAATGGGTAGGGTTTGGATAGAGTATACTATAGTACCCGTCCCCATACTCACGTTTGAAAAAAATACCCGTACCCGCGTGGGTAGCAACTTTAGTACCCTTACCCGTACCCTCTGGGTACCTAAGTACCCGTACCCGCATCCGTTACCTGTACTTTAACTGTGAAAAACAATAAATAACAAAAGAAACGTTATAACAATTAAAAAATCACTACAACAGATTAGACTTTTAATAACGCACCTTTTATAGCATTTCTGTGTGGAAATGCTATTAAAAGTGATGGGGGGACTTTTAATAGCGTTTCCTTTAGAAAACGCTATCTTAGGTATCACCTAAGATAGCGTTTCCGTGTGGAACCGCTATTAAAAGTGCCACTACAGGAAAAGATAGCGGTTCCACACAGAAACGCTATCTTAGGTGATACCTAAGATAGCGTTTCCTAAGGAAACGCTATCTTAGGTGATATTCCCGCGCGCGCGTATCCTTTCATCCTTCAATTCCCAGTTTCTGCGTACCAATGACCTCATCAGTTCAAGTCTAGGGTTGCCATCTCCGCAGAGCTCGTCCCCTCTCACGCCTTCTCCCTCTCACTGTTGCTCTCACGCCTCAGACTCCCTCTCACGCCCCCATTGCTCCGCCACTCATCACCACACCACCTACGACCAAGGTATGCTCTCTATGTCCCTCTCCCCTATTTCGACCAAGCTAATCAGTGCAAAGAACAAAGAGTAAAATGGACTTTGGATAATTGATTAACTGATATAACTATCAGGGAAATGACTGGTGGATAGGGGGTTGGGTTACCACGTTTCTCAGCTCAAACGCATTGTGCAACAGGGTGCAGCGGCTGCTGCATTACCACCCTCATTTGGTAATTCTTGTTCACTTTGTTGCCGTTGTTGAACTGAAATTTAGAAAGCTATACATTTGGTTGATTAACTATGTTATGAGTTTTTCTTGATATCTTTATTCTTCTGCATGTTTTCTGTTTCTGATGAAATGAAAATTATGTTTTAGAAATGGTGGATTGTTGGTGTAACACCCCGATTTTCACTGCTTTCTAGTGTCGGTAAGTAATATATAAAAATATAATTTTATCCGAGACTTAGAAAATTGTTTTGGTCAAAATACTGTTATTTTCCTATTATGTTTTATATCTTAGGATTAAGATGAAATTTTGGGTTGAAAATTCAGACGGAACCCGGTCTGCGTTTTCACTGACAGTAAAAGTTTACTGCTCAGAAGACCTAATTTTGAGTCGTGAACGAGATGAAAAATGTTTTTATCGTATTTACTACGATATTGGAAGTTTTGAAAATTTTGGAAAAAAAATTAAAATATTATATTTGTTGCGGGCGTATACGTCGAGATGTCTCTAGGAAAAGCTTGCGCCAGATGAATCGGGGAGTCGGCAACGTAGCAGAGATGTTGGATTGACCGACTTGACGAGCATTTATGACGAGTTTATACGTATCATAATGGCCATAATGGCACATTTATGACAAAGTTAATTTTTCCTATGAAATGACCAAATTGCCCTTGTCTTTTTATGACAATTTCAAACAAATGCCATTGGACAAGTTGACCAAACCTTGCCCAACCCTCACGGCTTCAATAGTGTCTTCTTCCTTAAGTTAGTTGTCTTCTTCATATAAATATCTTTCTTCCATTTCCATGTCTTTCTTCTTTAAAAAGCTCTTAAATTTGCCATAAGAACACCATAAGAAACCTTGAAGAACATCATCCAAACTTTGTTTTTCTTGGATCATCAAGAGGTAATAACTTATTCTCTTGTCATTTGAATCATTTATCTTCATCACTTTGGTAGATTTAAGACTTAAATCCATATGTTCTTCATTTGTTCAAAGTTCATGAAACTAGATTCAAAAATTCATAACTAATTCTAGAAAAATCCTTTTGACATGAAACCAATTGCTATGATCTTATAATCATCTCTATTTTCATCATCTAGAAGCACAAGATCATGAGAAATTTCTTTCCTTGATTTCTGGTTATGGCCGAACCTAGGTTAACTTTGAGTTTTTAGGTTTTGTTTCATTTTCATGACTTGATTCATGATTCAATCCTTTTGTATCTTGCTAGTTCTTGTATTCAAGTATATAGAAGATCAAAAAAAAAATCAAACTTTAACCTATTGATCTCATCAAAACCGAAACCCTAGATTTGTGTACTTAAGGGTTTTGTGATTCAAAAGTTGTTTGTAACACTTGAATCAAACTCTAAGTTTTGTATATTGATTAAATCCCAAAATTTGATGAAATTTTAAAACTTCTAGCCTATGGATCTTGAGGAAACCGAACCCTAGTTCTTAGAACTAGATGAGTTTAGTTCATGTCTTAGTTCATAATCATGGTTAAAGTGATTAATCATGCTTAAGTAACTTATGGATCATTAATCCTTAAGTTAACCAAATTTTAATTTTCCTAACCTAGATAATGGGTTAAAGCCGAACCCTAACCTTCATAAACTAAGTGTATTGTTGTTTGATTTGATTTATTTTGGTTGTAATTCATTTGAAGGAAATAACTGAGTTAGCTGAGTCAAGCTGACGGAGAAAAATCGGATCAGGATCAGAAAATTTACAGGAACTATAGTGTAGTCTTCAAGAGGTAAGGGGGGTATGCCTGAGGAGTTGAGATAATCTCATGCTTATTTGTGGAGTCATGTATTAATTTTATGTATGAAATATTTTATTTTATTATACTGTTTACTATTAATTGCTAGATTGATGTGATGTTTATCTGAGTAATTGAATTGAAGTGATGTGTGAACTTACATGATTATGATTATTTGTTTATATTATAATTGTGATGCATGTCATAAATTGATATATGCCATGTCATTTAGTGATTGGAATTTATCTGCTGTTGAGTGTTGGACTGAGTAACCTGACATTGGTCAGTGTTAAAAAAATTAATTAAGGATAAAAAACTTAATAAGCTTGGATAATTAATCTGAGGGATTAATCTGGGAGATTTTGAGAAAAATGAAAAATATTATTATTTTAATAATATTTTGTGAAAACAGTGTAAATAAGCAATAGTAAGGGCGAAACCGTGAAATTTTTCACAGGCTCTAATTTTTATATAATAAATTCAATTTTATTATAAAATGTTATTTAAAGTGATTAAGTTCCAAAAATAATATTTACAGCAGTCAGAACAATTACTTCTGACAGAGAAGTGATATTAGTTATTTAATATTATTTAATTAATATTATTTAATATTAAATATTTAATTATTTAAATTTTAGAAATTTATTTATTTAATCTTTTTATTTATTAAAATTTTTGTTTTGTTGCCTTTATTGAAAATTATTTCTTAAAGTGAAATAATTAGAAATCAAAGGAATTTATAAATGATTTTTAAAAAATTTATTAACGTTTTAACAGAAAAGGATTTATGTAAAAATGTTTTTATTCAGTGAAAGTATTCCGTTAAACTTGAATGAGTTTTCAAAGCTTGGTTTTGTTTTACACTGAGCAAAATGTTTTACAAGCAGATAAATCAGCCTAGAAACCGAGACGTCGGGGTTCTAGTGTTGTATGGACACATAGATCAAGGATCTGTGTCATGGGACGGAGTGTCCTGCAAGTTTTGTTTTTGGACCGTGTGTCCTAAGTTGATGTGGACAGTGTGAGTTCCATATCCGCGAGCCTAAAACTGGTGCATCGGTTTAAGGGCATCGTGATTGAGCATTCGGACTGTATGTCCTATGTTGAGATTAAAAGATTTGGACTGTATGTCCTGTATTTGTTTTAAGTGAAAAGTCTTAATTAAAAGAATTAAGCATGGTCGTTAAGCTTTGTGCTTCGACGAGGAAAGATTATTACGACAAAGAAAACAAACGAGAATAAAAGTTTTTCTCATGCATTTAATGGCCATTGTGTCATGTAAATGGCATTGAATCCAGAGTGGATCAATGTATATGACAGACGTGTCAGGTGGTGATGATCATTGAGTTCCGGAGTGGATCAATGTATCTTTTATGGACTGTGTTCCATTTAAATATTGGGCCTCTATATGTGTGAGCCAATATATATATAGGACTGTATGTCCAGATTGAATATATGTGCCGCTATTTCCTAACTGGAATGGGGGAATAGTGTCATTGCTTTGCATGAACATCCTAACGGGAATGGGGATGTGCACAATTGTGTTATGTGCTTTGCATGAGCATCCTAACGGGAATGGGGATGTGCACAATTGTGTTAGGTGCTGGCATGAACATCCTATCGGGAATGGGGATGTGCACCATTGATTTTTCTTGGGCATTGTTTTGTTCGTTTTTACAATGCGCCATGTGCGAGCCTGATCAGCTTGAAACGAAATAGAAAGTTGTGGGATCTCCGGAGATTAGGTATCAAATTAGAAATTGAACATAGAAGTCTCATGCATTTTTATAAAATGACGATGATTGTCAGGCATGAAGCCCTGTGAATTATATCATTTTACTGTTAGAATTCATGTTATTATATTGTGAATATTTGGTAATTGCTATTTGAGAGTCTTGCATGGGGTTGTCTTATAAAACTCATATATTGGAAACTCACCCTTACAAACATTTTAGATGGATCCGGACGAGGTGGATTTGAACTACTCGGGGGTACGATCCCTGACGTTTGACAACGCTGATAGAGGAGACGCCTGGGTTATCAACCCAGGAGCTCGAAGTGCTACTTATTCTGGTCCTTTAAGAACACTCCGAGGTACAGTAGCTGAGGGACCACAGCAGTTAATTCACAGCAGGGAAACAATTGAAGTATCGCTACCACCTATCTGGATGATTTTACAGTATTTAGTACAACACGGGAGTCTGGAACACCAACCGCCTCAGTTTATTCAACCATCACAACAAGTTGCACCAGGATCACCTCCTGTACCCATTATATTAGTTCCAGAACATATTCCGGAGGAGATGGAGGAAGACCCAGAGGAGAATCCGGTGGAAAATCCTGACTATGTTCCTTTAGCAGACGAAGGGTCTGGAGCTGCTGGAGAGGGGGCTGTCGTATCCTCTCCAGACACATCTTCCGGGGGTGGGGGAGTGTACACTGGGCTCCCCAATGGTTTTATATAGTGGTGACCAGCTTATGATGTAGTGTTAGGAAAGAGTGGGAATTTTAGATTAGTCCGACTTAGTGACTCCTGAGAGTCATCTTTTACGTAGAATTTTCAGACACCCACTATGACGTAGTTGTAAAATTTCTGATGATGTAAAATATGTGTGACAAGTGGATCGTGACCTAGTAAGAAAAGGGTCAGTTGTAAAATAGAGAAGTATATGTGAAATATATATAGTGGTGTATATTATATTATGAGTGTTTGAATGCATGGGCAGAAAAAGAAAAAATTTTATCACTATTTATTTAAAAAAAATATATAGAGAATTAGAAAATTAATCTTATTTTCCGAAGAAAACCAGCAACTTAATATTTTATTTAGTTTGATGTTTGAATAATGTTACGTAAATGTGATACCTGAAAAGGGGGTGTCGCAGTTGGCTTCCATGATATTCACCCATTCCTATGTTTTACTGTTTGCTGTCTTGTAGGTTAGATGTTTGATAAAATGTTAAAAGCAAATTAGCTCTCATGTGTTATGCACTTTCAGTAACTATTTTTGCTCTTCCAAACCACAATCTAAGGCATAGATTTTTGTGTTGTTTCCACCAGGTTTTAGTTGTTGTTTTGTCTAATGTAATGTTCTCTTGAAAATAATTCACAAAATCTTAATGTTTGGGTCAAACATTTTTTTTTCCCGGTATAAACATGTTGAATACTTAATAATTTGGATATTATTGCAAGTTAGTAAAATATGATAAGACTTTGGATTTGAACTAAATATGCATAGAATGGGTTAAGAGATGTTTACTTTTTCTGTGTTATTTAAATGCTGTTACAAAATTGGTTTTGCTGCACATTTTTCTTATTAAGCTTTTGATTAATTGTACTGTTTTGTTAAGAGTGGTGTTTATTGATATCAGATTTTTTTTTCCATCACAGCGTATCTATACATATAAGAAAAAAGAATGGTTGAATGTTTTTATGTTAATTGTTAAAGTCGTCCTTGTCCTTAATAAAGCTGAAGTGACATGATAATATGCCTAACACGAATAAAAATAAATAAATAGGTTATCACTTTTATCCTTTTTTTTAAAGCCGTTTCTTTTTTTTTCTTTTTTTTTTCTTTTTTACAGTGTATGATGGATATTATTTTTGCATGATTGATCTTAATATTATTGGATTGAGGAACAGGTCATAAGTGCTCTGCACAGTTGTAGTTAACATCAACTTTCTTTGTATTTTGTAAATCTTTCAGGAATGATATACTGGGTTTTGTTTTCATTGCACACCTTGTTGAGATCCTAAAGTCCTCTTCCCCCAGTGTACAAGAAAAAGCTGCGTCTGTGCTTGAGTTTGTGGCACTGAAAGACCCAACTCTGACCCCTATTATATCTGTGGAAATTGAATCTGTTCTCGATTCTGTTTTTCAGCAAAATTTTTTGAAAATTTCAGGTAAGAGATTTATGCTCTATAATCCATGATTTGTTATAAGAACATATTCTTTTTTATCTGTTTGCCATGTTTTGATTTTCTCTTTTAATTTGGATGTGTACTAAGTGGATAAAAATGATCTAACCTCATAGTAGTGTTTGTTTCAATATGTATATGTATGCGGTTTTTAAGAGAGACGTGAAGTTGATAAGAACTGGTTATTCAAGCAGAAGAATCAATCGATCTTGATTCACTGCTACTTTGAATTCCTCTAACAGAGTAGAATTACAGATGGGAATGCCAACACTGTTGTTAAAAAAAATTATAAAATAAAGATATAATATTGCGGATTTGGGAATGTGTAATGCCTGACTCTGAAAACTTCGTTCTTTTGCATATTGACTTGTTCATCTCCTGTCAGTTGAAATGAGTTCTGCCCAAAAAAAGTCTGCCTTTGTAATTTGTATGTTATGGATTGATATTTGTGTAAAATATATACCTTTATGTTTAGATACTAATATACCTTTAGAATTCTTATCCTGCCACACTGTTTTTCATCATCAATGCTGGGTTCATGGTATCTGCCACTCTACTCATGGTACTAGGACGGTGTCATGGGAATCTAACAAATCTGATTAATCTTTTAAACACACTTAGTATTCTTCAAGGGACCTGAAACTGCTACACTGATCCTTTCCTTTACCCAACTGAATAACCCCCCTCTCTCCCATCTTTCCCTTTTGATGCTTCCCCACTAATACACAGCCCCTGTCCACACTCAATTTGCCATGCGGAAAACCGGTAACAGTTTTCATTCCTTTCATCCCTTTAATCTGTATACATTGCATGTAGACATCAACCACTCTAAACTCAAAGTAAATATGTTTAATAAATATTTTTGTAGATCGGGAAAGCATGGATCGGAAATGGATGTCTGCCAATCGTTTAACGAAGGAGTATGAGGATGGGGTGAAAGAGTTCATTAGGTTTGCAGTTCGGCATGCGGAAAACCCTAGTACAATCATATGTCCTTGTTTAGATTGTTGTTATGCAAGGCGAGTTAGTGCAGCCGATTTGGAAGAACATTTAGTGTGTAATGAAATCGATCAAAGTTATACATGTTGGACAAAACATGGTGAGACAAGAGCTGAGTCTAGTGAAATGAGGAATCGTGTGAGATATTCATCATACGATACCGACACAAATACTTATGAGGGAGATTGTCTTGAAGACATTGCAAATGCTGTTGAAGAGGATCTTCGAGATTGTCCTCAAATGTTTGAGAGGTTGGTAAGTGATGCAGAGCAACCATTGTATGATGGTTGTACTAAATTCACAAGATTGTCGGCGATGTTAAAGTTGTATAACTTGAAATCGGGCAACGGATGGACTGATAAGAGCTTTACGGACTTACTCACACTATTGAAAGACATGTTGCCGGAGGATAATGTGCTTCCTAGTCGGACATATGAGGCTAAACAAATGTTACGCTCTATTGGCATGAGCTACGAGAAGATACATGCTTGTCCTAACGATTGCATTTTATTTCGGAATGAATATGCATCGTTAAAGATGTGTCCTAAATGTAATGCCTCACGATATAAGAAGAAAGAATCAGATCCAAAGAAGGTTGTGTGGTATTTTCCCATAATACCCAGATTTAGGCGCATGTACCGTAGTTCAGAAGATTCAAAGCATTTGACATGGCATGAGGATGAAAGGATCAAAGATGGCAAGCTGCGACACCCGGCAGATTCTCCTCAATGGAAGAAATTTGATCATGATTATCCTGATTTTGGGCAAGAATCAAGAAACCTACGACTTGCATTGGCTACTGACGGATTTAACCCGCATGGTGTTCAAAGTAGCTCTCACAGTACATGGCCTGTGATTTTGGTGATTTATAACCTATCCCCATGGCTATGCATGAAGCGCAAATTTATTATGTTATCTATGTTAATTTCTGGGCCCAAACAACCAGGAAATGATATAGACGTCTATTTGACTCCTTTGATTGAAGACTTGAAACAACTGTGGGAGACAGGTGTGGAGTTGTATGATGGGTATAAGGAAGAAAGTTTCAATTTGAGAGCTATGTTGTTTGGCACAATTAATGATTTTCCAGCCTACGGTAATCTGTCAAGATATAGCATCAAGGGTCAGTGTGCATGCCCTATATGTGAAGAGGGTACGGATTGGATGCGGTTAGAACATTGTAAGAAGAATGTCTTTCTTGGGCATCGTAGATTTTTGCATCCAAGTCATCATTACCGGTGGTGGAGAAAGGCGTTCAATGGAAACTCGGAAGAAGGTAGAGCTCCTTCACCGTTGACGGGTGATCAACTTTTTGAAAAGGTAAAGGATTTGAATATCCAATTCGGTAAACCTTTTGCGAGAGATATTGTCACAAGAGGGTGGAAGAAAAGGTCGATTTTCTTTGAGTTGCCATATTGGAAATCATTATATGTAAGACATTTCCTCGATGTGATGAACGTTGAAAAAAATATCTGTGATAGTGTCATTGGTACGTTACTCAATGTGCCAGGGAAGACTAAAGATGGCATCAATGCAAGGTTGGACTTGGTTAGTATGGGAATAAGAAGAGAATTGAGACCGACGAAGAAGGGTAAAAGTACATATCTTCCTCCGGCTGCTTACACTCTATCTAGAAAAGAAAAAACTGTTTTTTGTAAGTTTCTTGACGGAGTTAAGGTTCCGGAAGGGTATTCTTCAAACATTAGGAACCTCGTATCGATGAAAGATCTCAAGTTAAAAGGTCTAAAGTCCCACGATTGTCATGTTCTCATGGAGCAGTTGATACCCATTGGTATACGGTCTATTTTACCTAACAAAGTGCGGGGGACCTTAACTAAACTCTGTTTCTTCTTCAAGGCAATTTGCAGCAAAGTGATTGACCCTGGGAAGTTGCCATCATTGCAAAGAGAAATTGTTGTGACTTTATGCGAGCTTGAGATGTACTTTCCACCTTCATTCTTTGACATAATGGTTCATCTAACCATTCACCTTGTTAGAGAGACACAACTGTGTGGGCCAGCTTATATGAGGTGGATGTACCCGATTGAGCGTTATATGAAGATATTAAAAGGGTATGTGAAAAACCGACCACGACTAGAAGGTTGTATTGTTGAACGGTATATTGTCAAAGAAGCTGTTGAATTCTGTACCGAATACCTATCCAATGCTGATTCTATAGGGCTGCCAAAGTCTCGTCACACATGGAGAATGATGGGGCAAGGAATTACTGGAACTGAAATAGTGACTATATCAAGGACAGAATGGGAGCAAGCACACTTATATGTTCTGCACAATGCCGATGAGGTTGAGCCATATGTTGAAAAACACAAGGACATGCTTAAGAGTTTGTATCCAAATAAGAATCAAAATTGGCTAACTAGAGAACACAATCGTTGTTTTATAATGTGGCTAAGAGATCACATTTTTGCAGAGTTGACTGAAAATGCTACTTCAGTTTCAAATAGATTGAGATGGTTAGCCAAAGGTCCAAGTTTGCATGTCTTCTCTTACCACGGTTATCAAATTAATGGGTACACATTCTATACAAAAGAACAAGATGGTCAGAGTACAATGCAAAACAGTGGTGTGACTCTTGTATCTCAGTCGATGCATATCTCAAGTGCCAAAGACAGAAACCCGATATATGCAAATATGTCATACTTTGGCGTCATTTATTAGGTTGAATGGAATTATTTGGACCAACCAATTCGTGCTAATGGAAAAATATTTAAGAGTTACATTGGGGCCGTTGTTCGGCAAACGGTCCCAATTATTTGTTCTAATTGGAAGGATGAAGCTTTGGATGCTTTCAAAGAGAACATATGGGCTGATGTACAGGTAATTGTTAAAATTTATGAATTATATTTTAAACTATGTAAACATACTTACTTTGACACGTTGTTTATATTGTTTTGCAGATGTCTTTTAATGTTGATGAATCTCGGAAAAAATTTGTACTTCAGGAAGCTGGTAACCTACATAGGGCATTCAGAACTAGATTGACCAAAAAATTTCTAAGAGATGCTAACGGGAGTATCATAGAGGAACCTCCATCACAATATCCACACATATCAAGGGATGAGTGGATAGATTTTATAGCAATACGCACAGGAGATGCACGATTCCTGGTATGTTTAATATCACGTTAGTCCTTATAATTATATGTATATGTACATATGACATTAACCATGTATTAATATTACTTATATGTGTCTGAATAGAAATTAAGCAATGAAAATCGTAACAGAGCGTTAGATCCTGCATGCCCTTACAAAGCATCACGTAAGGGGTATGCTGACATTGAGGATGAATTGGTATGTATATATATATTTAACTGCATGTGTGGTAAATATGACTTTTAAACTATTTGTTTAATATATATTATCTCAATATACAGATACATGAGGCGGGGCTAGAAGTTGAGAAAGTTAAACGCCATATTGTGTGGAGGAAAGCCCGCGAGAACAAGGCGGGTGTAATTGACAACAAAAATACGTAGAACGTGTGGAATAAATGTGTTAGTAGACTAACGTTTACATTTTCATTTGTTATTTTCTTATGACAATATATAATAATTTTAACATTTGCATTTCACCAATAACTATGTGTCAGGAGGAACTGTCACAGTCTGCAATAGAGGGAGAGATACAAGATTTTGGTCGCCCGGATATTCTTGCTAAAGCCCTAGGTGTGCCAGAGAACCCTGGTCGTGTTAGGGGTGTGGGTTTTGGCGTCTCTCAAAAAGACTACTTCCCACCTGAAGGTCGTGCAAAACATAACTCTGAAACGAAAAGGTGGGAGACATTGGTGTCTCAACTCTCAGAAAGATTGAACATTTTGGAAGATAAGCTGAAAAAAAAGGAGGATGAGGAGAGGCAGGCTAATTTCACAGCCCTAGCAAGCGTCAAAGATAGTTGCACTCTACCATCTGCCATCAAACTTCCAGAGGTAATGCATGCCTTTTTTTTACTAGTATTGCATTCGCAGTTAAATACATTCAATTGGATGCCTTAATTCACAGCTTATTCATCTATCATTGGATTAGGGCGTCAACTCATGTCAGCTATATTTATCAACCCCAAACTATCGTATGGTTGGTATGGGTAGAGTATACAATGAGCCAGGTGTTACACTGCACACTGGACCAGCACTCTTAACCATGTGAAAGTTGGAGTTGATGTTGCAACTGAGGGGGATGCGCCATTGCCGGTACCTATCGATGGTGCAGATGTAATGACAGTAAGAGATGCAATAGGTACTTATGTGGCATGGCCAATTGATCTCGTGGTTGTAATTAATATGGTATGTAATTGTATTTTTCCACCTTTTCATATACGACATATATTTATTACATTAGTTGATCACTAACTGGCATATTGAAATGCAAAATTTCCAGGCACCTGCAAAATCTAAAGGCAAGCGCAGAGTGTCTGAATATACAAAGGAGTCAATTACAACCCCAGAAAATAAAGGAGGCAACTCTGAGGCCAACCCTCCTACAAATTTGGTTCAACTAACATTTCTCTGGAATATTTGAATTTTCTTAAAATACATGAACGAAAGAATATGAAAAATGATGACCAATTGGACATAGAGATAGAACAAAATATTTTTGGTCAGCATATCATTGAAATGATCAATACTGAAAATATCAGAGAAATTGTAAATCATGAATGGGTATCTGCCTCCGTTATTTCTGAATATATCAGGTACTAAATCAGGCTTAAAGTGTACAATATTTTTTTAGTCTTTCCATTTAAATATTGATGTCATTGGTGTAATCCATTTTTATATTTTAATTGAAGGTATTTGTATGAAGAATTGTTGCTTCCAAAGGAAAGAACGAGGAGGTTTCTGTTCTTGTCCCCACACCAAACAAATACATACGGCTACTTCGGGAGGGATTCACAGACAACGTATATAGCTGACCGGTTTGCAACTACAGAAAGAGAATATCAGCCCTTGTTTTTAGCGCCGTGCAATGTTGGGTGAGTCACTTATCCTATAGGACTTAATTCACAATAATGAATTATATAAAAGTTGAGGTGCTTAGGATTTGTTATCTCAACATTTTTGTAGGAATCATTGGGTGCTGTGCGCGATAAATATTGTTGAAGAGATTATTTACTATCTGGATCCCTTGGATGTTGATCCTAGGAATCGCCCAGAATTAAAGAATCTGTTCGATAAGTAAGCATGCTTTTATATTTCTGATTTTCTATGATTCTGTCGAATGGCTTCCATTGTAGATACATGTTGCAAGTTGTCATGGTCCTAATGTGCTTTTGATTTTTGACATTAAAATAACTGTGTTGAATTGACATATACTGGGTTGTGGCTGTTGTGGTTCAAAATAAAAAAAAGCATGCATGTGTTTGTGATGATTGAAAATATGTTTCTTAATGAAGTCTGTTTGATTTTGTGATTAGTGCTTTGCAAGTTTATCGCGCAAATATCGGAGCTAAGGTGCCGCGTTTAAAGGCAACCAACATTAAATGGATTTAGATAGAGGTATATTTGCAAAAACTTAATGCGCAATTAGATAAAAAAAACTATATTGATTTACTATTTTATTTTTTATAGTGCCCCATACAACCCAACAGTACAGATTGTGGGTACTATGTCATGCATTTCATGAAGGAAACTATCTTGCAGAACCAAGTAAAAATACCAATGGCGGTATGTTGTTTACTTAGCTTTTAACTGTGACTGTTCAAATGTTTTAGCAATTGTAACTTGATTTATTTAATTTTTATGTCGCAAGATTTCCTCGACTTCAAATGCTCCACATACTCCACTGCTCAACTATCTGAAGTCAAGGAAGATTGGTGTCGCTATATTGTTGAAAAGTTTATTTGATTATGTCAAATTGATCACAGTAGTTGCAGCAATACTCATTGGTATGTGAATAATGCTTTAGATTTCTAACTAGAGATCCACATCAACAGTAGTTTCTCTTTATCTATATCCTCAGATTGATAAAAGTTCAAATCTTACTTATTATTTCTGTTATTCTTCTTCATCAACAAAGTAATGCATGTTACACATGAAGGTATCTCTGCTGCATTTCAGTATTGTAGAGCCGTGGTGCATTTTTCAATAGTGCCAGAAATCTTATTGTCTCTTTGATGCAGCTTTTAGAATTTCGAGTTTTGTTATATTGATAAACTCTATGCAAGGTCTTGGTGTTGGATAAATCAACTCTTTAGCACCTTATCTAACAACTTAAGTTTTGAAGTTGAATTAGTTCTTGACACAAAAATGTGCATTTCCTAAGGGTATTTGATTATTGCCCCCTGCTGTTTTTTTTGTGGTTGCAAGTGATGTGAAAAACAATAGCTTGATTGGAAGTATTCCTGAAAACATAGGCAACTGTACTGCCTTCTAGGTCCTGTATGTAATCCAACCGAATGTCGGACTTTTCTATACCTTGTCTTGTATTATTTGTAACCTCTTTAATGTCCTCCCTTGATTTCAGGGATTTATCCTACAACCAACTAACTGGAGAGATACCATACAATATTGGATTTTTGCAAGTAGCAACCTTGTATGTGTTGCATGATCCTTTATAACCTATTTCAATTTTTAATAAGAAGGATATTTGGTCTTCCACTTCCCGTATCTGGGAATTTCTTGATGGATTTGTTTGATTTTTGTAGGTTATTGCAAGGCAATAAACTCTCTGGGCATATTCCGTCTGTGATCGGTCTCATGCAAGCACTTGCTGTCTTGTAATTAAGCATTGTTAGTTAGCAGTTTCTGAAACAAATTTAATAAAGTTTCATTGTTGACTTGAGGTTTTGGATGATGTTGAAACTGGGAAGCTTTAATATTATGAATCAGTTGCTTCTATAATCTGTATATGATCAGTGTGGCTGAAATATATGAAGTTTGCGGATTCCCTTATATACTTGGCTCCTTATTTTTTTCTCCCTAATTTTATGCATCTTTTTGCATACATATTTACTTCAGAAGTATAGTGGAAGCAAGAGAACATTTGTATTGACTGCAACAATTGTGGTTTTTTTGGTGATGTAGTTCAATATGCAGGAATGTAGGTAAAAGTTAAGAAATATGTAAAATTTAAAAAAGGGATAGGTGTATAGAAACGCTTTTGTATTAACAAACGCTATCTAAAGTCACATATTATTAAAGTCACCTATTAACCTTCCTAAATGCTATCTTTGCTAACGAGTTTTAATAGCGGTGGCATAGATAGCGGTTACAAACGCTATTAAAAGGCATACGGAAACGCTATCTAAAGTCATTTCTGTTGTAGTGAATGATTCAAAGGTCTTCTAAATCTACTCATGAAATATTACAAATCAAAATATTTAAATAAATAAAAACATCCAAAAATGAATTATAGATGCAATCAAGTTTATAAAGTTAAGAATCTTTAGATCAATTTTGGTTTTAAAATTTGTATTATAGTTAAAATTATATATAATAGTAATATAAATAAATAAATAAACAATTATATGTACATGCATATACATATGTGCGTGTGTGGGGCGGGATGGGTAACATAGTACCCATACCCGTACCAATTCAAATTTGTGGATAATTACCCATACCCGAACCCTTATCCATTGTACGGATAATTAACCTAACCATTGTGGGTAATTTTTGTGGATACCCAATGAGTAGGGTACAAATTATCATCCATACCAAACACACACTTAATGAAAAAGCTGACTTCCAAGACCTTTCAAAAAATCGTTTTTTTTTAGATAAGCTAGATTTGAAAGGTCTCAACCCACTCAACCGGCAGATTTGATCAATTTATCAAAACACTGATCCTTGCTTTTGTTGTTGGTAGGGGTGACCATCAACCGATCTAAATCGATTCAAACCGTAAAAATCAAACCGAAAAACCAAAAACCGAACAAACCGAAAATCGAAAAAACTGCAATTTTTTATTGGATTGGATTGGATTTCGGATCCTCTAGTAAAATCCAATCCAATCCAATCCAATCCAAACCGATCTATTATATACATATACTATTATTTTTGAAATTATAGTATTACTCATACTTAAACATTATTCTTCATACTTCTATGTCCCTCATTCTCTTTAATATTTTTGTTGGAATGACATATATGAGACTATTTAGAATAAATATTAATGTATTGATGTTATAATTTGCTAAAACTTTTGATGCATAACATATATATTTGATTGAATAAACATGAAAAATAGGAAATCAATTAAGTAAATTTGAAAAATAAT
Organism: Sophora flavescens; assembly: GCA_030762895.1. Classification (NCBI taxonomy): domain Eukaryota; kingdom Viridiplantae; phylum Streptophyta; class Magnoliopsida; order Fabales; family Fabaceae; genus Sophora; species Sophora flavescens. The sequence continues at coordinate 191,617,975 of CM061064.1, forward strand.
TAGCTACAATTTATTTGTAGCTGATTCAAGGAAAAAAAAAAGGATAAGTGAAAGTAGATATAGATAATTAATATAAAAGAACGTGTTAAAAAATATCAACAATTTTTTTCTTCTCAAACTCCCAAAATAAAACGAATATTATCTTTTATCCACTATTAAATAAGTAGAAATGACACTTGACATTCGGGAAAAAAAGTATGACAAAAATCGAATTATCCAATCCAATCCAAACCGCATTTGATTGGATTATATTTTTTTAAGGGAGCAAACCGATCCAATCCAAACCACACGATATTTTTATCATTGGATCGGGTGATTTTTTATCTCAAAACCGATCCACTCCAATTCGTGAACACCCCTGATTGTTGGTGTCTTGTCTCGATTAATGAAGAATTATAAAGCTTAGGAACTCGATGACATGGTTTGTGTTGCTCTACTTTAAATGGATGGTCCGATTAATTTCATCACATTTGTGTCACATGTGAATGTTAACGGTTCAGACCTGACATCAGAAGCATGCAATATTATTAATGACTTGTTTGCTTTTCAAGCTTTACAGTTGATGGCGCAACAATTTTTTATTTTCTTTATAAGCCATAGTATAATATAAAGGAGCAGAGATACTCAAACTCATGTATTGGCCGCAACAATGCTTGTTAATTCTTATACAACAATTTATATCTTATATATAAACTTAGATGACAGAGTTAAGCATGCATTGTCTGAGTCAAAAAAAAAAAAAAATGCATTGTCAGGTGGTAAATTATTATTGGAAAGTATAACTTTTAAGAGTTCAATATCATGTAATATTTAGGTTTAATTACAGTTTTGATCCCCCAATTTTAACTTATATGTGATTTTAGTCCCCTAAATATATATATTTTCCATGGGTAAAGAAATCCCTTGTTAAAGAGTGAGTTTCTTTCTAGTTCTTTTTTGACATGTTAAGAGAGGTAGATAGAGTGCAAATGGTGATGTTCAGATCGAAAATTTGAAGGAACGCAGGAGTAGATGGCAGGAAGAAGAAGCGTAAGAAGATATTTAATTATTTTTTTCATTAATTATTTTAATTAAATAAATGCCCACTTTGTATCTTAAGTGGCATAATGTTAGCCACATAGGACACTTCTCTTAGATAACTAAGAGATCGGGGATTGAGTGACTCGTTTTACAACCTTTCATAATTTGGGGATTAAATGTGTTTAAAAAAATTTGAGGGACTAAAATCACACATAAATTAAAGTTGAGGATCAAAACTGCAATTCAACCTAAAATTTATATGTTTAGTTCCTTAATTAATATCCTTATAATACTGATTAATATTTTCCTATGTTTTAATTGGTGGTGCTTTGCTTAGAACCCAGATGTATGTTGCTATGGCTATATAGTCAATATTGGCTCAGGTGGTTGCTTGTCATTTTTTGCCATTTGTCTAACATGCATATATCAGTGTAGGAGAAGACAAATAAGGTTGAGCTATGCAGACAAAGAACAAGGCACACTGGTGCAGAGCTCTGGAATCAGTACAAGCAAGCACGCTATATATGGTTTCACACTCTCATCAATAATATATATATATATATATATATATATATATATATATATATATATATATGGTGTACCCTTTTGGTAAGTGCACCCACAAAAGTCACTTGCTTCATGATCACCTCTTCACAGCCACAGACTTGGATACCAATGTGACGTGGTTGAATCTCCCCCAGGGCTTAATATTATGAGTTTAATATGATTTTTCATCCCTAAAAATATCGTTATTTTTAATTTATTTGAATTGAGTCCCCTTTAATTAGAGCATGTTTGGGAATGTTGAATTATTTGAATTTAATTAGAGCATGTTTGGGAATGCTGAATTATTTGAATTTTAACTGTTTTGGAGGAAAAAAGTTGTTTTATAGTTAGGCTAATGTGTTTGGCACGCTAATATTGTTTTATATTCCCTCAAAAAATTTGTTTTATAGTCAGGCTAATATTAATAGTCTCCATGGCTACATGTAATCTAACAATAGTGGTGAGAATTTTGAGACTCTCGTGATTAGTTCAACCCCTATGCATTTTAATATTATTCATGATATGAAAATTTTTGTCAAGTTTTTGGGAGCTAGGGATGAGGAAGATCTAGCAAATGACTCTCTTATAGCTGAGAAGAATAATGATATTGTAGCTGAGGATGATTCTAGTTTTACAACGGTTATGACTAAATCTCAGAAATATAACCTAAGAAAGAATATAAGGTCTAATTCTAAATTTTTCTGATTCTTGTTTTTTGCCTGGGTTTTGGTTTATGTCCTCATGGTTTTTTTTTCCCAATAAATTTATGGTGATATAGGATCACATTGCTTAAAAAAAAAGATGAAAAGATAAAAAAAAGTCTTTTTAAGCAAAAAAAAGTTATTTCTCCTCCATCTAAAGTCTTGAGCATTATGATGGAAAGTTGAGATTATTTTTCTCTTAAATATCTTCATTCCATATTTACCCCCAAGAATATGAACATACCATTATTGGTATATGTGCTAATTCATATATACATTTTTTTGTAATTTACAATGTATAAGTGATTTTTTATATCACCTAAATGAAATAGATTATCTTAAAATCGTTTTTCAGCAAACATATCCAAATAAAAACAAATTCTGATTATAATCAATTATACATATATCCGATTATCAGAATAATTTATTTTTTTCAGCTTTCTAAAACACACTCTAAAGCGGAATTAAGGAAAGGGTCAGCAGCTTGTACAAGAAAAAAGAATTTTAGGAGGATTTGATCCAAAAAAAAAAAGAGAGATTAAAACAAAAAATTGTTGTATCTCGAGGGAGTAAAATCATTTTAAGCCATATTATATTTTATAAACTGAATTAGATTCGCATCTCTTTAATTAATAATCGGCCTAATGGTCAGAGTGGCCGGAAATATCAATCAATTAGTACACGTTCTTAGTCATCATATAGTACACGTTCTTATCAATTATTTGTACGATAACTGATCATTGACGTAAGAATGGTGTGAATAATCAATTGAAATTCATGATCCTTACATAAAACACGTTGTTCACCATTGATCACACATAAAAAAATTAGTGTGCAACTATCATTTTCATTAAATATAATATAAGGCGAGCACGTACGGCAAAAGAGTTTTTTTTTCTTTATCTATTTCTCATTGATGGTTGATGAGTAGAGGAATAAACCACTAGCCTGTGAAGAGAGAGGGTTCCTTTTGCACTAGATGTGAAATTTATTACTAAATTAGAACTTTTCTATGGAATTAGTAAGAGCTTAAGTAATTAGTTAGAAAGAAGAAAGGAAAAAAAAATATTTAGTCATCTAGATAGGGGAAATGTAGCTTAATGGTAATGCAGTTTAATCCGAACTCATAAGTTAGTGCTATTTTGGACTTGCAAGTTCTAGATATAGAATATATATTCAATCTTTCATGATAACTAATTTAGATATGCTTCTATAAATTATGGGTTTGCTGACAAAAACCATGTATATGCGTGAGAACTTTCAAGGCATATTGTTCACAACAAGAATTTTCTGAAGAGGCAAAAGGAGTCCTATGGTGGTCACAACTGGAGGGGTGGGGATGAGGAATCCCTTAGCAAGGACCGCAGAGAGAGACCACCAATATTCTTGTTGGATATCTACAATCTATACATTTAGGAATCTATAATCAATAATTTATAATAATAATAATCTATACATTTAGGAATAATCTAATTAAATGTTATTCCATGTGTCATTCTCTGAGCAAAACGTCATTTAATTCAAATCCAGAAATAAAACCCAATGTCACAAATCAATTAATGATATTTTTTAAAAAGGGTACATCTATAATCTATAATCTATACATTTAGGAATAATCTCATTGAATGCTATTCCATGATGTCATTCTTTGAGAAAAATGTCATTTAATTCAAATCTAGAAATCTATAATCTATAATATATAATATATACATTTAGGAATCTACAATCTTTTTTTTATAAACCAAATTATAATCTATAATCTATACATTTAGGAATAATCTTAATCTCAGTAAAACTTAAGCTCACAAATCAATTAATGATATATTTTTTTAAAATGGTTACAAAATCATTTTTTCATGGCATTAAACATTAGACATTATATACAGTTGAAAACATCAATTAATAATGGTTATTAAAATTTTAAATTTCAAACATAGTGATGGTCAGAATATCATTAATGAAAACAATAATGAAATCAATTTGAATTTTGAAATTTCATAATTTATAAATGAAAACAATTGACACTTATTGTATGAAAACAATTTATTGCCTTCAGTAAATAATACAATTGTCAATTGATACTGATTAAATTAAATATGTGAATTAATATAAAGTATAAGGAATTTTTTTTAATCTTGCAAGTCTGCAACCATTTGTAATTATTTAAAATAGTGATTGATTGATTGTTAAAATGATTTAATATATTATTATTATTTTTATTACTATTCTATAATCTATAATCTATACATTTATGAATAATCGACTACAAAAAAAAGGTCATTTAGCGACCGAAAATAGCGACCGAATTTGTTGGTTGCTGTTTGCGACCGAAATGGCGACCGATTGTAGGATCTAAATCAAACACTGATTAGAGTTGATATTGCGACCGCAATAGCGACCGAAATAGAGCGTAGCAGAGTTATCGGTCTCTATTTCGGTCGCAAAATAAAGGAAAGTAAAAGTAAAAAATTTATGACTTTTTAGCGACCGAAATGGCGACCGAGTTAAATGCAACGGTTAAAATTAAGTTATCTTTTGCGACCGATATTAAAGCGGTCGCTAAACGGCGCGTAAAAAATTAAAATAGAGCATTTTAGCGACCGATTTAGCGACCGAACTATTCGGTCGCTAAAATTACGAATTCAAATTTCAAACTAACCATTTTAGCGACCGATTTAGCGACCGAATTATTCGGTCGCTAAAATTACGAATTCAAATTTCAAATTAACCATTTTAGTGACCGATTTAGCGACCGATTTAATTTTAGATTTGAAAATAAACTAGTTTGACATTAATCAGACGTTAAATTTTGGACCGAGTATTTTCTTAGTTGATCAGTTCAACTATTAATCTTTACTCTAATTTGAATTTTGAAATCATATATTTATCAATCTTTATTTTTAGATTCAAAAACTAAAAACATATTTATTTTTAGGCTTAATATTTTATCACTCATTTTTGTACCTATCACTGAATGTTAAGTTTAAAACATAAAAACTCTCTCCTTCCCCCATCGCACACCCGTAACCCCTCCCCCTCTCTCTTTTCTTTCTTTTTCTTCTTCTTTCTCCTTCTTTCTCTCTTCTTCTTCTTCCTCCCTCCAACTTCACCCTCTTTCTTCACTCCCACCCAGCGGCGTCCCCCTCCACCGCAGCCCACCGTCCGTCCCGCGCGCCGCTCCTCCTAGGGACGCCGTTCAGCCACTGCTCAACACGGAGAAGATGGCTATCCGACCCAGCCCTTTCCTGCGTGCGCCTGGCCGCTGCTTCGCCCTCCGCCGTCGTGAAACGACATCTCCACTGCGGTAAGCTCCGGTTGCCGCCATCAATGGTGGTTTTCAACCTCTATGGGTTGTTACACCTCCTTTCCTCCTCCCCTAAAGCTTGATTGTTGTTTTCATTTAGATCTTGGTGCTGTCCAGAAGCGCATCACCGTCCTTCGCTGCCACTGCCGCCGCGCCGGACAGCCAGACCGTCACCATCTCTTCTCCCTTACTTGTGGGTGAGTGATTCCTCACCTTACCTTGTTGGATTTCAAGAAATCCCCAAATTGATTTTGAAACCCTAACCCTTTGATTTCAGATTTGACTCTTAAAATTAAACCTTGTGTTATGAAATTGGGACTGTGAACCCTAAACCCCAAACAATCCCCATTGGGAATGGAGTTGGCTAGAGAGATGGATGGCTCAGCGGCCCTCCCAGGCCGAAGCACTTTGGATCATAATAATCCCTGCTTCTCCTTTTTGAGGACCTTTATATTTCTCTGTCCTTAAAATTTAGGTTGATAAAGCTGCTCAAGGTTGGGTTCCTATATTTTTGGCATTCATGCATTTATGTTCATATTAGTTACTATGATCAATCGAAATATCTATCACCATGTAAAGCTATTTTGCATACCGACCACATGAATTCATAATTATTAAAAAGTTTAGATACATAATGCTATATAAGGAACTATTTATATGTTAGCCTCTGAATCATTGTGGTTTGGTGATCTTTTCGTGTATTCCACCTCTGGACTTTGCTATGTCATTAGATAAATAGATACATCACTTTGTTATTCAAGTGTGAGGCTAGAATGACATTTGGAAGTCTTAGTGGGCTGCTGCAACTTATGCTTCTTTTTGGTTCAGGGCGGTGAGTTTGTGTTGGTAACGATGGAAATGATTTATGCTTGATTGCATACTTAGGTGTGTTTCACATTGACTTGCATTAACCAATGAAATTGCTTGAGATTTTGTGCTTAAATGAATATCCACACTCTTCAAATTGAGCTGTGTTTTTATTTTTGAAGATATATTTGAGCTCACTGAGGAAGCTACAATAATGTGTCATCTAATATCTTAGTGGTCTTTTGCCTAAACTTTTATGTATTTTAAGAACATTAATACAGGAGCATTGCTACATTGTTTTTCAAAAAGGAAGTTTTTTATCATATTGAAATATTTTTGGGGGATGTTATGACAAGTCATGATTTATTCACTTAATTTGCTTGATGTAACCTTGCAGGGGTGTATGGTCTTTGTATTTTTTTATTGTAAATTGATTTTTGGACTATTGGTTCAGTCTGACCATATTAGTTCTATTCTCTAAATGATAAGATACCATTTATAAGATAAAAAAATTGATCAATGATTAAGGTATATGGTGCACCTTAAGGCTCAATAAGGGTTTTAAACATAGAATATTTTGAAGCCACTGCTACCTTGGTTCAGTACTCTAATGTCTCTCTGCTGAGATCACGATTATTCTTATTTTTTGGTACATAAAAAGTTTTAAGTGAAGACTTATTCTCATTTGATATGTCATATGTCTATACAATTACTTATATGCTTTCACTGAGAAGTAAGAACTGAGCTTAACCATATATATTAGTAGTTATGGGCGCTTTATTTGCATTGATGGCTACTCCTTTTTAGTTAGTAGTTCTTACAAGAGTTCTCATCTGATGGCTAAATGTAGAACCCTGGAGGAGGAAAATGAGGAGATTGGGAATCAAGCTTAAGAGGGGAAGGTGATGCTATCCCATTTTCTTTTTACTTCTATTTTCTAATTGTCACTGTTTTCTTTTCCATTCTTGCATAGTCACACAATATAAAGCTTAATGTGCTTAATGTATTTTATGTTATTCATTATGAATTGATGGTTTCATCGTTTTCTTTTTCCTTTATTTTTTCTCCTTGGTTTGCAGATGCATGAATTAGCGTTGAATCTTGCACTGCAGAAGTCCCAGAATGCACAACTCAGAAGTCAATTTGAAGGTTTATTGAATGAAATTTATTTCAGTATGTTCTGGCTTTTCAATCTTTTGACTCTTGCAACAGTTACTCAGTAACTGCTAGTGTGCCGTGTCACCTTTGGTATCAGATTTATATGCATTTATAATCATGTATTTTTCTTTTCAAACAAAGAGGTATTGAATCAATAATTTGGTGTTTTGTTGGATGCTTGGAAGTCTTTTGCAGATATGGATTAAATGGCAAGTGCATTATTGTTAACAGTTGGACAGTGTAATTCTGCGTTGCTGGTCATGTTAAGGATTTTAGGATAAAATACTGCTTTGCTGGTGTTGGAAGCCGTGGTTGGTCAGATGAGGTTGATGGTTACTGGGCTTTGGGAGGTCAAATGTTTTCCCTGCAACATTGAAGTTTAAATCAAATTCTTTCTCTACATGGAGCTGGGTGTTGTGCTCTTCATGGTGGCTAATACAGGATTGAATTAATTGCTACAGATTAAAAGTTTATGGACTTGTTATGGTCTTTTTGGGCTTTTGATTTTCTATAGGGTGTAAAGGTTCAAAGGGCTTTTTCTCTTTTGCTGCCGTTATCCCTAATAAGCTTTTAGGCACTAAATTGCCAATAGCTGGGCGGTGGATTGGTTTTAGATATTAGGTGCTGAAGAATTTTTTTTGGTCGACGATTAGTTAGTATATCAACCATTATTGTCTTCTCCGACTTTGGTTGAATCTCTACCTTATCCCTCTTGTATCTGGTTCTTTTGTTTGAGTTTAGAGTACCCATTATACTCTTTCAGTACACTTTAGCTTATAAAAAAAAATTATATTTGGTTTGTTATATGTTTTTTAAAGAAATCGGTCACTAAATTGGTCCCTAGAACAAGTTTTGGGGACACATTTAGTGACTGATTTTTTTTAATTTGGTGGCCAATTTAGCGACCGAATTAGCGGCCGAATTTTCGGTCGCTAAAATTGGTCACATAACTGGTTATAGGAGACCAATTTAGCGACCAAATTAGCGACCGAATTTTCGGTCGCTAAAATTGGTCACATAACTGGTTTTAGGAGACCAATTTAGCGATCGATTTTTATAAATTAGCGACCGAATTATTCGGCCGCTAATAGCGACCGATTGCAAATTCGGTCGCCAAATCATTTAGCGACCAAGGTTTTAGCAACCGTCATTGTTCGCTAATTCGGTCGTTAACCTATTTAGCGACAGAATTTTGATGAATAGCGACCGATTTCTTCGGTCGCTAAACACCCTTTTTTTTGTAGGGATCTCATTAAATGTTATTCCACGTGTCATTCATTCTCTAAACAAAATGTCATTTAATTCAAATCCATAAATAAACTCAAGTTCACAAATCAATTAATGAAATTTTTTAAAATTGGTACAAAATCATTTTTTTATGGCATTAAACATTAAACATTATATACAGCTGAAAACATCAATTAATAATGGTTATTGAAATTTTAAATTTCAAATATAATGATGGTCAGAATGTCATTAATTAATGAAAACAATATGAATGATCTCATTAAATACTATTTAATATGTCATTATTTGAGCAAAGCATCATTTAATTCAAATCCAGAAATAAAACTCAAGGTCACAGATCAATTAATGATATTTTTTAAAATGGTTACAAAATCATTTTTCATGACATTAAACATTATATACTATTGAAAACGTCAATTAAAAATGGTTATTAAAATTTTAAATTTCAAACATATTGATGGTCAGAATGTCAATAACGAAAACAATAATGAAATCAATTTGAATTTTGAAATTTCATAATTCACAAATGAAAACAATTGACACTTATTGTCAATTTAGTATTTTTTTTATCAGAATTGTCAATTTAGTATGAAAACAATTTAATCCTTAAATAAATAATACAATTGCTAATTGATACTGATTAAATTAAGTATGTGAATTAATATAAAGTATAAGGAATTTTCTTAATCTTGCAAGTCTGCAACCGTTTGCAATTATTTAAAATAGTGATTGATTGAATTTTTTTTTATTGACTAAAGTGATTGATTGATTTTTAAAATGATTTAATATCATATTATTATTTTTATTACTAATTTATAATATATAATATATACATTTATGAATAATCTCATTCCATGTATCATATTCTTATTCCACGTGTCATTCATTCTCTAAGCAAAATGTGATTTAAATCATTTTTTCATCGCGTTAAACATTAATTAAACATTATATAAGTTGAAAACATCAATTAATAATGGTTATTAAAATTTTAAATTTCAAATATATTGATGGTCAGAATGTCATTAGTGAAATCAATTTCAATTTTGAAATTTCATAATTCATAAATGAAAACAATTGACACATATTGTCAATTTACTAATTTAGTATAAAATTAATTTAATATTATATTGTATATACGAATAAAGTAATCAATTAATAAGTTAAAATTAACAAAGAAATTGTAACTAAATAACTTTAAATTTTAAAATTAATTTTTTCACTATATAATTAAAATTCAAAATGGCTCAAGTGATATAAACTTTTTATAAAAGAAATTAATATTAAATAAAATAAAATAAAATTATGATTAAATTATCCAAATGGTTAACATGATAGCATATTATGATGTATACTACTGTTTTACAAATTAAAATAAATGAAGAATGAAATATGATCGTGTGGTTCTATACTCGATAAATTTAAATTGATATTGAAAATTAACTTGATTAGTACTTAAAATATCACACTAAAATTATAAAGCTTATACAAATAAAGTAATCATTTGATGATGATGATGATCTATTATGAAATAAGATTATATAACATTTTTGTCCTTCTTTGTCTAATAATAATTTTTTAATTTTTTAGTAATAAATTAAATTAAATATTTTGATTGAAAAAAAGTAATAAGTTAAATATTTATTAATAAATTAATAAATTATATGTCACTAGAGAACATATTTAAAATTAAATTTGAAAAACACAATTAATTAGTCTAAAAGTTTTAAAACATAATTCATGTTATGTTGTTACTGTAATATCCTGACTTCCAAAAGGATACTACTAACTAATAATATATAAACCTGGTTATAGAATCAGGAATAATAGTTAAACATAGGGAATTTTAAAAATAAGTGAAACAAATTTGTACAAGATATTTTTGTAGAGTTGGACATATAATTGGAATTATTTTAATACAAATAACCATTTAACCCCTAATCAACAATTCAATTTCATGTAAACATTGACTCCTAGTAAGACTCCAACTTTGATCCGGCTATGAAAACTAACGTATCTTGTGACACTATTGGGTGACTGTCGAGCAATCTCCCGAACTTGCTTATCAGTTTCCAATATGTACCTGTTATCTGAAACAAAGAGGAGCCTAGTGAGAAATGAATCTCAATGAGTTCCTGCTTCAAGCAAAGCATATTAGTAAACAATATATTGTGTTTAATTGTCCTCGTTGAATTACACATACTTACTTATATGCACACATATCAAATTAACCTCACGTAGTGGTAAAGTTTCTCATAGCCAACTTACCTCTCCATTTCCTAGGCGTGCACTCCGTGGACTAAAGCAGGCTAAAGTAGGACTACTCAAACTTTATACCACTACGGAATTATTCTCTTATAACTCACCCTTTCATCACCAGCTCTTTCTACTAGGTCCTTACTCGGATTGAGTTATTTACTGAATGTGAATCTAAGCATAGGCATTTTAAGTAGGAAAACATTTACTAGGTACCTCAAGTGTGAGCGGAAATAAGGCACGCATAGTTTAAACTGGTTGATATGGCAGTCAGAGCTCTATGACAACAATTAGGCGTCCCTTAATTGTTATTACCATATCCTGGCCTCCAAAAATGAAGGACTTACAAAAATATCTCACCCACAAAATATTGTGGCCTTAAAGAATGGCTAGAATAGTTTTGAAACCTTAGGTTTCACTAAACATAGACCATTTTAAGTTTTTAATGCCATGCTATGATTCATTTTCTTGTACTCTTCCCAAATGGAAGTCAAATGCATTAAATATTCATCAATCATACTAAGATGATAACTTCATTAAACATGCACAAAAAAAAGCAAAGAGTGAAGACATAGCACAAATGGAAATGTCACACCTTCGGATTGCAATTCATACCAACCAAATCACCATGCAACAACCGCTAAGGTAGATCATACAGACACAAAGAGCATCATACCAATTGAACTTATACATATTATTCATGGTTGGATAGAATTAAATCACATAGGAATATATTCCACACAAATCAAGTACCCATATGCTCACAGTTATGTAAGCAGAATTTGCAGCAACTTGGAACTGGGTTTTCTCCACAAAAACTTCATCAAAATTAGAACTTCCAGAGACTAAATTGTAACAAGGTAAGTCTATTTTCTAATGGCACAAGAATGGTTTCAATCCAGTAACTTTACAGGGGGTTATGACCATCACACTACAGCAACATAAAAACAAATTCTCTGTTCTTGGCAGCAACTTGCAAGCCTGTTTTCTCCTTCAATACTTAACGAAATTTAGTCATTCTAGTGTCTATTTCGTATAAAATTTTGTATAGTTTCCAAAGGTTCAAGAATAATTTCAAAACGATCTCTGTAGAACAAGTTATAGACAAATTACTGACAGGATGTCAATACGGGTTTGAAGGTTAATTTATCCCCCTTATTACTTTCACCCAAAACAGTCCCCTATCCTTGCATGCAATCAAAATAATCAATGGTTCCACACATCTTGCAACATCAAGATAATCATGAAACATAAGAAATAAAGCACTTAGCAAATAGTTGAGATTTATGGTCACCCAATGTTACAAACAACAAGAACTCACATATCAATTTATAGCTTAAAAGCTAATGACCTAAAGCAAAATTTCAGCGGTTTTCAGTTAACTTCTATGATTTTATTAAAATATCAAACGAAGTCAGATTTGTACAAACGACCCCTCTATGGAAAGATAAACAAGTATAGTTTATGAATAAAATTTTAGTCTTGGAGAATAGCCTTCCAAAAATTACATTTCTGATAGGAAATCCTCTGCACTCACAAAACAGGACAGCTGCAATACCTTAACTTGTAACAGGTTTTTCTCCATCAATACTCAGTGAAAAACAGAAAAATAAGTGTCTAAAGTGTAGTATTTCGAGTCTACTTTCTAACAAAATCAGAACCATACCAAACAGAGCACTATATAAATAGTTACAAATAAGACATTACACATATTTCTATACGGGTTTCTGACCAGTAACTCCATTTGGGACTTTTCTCAAACAAGTTACATGCATGCAATTGAAATAATTTATATCATCAATATGTACTCAATTAACTTCATAGAATCAACATGCAGATACCAAATCAAGCAATAAAAGCAAGCAAATCAAAATTCCTAAGCTTGGATTTATGGTTACCAAGCACTAAACTAAGGAAACTCACATGATTGAAGCTAGAAAATGAAGACTTGGTAGTTATGGAAGCAAAGTTGTAAATGTTGATCTCCCTAGGGTTCCTCCTAAATCTGATTATAGTTCCCCTTTTTTGGTCTTCAATGCAGCTGCTCCTAGCTCTCAAGGAAAGGAAAATGGTGTAGGTCTCATGGTAGTTATGGAAGGAATGGAGAAATAGAGTGGTGGGGGTGATGGTGTGTGTGTGTTGTCTGAAACTTTTTGAGGGAGAAGAGGGGAAGGAGAAGAAGGGGTTTTTTTTTTTCAGAAAATGAAAAGTGAGGGTGAGGGAGAGTCTTCTGATTTATTTAAGAGAGGAGAGGGTTATGAATAGTAAAATAGGGGGTGTGACTAGCAAATTAATAAAATCAGCTTTTTTTTTTTAAATAAATAAAATATTTGTGATATCTTAGAGTTAGGTACTTTCATAAAATAAATTATACCCTTTATAAATCTCAAAATAATTATATTTTCTTACTAAAATGTCTCTTAGCCAAATAATATAATTTGAAACTAAATTATAAAATATCATTTTATAATTATCAAACACAAATAATTATCACTGTACAAAATAAATTGAACAGTTTAATAAGAATTATCCCGCTTCTAAAACTGGTATATTACAGTTACTATAAATACAAAGCATTGAATTCAACAAAATCAATCAACTAATATATTCATAATTATTTAAATAATTTTTTGCTTTCAAAATATGAATAAATCACACTCTCTCAGTCTCTCAGTCTCTTTTTATTTGTCATTTTAAAAAAATCATTAATTGTAACCCTTTCAAGGTAAAATAATATTTTTTGACTAACATGTCTTTATTACTAGCGTATAGGCCCGTGCCATGGACTGGAAATATGCTAAATTTTTAGGATTTCATTAAAAAAATGTAATTGTTGATTTTAAGTCGATTAATCATTTTTCGATGTAAATTATTTAAACACTATTACTAAACACAATGATCTTCTTAATGATATGAATTTCGTTAATCTTGAAAATCATTTGATTTATTTCTCTCATTTCCTTTTGCAGGTTAACTATTTTTCATAAAAATATTTAACTATCATATTATTTTTTATTCTCTCTTCAAAATCTATTTGATTTATTTCTTATTGTTTCCCGGCAAGTTATCAATCATATTATTATTTTTATTCTTTCTTTTTTTTTTGACGAATATTTTTATTCTTTCTTGAAAATCTATTTGGTTTATTTCTCATCTTTCCCCCGTGTAAGTTAAACATTTTTAGAAAATATATTCATCTATCATATATTTTTTTTCTTCCTTCTTTAAAACTATTTGATTTATCTCTTCTTTGTCCGGTGTGAGTTAACCATTTTTAAAAAATATGTTTATCTATCATATTAATTTTTTCTTCTCTCTTGAAAATACATTTGAGTTATTCCTCCTCTTTTGCCATCATAGTTAACAATTTTTAGAAAGTATATTTATATATCATATTATTTTAATATTTGACATTTCTCGCAATACCTTGACGTCCTAGCTACTTCTCTCGACATCAATATTGTAGTGAATTTGTTTTTTTTTCAAAGAAAAATTATAAATTAGCACTAACTATCTTCTTCTACTATTTTGATATGATACTTCTTTGAAAATTTAATATTATATTTATATAGTTTGATTTATTTCTCCTATTTTCCTGTAAAAGATAACCTTTTTTAGAAAACATATTTATCTATCATATTATTTTTTTCTTCCCACTTGAAAATATATTTGATTTGTTTCTTCTCTTTTCCCTAAGTAAGTTTACTAATCATTTTTAGAAAATTTATTTATCTATCATAAATTTTTTATTTTCTTTTGAAAATTTACTTAATTTATTTCTCCCATTTCACGTGCAAGTAAACCTTTTTTAGAAAATATATTTATTTATCACATTATCTTTTCGTCTCTCTTCAAAGCTCATTTAAAAATATTAATTATCTATCACATTATTATTTTTATTATATCTTGAAAATCTATTTGATTTATCTCTTTTTTTCCGTGTAATTTAAACATCTTTAGAAAATATATTCATCTATCATTTTATTTTTTATTCTATTTTGAAAATTTAATTAATTTATTTCTCCTCTTTTCGTGGTGTGAGTTAACCATTTCTACAAAATATAATTATCTATCATATTTTTTTCTCTCCTATAAAGCTATGTGATTTATATTCTCTTTGGCTTGTGCAAGTTAATAATATTTAGATTTTTTTATTATATTATGTTTTTCTTTCTTGAAAATATAATTGATTTATTTCTCATGTTTTTCGTGCAAGTTAACCATTTAAAAAAATACATTATCTATCATATTATTTATTATATTTCCAAACTACTTTGACTAATCAAGGATGAATGCACCCATACTTCCTCACTTTATACTTTTATTCACTTTAGAGGAGTCTGATTCAATATCAGATGTGATGTGAATTTTTTTTTTGCCTCATAAGTAAGAATTATTTATACCTCAATAAGGAAAGGGAACAAAAATTGCTCTTGTGAAAATTAATTATTCCATTGAAATAAAAAATATATAAACTTAATTGCTATACTATTAAGGAGAGTAAATAAACTTATTTTAAAGACACTAAGTAATAATAATAATCTATACTATAGATTATTTCATTTTTGTTTTTTTAATTGAAACGACTAATCAAACATTTAAATTTAATTGATTTAATTATAAACATGATTAAATAATTAATGTTAAATTCTTATAATTATAATTATAACTAATTTTAATGTTATTATAATAATTTATATTTATAATTATCACCAATAAAAAATAATTTTGTGCCGATTTTAAAATATCAATAATTGATTTGTGACCTCGAGTTTTATTTCTATATTTTAATTAAATGATATTTTGCTTATAGGTTGACACATGGAATAACATTCAATGAGATTATTTCTAAATGTATATAAAATAATTTTGTGCCCATTTTAAAAAATATCACTAATTGATTTGTTGCCTAATTTTTTTTTATAAAAAAAAATCTATAATTGATTTGTCACATTGATCAGTTTTATTTCTAGATTTGAATTAAATGATGTTTTGCTTAGAGGTTGACACATGGAATAATGTTCAATGACATTATTCCTAAATGTATATAGTATAGATAGTAGGAGTTAGGTAGAAGGATAAATTAATATATGGTAAGTTGAAATACCGATAAATAAAGGTATTTATCCCATGTTATATATAAGTTCATGTTATATTATCTTTTATTTGTTTTGGGATATTTTAGGTAGAAAATCTCATGTTATATGATAAGATATGTTTTTATTTAATTTCCCCCTAAAATTAGATTCAGTCACAATAATATTTTATTTTTTCATAAAAAAGATATTTATTTTTTAATTTATCATTTATATTAAACTTAATTGAAACAATATATGAATTTTAAACAATTAGTATAATCATTACTACTTTATATTAATGTCATTATCAAGAAAACAAATGAATATATACTTATTTATATAGAATCAATATAATGGTTTTAATCTAGTCAAAAAAATATCTAATGGTTTTATTTTAAATAAATGAGATAAATTAAATATTATACTTATTTAGATGCAATTGATCTAAATTTAGAATGTTTCATTAACCATTTAGTAAACTAATACATACAATAGTCATATAATTAATAATTTTATTTGAAAATAAAGTAACCTCATTCAAAAAAAATTAATTCAGTCTACATTCTAATATATTTTTTTGATATGATCTACATTCTAATATAATATAGTTTCAAACTTTGAAATCATAAATTTTTTTTATTTAATTTATTTATTAGTTAATTAAATTTAATAATATTTGATATGACGTAGAAAAATTACAAAACCTAAAAATATATAAATTAAATTAAAAATTTTATAATTTAAAAATATTAAAATATGTATCGTTAAATAAATGTGTATAACAATTCCGTATAATGTGTTTTTTATCCTCGAATTTGTGTGCGAGATGAATCAAATTTTTTATAATTGTTAGTAGATGATTTCTAATATTTTTTTTTAAAATCTTATATGTTTAAAATGTAAAATATTTTATAAAAATATTAATAAACAATATATATCATGTGCATGGCGTCACCATGCTTAGTATAAATAAAACTAGATAACGAGTATCTAACAACCAAAAACGAGAGTGTTAAAATAAAACTAAACAAAAGGATGTGATGGTTTACATGGAATTGGGGTAACTAGGTGTATTTCTAACAATGTGGGTAGTTAAAGTGGGTTGATATCTCAATACACTTTAATTAACTAAAGGTGGATACTGTGACACCCTAACTCGGGTCATCACATGGTTACCCGTTTGCGGAAATAAAACTTAATTTGCTGGTTTCTTTCGGAAAATAATGTTTTCTCAACGTTTATCTTTTCAAAATATGGTGATAATTTTTTTTTCTTTTCAACAACGTCACAACAGCGTTCGCATAATCACACTTAGATATATCTTTATATATAAGTCATACAACTATACCGCCTCGTATGTTTCACACTTAAACATTCATAATGAAAAGATTATTCCCAAAACATAACTTAACTTAAACCTAAGCTGGTCAAACGCTACGACAAAAGAAGCAGCATCAACATGCCCCGAACTAAACATTCTTCTTCTTGTAGACGCCATAGTCCTTAAGAGGTTCATCTGAATTCCACCACGTAGAACCCAGAAGAGAAGTCACAAATGAAACATGCAAGAGTGAGAAATCGACAATTGGATCATAACGCGAGAACCATATGTACGACACAACAAAATATATACAAACCCAGATCAGTTAATTTCTCATAATTAAATTAGCATACAACACAATATATCAAAGGGTCTCACACCCGAACATCGTCGTTTTAAAATATGAATGCACGAACACTTCAATATTCAGGTTCTAAAACTTCGTACTTAATCTCATGAGATATCCCAACCTCGTGATGAGTTGATCAGACTCGATTGCCACTGGCACGCAGCCACAGGAACACCCATCGCACACGGTCCAACATCGTGGCACAGTGATAACATCGTAGATGGGGTCTCATTGTCCAAACCCCGGGCACAATGAGGAACATCGTAACATGATCTACCTGACGCCGCAGGGTAATCACTCGTAGAATCATAGCACGTCTGCGAAATGCATGCAAGAAAACACTTTATTCTCGACACTTTTCTTTGTGTTATATCTTTCTTTGTCAAAGCTCTCAAAAGCTTTCGACCAACCATAAATTCAAACATCTTTGAAACCTTCGTTAAAACATAGGACCTCCATGTCCGAGTGCTCAATCACGAAACCCTAGACTGATGCCTCAGGCTTAGGTTCATGGTAGTGGAAAACATCTCAAAATGTTTTAACTTCTTTAAGTAGATACCCAGTCTACAACACCACTAACCTTAATACCCCGACGTCTCGGTTACTAAGTTCTATATCTTCCTTTACGTCATTAAGCAAAACTCATTCACCGAAAATCCTTTCTATTTGAAATTCGTTTATAAAACGTCAAATCATCAAGAACTCTTTTCAAAATAAGTACTGCTGTTTTTAAACTTTCACCGTAAATAATTTCGAAACTTGCCGTCGTTTATCATTTTCCAAGAAAATGTTTTTAAAGTCAAACATTGACTTTTTATTTATTTATTTATATTATTATATATATATATATATTTAAAGTATTTTCGAATATTAATTTCACAAAATAACTTTTTATAATATTTCGGAATTTCTTGCGTAAAAATTAGCAGTACAAAAAAAATTTCATGGTTACGCTCTCACCATGACTCATAAAATTACTTTTACACTGATAAATCATTAAAATAATAATATTTCTCAAAACTCATTATTTTTCCCAAAATAATATTTTCCACCACAATTATATTCCAACATTCCCATAAAACATTGATTATAATCTTTTCACATCTTATTAAAACTTTTATCTGATTAATCGGTTGTGCACTGACCACTGTCAGGCCTCTCAAACAACATTCAACAACATCATCAGAATTATATCACCGGGCAGATCATGCATCATAGCAATATGATATATATATATATATATATATATATATATATATATATATCTGCTGATAATTAAACAAATTAAAAGCAGATAAATAACCGAAACACAGATAAACAGCTAGAAAACACATAGCCAAATAAAATAAATCAGAAACACTACAACCACATAAACAAATATATACAGACCACAAACATGGACATATGGCCATCCGAATGACCCGTCAGGTAACCCCTCTTACCTCTCGAAGATTCAAAACAAGTTGAATTTAATTCGTCGGAAGCCGGAAACTCACTTATACCGCTTTATACTTAACCTTCAATCATTGCAATCAAATAATATCAAATCAAGAAACTAAAACATTCTAAACCCTACTACATGGTCACGGCCTCTAGGGTTTTTAAGTGACTAAAATTCCTAATCATGATTAAGTCTGGATTAATGGTCCTTAATCAACCAAGATCATGGATTAGTGACTAAACAACTAAGTTTTAAACTCAAAACTTCCTAACTCTCCTACACCAAGATTCGGCCTCAACATGTTCATGGGGTTAGGGTTTTTAGTTTAATAAACCAACTTGGATTTATTAAGCATACATACTAATAGCTTGATTACCAAGATCATTAATGAAAACTTTGAATAAAACTCACCAAATCTCATCCACCTAGGGTTCGGCCAACATAGAGACTTTGAGTAAAGATTTTCATTTTAATAAACTAACATGGATTAAAGTGTGTAGACATACATGTCATATGGAATATATGATCATACATGACAACACATGAACAAAATCTTACCAAACCTATTCTACTAGATTCGGCCAAGGCTAGTTTATTGGGAAGGAAATTTTTGATTACATCATGCTAGCTCTTGGATTTAGATAGTATGCATGATATCAAGAATATAGAAAGTGGTTCATCATCATGAGATTTTTCTAGAATTTATTATGAATTTTCAAAGTTCTAGGCTTAGAAACTTAAAGGTGATGAACATAAATGAGATAAACTTTGAATCAAGAAATCTATTGAAGAACATAGACATGATTAAGGAAGAAGAATAGGATTCACCTCTTGAAGATCAAAGACAAGTGAAATCCAAGAACTTGCTTCACATGTGATGATAAAGGATTATGAACTTAAGAGTTTTTGAAACAAATGTCAATAGGAAGAAAATGAAATGTGAAGGAAAGGTATTTATAGAGGTTGGTTGCGCCATTTTAGAAGGATATAGTAGGAATGAGTTGGCTTGTTCAAAGGATTAAAGTGCAAATAATTCCTAGGGACCATTTTGCAAAGATTCCAAAAGTATAAGGACTATTTTGCAAATTGTCAATAAATTGGAATGATGACCATGTGCACATTAAATGTGGTCTCGTCTTGACTTATCTTGGCTGATTTTTCATGAGATATTTTGAGAAGAACCTAGAATGTTGGAGAACACTTGAGAACATAGTAGAATGTAGTAGAATCTTGGAGAATATGTGAGAACATGGTAGAAAATTCTAGAATAATCTTGGCTCATCCAAGATGAGGGCAGCCCCTTCTCCTCCTTGGGCTTGCGCATGGGCCTTAAAATTTTGGGCTTGGATTCATTTATGTGGGGCCCAACAAAAAGGCTTAAAGCTTAATGTGACATAGGAAACTTATATGATTTCTAATGGGCTTCATGAAATTTAATCCATGAACAAGGAATTTGGGCTTCATGGCCACGTCCACTAATGGTCTTGGAACAAATATTTTGGTCCAATTCACTTAGAAAACATAGAAACTAACTTAGGGACCAAAGTGTAATTAATAGAAAGTTCAGGGACTTAAGCGTAAAATTCATAAATTTTCACTTTAACCTTGTAGAACCTTCTAAGACTTAAAAGTGTGATTCATCCCCCATGAATCATCTCAAAATCCTAAGATAAACTCTTCATCTGCTCTTGGAAACTCCGAAATCCACTCTGTCGTTTACCCGATTACGTCTTCCGCCAGTAAAACGTAAATTATTTTATTTTTTTTTCTGAAATAATTCTAAAAATGCAGAATTGTAGGAAATAACATAAAAACTTTAAGTCTTTCGTTCACGAATTAAAATTAGGTCTTTTGAGCAGTATAATTATACTGTCAATGGAATTCGCGGGCCGGATTTCGCCGGACTTTCCAACCTAAATTTTAATCGTAGCTTCATACATTCAAGTAGGGTTGAGTGGTAAACTCCGTTTATTTAAAATATTTTTCTAAAACTCTAATAAACCTATAAACATATTTATATGTATTACTGTTATTTAAAACAGTAAAATACGGGGTGATCACGGCCGTGATGAGCCAGCCGTGAAGATCAGAAAGGATCACGGCCCAGCCGTGATATCCATCACGGGCGTGATGGGAAGACCTTGAAGATCAGAGAGCATCACGGCCTAGCCGTGACAGGCCAGCTCCTATGGACAGAATTGATCACGACCAAGCCGTGATGGTGATCACGGCCGTGACAGACAAGAAAGTGAAGAAGCGCCCTTGGCAGAACCCGTCACGGCCTGGCCATGATGGCCATAACGACCGTGATGCGCACTATTTAGATCCAGACTTCTTTTATTTATAAATAGGGCATCAGACTTTTACCCTAGGGGGATCTACACTTGGAGGCTGGCGGCTGGAGAGGGTTCTAACCCTAAAAAAGGATGTTTTCCCTGCTCTGGAACGGAAGAAGATTGGAGGATTCTTCATGGAGTTTTCTTCATCTCTTCTCTCTTTCTCTTTTGTAGTTTCCCTTATCATGTGTAGTTAATTTCCCTATTGTTGGGGTTAGATGTTTGCTTTTCTGAACTCGGTTGTCTCTTGACTTGGTTGTAATGCAAGTTTCTACTTCTTATGAGTATTTGATTCTATGCTTAATGCTTTTCTTGGCTTGATCACCCATGGAATGATATGTTGCTTTGATAGACAATTAAAAGATTGATGTTAAGGCATGCTCATGAATCAAATGCCAAGTAGTACTTCATGAATCTAGACATAGGTCTTGGGGTGCTTGCAATCTTATAAGTCTTGGCTCTTTATGCAAAATCTCAGGTTAATCCACCTAAGACATTAGGGTTTAATTTGGGGTTTTAGGCTCATTCCACCTAAGACATTAGGGTTTGAGTATTTCAGAAGATATGATTGTCATAAATGAATTAGGAATTGTGTTATTAACCATTTCATTGCAATCAAGGGAGGATTAGCGTAGTCTAACCCTGACAATTTTATCCATTTATTAGCCACATCTCTGTTTGCATTCCAAGTGTTTAATAAAATTCCCAAAAAAGACCAAAAATATTTTATTGTTTTGTTACTTTATTTTGTGATTTGATCTCTCTTCTTAGTTTAGTCTAGATAATTGTTTGACTTGTGAATTGATAATTGGCAACTGGTCCCTGTGGATGATATCCGGTCTCACCACCGTATTACTTGTACGACTAGGTATACTTGCCTAGATTTTGTCCATCAACGAACATATATATGCAAGGGTGAAAACCAATATATGGATTTAAAAATGATAACTACATGCGCGACACACAAAACAACATATAACATATGTAATTATAACAACATAATTAATTAGAAATAAACAAGTAGTTTATCAATGGGTTTCATACCTGACAGTCATTGTCATTTTTTTAAAACAAATGCATGACACTTCAATAGTCATTGTCTAAAATTTTGTACTTAATACCATATGAATAAGCTGATCAAGCTCTTTACCAAATAAGGCACACCAGAATTAACCAAGGCACACCGGATTTAACCATAGCGCTGTCCAAAACTAGGCACAATGGTTACTGTCTATGGTTTCATTGTCCATCAAGGCACAATGATACAACTTCTTGCATATCTTGCCATCAAGATATCTAGACTAAACTCATAGGCACGTCTACCAAAGAAATGCATATAAAACATTTTGTTTCTCTTCACTTTTCTTTTTGTTATTCTTTCCTTGTCGAAGCTCAAAGGCTCACGACCATCTCAACTTTTAAATATTTAAGTTTGTCTTTCAATTTCAACAATAGGTCTCAAAGTCCGAATGTGCAAATCACGAATGTCTAGACCGATGCATTCAGCCTTAGGTTCGTAGATTATAAAGCATAAAAATTACACAACTTTTATAGGACAAAATAGTCCATAACTTCAACTTTGGGACATACAAACCACAACTTATAATAGAACACTAGAATCCCGACGCCTCGACTGCTAGGTTCGCTTTTCAACTTTAAAATTATTTTCGTTCTGTGAAACACAAATCAAAAACAAAATCTCCTCAACTTATCCAAGTTGTCGGAATAACACCGTTGTGTTAAACTAATTTACAGAAAATCCTTTTTCATTGGAAATTCATTTATAAAATCATCAAATCACCCAAAAACTCATTTTCTTCTGAAAATATTTTTTTGAAACTTTAGTTCAAAGAAAAAAATATTGATTTGAGACTAATTCTCGGTTCTAACAAATATGGCTGTTTTTAAAAAAAGCTTTTCGTAAATATTTTCGGAATTAATCATCTTTTGGCATTTTGAAAACGTTTTAAGTAAAAATTTGACTTTTCTCTAAAATAATTTTCTCAACATAATAATTAAGTTATTTTTGAAAATTAACTTTTTATAATAACCTTTCATATTATTTTATAATTTCTTACATAAAAATTAGCAGTACTAAAATATTTCCATGGTTACGCCCTCACTGTGACTCATAGATCACTCTTACACCGATAAATCATTAAAATAATAGTATTTTCAACTATTCCACGTTTTTAACCAATCAAATAATTAAATAATATTATATTACTATATTCCAGCAATTAAAAATTCGATTCTTATAAAGCTTTTTAACACTTTTATCTTCGTAATTAATTGAGCACTGACCACTGTCAGGCTTTTCAATCAACAATCAACATCAATAAACATTCCACGTCAACATTATAGCATGTAATACAGTTTATAACATGCAGTAAAACACTATAACAATTAACTACAGATAATCAATTAAAAGCATATAATTAAAATAGATAAATTAACTATGCAAGATAATTTGAAACACCACAAACACACTCAAATAAATTATATAGACAGCATACTGATAGCATATAACTATCAGAAAAATCCCTCAGGTACTCCCCTTACCTCTTGAAGTCTCTGATTCCTTTCTCGAAGTGATTTCCCCGATTCACTTCCGGTTTCCTCCGCGAAACTCAGAACAAACCAATAATATTTATCCTTCACAACAAACATCACCCAATTAATAAAAATCAAACAACAAAACACTCTAATTCCTAATACTATGGTTCGGCCTTCACAAAAGAATTTGGCTAGGGATGCTAAAATTTTACAAACTCTTGGATTAATGATCCTTGAGTACTAGGAAGACATAATCAATGATCATAAACTAAGAACTCTAAACAAAACCATCCAACTCAATAAGTTAGGGTTTCGACCTCAACAATAAAATCATGCTAGAAAATTTCTTTGGTTTCAAGCTCTTGGATTTAACATGTGTAGATATTAGAGAGATTGAATCAAGTGTTCTATTTCAGAAATTGAAACAAAACTCATCCAAATCCTCCTAGAATAGGATTCGGCCTTGATCCATAAAGTAGGCTAGAGATTTTCAAAATTCTTAAGCTTCTAGATTTAATAACAATAGGTATTGCATAGATGAAATCAAGTGTTAAATGATAGAAATTGAAACAAACTCATCTAGTCTCTCCAAGGCTTAGATTCGGCCCACTATGAAAGAATAGGAAATAAATTTTCTCTTGATTCATGCTCTTGGATCATGAATATAGAGATCACATTGAGTTCATAGAAATTGGAATCACATTAAAAGGATTTTTCTATTATTTTCTAGAGATTTTTGTAGTTCTAGATCTAGGAATTCCAAATGATGATCATGGCTGTAATATCCTTTCCCAAGGGTATTTTAGTCTTTTCATTTTTAGTTCTACTATGAGGGTGTTTGAATTCTTTTATATTTCGTAAATGTGAAATTGTGTGGTTGATTAATTTAATGAAGTTAATTATTTGTGATTTTTAAATGGAATAGAATTTTGCTTTATTTATTTATTTATCATACACACATCACACACTTTTTCCCCTCATTTTCTTTGACTTACATGGCTTCCCACATAGCCACACTCACTCACTTTTTATTTCATTCAAAAACTTCATTTTCTTCAAGAAACAAAGCTCTCCTTCTTCCTCATACATGGCAATTTTGGCCAGCCAAAACCCTTCCATCTCTTCTCTCAAATTCGGCCATAACTCCATGGCTAGGCTTTCCCACACTTCTTTCTCATTCATCATTTGAACACAAGGCAACCATCTTATTTCCACCCTTCCTCTTCATTTTCGACCAGAAACTTGTGGAGGACAACATGCAAGACCTCTAGCTCTCCTTAAAGATTTCGAAATAGGAGAACCAAGTCAGCTTAGGAAGAACTCAAGGGTGATTCACACAAACATCCCCAAATCCACTACTTGGTCAAGTGAGTTTCCTTAGTTAGTGCTTGGTAACCGTAAATCCAAGCTTAGGAATTTTAAATTTGATTTTATTGTTTGATTTCAGAATTTCATGTTGATTATATGGTTTTAAATGAAGACAGAATTGTCATGTAGAATATTCAATTTACATGCATGTATTCTATTTGTTAAAAGTCCTAAAAGAAGCTGCTGATCTGACAAACCCGTATAGACATATGTGTAATATTTTATTTGTAACTATTTCTATAGTCCTATGTTTGGTATGATTCTTATTCTTTTAGAAAGTAGACTCGAAATACTACACTTTAGACACTGAGTTTGCTGTTTTTCATTGAGTATTGATGGAGAAAAACCTGTTACAAGTTAGGGTATTGCAGCTGTCCTGTTTTATGAGTGCAGAGGCTTTCCTACCAAAACTGTAATTTTTGGTTGTTTTCCAAGAGTAAAATTTTATTCATACACTAGACTTGTTTAACTTTCCATAGAGGGGTCGTTTTCCCAAATCCGACTTCATTTGATATTTTAATAAAATCATAGAAGTTAACTGAAAACTGCTGAAATTCTGCTTATGTTGTTGATGCATTATCCCTTGTTGAATACTTGATTGAGAGATTATATATTTTTCATGTGAATGGTTTATAAGTTTTCCTTTAGGTCATTAGTTTTTAAGCTATAATTTGATATGTAAGTTAAGTTATTTAATATTATGAAGAAATGAATGTGAAACACCATTTGGCATCCAAAGGTAGTAACCATGCTAATTCTACTCTTGAATCGAATTAGAATGGTTATCAATGACATTTCAGATGTCGTGCAGAAGTCCTTTCAGTTTGGAAGGCAAGTATAGAGTCCTTCCCGTTTGGAAGGCATTCATAGAGTCCTTTCAGTTTGGAAGGCAAGTATAGAGTCCTTCCCGTTTAGAAGGCAATCATAGAGTCCTTTCAGTTTGGAAGGCAAGCAAGTAAGTGCAAAGCAAGTGGGGCGCCGCTTGTGGTCGTAGACGTATGTCCCGCCTTACAAGATAGAGCTAGTTCCTCTTAAGTACCTCGGTGCGAAGGGAACATCGATGTTTTTCACCGACGAAATTAAAAAAGGATGTCAAAATGAGTGGTTCACAAATATTTTGAATGACATGATGATACCAGGATTAAATCCAAAGCTAGTCCCTCTTAAGTACCTTGGTGCGTGGGGGCAGCAATGATGTTTATACTGATGATATGTATAAGTTTACTAATATATGTATATGTCTGGGACTAAGTGCTCTTTTTGCAGGGGAATTCACTGAGATTTCATATCTCACCCCCTCTCCCTTTTGTTTCAGGTTAATCCCTCCTATGTTGGAGAACTGTGAGGTATTCCCGAAATACTTGGCGATTGTTCCAATGTAAGTGTTTTCGTTATTGAAGACGTTGCCGGATCGGAGTCAAGTGTCATATTGTCATTGTTTAGTCTCTAAGTATGATTTTGAAAATGTATGAGATTTAAATATATATATAGATATATATATATATATATATATATATATATATATATATGAGATGTTTAGCGAAAAGCTAATTTCATTGTATGTTATGTTTTGTATCATCTTAATGTACTTTGGGGTATTACAATGGCCTTGAATCAACAAAATAAATGAAGAGTATAAAGTTTATTGATGATGAGAAGTAAGGTATACCTCTTGGAATTAGAAAAATAGCAAGAGATCTACTAGTTGCTTCACAAATTTTGGTTATGGAAACTTAGAGATTTGAGAGAAAGTGTGAGGAAGAAGATGAAGTTGATGAAATGAGAGTGAGAGGGCCTCATTTGATGGCTTGGGCCGTGGGAATGGAGGGGTAAAGGAGTCCAAATTTATTTTCATTTGAGGACAAAGGTGTAATTTCACTTAGGGGCAATTTTGACATTCAATTAAGACTTAAGGACATAATGGTCTTTTCATGCATAAGGTAATCATGACAAACATGTGGTTGAAAATTTGTAGGAAATGTGACTGATTTTGAACCACAAAAACAAGATGAAGAAGCAAAATTGAAGTTGTCTTGCCTTAACCATGGTTAATGTTTAACTAAGATAGGTTAGGTTATGGGTATTTTGGTCTTTTCACACTTAAACCCATCATTACATAAATTAAATGCTAGGTGAGTCACCCCTTTGACTCACCACCCTAGGTAGCAAAATGTCTCCTCATTCGATGTCGGGTTTTGTCTCTACAAATCCGTTCTCGACTTCGTCGATTGCCCGATTTAGGTTTTTACGCCCGAATAAGGTTAAATAACTTATTTATTTTGAAAATTTTCAAATTAACCACTATCATTGTAAATGGGATATAAAATTTATCCATTTTGTTCTCGGGTCAAAATTAGGTTTTATGATCGGTAAAATCTTACTGTCAGTGAAAACGCAGACCGATTTCCGTCTGAATTTTCAACCCAAAATTTAACCGTAACTCTCTACGATAAATTAGAGTATAAATATGACTTTGGTTTAACCAAAATCATTTTCTTAAAATGTTTATTTATATTTATACCGATCTTAGAAAGCAGAAAAATCGGGGTGTTACAAATATAATCATTTCTACTTTATAATTAATATAACTATTAAGAAATCAAATGATTATATACTTATTTATATAGAATATATATATAATGGTTTTAATCCAGTCAAAAAAAATATAATGGTTTTATTTTAAATAAGTGATATAAATTAAATATTATACTTATTTAGATGCAATTGATTTAATAAACTAAATTTAGAATGTTTCATTAACCATTTAGTCAACTAAAATATACAATAGTCATACAATTAATAATTTTATTTGAAAATAAAGTTAGCTCATTCAAAAAAATCAATTCGGTCTACATTCTAATTAATATAGTTTCAAACTTTGAAATCATAATTTTTTGTTTAATTTATTTATTGGTTAATTAAATTTGATAATATTTGATATGACGTGTAAAAATTACTATACCTAAAAATATATTAATTAAAATTAACACTTTTATAATTTAAAAATGTTAAAATATGTACCGTTAAATAAATGTGTACAACAATTTCATAGAAGGTGTTTTTTATCCTCGAATTTTTGTGGGAAATGAGTCAATTTTTTTTATAATTGTTGGTAGATGATTTATAATTTATTTTTTAAAAAATTCTTATATCTTTAAAATGTAAAATATTTTATAAAAATATTCGTAAACAATATATATCCTGTGCATGGCACAGGGTCACCATGTTAGTATAAACACAAGTGGATAATGAGTCTCTAACAACCGGAAATGAGACTGACAAATAAAACTAGTTAAACAAACGAATGTGATGGATTACATGGAATTGGGATAACCAGGTGTATTTCTAACGGTGTGATTAATTAAAGTGGGTTGAGATCTCAATACAATTTAATTAATTAAAGGTGAATACATTCTTAAGTTTTCACTTTATAATTTTTCCTCATACTAAAAAAGCTTTATCGATTGTTTTGAGGTTGTCAGGTTTGAAGTCGCAATGAAAACCCGCGGGTTACCAAGTTATGCATTTTATGGTGAAGGTTTGGAGTCCTTCGTTTTTACCACACACACACACACACACACACACATATATATATATATATATATATATATATATATATATATATATATATATATATATATATATATATATATATTGCAATTAGAACTAACTAGGGGTTATTTGTAAATATATCGGTTGAATTATAACTATCTATTACCTTTATTATTTCAATAAACAAAATTGAATATGAATAAGAATATGATTGACTGGTTCTTAATTTTTTTTTTTGGGACAAGGACTGGTTCTTATTTTTATATATTTATAAAGTGTATATTACATTAATCTTTATATATATACATGACGTGTTGAATAATTTTATATTAATAAAAATTTATAGATATAATCTATACATTACAAACAATACCAGCAATAGATTTTGAGAACAAATATTCAATAAATTTTTTTAAAATAATGTCAGGGTGATAATGATGTATATCGGTATAAGTTGATTCATTCCTTTATAACTTAATGAGAAAAGATAATTAGCGCCAGCAACTGATAGCCTATTTATTTTAAATTTTTCTACCGCAAAGTTCTATTTAAAACTACGTTGATCCAAAGTTATAACATGAAGCTTTAAAAAAAGGTGTATTGGGAAGCCGCATTTCTCATTTGCGTCATAAAAAATTTCAAACAAACAGAATATGAGTAATTAAGCCAAAAAAATGCATGCTAGAAATACTTGATGTCATGAATTTGATTTCTATCATGTAATTCTCCCTTGTCTAAATAATCAAATATTTGACATTTTTCACTTCAAAAAGTTCTTAAAAATAAAGAAAAATAAACATGCAGTTGGATTGCAATGAACAAACTTTACTTCTCTAAAGCACACATGTACGAAGTGTCTAAAATTGTGGAAGTGTGCAGTATCCTAAACTCATCCTAATAACAGTGTACAATGATTTTTCATCATAGTATCAGTTCAATGCTCTCATTGATCAGCTCATGTTATAGATTAGAAGGTTCAATTTTAAAAGTATTAGTTTCATTAACGTGAGAGCTTTATAAATTCTCTTCCAAAAAACTTAGACAGGGAAGGATCCGAGGTGCTCATCATTTATTCTACCCCACCACCTTGTCATAACAATATGTTAGTAGCTGAGGCTCTTTAAATAGAATAAGTTGTCTATAGTGAACACAAACACAAGCTCAAGGGGTCTTGCAAGTGGAGGCATTCAAAGACCAAAGACCCAAGCAAGACAAAGAAGAGTCCTTTAGGATCTTTTGTAATAAAAGTGTATTGTAGGATATATGTAATAATTGTAGAATAGGAATCATGTAATAAAATGCTTTTTTCAATAAGTATTGTAGGACTAGTTGGAGCATTGGGCTTAGGAAGTTGGGTCAATTGGGCCAATTAGCCCAACATAGCACGAGTAGGAAACATTGGGCCAAAATCAAAGTCCACACTTGGGCTTAGGAGTAGGAGGCGCCAACTTGGTCACAAAAGGTGATGAGCTTCATGACATCACCTATAAAAGGACCTTATGTACTCATTTCTTCAATCAATAAATCATTTGTGTAGTTTTCTCATTTTGAGAATTGTGAGAGAGTTGAGAGTCTCTTCTTGAGAGGTTCTTTAGTTGAACCTTGATTCTCATCTAGAGTTCTAATACTCTAGTGGTGAATCTTCCCCAAGGCTTATCATCCAATCCTCTTAGAGAATTGAATGTGGCGCCTCTTCTTTTCATCTTCTTCCTTTTCCATTTTCTAGTTTCAATTCCGTGCTTATCATTGTAGAGTAGTTTACATAATCGTGCTTCTTCTACTCTTTTTGGTTTCCTTGATTCTCACTTGAGAATCAAGTTTATGATCTTTCTTGATCTATATATGTTTGATCTTGCATTTTCAATAACCAAATTCAAAGAAAGATCTTAAAAACTATGTTGATCTACCTTAGATCACATCACACAATAAAATGAATCCGAATGTATCGGTTTTGAATCTTGTCCGGGTTTACTAATGCTGCGTAACACGAATTCCAATTTGTAATTTTTGCACGATAACATTGTGGAGTGTGCTTTTTGTCTCTCTTTTTTTAGGCTTAATGAATTTTTTGGTCCCTAAAAATATGGTCACTTTTGGTTTTCATCCATGCATTTTTGTCTTTGCACGATAGCCAGTTCAGCATGCCACGCAACATTAAATTTAATATTGTAATGGCATTGCAACGTGGCAATTTGAGGAAAAAATTATTATTTTATTTTTAATAATTTATTTTTTATTTTAACATTTATATATATTAATAAATTTATTTTTATTACATATCTTCTTCTTCTTCTTCTTCCCCTTTCTTCAGATCCCCTTTCTTCCTTGCATCTCCCAACCTTTTCTCCATCTCCACCGCTACCACATAGATAAGGTTCATCTCATTGCTAGTATCACAATATATACTCACCATGTTGATTTCTTCAATCTCCAAATCCTCTTTCTTTTTGTCCTACTCTAACTCCATAGATTCTTTCACTCACAATTAGGGTTTGTCTCATTGCTAGTATCACCATTTTCTCTCACTAAGTTGATTTCTTCAACTCCCACATCCTCATCCTCCTTCTTTTGGTCCTGTTCTTCCTGTTCCGATTCAGGTTCCAGTTCAGGTTCGAGTTTGGGTTCGAATTCCTGGGCGTGGGAAAAAGACCCAGAATCGGGATCGTAACCGAAATTGATGAAAGAATCGGCGAGGGCAAAGTGATTGTGGAAATAAACACAATATAAAGTTCAGAATAAAATGATAGCAACAAGATGGAAATATGGAGATATGGAAATAATGCTTATCCAAATACAGTCCAAACTTCCTCATTGCAAATATGGAAATCGTGACCATCTTGCTGCTATCGTTTTTAATCTCAACTTTATATCGTGTTTGTTTCCACAATCACATGCCCTTGTCGATTCTTTCATCAATTTCGATTATGATCCCGAACCGAAACCTGAACAAGAAGAACACAACCAAAAGAAGGAGGATGAGGATGTGGGAATTGAAGAAATCAACTTAGTGAGCGAAAATGGTGATACTAGCAATGAGACAAACCCTAATTGTGATGGTGAAAGTTCTGATTCTATAGAGTTAGAGCATGACCAAAAGAACGATCACTTGGGTCAACAAACATAATGAGTGTCCATGGAACATGTGATTTTACTCTACAAATTAAAAACATCCTTTTTATCTTAAAATCTGTTAAATTTGTGCATATTAACAAGGAAGCAAATGAGGTTGCTGATACTCTTGCAAAGGAGGGGTCCCTCTCCGAGGGTAGATGGGTCATGTGGTCGTGAAACTTTGTGCTGGAAGTCTTATAGGTTTTTAAGATGTTTGGATGCATTATTATATAAGCACTTATTCCATTATGACTTAATAATAATAATAATAATAATAATAATAATAATAATAATAATAATAATAATAATAATAATAATAATAATAATAATAATAATAATAGTAATTTCTGACTTCATCTTCAACCTCATTATTTGTTAAAGACTTCCTTTTTTCTATTCTTTTAGAAGCAATTATTTTCTCTCAACTACTGCCTCTATCCTCCATCATTAGCCAATTGATAAATTTATAAATGAAATCAAATTCCTTTTTTATTTTTTGGAAAAACTTTAAACTAAACACCACCAAATAGAAACATCAGGATCCTTGAAGGTGATAAATCAAAAGATTACACAGCAAAAAATCACATTAACCAGCAACACTTGTGAAAATAATCAGTAGACAGTTAAAAAGGAGGACATGGACACAGCAAAGGGAAAGCTGTAAGGGACAAGAGGAAAGAAAAGGGAAAGGGAGAAGGGAGAAGGAGAGATCAGAGCCTCTTGTGAGAAGGACGACGGATGCCGGACGACGGCATAAGGAGGGATGGTAGTCGCACTTCAAGGGTTTGCTCCTCTCTCTGGCCTCTGCCATGCGAAGAAGAAGGGGTAAGGTCCTGAGTCCTAACCGAGAGATCCGAAAAATATGAAGGGAAAAAAGGAAAAAAAAAGTAAGAAAGGGAGCAAAGAGGGATCAAAGAGTGAAAAACACGGCTACTATTCCGCACAAGCTCTTTTAAAAAAATCCCATAAGATTCTCCTAGTTGCTAATGAAAATAAGCCCAAAAACTGCTTATGTGATGGTATAAGTTTTTTGATAAGCTCTGCCAAACACACCGCATAAATGCTTATATCATAATATAAGCTCAAAAGAGCTTAAATAAGCTCTTCCAAACGCCCCCTCTTGTGTTTAATATGTGAAAAAGAACTTGTGAAGCTCCTTCTGTGTAGGTGCAAGAGATTGGATGTAATGTGATAGAGTCTATTTAATGCTATCTTCGTATAATTTTAAAATTATGTCACAGGTTCAAATGAAAAAGGTTAACTACTTTGTGATGAGGAGTGGATCTGGTTGTGTTTTGCTGGACTGTTTGCAGGTGTGCTACATGAGCTGATACACAGGAGCATAAGCATGAAGATACCATATGACTTTAATACAAGACTTGATACAGGAATTATTATTTGAATTTTTTTTTGGTGTTTTATGCTTTTGGAGTATTATATGGTGATGTAAAGTTTTGATTTTAATAAGGGTCTAGTGCTCTAGTTTTGATCCTAAGGTGGTTAGAAAGATTATTCTGCCTAAGGTGTTGAAATTTTGTCCAGGGTGTTGAATTTTTTGTAATATTGTAAGGGGTTATTTTTTGAGAACATTGATGTATTGTTTATCTTCTAGCTCTAAGCACATGATCGAGTGTGTCCTCTTCAACCATTCCTAGAAGGTGGGGAGAGTGACCACTTGTAATGCTAAGGCTAGATATTTTTGAATAAAATGATTATTTATCGAGAAAACAAAAACAAGAAATCAACTTAGTGAGCAAAAATGGTGATACTAGCAATGAGACGAACTCTATCTGTGTGGTGGCGGTGGAGGAGATGGAAGGAAGAAAGGGGAAGAAGAAAAATATATGTAAATAATAATAATAATAATAATAATAATAATAATAATAATAATAATAATAATAATAATAATAATAATAATAATAATAATAATATTAATATTAATATATATATAATTGTTAAAATAAAAAAAATAATTATTTAAAAAATTTCAAACTTGCCACGTGGCATTAAAATATTAAATTTAATGCCATGTGGCATGCTGATTTGGCATCCCCGTTAGACAGGTCAGCAGTTAATGGACGTTTTTGACGACGGTAACTAAATGCAAAAGTTAAAATAACTGAATGCAAAGAAAAAAAATACAAGCACAACAATCAAAAGTGACCATATTTTCAGGGACCAAAAAGTTCATTTAGCTTTTTTTTTATCACCATCATTTCTGCTAGGGTTACAATTTATGGTTGTAACTGATTTCGTATCATTCTTACAAGATTTTTCTCGTACTAAATAGCATTGCTTTTATTCATGTCTCAGCATCAACACAATATCTTTGACTTCAATTATTTGGGGAGATAAACTTGCCATTCTATGTTCTCCAGAATCAATTCAATAAGACTAGTTAGGACCTATTTTATCTACACTTTTATAAGGCAGACGTAGAATAATAAGCTCACATAACCAACCCTTTGCTTTTCACTTTTCTCTATAAACTTTTCTCTTTTCATTACTCACCATCTTTTTTCAATTTCTTCTTTGCTTCGAGTTAAGAAACCTTGATCATTGATAGCTTCACACCCTGTGAAAAAACAAAGAAAACTACATTGCAAACTGAATGAAACAGAGGAAGAGAGAAAGATTGCTTGGGAAGAAAAGCCAAAGCTTCTTCATTCAACTCAATGAATTGAAAAACTACAAAACTAACTATTTATAAAATGGAATGACTAATGATAAATATTAGTGTAATAACTAACTCTAACTGTATTCTAACTGAATAAACTAAATTATCTAACTGCTAACTGAACTGGATGAATATCTGTGACACCCCCCTTCAAGCTGGAATGGATGTTAATCATGCCAAGCTTGGAGTGCATGGAATGGAAGGGACCAGGGGCTAGTGGTTTTGTGAGTATATCTGCAACTTGCAGTGTAGTGGATATAGGCAATAGGTGTAGGACTCCCTCTTAAACTTTGTTGCGAACCAAATGACAATCTATCTCAATGTGTTTCATTCTTTCATGAAACACAGGATTTGCGGCTATATGAAGGGCGGATTGATTGTCACAATATAGGATGGCAGGCAAGGAAGAAGTGATCCCAAAATCATGCAGCAGATACAGAAGCCATTGTGCTTCACAGGTAGCTTGTGCAAGGGCTCGATATTCAGCTTCTGATGAAGACCTTGAGACAGTAGTCTGTTTCTTGCTCTTCCATGAAACCAGAGAGGAACCAAGAAAGAAGCAGAAACCAGTAATGGATTTCCTAGTATCAGGGTAAGTTCCCCAATTCGAGTCACTAAACCCCTTAAGAGTAGTGTCTGATGAAGCTGGAAAGAACAAGCCTTGCCCCGGAGAGCCCTTGATGTATCTTACTATCCTCATTGCAGCTTGGTTATGTTCAGTAGTTGGAGATTCCAGAAATTGGCTAAGGTTACTCACAGCATATGAGATGTCGGGTCTGGTGTGAGTCAAATACAGGAGTCATCCAACCGGTCTTCTATAACTTGTAGAATCAGTTAAAGGTTCACCTGACTGCCTGTGCAACTTGATTTTAGAGTCCATAGGTGTAGAACATGGCTTAGCAGCCATCATGCCCGTGTCTATGAGAAGATCCATTGCATACTTCCTTTGGCATAAACTAATCCCTTGCTTTGATCTAGCCATCTCAAAGCCTAGGAAGTATCTGAGCTCCCCAAGGTCTTTGATGCTGAACTCCTTGTCGAGTAAATCCTTCATGTGACTAATTTCAGTGAGGTCATTACCTGACAAAACCAAATCATCTACATAAACCAGAATAATAGTGAAACTAGTTGAATGTGATTTGGTGAACAGAGAGTAATCGGATTTGGATTGAACATAACCAGAATGTAGTAAAACTTGAGTGAGTTTAGCATTCCATTGTCTGCTGGCTTGTTTGAGGCCATACAATGATTTTTCAAGTTTGCACACAAGTGATGCATCAGAAACAGACAGGCCTTGTGGAATTTCCATGTACACTTCTTCTTCAAGATCACCATGAAGGAAAGCTGTGTTGACATCCAACTGATGCAGATGCCAGCTGAAAGTTGAAGCAAGTGACATTAGCACCCTGATTGTTATCATTTTAACAACTGGACTGAAAGTCTCCATGTAGTCTATGCCTGCTGTTTGAGTGTAGCCCTTGGCTACAAGCCTTGCTTTGTGTCTTTCTATAGAGCCATCTGCCTTATGCTTCACTTTAAAAACCCATTTGCATCCAATAATTTTCTTTCCAGGAGGAAGAGGTGTGAGGGTCCAGGTGTTGTTCTTCTTTAAGGCCAACAGTTCTGCCTGAATAGCTTGCTGCCAACAGTCATGAGCCACGGCATCTTTGTAGGTGGTTGGTTCAGTTATAGAAGAGATAGCTAAAGCATATTGTTTATATGAATTGGATAGATGGTGAGTAGAGATATAGTTTGAAATGGGATACCCGACTGTTGAAGATGATTGAGGAGTTGTGCTGTTCAGCAAACTGCAATGATAGTCAGTCAAGTATGCTGATGTCTTCTTTGTCCTTGTGGATTGTCTCACTACAGGGTTATTTGTGGTAATGACAGGAACATTTGATGTTGCAGCATCAGATTGTCTTGCTGCAGGGTTATTTGTGGCAATGATAGGAATATTGGATGCTGCAGCAGCAGATGGATGATCTGCCGTGTCATCGACATTTTGTGTGACTGGAATGTCAATGTGAGGATCAGGTGAAGACTGTGGAGATACATTTTGTGGTTCAGCATTCTGTATCTGTTCCTTTTTAAAGATCTGAGTTGCTGTGGGAAGATCAAAAAGGAGCCAAGTTGGTTGAATTTGGTGCCAGGACAGGATGATGACACGAGGGTGTCTCAATTGACTGATATGGAAATTGATTCTCATAGAACACTACATTTCTTGATAGAAAAGTCTCTCTATTTTTCAAGTCAAACAAGATGTAACCTTTTGTACCATTTTTGAATCCCAGAAAAACATATTTTCTTGACCTAGGGTCCAATTTCTTCCTTTGTGCTTGCAGTGTGTTAGCATAGCATAAACAACCAAAAAATCTAATATGAGAAAGCTCAGGGAGTTGTTTATGTAGCATGAAATAAGGAGTTTGATTAGATAAAAAGGAAAAAGGTTGTCTGTTAATGAGAAAGACAGCATGCACCATAGCATAATTCCAAAAAAATTTAGGCAATTTGGCTTGAAAGAGGAATGCTCTAGCCACTGCCAAGATGTGTTGGTGCTTTCTTTCCACAATGCCATTTTGTTGTGGTGTTTCTACACAAGTGGTTTGATGGATAATGCCTTTAGAAGCATAAAAATCAGCGAGGTAGAACTCTTTCCCATTGTCTGATCTTATGCATTTTATTTTTGTATCAAATTGAGTTTCAACTAAAGCAGAAAAAGATTTTATATGAGCAGCAACCTCACTTTTGGATTTCATTAAAAGTATCCATGTGTGTCGTGTGTAATCATCTACAATTGTGAGAAAATACTTATGACCAAATAGACAAGGAATGGAAATGGGGCCCCATATGTCAACATGTATTATTTCAAATGGAGACATAGTATGACTAGAACTATTACAGAATGGAAGTCTTTTCTGTTTAGCTAGATGACACACCTCACAAGGGACTTCAGAATTTACAGAATCAATGAAAGAATAAGATTTTTGCAAACTGACTAATTTCTCTTGAGAGAGATGTCCTAATCTTTGGTGCCAAATATTACAAGATGGTGCAGAGACATTATTCACTGTGGCCAATGGAGAGAACAACATACTTGAAGACTTCATAGCATATAGGCCAAACTTGAGCTCAGCTGCACCAATCATCTTCAAAGCAATGGTGTCCTGTATTATACATTCAGTGTTAGAGAATAGAAACTGGCAATGTAAAGAAGTAGTGAGTTTGGAAATGGAAACAAGATTAAAATTGAAAGAGGGAATGTATAATACATCAGTGAGGTAAAGTTTAGAAGAGAAAATTACTGTCCCAGCTAAGTTGGCATGGATCTGACTTCCATCAGGAAGTCAAACAAGGATAGGCCTAATTTTCTTGTAAGTTTGGAATTCAGATAAAGAGAAACAGACATGGTCTGTAGCTCATGTGTCAAGAATCCAGTTTTGAACATGGCACAATTTTGACAAAGCACAAACTGTACCTGAAGGTGTAACATCCTAGCTTTCGGGAAATTAAATATTTTAATTAGATGGGAGTGAGGGTTAGATAAATCAAAAATTTATTTAAGAATCCAAACACATAAGCAAATTCAAAATAAAATTCAAGCAACCCAAATTTTTTACTAGGTAAACACCTCAATTTAAATTCTTAATTAAGGTGGTTTATCATCAACATCATTAAAAGATAATTAGTCATAGAAATAAATTTTAATCATAGCTAGATGATTAGAATTAATTTACTCAAGTTTTATTCATTATGATTAATTAGCACTAGTCTTAATTAATTATACCCTAGTTACAAGTTTCAACCTAATTGAATTAACTAAACAATTTTTTTTTGGTGTGATTAGTGGACAAGGCAATTGGTATAGTAATGACACCACCACCATTAAAAATTTTGCCGCATGATAAGAAAGTAACACCTCTTGCTTGCCTTTTTATCCAAGCCATTTTCGTTGACCATTTGCTAATTTACGGGACTGCAGAATTGTGACAAAGATTTTTCCTTATCTATATATATATATACTACTTAACATCTAATAAAGAAAGAATAAGAAAAAAAAATAGTTAGTTAGAATGAAAGAAAATAATAAGTCAGAGAGAGAGACGTAGAAAGAGAGGAGAGAGACCGTGAGTGAGAGAGATTTTTGGAGTCGATTCCGATCAATCCGTTCGTCCTATCGAAAAATCGATTATACCGTTGTCATCTTCGCGACGTCTACTTCATTATCCTATCTTTCTTTTCTTGATTAGGCTAAGGTAAGCCTATGTCCTTTTTATGCCTAAATGCCGTCGGCGACGGTATTGAGGTTATCTTTCAATTCATTTATCGGTTTCCAATTCCGTCTTCATATTTGGATTATACGTAACGTGTGCTTCACAATGATGTGTTCAGGTGAATTTTTGGAGCCCCGGAGGGTGTAGAACTGTGCGTGGCAGATTTGAGGGAGTATAGGGAGTGTCCGTTTCGTTACCCCAGAGCTAGCCTAAGACATTCCAGGTGGGGGAAAGAAACTATTTAACGTCGGAAACGGCGTGGTTACATTTAATTAGATAATGATGTAGGGCGACCCAAACCCTACATGAGAGCGAGTAATGGACAATGTCTATACCACATTAGGGACTACTTAGTGGTACCGATGATGATATAGAAATTGTGCGTTTATCGTCATTACGCTACATACATAGATGATTTTATTACGTGATGATTACATGTTTGACTGGTTGATGTGAAAGTGATACTTGTTTATACTTATTATATTTATTCTTATTATTATTATCATAATTATTATTTTAATATTACTACTGGTGGGATGATAATAATAATAATAATAATAATAATAATAATTATTATTATTATTATTATTATTATTATTATTGTTGTTGTTGTTGTTGTTGTTGTTGCTGTTGTTGTTGTTGTTGTGATTATTATTATTATTATTATGATGATAGAATGAGTGTAATGATTGTGCTTAGAGGATTGAGTAAATCATAAGTTATGTGAGACACGAGGATGTATTTGGGGATTGCATACAATATGTGATAGCAGTGCCTAACCAAGATAATTATCGTGAAATGAGGTTGAGATTAATGAGATGAGATTATTTTGAGGTTATCTATGAGATTAGGATGACCGGTTAGGGCACTAGGGGGTGACCTGAAACATGGTCTGTGATATGAGGGACCTGAAACTTGGTCGAGTGGACCTGAAACATGGTCGATTGGGGTCTATGCCTCGGAAGGAAAATTCCCGGGGATAGGCTAACGGCAGACCGTCCAGAGATGATTTCATTTTAGTCGCAGCTATAGTTCATGCATTGCATGAGCATCCTGGATTGTGGTCCAGAGGTGTGCACCGGGTTGTGCGTCTATAGTACCATTGCTTTGCATGGGCACTCTCCATCCCCGGACGAGGGTGTGCGCCGGGGACTCTGGGACGTGTTGATTATATTATTGTGATATCCGGATATGGACGATACCTGAAGAGATTATTCATACAGCATTTGCATTGCATCATGATGGAGGGTAGAGGAAAGATTATAGATGTGGATTGAGGATGATTATGTTATATATATTTATACTGGGGAGACGGATGTTTAGTGTGCCGTTATTTAATTAAATGTTGCTAAACCCTTTCCACGTTTGATGTTATATGGTTTCTTATCCCTATCTTCTCTATATTGCATGTTTTCTTTTTGTGATCGTGGTGAGAAGATCCTACGGGGGAGCCAGCTATGGAGGAGCCTTATGGGACCTCGTCTGAGCCTGACATTGGAGGACGGGCAGTGGATCCCCATATTTGAGTATAGAGTCTATAGCCAGCACATCTTGTCTCTTTAGGATATTGTTTTTATTTTCTATTTGATTATCAGCTTGCACATTTTGGGATCCGACTGATGGGATTCCCTCTACTGTACTGTATCAGGACTTGAGTTGTATATGTTATGTATGTATGTTACGTTTTAAATTTTCCGCTGTTTTAATATACTCGCTTAACGACAATAACGAAATTAGGTCTTAATATTTTGGGGTTTTCTTTAATGGGACGTCGGGGCGTCTCATTTAGTGGTATCAGAGCAGTTCGGTTACAAACGCGATCGTGAGCACTATGATTAGGGTGAACTGGCCATTTAGTTGAATCCACATCGGATAACCACTATGCTTAGAAGTTGGGTAATGAGTCCGACGTGACATCTCTATGGCATGTAGTATTTATATTCCAGTTTTATGTAGTATTATATGTCATATTGATGGGGGCTAATGATTTCTTTTAACAGGATCATGGCTCGAGGCCGAGGTCGAGGACGTGGCAGACGGGGTGGTGGTAGAGCGATAGAGGGTGTAGAGGATGAGCCCCATCGGCCAGAGGCAGGGATTGGAGGTGGAGGAGAGTCCGCCGAGACTCTTCGGACTATCCGCGAGTTAGCATCCGTTCTGTTGCAGCAGGCGCAGCAGAATGCTCAGAGGGTACAGAGAGAGGCAGAGCTACAGGAGCGGCATGATAGGAGGATGGCCGCCGATGCTGAGGATGCAGGATTGGCTACCTTTCTCAAAGGTAAGCCACCACAGTTTGGTGGAGAGTATGATCCAGAGCGAGCAGAGTGGTGGATTCAGGAGCTCGAGAAGATCTTTGATACTATGAGATGCAGAGATGATAGGAAGGTGACCTATGCCGCCTTCATGATGACCGGAGGGGCTGAGTCATGGTGGAGAGGCAAGAGGAGATTGCTAGAGGCTGAGGGCAGACTCATCAGTTGGGAGCTGTTCAGAGAGTGTTTCTTTGAGAAGTACTTCCCGCGATTAGTTAGACGCGAGAAGGAGAGAGAATTCATGAGTCTCCAGCAGGGAGACAGGTCTGTTGGTGATTACGCAGCCATATTCGAGGCCCTGATACAGTTTTGAGTACTACCAGAGGTTTCCGGATGAAGACTGGATGTGCCGGAGATTCGAGGAGGGTTTATGGCATGAGTTGAGGAGGGCTGTAGTACCCTTGGATATTCTGAGCTTTCCAGAGATGGTGGAGAGGGCCAGTGCTATTGAGAGCATGGACAGGAGGCAGGCTGCAGAGCAGAGACAGCAGCGTAGTGGGGGTCCTATCAGAGCATGTCAGCAGAGGAGAGGTGATGGAGGTTCTCAGTGGAGGAGAGGACCATACGTTAGACCAGGACAGAGCACTCAGACATCCGTACCATCAGCACCGATTACGAGAGAGGGCCAGCGAGAGAGCCCCAAAGTGTTTTGGGATGCGGAGGTCCACATTATATCGAGGATTGTACATATAGATCTGGTTGCTACGTGCAGTGGCAAACCAGGTCATTTTGCTAGGGATTATAGACAGAGAGCGTCAAAGAAGAGCCAAAGAAATGGGTAGAGGAGCTGGTAGTTTCAGAGGAGCCAGTGGTTTCAGAGAAGGAGCTGGGAGAGTGGTTCCGGCAGCGGGACGACAGACGGCCAGACCTCAGGCCACGGGGAGGGTGTTTACAGTGAGAGGATCTGAGTCCTCTCAATCTGCAGATCTTATTCAAGGTATGTGTTTAATATCTGGTAGACTCTCGTCTGTGTTGTTTGATTCAGGCGCTACACATTCTTTTGTGTCCCATGAGTGTGTAGATCATTTACAATTGCCCGTTTCTCAGCTACCATATACCTTGACAGTGTCCACCCCTACCAGTGATCCTTTGATCACTATGTCTGTTTGCTTACAGTGTCCTATAGTTGTTGAAAATAGGGCATTTCTTGTAGATCTCATCTATTTGCCTATGCAGCAGATAGACGTTATTCTTGGCATGGATTGGCTTTCGGCTAACCATGTAGTTCTAGACTATGCCCGAAAGACTTTATCTTTTATTGAGCCTTCTAGCATAGTTTCTGCCAATGAAGGAGCAACTATGAGGGGTTACGATTCTCAAAGAGATGTGATGCTTTTCTCTTTGGAAGCTAAGGAGACTTCGAGTATAGATTCTCTGCCTATTGCTAGAGAGTTTCCTGAGGTTTTCCCTCCTGATGTTCCAGGTTTGCCACCAGAGAGGGAGGTGGAGTTCGCTATAGATCTCATACCAGGGGCTGGACCTATTTCAGTAGCTCCTTATAGGATGTCACCAGTGGAGTTGGCAGAGTTGAAAAAACAGCTGGACGACATGATGAAGAAGGAATTCATCAGACCGAGTGTTTCGCCTTGGGGAGCACCGGTATTGTTTGTCAAGAAAAAGGACGGAAGTTCTAGGTTGTTCACGGATTATAGGCAGTTGAATAAAGTTACAATCAAGAACAAATATCTGTTGCCTAGGATAGATGATCTGATGGATCAGTTGAAAGGAGCTTCGGTGTTTTCCAAGATAGATTTAAGATCAGGATACCATCAGATTAGGGTGAATAAGGAGGATGTACCTAAAACCGCTTTTAGGACAAGGTATGGACACTATGAATACCTAGTTATGCCTTTTGATGTAACTAATGCTCCAGCGGTGTTCATGGATTACATGAACAAGATTTTTAGACCATTCCTTGACAAGTTTGTTGTGGTGTTTATAGATGATATCCTTATCTACTCCCGTAGTCGGGAAGAACACGAGGAACATCTGAGAGTGGTGTTACAGGTGTTGAGAGATAGACAGTTGTATGCTAAGCCATCCAAGTGTGAATTTTGGTTAGAGGAAGTACAGTTTCTAGGGCATGTAATCAACAAGAAAGGGATAGCTGTTGATCCAGTTAAGGTAGAGGTCGTGATTAAATGGGAGAGGCCTAAGTCAGTGAGTGAGGTGAGGAGTTTCCTAGGATTAGCCGGGTATTACAGGAGGTTCATTGAGGGTTTCTCGAAGATTGCGTTGCCTATGACACATTTAACGAGAAAAGGTACGGCGTTTGTTTGGACAGAGAAGTGTGAAGAGAGCTTTCAGAAGCTAAAGGAGAAGTTGACTACATCTCCTGTGCTGACGTTACCAGATCCATTAGGACAATTTGACGTATATTGTGACGCGTCGTATCAAGGATTGGGTTGTTTTTTGATGCAAGAGGGAAGAGTTGTGGCTTATGCTTCCCGACAATTGAAAGTTCATGAAAGGAATTACCCAACCCATGATCTGGAGTTAGCAGCCATAGTGTTCGCATTAAAGATATGGCGACACTATCTCTATGGAGTTAAGTTTAATGTGTTCAGTGATCACAAGAGTTTAAAGTATTTGTTTGATCAGAAGGAGCTGAACATGAAACAACGTAGATGGATGGAATTCATTAAGGACTATGAGTTTGATCTTCAATACCATCCAGGAAAGGCTAATGTTGTGGCGGATGCACTAAGTCGGAAATCCTTGCACGTATCTGCAATGATGGTGAAAGAGATGGAGTTGCTTGAACAGTTTAGAGATTTAAACCTAGGTATGGATCTGATTGAGGATAGAATATGTTTAGGTATGATCACCATCAGTAGTGAGTTTTTGAGAGAACTTAAGATTAAGCAGGGTCAGGATGAATATTTGGTGGATGTGAATCGAGGTATAGATGAGGGTAAAGTTTCAGAGTTTAGGAGAGGATCAGATGGAGTGTTAAGGTTTAAGGATCGTATATGTGTGCCAGAGAACTTAGAGATTAG
This sequence comes from Sophora flavescens, assembly GCA_030762895.1. Classification (NCBI taxonomy): domain Eukaryota; kingdom Viridiplantae; phylum Streptophyta; class Magnoliopsida; order Fabales; family Fabaceae; genus Sophora; species Sophora flavescens. Next base: position 191,662,386 of record CM061064.1, read on the forward strand.
GAATATGATCTTAGAGGAGGCACATAAAAGTAAGCTGAGTTTCCACCCAGGAGCCACCAAGATGCACCAAGACTTGAAGAAGATGTTTTGGTGGCCAAGGATGAAGAAAGAAGTGGCGGAATATGTTCTATCATGTTTGGTATGTCAGAAAGCTAAGATAGAGCATCAAAATCCCGCTGGGTTGTTGCAGTCCTTGGATATCCCAGAATGGAAATTGGATAGTATAGCGATGGGCTTTGTGGTTGGATTACCACGAACTCCAAAGAGGTTTGATGCGATTTGGGTTATCATTGATAGGTTGACGAAGTGTGCTCACTTCTTACCTATTGGTGAAAGTTATAGTCTTGAAAGGTTGACCCAGATTTATATCAAGGAAGTAGTGAGGTTACACGGTGTGCCGTCGAGTATTGTCTCCGACCGAGATCCTAGATTTACATCTAGATTTTGGAGACAATTACACGATGCTTTGGGAACAAAGTTGAGGATGAGTTCTTCTTATCATCCTCAGACGGATGGACAGTCTGAGAGGACAATTCAATCATTGGAGGATCTTTTAAGAGCTTGTGTGTTGGAACATGTTGGCAGTTGGGATGAATTCCTACCATTGATTGAGTTCACATACAATAACAATTTCCATAGTAGCATCGGGATGGCACCGTATGAGGCTCTGTATGGGAGAAAGTGTAGGACTCCATTATGTTGGTATGAGACGGGCGAGAGCCAAGTGTTGGGTCCTGATGTGGTACAACAAACAACAGAACAAGTTAGGAAAATAAGAGAGAAAATGAAGGAAGCCCAGGATCGGCAGAGAAGCTACAGAAACAAGAGGAGGAGACCCTTAGAGTTCCAAGAAGGTGATCACGTGTTCTTGAGAGTCACTCCGAAGACCGGAATTGGCAGAGCTATAAAGTCTAGAAAACTCACTCCCCGATTCATTGGACCATTTCAGATTCTTCGACGAATTGGTCTAGTAGCTTACCAGATAGCCTTACCGCCTTACCTTTCCAACCTTCACGATGTCTTCCATGTTTCCCAGTTGAGAAAATATTACCCTAATCCTTCTCATGTACTTGAGCCTGAATCTATACAACTCCGAGAGAATCTAGAACATGAGGCTTTACCGGTTAAGATCGCAGATAGAAGGATTAAAGAACTCCGTGGTAGACAGATTCCTTTGGTTAAGGTCATTTGGGATGAGATTACTGGAGATGCTACATGGGAGCGTGAGGCAGATATACGAGAGCAGAGCCACATCTTTTCTGAGGTACGTAAATTCCGAGGACGAAATTTCTTTTAAGGGGGGTAGTAATGTAACATCCTAGCTTTCGGGAAATTAAATATTTTAATTAGATGGGAGTGAGGGTTAGATAAATCAAAAATTTATTTAAGAATCCAAACACATAAGCAAATTCAAAATAAAATTCAAGCAACCCAAATTTTTTAGTAGGTAAACACCTCAATTTAAATTCTTAATTAAGGTGATTTATCATCAACAGCATTAAAAGATAATTAGTCATAGAAATAAATCTTAATCATAGCTAGATGATTATAATTAATTTACTCAAGTTTTATTCATTATGATTAATTAGCACTAGTCTTAATTAATTATACCCTAGTTACAAGTTTCAACCTAATTGAATTAACTAAACAATTTTTTTTTTTGGTGTGATTAGTGGACACGGCAATTGGTATAGTAATGACACCTCCACCATTAAAAATTTTGCCGCATGATAAGAAAGTAACACCTCTTGCTTGCCTTTTTATCCAAGCCATTTTCGTTGACCATTTGCTAATTTACGGGACTGCAGAATTGTGACAAAGATTTTTCCTTATATATATACTACAGTTTTTTACATTGTCACTTGGGATTTTGCTGGAACCAGATTTTTACATTGTCACTTGTGGCTGCCGCATAGTTAAACTGTGCCCACCACTTGACAAAGGTTGCTCTTTGTAAAATTGGCAATAAACCAGGGTATTGATCTTGCTTCTGGTATTTATACTGCCAACTGAAAACCCATGAAAGGGAAAGTTTAGAGAAAAATATTAGATTGACAGGGAAAGGGGTTTCCTTGTTGTCAAAATATTTTTCGAATGTTTGATATCCTTCAAGAACTTCTCCAGGAAGGATCTGCTTGATTGGGCCAAATATTCTCCACCAGTGGACGAACCAATGAGGGAATTTGTATTTAACATTCTTCTTGAAATATATCAACCAAGAATGTCTGTTTTGAATATTTTGGTACCAGAAAATGTTGTACCAAGCTTGTTGATAATCCCGATGAATTGAAACCAATGGGATCAAAAGTTTGAGAAATTTTTTTGAAAGCATTTAAATTCTTTCCAAATTGTTCAGGTGTTAAAACCTTCAAAATCTGGAAAGTTGAGTGAGTGTATGTTGATTGATCTTTAGGGTCACGGTAGTGTTTGATCGTGATGAGTCGATTATCAATCAAAATAAACTCATAAAAATTTCTGGTTTTGTTTGGTTAGGGATTGTTGGAAATGAGAACCATTTTGAAAGATTTTGGAGGGAACTTTGTTAGGGTTGTTATCCCAAAATTCTGGTTCCATTTGAACAACAAATTGAAATATGTTTTTGCAACATAATTAGTTGCGGCCGTTTGAGTTTGGTTTTGGGTGTTGTCTTTTGATAAACGTGTATCAGGTTTGACAACATTTATGGGGATAGCTGATTGGGCTAATTCCCTGATTAGGTCTTTGAGTAGGGGTGGAGAACCTGATTCGTTTTCCACTCTATCTCCCCATGTTCCCTTAGGGAGTTTTGTAAGGCCTTGATCTTGAAAGGCTTGAAGAGTTTGGATTGGGATGCCATAGTCTTCTTTGGACTGTTTGGCTTGATGGGTTGAAGACCCAGTTGGGTTTGGGTTGAAGACCCAAGCTTGATTATGGTTGTTGGGTCGATGACCCTGATTGCTTTTGGGCTGAAGGCCCAGATTTGGACGCACCTTGGCGTTTGGGTCCTTTATTAAGGACAATACCTTTACCCTTCCCCTTTGAAGAGGAAGTTTCTGTCTTTGGCATTGCTGCCAATCTCTCTCTCTTACCTACCCTGTAAATATTCACGAGTAAGAAAGTCAGGTAGAGAATTTGAAGAGCCTTTGATAAATTCAATTTGAAAATCAAATGCACTTAAAATTGCTTGCCATCTAGCAAAAATTTGTTTTGATGCTAAATTCTTAACATCTTTTTGTAAAATATCTTTAGCAAATTTACAATCTACTCTAACAAAAAATTTTTGATTAAGTAAATCTGATTAAAATTTTGAAATACATAAAACTATTGCCAAAATCTCTTTTTTGACAGTAGAATAATTTTGTTGAGCAGAATTCCAATGCTTAGAAGTATATGCAATGATATGCTCTTTGTTTGAAATTCTTTGTTTCAAAATACCGCCATAACCAATGTCAGAAGCATCGGTTTCAACAATTTTGAAAGCAGATGCGTTTGGAAGATAAAGACACAAAAGATTCTTTATCTTAGATTTGATAAGTCGGACAACTTTTGTATGCTCATCAGTCCAAGGAGGAGGTTCCTTCTTTAGACGATTGTGCAAGGGTTTGATGATAGTACTAAGATTAGGGACGAAATCAGCCACATAATTGAGACATCCTAAGAATCTCTGAAGCTGAGTTTTGTCAATGATTTGGTCAGGAAACTTATCAGCAAATTCGATGGCTCTGCTGATAGGAATAATAGTTCCTTGGAAAATGTTATGACCAAGAAATCTAATCTTAGTTTGGAAAAGATCAATTTTGGTTTTAGACACGGCTAAACCATTTCTTTTGATCACACTTATAAAGATCCTGACATGTTTGAAGTGTTGATCAATAGATTGAGAAAAGACTAAAACATCATCTGCTCTTCTTCCCCCCTTTCCTTCCTTGACCCCGTCATCTGTCTGGTATCAGAGCCAGATGGGGAAGTAGGAACTGTAGTATGAATCTGAGATTCATACCTTGCTGAATAATAAAAAAAAAAAAGAGTTTTTTCATAAGAAATTATTATGCTTAACTGGTTTGGGTACCTTTTAACTGGTAAGGACCTCCGTGTTTATGCTATGGTTTATATTGTTAAAGCTGTAGCAGTAAGACCTCGAAGGATGATGATGAGGCAGTAAGTCTAATTTGCCGATGCTTGAAGCAAGATAAATCAAAGTATGAATATCGAGTAGCAGTAAGTCTACTTTGAGGTAGCTTTTGGTTAATTAAAGTAAATCCTTATTAAACAAAGGTGTGGTACAGCTATGGTTAAGAATAATAAGATCTAATGAATTTTGTAAATTTCTTGTAAAGGCTTTAATTTTATGTGGAGTATTAAAAATATTCAGCAAGGTATATCTTAGATTACTACTTACAATTACTATGGAACCAAAGGAAGGCAATGATATCAGAATGTTGAAAAATATGTTATCGCGTTCTTTTTCCAAGCTTTCTTTCCGTGCCTTCTCAACCCTCTTCTTCATCTCTTCAGGAATCTGATATTCCTACCAATCCAAGCAGTATTTTCCATGAGGAAATATGCTTTGAAAATATCAATCAAGATATTGATAATTGGGTAATTCCCAGAATACCCACAAAAGAACTTTACAAATCAGAAGGCAGATTTTTACTACCTCGATTATGTAATCAAAACCGAAGAAAAGAATATTCCAATCAGTCCAGAGAGTGAGGAATTTCATCTTCTCTCAATGGATACAATAAAAGGTCACAAGCAAAAGTACAGGTACTTACACATTGGATGTGTTCAAGTAGCTGTAAAACCTTTAATCCGCGAAGGATTAAATGCTTCAATCTTGATGTGCTTAAGGGATATTAGGCACAATAAGTTTCAAGACTCCCTCTTAGGCACGGTGGAAAACGAGCCTAAGCCATGGTCCAATTTATTTCAATTGCTATCCTAATAGAACCTTGAGTTTACAGGATCAAAACATCTTGGACTCCTTGTTTCTAAATCTTAAGATCTGTGGCTTAGACATGAAGCCTGGATCTATCCCAAAGACTTTGCTTTACAGGATTCAATACAAGGCTATGAATTCCTATAATTCTAAAGTTCTCAAAGATAGAACATCGGGAGAGACAACCCTGTTTCTTCCGATGTTACTAAAGCAAACGTAATTGTCCCTAAGACAATCTTATGGAAGGACGTAGTCCTACCGGAAAGATGGATATTGGATAAGGCTGTCCGGCTTTACCAAGAGAAACAATGAGACTTCAATAATATAGTTCAAACTCCAACAGGGAAGAGTTGAACTAGTCTTCCAAAGAAGTAATTCTTTTAGTTCTGCTAGATCTTCAAGTCTTAGATCTGAAAATTTTAGATCTATCCCTTCAAGACAATCCTTTTCAACGGCATCTCAGATGACCTCTATTAATCTTCAGGGATTAGATACATCATCTACTATCCCTCGACCAATTTATCGTACGAGAAGATGATCAACGATCAATTCAGTCTCCAACCTTTTCCTCTCTTAATGAATCTTATAATGATTTGTAAGTTCATTATAGATAAGGAATCCCTTCGCAAGGATTTTTACTCTGAGGAATGGAAACCTCAAAGAGAGTGGTTCTTGCAAGAGTTCAAGGGAACAAAAAGGAAAAATATTCAGGAAGAATATTACCAATTTCTTAACAAAGTTAAGACAAAGATTTTATTTTTTGACTGGTTTCATGCATACTCGATCAAATATTCGATAGATTATCCTTGGAAGACAAGGATAGATGTTGATAAAACCACAAATGTCATTACGGTATGGCATTTAAAGAATGGTGAGTTGATCAAAACAGAGTTACCACCAAATAGCTCTTTCCAACTCCCGGGTATCAATGATCCCTTTACCAAGAAACCCATCATTGCTGCTCCTTTCAAGAATAAGAATCCTGAGGAGGCAATATCGGCGACGGACATAAGCAAACTTATGGAGCAATCCAATTATACCAACAAATACCTTCAAGTGTTAGGAGAACACTTAATCAAAAAAGATGCAACCACCATTGCATCTACTTCGGGAATTAAGAAGGATATTCCCTTAGAAAAACCCTTGTTCAAACCTTTTAAGATGAATAAGAAGATCAGAGAACGTTTGCTTCTTCTTCAACCCAATATAAAAAAGGAAAAACAAGAATTTGTGGAGAAACTAGAAGAAAGACTGAAACAACTAGTTGTTCCAGATTCTCCCTCGGATAATCAAGGAGAAAGACCTTCAAGAGACAAAGGTCCCATTATAAAATTCATCAAAAATTACAACTCAGAAACGGAAACTGTGGCAAGAACCTCCAAAGCCAATAATCAATATAAAACTCCAATCAATATAAAACATGTTATTACCCAATATTAGAGGCAACCCTCAAAACTTTATTATCCTAGAGCAACTCCCCCGGATATGCTCTTTGAGGAAAAAACTCCAAACTTTAGAAGTTTCAATGCCAACAATATCTATGAATGGAACATAGATGGTCAAACAGAGTATCAAATGCTCCAAACAATGTAGCATATGACTATGATGGCTACTGCTTATCAGACCACAAATGACTGCTCAAGAAGCCATCCGTAATATCTTGTCTGCGGGGTTTACAGGCCAACTCAAAGGTTGGTGGGATTATTCTTTCTCTGAAGCACAGAAAGAACAAATGTTTTCTGCTATCAAAACTGATGCAGAAGGAAATCCAATTTATGACAATGAAGATGCAACCATCCCTGATGCGGTTAACACCTTAATCTTCTCAATCTGTGGACATTTCATGGGAAATACTTCCACTTGGAAGGATAGGTCTGCAGAGTTATTATCCAATATTAAGTGTAGATCCTTAGCTAGCTTTAGGTGGTATAAAGATACCTTCCTAACTAGAGTCTACACCAGAGAAGACTGCCAGAATAGATTCTGGAAAGAAAAGTTCATTGCAGGTCTCCCAACTTCGTTAGGTGATCTTGTCAAAGATGAGCTCATAGCCCAATCCCCAGATGGAAATATTCCATATGAGCAATTGAGTTATGGTCAACTCATTGCAGCAACCCAGAAGATAGGGGCAAGACTTTGTAAGGAAGACAAAGTCAGAGATCAATTCAAAAAAGAAAAGGCCGCCAAGAAGGATTTAGGGTCTTTTTGTGAACAATTTGGCATACCTCCTTGTCCAAAGGATAAAACCAAGTCTTCAAAGAAATATGAAGGCAGACCCCAAAAGACTAAGTATACCAAGTATACTAAGTACAAGAAAAACAAAAGGTATGGTAAACCTAAGCCAGAATTCAAACCTGAGTTCAAACCTAAACCAACCACTAGTGATAAGTTCCCCGAAAAAGCGGTTACTTGCTATAATCAAGCAAAACCTGGCCATATCAAGAAATCATCGTAGGCTAAAAAAGAAAATCAAAGAATTGAATCTTGAACCATCAGTTGAGGAACAACTCAATAACCTTTAATCCAATCCGATACTTGGAAGAAGAATCGATGGGTGATTTTTCTGAAGATGTCAATCATATTCAAGAAGATGATGTTGGAGATCTTAGCTCCGATTCATCTCCCGAGATTAATGTCTTAACTAAGGAACAAGATCTCCTTTTTGAAGTCATTAATTCAATAGCTGATCCAGAAGAAAGAAGAAAATATCTGGACAAGCTCAAATCATCCATGGAATCTTATAAGGAAAAGGATTCCAAGGGAAAAGGCAAAGTCATAGTCAAAGATCATTTTGACTTTAAACAAATTCTGAAGAGGCTGGAAGCCACTCAAACAAAGAAGCCTCAGAATTCGATTCATGATCTCCAACAAGAGATTAAGAATTTAAAACAAGAGATCAAAGAAATCAAACAAGAACAAGCTGTTCATAAACTAATTTTGTCTCAAATAGCAGAGGTTCAATCAGATGAATCTGGCGAGGAAGAAAACTCAGAACCAAGTGCCATCAAGGAAGATGAGCATGACAGTCCTAAAGTTCAAGATGATCATGAGGATGCAGCATTCTTGAACTTAGTAAATCAATTAAGGATTCAAAAGTTTTATATTAGAATCAAGATTATTATTGGAGAATTTATTCTTGATTCTACAGCACTTTTTGATACAGGTGCTGATTCAAACTGCATTCAAGAAGGATTAATCCCTACCAAATTCTTTGAGAAGACCTCGGAGAAGTTGAGTGCAGCAAATGGTTCTAAGCTTAGAATCAATTATAAGTTGTCCAAAGCCTTAATAGAAAACCAAGGTCTCCAAGTGGAAACTCCTTTTCTATTAGTTAGAAATCTTAAAAATGAAGTGATTCTTGGAACCCCGTTCATTAGATCACTTTTCCCTCTTTCCATTTCTCATAATGGAATTAAAACTCAGCATCTGGGAAAAGACATAGTCTTCCCATTCATCAACACGCCTATCATTAGAGATTTAAATCTCTTAGATTCCAAAATTAACCAAATCAATTTCTTGAAAGAAGAAATTTCTTTTAAGAATATAGAATTGCAGTTGCAGCAACCAAAGATCAAAGAAAAGGTAAAATTCCTTTTCAATGAAATCCAAGAGACTATCTGTTCTGATTTGCCCACAACATTTTGGAACAGGAAGAAGTACTTTGTAGATTTGCCTTATGAACAAGATTTCAATGAAAGGCAAATTCCAACCAAATCCAGGCCAATCCAAATGAATCATGAACTCCTTAAGTATTGTCAAAAGGAAATTGATGATTTCTTAAGCAAAGGTTTAATCAGGGAGAGCAAGTCTCCTTGGTCTTGTTCTGCTTTTTATGTTAACAAGCAGGCTGAGATTGAGCGTGGTACACCTCGCCTAGTTATCAATTATAAACCTTTAAACCAAGCTCTTAGGTGGATCAGGTATCCAATTCCTAACAAAAGGGATTTGCTTAACCGCCTAAGTACGGCAAAAATATTTTCAAAATTTGACATGAAATCTGGTTACTACCAGATAGAAGTCAAAGAAAGCGATCGTTACAAAACAGCGTTCACTGTTCCCTTTGGGCATTACGAATGGAATGTTATGCCCTTTGGCCTCAAAAATGCTCCTTCAGAATTCCAGAGAATTATGAATGAGATCTTCAATCCTTATACAGACTTTACAATCGTCTATCTTGATGATGTTTTAGTCTTTTCTCAATCTATTGATCAACACTTCAAACATGTCAGGATCTTTATAAGTGTGATCAAAAGAAATGGTTTAGCCGTGTCTAAAACCAAAATTGATCTTTTCCAAACTAAGATTAGATTTCTTGGTCATAACATTTTCCAAGGAACTATTATTCCTATCAAGAGAGCCATCGAATTTGCTTGATAAGTTTCTGACCAAATCATTGACAAAACTCAGCTTCAGAGATTCTTAGGATGTCTCAATTATGTGGCTGATTTCGTCCCTAATCTTAGTACTATCATCAAACCCTTGCACAATCGTCTAAAGAAGGAATCTCCTCCTTGGACTGATGAGCATACAAAAGTTGTCCGACTTATCAAATCTAAGATAAAGAATCTTTTGTGTCTTTATCTTCCAAACGCATCTGCTTTCAAAATTGTTGAAACCGATGCTTCTGACATTGGTTATGGCGGTATTTTGAAACAAAGAATTTCAAACAAAGAGCATATCATTGCATATACTTCTAAGCATTGGAATTCTGCTCAACAAAATTATTCTACTGTCAAAAAAGAGATTTTGGCAATAGTTTTATGTATTTCAAAATTTCAATCAGATTTACTTAATAAAAAATTTTTGGTTAGAGTAGATTGTAAATCTGCTAAAGATATTTTACAAAAAGATGTTAAGAATTTAGCATCAAAACAAATTTTTGCTAGATGGCAAGCAATTTTAAGTGCATTTGATTTTCAAATTGAATTTATCAAAGGCTCTTCAAATTCTCTACCTGACTTTCTTACTCGTGAATATTTACAGGGTAGGTAAGAGAGAGAGATTGGCAGCAATGCCAAAGACAGAAACTTCCTCTTCAAAGGGGAAGGGTAAAGGTATTGTCCTTAATAAAGGACCCAAACGCCAAGGTGCGTCCAAATCTGGGCCTTCAGCCCAAAAGCAATCAGGGTCATCGACCCAACAACCCGCAATCAAGCTTGGGTCTTCAACCCAAACCCAATCTGGGTCTTCAACCCAGCAAGCCAAACAGTCCAAAGAAGACTATGGCATCCCAATCCAAACTCTTCAAGCCTTTCAAGATCAAGGCCTTACAAAACTCCCTAAGGGAACATGGGGAGATAGAGTGGAAAACGAATCAGGTTCTCCACCCCTACTCAAAGACCTAATCAGGGAATTAGCCCAATCAGCTTTCCCCATAAATGTTGTCAAACCTGATACACGTTTATCAAAAGACAACACCCAAACCCAAACTCAAACGGCCGCAACTAATTATGTTGCAAAAAACATATTTCAATTTGTTGTTCAAATGGAACCAGAATTTTGGGATAACAACCCTAACAAAGTTCCCTCCAAAATCTTTCAAAATGGTTCTCATTTCCAACAATCCCAACCAAACAAAACCAGAAATTTTTATGAGTTTATTTTGATTGATATCCGACTCTCACGATCAAACACTACCGTGACCCTAAAGATCAATCAACATACACTCACTCAACTTTCCGGATTTTGAAGGTTTTAACACCTGAACAATTTGGAAAGAATTTAAATGCTTTCAAAAAATTTTCTCAAACTTTTGATCCCATTGGTTTCAATTCTGGGATTATCAACAAGCTCGGTACAACATTTTCTGGTACCAAAATATTCAAAATGTACATTCTTGGTTGATATATTTCAAGAAGAATGTTAAATACAAATTCCTCATTGGTTCGCCCACTGGTGGAGAATATTTGGCCCAATCAAGCAGATCCTTCCCGGAGAAGTTCTTGAAGGATATCAAACATTCAAAAAATATTTTGACAACAAGGAAACCCCTTTCCTCGTCAATCTAATATTTTTCTCTAAACTTTCCCTTTCATGGGTTTTCGGTTGGCGATATAAATACCGGAAGCAAGATCAATACCCTGGTTTATTGCCAATTTTACAAAGAGCAACCTTTGTCAAGTGGTGGGCACAGTTTTAACTATGCGGCAGCCACAAGTGACAATGTAAAAATCTGGTTCCAAAAAAATCCCAAGTGGATGAAAGCAGCCAACCCGAGAGGCTTGTGAGTTTCTTAATCGGAGATCTCGAATAGTTTCATTTTGGCAGGTTCCAATTCAAAAGAAAGCTTCCTTCGAAATATGGAGGCAATCTTAAAGCTAGCAAAGGAGGAAGAAGCCTCTTCATCAAAATCCTCCAAGCAAAAGCTTCCACAATCAAGATGAAGACGAAGAGGATTTCAGCCAATGCTCGAGATCCCTTCTATCAAAATGAAGATGATCTGCTATGGAATTGATATTACAATCAACCCGAGTGACGATGAATAGTCCTCAGTCCAAACAAAGTCAACAAAAATTCTGGATTGAATAGTTCCAGTCACCCGATGATATTGTTCCTTTCATCGATCACTCGCGATACCACCAAGTTCTGGCACATCAGTTTATCACCCCAGACTATTCACTTACCGACAAAGACACGCTTCAGTCATGATACCGGTTCTATGTTGTAATAATTGCAATAGTTTAGGTCATTTTTACCGATACTATTGTAATAGTAAATCTTCAATCTTCTATTTAAAGGGTGCTAGGTTCAGTTGTTAGGCATCCGAATTTTTAGAGAGATTTTAGAGTGAGAAACTCGAGAGCATTCTCGAGCTTTCATTTTGTGAGTTCCTCAGCTTCTTTTTCTTTCTTCTTCAATCTTTTCAATCTTGTAGCGTTAAAGCTTGTAGTTTTCAAGCTGTTTTCAATCAAAACCCGCATGGTTTAAATCATCTCTTCTCCCTCCACCGGTTCAGTGAGGCTCTGCCTCCGCTCCGGTTTCATTTTGTTTTTATTTTCCCCAGTTCTTGGCCTGGTTCTACCACCTTTCTGGGTTTATGCTTTATTTCATGTTTTAATTTCTACAAGACTTGTTTTTACTGTTTTACTTGTTTTAATCTCTACAAGATTCTGCTTTTACTATTTTTATGTTTTAATTTTCATATTTTATTTATTTTAATTAATGTAATCTCCGCCTGTTTTCCTACTTCTTTCATCCTGCTCTTCTTCCCCCCTTCCCTTCCTTGACCCGTCATCTGTCTGGTATATATATATATATATATATATATATATATATATATATATATATATATATATATATATATATATATATATATATATATATATATATATATACTACTTAACATCTAATAAAGAAAGAATAAGAAAAAAAATAAAAATAGTTAGTTAGAATGAAAGAAAATAATAAGTCAGAGAGAGAGACGTAGAAAGAGAGGAGAGAGACCATGAGTGAGAGAGATTTTTGGAGTCGATTCCGATCAATCCGTTCGTCCTATCCAAAAACCGATTATACCGTAGTCATCTTCGCGACGTCTACTTCATTATCCTATCTTTCTTTTCTTGATTAGGCTAAGGTAAGCCTATGTCCTTTTTATGCCTAAATGCCGTCGGCGACGGTATTGAGGTTATCTTTCAATTCATTTATCGGTTTCCAATTCCGTCTTCATATTTGGATTATACGTAACGTGTGCTTCACAATGATGTGTTCAGGTGAATTTTTGGAGCCCCGGAGGGTGTAGAACTGTGCGTGGCAGATTTGAGGGATTATAGGGAGTGTCCGTTTCGTTACCCCAGAGCTAGCCTAAGACATTCCAGGTGGGGGAAAGAAACTATTTAACGTCGGAAACGGCGCGGTTACATTTAATTAGATAATGGTGTAGGGCGACCCAAACCCTACATGAGAGCGAGTAATGTATTTAACGTCGGAAACGGCGCGGTTACATTTAATTAGATAATGGTGTAGGGCGACCCAAACCCTACATGAGAGCGAGTAATGGACAATGTCTATACCACATTAGGGACTACTTAGTGTTATCGATGATGATATAGAAATTGTGCGTTTATCGTCATTATGCTACATACATAGATGATTTTATTACGTGATGATTACATGTTTGACCGGTTGATGTGAAAGTGATACTTGTTTATACTTATTATATTTCTTCTTCTTATTATTATCATAATTATTATTTTAATATTACTACTGGTGGGATGATAATAATAATAATAATAATAATAATAATAATTATTATTATTATTATTATTATTATTATTATTATTATTGTTGTTGTTGTTGTTGTTGCTGTTGTTGTTGTTGTTGTTGTGATTATTATTATTATTATTATGATAGAATGAGTGTAATGATTGTGCTTAGAGGATTGAGTAAATCATAAGTTATGTGAGACACGAGGATATATTTGGGGATTGCATACAATATGTGATAGAAGTGCCCAACCAAGATAATTATCGTGAAATAAGGTTGAGATTAATGAGATGAGATTATTTTGAGGTTATCTATGAGATTAGGATGACCGGTTAGGGCACTAGGGGTGACCGAAACATGGTCCGTGATATGAGGGACCGAAACATGGTCGAGTGGACCTGAAACATGGTCGATTGGGTTCTATGCCTCAGAAGGAAAATTCCCGGGGATAGGCTAACGGCAGACCGTCCAGAGATGATTTCATTTTAGTCGCAGCTATAGTTCATGCATTGCATGAGCATCCTGGATTGTGGTCCAGAGGTGTGCACCGGGTTGTGCGTCTATAGTGCCGTTGCTTTGCGTGGGCACTCTCCATCCACGGACGAGGTGTGTGCGCCGGGGACTCTGGAACGTGTCGATTATATTGTTGTGATATCTGGATATGGCCGATACTTGAAGAGATTATTCATACAACATTTACATTGCATCATGATGGAGGGTAGAGGAAAGATTATAGATGTGGATTGAGGATGATTATTGGTTGCGCTGTCGCGCACGCGCCAAAAAGCGAGTGGTTTGTAAAAATGTAGTTTAGGAAGCGACAACTCGAGTATCGTCTCACAAGGACTCTTGGGTTGTTGTTAACAGAAAAAGTCAGATTTTGGGGGGTTTTGGATATTTGAAATTAAATAAAGAAAACAAAGCATAAAAACAATGCAAACTAAATAATTATCAAATAAGCTAAACGATCAACCTACTGCTTTCGGTTTCCCACTATCATCGGTTCACATAATTCCAAGCCCTAAGCAGATTCTACTCTCTTTTCGATTGTAACATCAATTAACAAGCGAAACCAATGCTACGAGACAAATGTTCCTATTCCCGAATTAAGCAAACGGGGTGAAGCACTCATGAACTAAGCGAACATGAATGAACACACGCGAATTAAGCAAACGCGATTAAGTATAGGAACATACAATCATCGAAACAAATCAATACCTATCCTATATAATCCTGAATTAATCAAACAGAACATACAGAACAAATATTGAAAGAGAATAGCATTAAGTTTAGGAATTACAAAACCTCAAGCGTAAATGGAACCCGATCACAGTAGATTGATCAAGGAGACTAGTTCTCCATTACAAACATAAACCTAAACCTACTTGTAGCCGCACTATGAAAAGAAAAGAAAAAGAGAAGAGAAGATGATCAGTTCTGCCCCAAAACAGATATAAATACAGATTCTGGGTTGCGGTCGCTCACGAGGCGAAACATGTTTCGCGAGGCGAGCCAGAGAGGGTGACTGTTGCTGCTCGTGCTGGTCTTCGGGCTCGCGAGGCTAGCATCCTATCGCGAGGCGAATCCTCCAGAATTGCATTTTTCCATTGTTTTCTTCATTCCCTTGGCTCTAAGTGCTTTATTCTAACCTGAAACAGTAGGAAATAGCAGTGAATGCTTTATTTCACTCAAAACTAACTAAATTAGCCCAAAAATACTTTACAGACTCAAAATGTTACTTGAGGACAATTTAATCTAATTTGGGAGAAAACGGGATATAATTAGCACAAAACCATGGTCATACTAGTCATAAAACTAGATGAGCTAGCGGCTTATCAATTATGTTATATATATTTATACTGGGGAGACGGATGTTTAGTGTGGCGTTATTTAATTAAATGTTGTTAAACCCTTTCCACGTTTGATGTTATATGGTTTCTTATCCCTATCTTCTCTATATTGCATATGTTTTCCTTTTGTGATCGTGGTGAGAAGATGCTACGGGGGAGCCAGCTATGGAGGAGCCTTATGGGACCTCGTCTGAGCCTGACATTGGAGGACGGGCAGTGGATCCCCATATTTGAGTATAGAGTCTATGGCCAGCGCGTCTTGTCTCTTTAGGATGTTGTTTTTATTTTCTGTTTGATTACCAGCTTGCACATTTTGGGATCCGACTGATGGGATTCCCTCTACTGTACTGTATCAGGACTTGAGTTGTATATGTTATGTATGTATGTTACGTTTTAAATTTTCCGCTGTTTTAATATACTCGCTTAACGACAATAACGAAATTAGGTCTTAATATTTTGGGGTTTTCTTTAATGGGACGTCGGGGCGTCTCAGAAGGCTTATTAACAGAAGAATGGTTTGGGACTGTGGTCAACTGGTTTGTGTGATGCTGAGAGTTGGACTGTTGCAGCAAGGCTAGTAAGACTTTGTGTTGATCTGGAGTGAAGCCAACACCTGAAGTTTCGAGCCTTTCCTTCTGAGAAGTGTGAGATGTCATGCTTCTATCATCATCATAATCAGAAGCTGCATCATCATCTGTCGAGAGATTATTCACTGCACTGTTCTTGAAATAATTTGGTGGATATCCATGTTTCTTGTAGCACACATCCACTGTATGGCCTGACTTGTGATAGAAAGTACATATTTTGGAACTGTGACCTTTCCCTTTACCATTAGAGAAGGACATGCCTCCTCTTCCTTTGGATCTTCCTCGGGTCATTTGACCATTATCAGTAACATTCGCAAGAATTTTGTGCTCATCAAAGGAGCCACCATTGAACTGTTGTTCTTGTTGAATGAGCATATTGAACACTTCATCAACATCAGGCAAGGGTTTCATCAGCATGATCTGTGATCTAACTCGCAGATATCTGTTTCATTAAGGTTCTTTAAGAAGCGAATTACATGATCGGTTTCTATAATTCTGAATAATAGGAATCAAGGTGCAAGAACATTTAACTACACACAAGCATTGGGGAATAGGTCTGAAATTAATCAACTCTTGCCACAAACCTTTCATATGGGTAAAGTAGGATGTGATTGACCTATCTCCTTGTTTACACATATAGATTTCCTCTTGTAAATCAGAAATCCTAAAGATGTCACCTTGAAAATACCTTTTCTTGAGGTCATTCCAAATTTCATAACCAGTATCAATCCAAAGAACAGTTTCAAGAATGGAAGGTTCTATTGAATTATGAAGCCAAGAAAGAACCTGAGTATTGCATCGATCCCAAGGTTTGAACATCAAATCCTTGACATCGGGCTTCACAATTGAACCATCAACAAATGGAAGTTTGTTCTTGTTCTTGAGGGCAATGGTCATTGATCTTGACCACGTGTGGTAATTGCTGCCTGATCCAAGAAGGAGAGCTGAAACCAAGGAACAACCAGTGTTCTCATTTGGAGGCAGATAGTATGGGTTCGAAGGATCCATGATTGGAGTCGCCATGTGCTTCTAACCAAATCGAGGAATCTTCAATGTACAGAGGATGAGTTGAATCAAGAAGACTCAAAGAAACAAAAAGAAACTTGCAATGGAAGCAAGACAAAGTTGCAGAGCAAGACAGAGTTGCAGCGTGAATTCAAACTGATACCATGTGAAAAAACAAAGAAAACTTCATTGCAAACTGAATGAAACAGAGGAAGAGAGAAAGATTGCTTGGGAAGAAAAGCCAAAGCTTCTTCATTCAACTCAATGAATTGAAAAACTACAAAACTAACTATTTATACAATGGAATGACTAATGATAAATATTAGTGTAATAACTAACTCTAACTGTATTCTAACTGAATAAACTAACTTATCTAACTGCTAACTGAACTGGATGAATATCTGTGACACACCCATACAATACTTGTTTTGTTCGTCATTGGATGTGTTGTTTTTACTGCTGCCAACCCAATACTCTTTCACAGCAACCAATATCTTCCGAGTCACAAGTGGACCATCCTCATGATCCATCATTTTGGCATCCCATCTCATTCCCCCAACAATTTTTCTAACCTTGTTTAGGACATCAACTTCATCCCGGATGATGACTGCGGCTTTCGGTCCACCTCTAGGAGGATGTCTTCCAAGTTGCACCTGTTTAATTAAATTAGCAAGACTTCCATTGAAAAAATAAAGTAGAAAATTTCTTGTCTTAAGAGAGTAGTTGTCTTCAGCTGATTGGAACTGTTTTCAAACAAAGTTGACATATGTAAAGGACTTTATATTCCCAACTTGAAGCAAAAAAGAAGCCATTGATGCTGCTGAAGATATAAAACCATTTATTGGGCCTCCAACCAACAGCAAGGGGTGTTTGTTTTGTTTTATGTCCTTATTTTCAGTTGATATGTTGCCACTGATAATCATATTAAAAATGTCAACTTATTTTTTTAATTTTGTTTTCCGTTTTCAGGATTGTTTTTTGATCCATCCTATTTTCAGGATATTGTGAAGGAAATGGTTAAAACAATTTTTGTGATGATTAGTGAAACACCACCTGAACTTTTAGGAGAGTTGATCTTTAATTTGATGTTTAGATAAAATAGCAGGAATCTGATTGGTATGAAGGCTTCAAATTAATTATGCCTACACAAAAGAGAAAAAAACTTGAAGTATGAACAAGGTTGATGCATAAAAAATAATCAGGGATCACCAAAAGCCATTGATCTTTTCATTTGAACTAGCTTTGAGATGCATTTCAGTTTACTGTTTTCACTTTCAAGCCTCCAACTCCAATCTAAACATTTTACTTTAACAAACAATTTAGACTCCTTCCTCATACCCTCCTATTAAGAAATCACCGCATGATAGTTATATCTCAAGAAGAAAAACTGAAGAATTAACCAACAAAGCAGGGAACTTGATCTTGTTTTATATAATATGCCAATAAACTAGTGTCATAGGAGAGAAATGAAGAAACTTACGTGTCCTGTAACAAGCTAATTAACCCATTAGCATAAGATCATATGTCGTTGGGTATGTAGAAAAGCCTTCACACCTGAAGAAAGAACAATAATATCATTGCGATTTTATAGTACATAATTTTCCTTTTTTTTAAGGGTGATCCTATGTCAACATAATTTATTGATAAAAAGTAAAAAAACAAAATAAAACAAAAGCATAAATAACCAGATGGATAAGGAAATTTAATTACTTGTTGGATAATCTTTAGCAGTGAAGGAAACAATCTGAAGTACTGAAGCACTCATATACGATTACCTAATTAATTTAAGTCCATTGGAAATACCATATATTAATTTAAGTCAAACACCAAGTCTAGTAGCAGAGCGAGCGAGCGAGAGCGTGATAGCAGAGAGTGAGTAGCAGCGAGTAGTAGCAAGAGCAGCAGCAGCAGCAGAGTAGTAGCAGCAGCAGAGAGCAAGAAGAGAGAGGGAGCAGCAGCAGCAGCAGCAGTAGTAGTAGTAGTAGTAGTAGTAGTAGTAGTTCATCCTCACGTCCTAGGGTTTGTGCATGGCTTCATGCATGAATCCTCCTGGTGCTGTCCAGTCCCCCAGTGCTGCTCCTTCTCAAGAGCATAGCCCTCACCTCCTTCCACCCTCCAAACCACCGGATCATGGTGGGGGGAATGGAAAGAAGATCCTGTTCCGTGATAAGTTGCTTGGGGCTCAAGTAACAGGAATTCATAAGGAAAGAATGGATCTGGTATCCAAGAACCTGCTCAATATTGACTTAGAGGATGGCAACTGAATCAAACCTAAGTGTTACATCGATGAGAAGTATCTTGAAGAACTTAGGAAACCTTGGAAGAATGCGATCATCGTAAAGCTGTTCGGGAAGACCTTGAGTTTCCCTGTAATGCAAGATAGGGTTAAGGTCATTTGGAAACCTTCTGGGGGTTATGATATGTTTGACCTGGGCTATGGATTCTTTCTGGTTCAGTTCGACATCCCTGAAGATAGAGTGAAGGTGATTGGAGGAGGTCATTGGATGCTCTTTGACCATTATCTCGCAGTGCGCCTTTGGACTCCAAACTTTGTCTCCTCTGAAGTCACAATTGACAGCACAATGGTTTGGATCAGGTTCCCATGTTTAGACATGGAATGTTACGATGAGAACGTCCTGCTGGCCCTCGCGTCTGCAGTTGGCATCCCCATCAAAGTAGACTTTCTAACCCTAGAAGCCTCCAGGCACTAGTGCAATAAGTGCTTTTTACGTCAGTTAAAATTGATTTTTTACGTCAGAATACTGACTGACGTAAATACAGCTGACGTTAAAAGTTAAAATTTTAACGTCAGTTGAGAACTGACGTTAAATATAACACTATTAACGTCGGTTCTTTAACACAACCGACGCTTAATTTTGTCAAAATTAACGCCGGTTCTTTAAAAAACGACGTTAATTTTGTTAAAACTAACGCCAATTGTTATCAAGAACCGACGTTAAAGGTCTTAATTTTAACGCCGGTGTAATAAACAAATCGACGTTAATAGTGTATCGTATATTTTATAAAATATTATTAACGCCGCTTGTATGATAAAACCGACGCTAATAGTATTTTTTTTTTAAATTCAGTTTTAAAATATCACTCCCCTCACCTATCCCCCGCATTCAAGAAATATCCCAAGAATACGTAATATCACACACATTACAGAATTGCAAAGGAAAAATGGAATAATGATCCATATATATGTATTCAGAAAAAATATATATTTATTAACATAGGTTATAACTCAAAATAAATACATAAATATAAATAAAAATAAATGTATACTAAGTTTAAACTACCTATATCAATATCCCTTCATGATGATCATCACGAGTGGCATGTACATCGTCCACCTGTGTCTCCTCGATTATAGTAGGCATGTTTGTTGAAAAAGAATGAGTCTCAGGAATATCAAGATTTGAATCATCATTTTCATCACTACCATTATACATGCTTTTTCCTTGGAGAACCACAGACAACCTTTTGTTAGAAGGATCAGTGATGTAGAACACTTGTTTTGCTTGGGAAGCCATTATGAAAGGCTCATTTATATGACCTAACTTGTTGAGGTCTACCAATGTGAACCCCAATTCGTCGATTTGTACACCACCGTTACTATCAACCCACTTACATTTAAATACCGGCACCGTAAGCTTAGTGTAATCGAGCACCCAAATATCTTCAATATATCCAAAGTAAGGTCTCGGTCAGAACGGGTTTTGTGTCCTTTGCACTAGAGAAGTGCATTGCTTCTGCCACGATCATAACCCCACTATTTTGCATGGTACTCTTGTTATCTTGTTCCTTTGTATAAAAGGAAAAGTTATTTATGTCGTATCCGCCTCCAACATATGACGTTGAAGTTAGGCCCACGTGCTAGCCATTTTACGTCATCGTATAAAGATTACCATCCTTAAGCATTTCTTCCTTGAACCATGGTAAGAAAGTCTTGTTATGCTTGTTCAACAACCACCTTTCGCTCATTCGAGGGTTTTCTTGATTGACTTTTCTTTTATGTTCAAATAAGAAAGGCTGAACACATTCGATGTTGTTCAATACATACAAATATGCTTGAATCACTTCCTCCCGATCCTTCCTATTAATTCTTAAGCCATGTGTACCCTTACCTTGATATCTGATCTCATCATGCCGAGGCTTAGGAACCCCTATAGGATCCGTGTTATGAAGGTAGTCCGAACAAAACTCAATAGCTTCTTCTGCAACATACCTTTGAACAATAGATGCTTCCGGACGATGAGGATTCTTCACGTACCCTTTCAAGATCTTCATGTAGCGCTCAACTGGGTACATCCATCTTAGAAAAACCGGCCCACATAATCTAATCTCCCTCACCAAATGAACAATTAAGTGAACCATTATGTCGAAAAAGGAAGGAGGAAAATACATCTCCAATTGGCACAAGATTGTAGCAGCCTCAACTTCCAAGTCATCCAACATACGGGGGTCAACGACTTTGCTACATATAGAATTGAAGAATGAGCACAACCGAGTAATGGCATGTCTCACATTTTTGTAGCAATACCACGAATAGCAACAAAGTAGAAGTTGTTGCATCAAGATGTGACAATCATGAGACTTCAAGCCAACCAATTTAAGATCACTAGAGACAAGCCTCTTCATATTTGAAGAGTAACCACGTGGAACTTTGATGCCCTGAAGACACCCGCAGAAACTTTGTCTCTTTTTTTTGACAAAGTATGACATTATGGAGGCAAATAAGTCCGCTTACCATCCTCAACAACTGGAGCTAACTGCTCTCGTATACCCATAGCAACGAGGTCGAGACGAGCATTCACACCATCCTTTGTCTTGCCCTGAATGTTGAGAAGCGTCCCGATCACACTATCACACACATTTTTCTCCACATGCATCACATCAATGCAGTGTCTGACATCAAGCTTGCGCCAGTATGGAAGATAAAAGAATATTGACCTCTTCTTCCATATGTTTTTCTCAGCACCTTTACCTTTCTTTTTGGACTTGCCGAATATAACATCGATGTCTTTTACCCTTTGATAAACCTGCTCTCCAATTAAGGCCGCCAGTGCTTCTTCTGTCTCTTGGCATCCATTAAAAGCTTTTTTCATCTTACGATATGGGTGATCACGTCTAAGAAATCTCTGATGCCCAAGGTAAACCATCTTCTTTCCATGATGCAACTGAGTGTAGCATGTGCCTTCTTCACATATAGGGCATGCTTTATGCCCCTTGACACTGCGGACAAATTACCGTATCTTTGGAAAGTCGTTGATGGTGCAAAATAACATGGCACGAAGCTTGAAAGTCTCATGAGAATACCCATCAACTACATCAACACCTTCCACCCACAGCGTTTTCAAGTCTTCAATCAAGGGACCTAGATAAACATCTAAGTCATTTCCCGGTTGCTTTGGGCCCGAAATCATCATAGACAACATCATGTATTTGCGCTTCATGCACAACCAAGGGGGCATGTTGTAAATTACCAACAGAACAGGCCATGAACTATGAATACTACTCATGTTACCATAAGGATTCATTCCATCCGTAGCAAGTCCAAGCCTTAGGTTTCTTGGCTCATCGGCGAAATCCGGAAACATAGTATCGGTATTCTTCCATTGAATAGAATCAGCAGGATGATGAACCTTTACATCACGTTTCCTCTCATCATTATGCCATCTAAGATTCTTCGCATCTTTCGCATTTGCAAACAATCGCTTGAACCTTGGAATTATTGGAAGATACCACAACACCTTCGCAGGAGGACCCTTTTTTCTCACATCATCAAGATCATCATCATCATCACCACCCTTCACTTTGTATCATGATAACCCACATTTGGGGCAATCGTGATTGTCTTCATGAACATCGGTGTACAATTTGCAATCATTGGGGCATGCGTGTATCTTCTTATACTCCATACCCATAGGACACAATACCTTCTTGGCCTCATAGTTACGGTCAGGCAATGTGTTGTCCTCCGGAAGCAAGTCTTTCAACACTTCAAGCAATTCCGTGAAGCTTTTATCGGTCCAACCAATTCTCGCCTTCACACAAACCAATTTTAGCACCGCCGACAACCGTGTATGAGTAGTACGCCCTGGATATAAAGGCTTATCCGCATCACCGCACAACCTATCATACACACGAGCTCGATGAAAATATTCTTGTCCAATATCACGGATCATGTCCTCTACTCGATCATCCTCCATATCTACGTCAACGTCCTCACTTTGGGAGACACTCGCCGTACTACTCAACAACACATCACCATGCCATATCCATCTTGTATAACTCAAGCAAATCCCTTCACAAATCAAATGAGTACGTATATCCTTCACCGTACATTTCCTCGTATTCAAACACTTGACACAAGGACAACAGAACATTCCATTACTATTAGGAACATTCCTTTGAGCAAATTCTATAAATTCTCCCACCCCCTTCAAATACTCAAGCACTAGTACGCTTACAAACCATCCAACTACGATCCATAACTAGATAGGTCCTCGTAGAGTATACAAAACATATATCCAATATAAGGACAATACGGAGATTGAAAACTATAGTTTTTAAAGATTGCCAAGCACTCGGTCACGGCCGGGCAATGATGTCCATCACGGCCGTAACGTACAATCGAACGAGACCATGCCATCACAGCGGAATCGATCACGCCTAGCCGTGATGAGCATCACGGCCGTGACAGATCAACCAGCAGAGCAACATGCACTCAAAACCAAAAATAGAGACGTACATTCCAAACAACTCAAACTCACGGTTTCAAGTTTCAACTACTGAGACTACAGTTTCAACATACACTCAAAACCAAAAATACAAAAAATGTGCCCTAAATACTCACCAGAAATAGGTGCTCGCATGGTGGTTGGGAGGAATCACTCGAGTGGTGGCCAACGTTCGATGTGGTTACTGAGAGCAGAGGGACAAGGAGAGTCAGTGCGCGGGAAGGGGAAAGAGAGATGTCAAGTTATTGCAAAGAATGAATGGAAAGACAGAGTTAGAGTTAATAGTGTACCTCACGGTGGTGGCGAAGAAGCCCTCGTGGTGGTTGCGGTGGAGATCAACTTGCGATTAGGGTTCTGTGCTGGGTGAGAGCGAGAGTGAGGGTTGAGAGTGATCTAGGGTTGAGCGTGATGAAAATAGAAAAGAGACGTACGTACAGAGTGAAGTTCAGAAGGCGCGCGAGTGTAAACGTTATAATCAAAAAGCAAAAAATAAAACAACATTTAACGTCAGTTTTATTAAACAACTGACGTTAAAAGTAATTGTTTAACGTAAGTTGTATTAAACACCTAACGTTAAATATTAATATTTTTTTAAAAAAATACTTTTAACCTCAATTGTTGAATTCAACTGACGTTAAAAGTGTTGTGTAAAAATCATTCTCTATATAAAGTACCATTATTCTGTATCAGTCTGTAATACTGCCTCTTCTTTTCCTCTATATTTCTATTCCTTCACAAAATGGCTCTGAGACCTGTGTTAAGAGTGACAACAGGGCATATAGGGACATAGGATTATTTACGCCGCCTATTTATTTAATCAAGTAAAAATCACACTTTTAACGCCAATTGTATAAACAACTCGACGTTAAAAATAAATATTTTTATTTTAAAAACACTTTTAACGCCGGCTTTTATTCAACAACTAACGTTAAAAGTGTATAAGTTTCTGCAAAAGCATTCATTCCTTTGACTACTCTGATACTAAATTACCCATTACTGCTGTGCTACTTACCCATGCACATTGTAACCTATAATCCTCTTTATGAGCACTAAGTTTATACCTAGACTTAAAGGTCTATTTCTTCCTATTCCTTCGAGCGTTTTCTTTTCTACACGTTTATAATATATGATTGCCAACTCCCAATGCGCCTTGGAACCTAATGCTCTTAATGATCAATTTAATTTTTTAGCAACTTACGACGCCTAGTAACTTCATCCCCTACTCCTATAAATAGCTTCCTTCCTTCCTTTAATTTTTCTGCTTCACAATATGGCTTTGCCATGGAGATTAAATTCATCACTCTTTCTTCCTATACCTAGACTTAAAGGTCTCTGTCTTAATGGTCAAACAACTTCTGAGTTTGAGTAAATCACATTACATGGGTGATAAGGGTGTGTAAATCGCATTATGTGAATTGCACACACCATCATCCTTCTGGAGAATCAGCAGCTACAGTTCCAAAACCTCAGCTTTGGAACCAAGTGGCTGTTCCAAGAATATTGCTGAAACAGATCGAGTGCACCCTTCACTCTGCTTTGGCTCCAAATTGACTGTGGATTCAGATGGAGCATCAAGGACTTCAAGTAAGGGAGGAGATGCATTCAATATCGGAGTTTCTGAGGACAGGACTGAGAAGAAAATGATGTTGAAGCAGAAACTTTTTTATATTTTAGTGCTATCTTGCGGAAATTTTTTATCTTTTAATCATTGTAACTTATGAATCGCTTCAATGAGATACGATTTGATTATACATATATAACTTGTTTTATGTTAAGTGTTTATTTATTTTAATTTGCACAAGAATTTGTTTACTAATTCAAGCTAATTAATTAAGATTAAAAATAAACTTTTTTTAAAAAAAGATTAGAAATAAACTGCACTACATATGGAGTGATGATCTGCGTTAAGAGTGACAACAGGGAGATGACAACGAAAGAAAGATAGAAATGAGTTGATTATTTACGTCAGTTATTTATTTAACTGAAGTAAAAATCATACTTCTAACGTCAGTTTTATAAACAACTGACGTTAAAAGTGTTAATAATTCTTGCAAAACACTCTTAACGTCAGTTCATTAAACAACTGACGCAAATAGTGATTTAATATTTATAAAACTGCCACCGCCTCACTTTTAACGTAAGTCCTTAAAACAACTGACGTTAACAGTGAATTAATGAAGTCTGATATTTACAAAACTGCCACCGCCCCCTTTTTAACGTCTAGTTTTTGGTTAACTGACGTAAACCTTTACCGTCTAATGTATATTTTCCACTAGTGAGGGGTAAGTTCGTGCATGTCTGTGTTCAGATCAATCTCAACCAACTAGCGGTTGGAAACTTTTGGTTCCGTGGGGGATGGTTCAATGTGGCCTATGAGGGACTTCATCTCTTATGCAAGTATTGTGGTATCTTTGGTCATCTCGAATCAAATTGTCCGGTTCGAAATGCTTCTCAGGAACCCCAGCCTTCTCTGAAAAGGCCAGTCAATATTGATCTTAATGTTTTATCCCAATCCACTCAGATGGATTATGCCAAAGAAGTTTCCAGTCAGACCCCATATGGAGACTTCTTGGTCGTGGAGAAACCCAAAAGGAAACCTAAATCGAGGCAACAAGAAGGTGATGCTCCCAAAGACAAAAAAACCCTCGAAGGGAGCCCAACTACCTGCTGATAAGGAAGGGAATAGGTTCACCAGCTTATCCCAGAATGAAGATTTCAACCCGTTTGACCCTGCAATGGTTTACACAGGCGGTCCAGAGGTTCGTGATTCAGTTGAGGTTACTAACATGGGAAGATGAAGCAATACAAGATCCAAGAATGACACCAGGAAGAACTCTAAACCTAAGGCAATTGATGCGAATACGGACAGGGTGATCAAGGCTCCTCCCTCCTTGGTTAACCCTTTCTGGAAAAGGGAAGCCATCAATGAATGCTGCTCAAGGTGATGTTATCACCCCTAAGGGCGGGGCCTTTGAACAACTTCCCCATATCTTCCTCCCAGACTCCAGTTTTATTGTCTTCTGGTGCTCAGTTCAAACCTCCCCCAAACCTTAATATTCCTCTTGAAGGAGGGTTAGAGAATCCGAAACTTCTTGACCGTGGCTCTGGCATTATTTTTTTCCGATGAGGTGCCGCATTAAAGTATAGGAATGCATAGAGACCTCTCTGCTAAGGACATGGAAGCTGAGAATCGCCATATGGAACCACTAGATGGTGAGATGGATCTTGTTAAATATCCCTTGATGAGTCACGTTTAAGTCTCTGTCCTCTCCCCCCCTTTTTCCTATGAATATGAATATTTTAGCATGGAATTGTCGTGGGGCCGGTGGCCAATTCTTTCCAGGTCTTCTTAGAGATTGTTTATGAATTTACAATTTAAGCTTCATAGCTATCCTTGAACCCAAAATAAGTGGGGAAAGGGTTGACAAAATGCTTTCTAGATGTGGTGTTGACGGTGTTGTTAGGGTTGAAGCCTCGGGTTTTTCGGGGGGAATATGGTGCCTGTGGAAAACGAACCATCTCTATGTAGAAGTAGTTTCTACATCTGATTACTGCACTCTTCTAAAAATTTACTCCATAAGTGTCAACCCTTGGCTCCTTGCTGCTGTGTACGACAATCCCCAACCGCGGCTTAGAGATGACCTTTGAGGGAGCTAGTTAACATAAAGGAGTCATTTGATCTCCTATGGTGTGTCTTTGGAGATTTTCATACCGTCCTTTATGAATATGATAAGACTGGTGGGGCCCCATCTTGTAGAAACTCTTGTTTAAAGTTTGCCAACTGTATGAACTCCCGCTACTTATTTGACCTTGGTTTTAACGGTCCTATCTTCACTTGGAAGAGAGGTGATATTCGCGAAAGACTCGATAGAGCGTTGGGAAACCCTAAGTGGTGGGACGCTTTTCCTAATTGCTCAATCACTAACCTTCCGTTGCCTAGCTCTGATCATTGTGGTATTTGGATTCGTTTAGATGAAGGAAGAAACCTGAGGAACGGTCAGTATTTCAAATTCCTTGGGCCTTGGCTGGAACACCCTGATTTCCACTCCCAAATGGTAAACGCATGGAGGTTTGGAGATTCATGGGATGCTAACTTGGCTAGACTCACGTCAAATTCGAAAGATTGGAATAAGGAGTGTTTTGGGAACATTTTTCGATGAAAAAGAAGAATCATGGCTAGACTAGAAGGCATTTCTCAGAAACTCCTCCAGGGTCCGAATCTTAGACTCTCTCATCTGAAAGATACCCTGTGGGATGAATATATGGCCATCCTGAATCAAGATGAGATTTATTGGTTCCAGCAATCTCGCTCAAAATGGCTCAAACTCGGTGTTCGCAACACTAGGTTCTTCTATCAATCAACCCTAATGAAGAGAAAGAATAATAGAATTGATGCTCTCCTATCTGATCAAGATGTTTAGGTCCACGATGAAGATGGTATCTGTAACCTCTTGGTCAATTTTTATTGTGACTTGTTCTCCTCGTCTGGGTTGATCCGGGTCCCTTTGCTCACTTCTCATTCTTATAATCGTATTTCAGAGACTGATATGGCCAATATGACAGCTCATGTGTCTCTTGATGAAGTTAGAAAGGCTCTCTTCAGCATGGCCAACTTCAAGGCCCCTGGACCCGATGGCTTCCACCCTATGTTCTTCAAGTCTAAGTGGGAAGTCCTTGGTCCTTCAATCAGAAATTTTGTAAGAAATGTCTTTGATAACCCGAGCTTCATCAGATCAGTAAACAAGACCAACCTTACCCTTATTCCTAAAGGAATTGATGTCTCTCGTGCTGCAGACTTGCGTCCCATAGCCCTTTGTAACGTTATATATAAGATGGTGACCAAGGTTGTTTCAAACAGAATTAAACCTATCCTCCCCCATGTCATTTCCCCTTTCCAGAATAGCTTTATATCTGGTAGAAGTTCCATCGACAACTCTATCATCTTCCAAGAGCTGGTCCATTCCATGAGCAGTATGTCGGGCAAAAAGGGTTACATGATTGTCAAACTTGATCTCCATAAGGCGTATGACAAGATGGAGTGGTCCTTCATCCTTGAATCCCCCAACTTACTTAGTATCCCTTTTTCTTTATCGTCTATCATTGAGGCCTGCTTATCTTCTAGCCAATTAAGCATCAACTGGTTCAGGCACCCTACTCAACCCTTCTCTCCTTGTGGGGTTCGTTAAGGAGACCCCTTGTCTCCATACCTGTTTGTGATTGCTTTGGAACGACCAAGTTAATATGATCCTGGATGCGGTTGATGATAGGAGATGGTCTCCCTTGAAGCTGGGTCGTGGGGGACCTACTATTAGTCACTTGATGTTTGCGGATGATATCATCCTGGTAGCTAAGGCTTCTTTGGACCAAGCCCTCACTGTGAAGGGAATCCTTGACACCTTATGCGCTTGTTCAGGTCAACGCATTAATGCGAACAAATCTAAGGTCTACTTCCTGAAGAACATTCACCATCCCTTAGCTTCTTCTATTAGTCAGGCCTTAGGTGTTGCTATCACTGAATACTTAGGGTGTTACCTTGGTATCCTAGTTATTGTTGGTCGCCAAAAGAAAACCCTTTATCAGTTCTTTATCGATAAAATCGGAGGTAAAATTTCGGGGTGGAAAGCCAAGTCCCTCTCCCTTGCTGGCCGTATCACTTTAGCCCAAACCGCTATCATGAGTATTCCCAACTTTGTCATGCAGAGCACGTGCATCCCCGCCTCTATTTATGACGAGGTTGAACACCTGTGCTGCGACTTCATCTGGGGGACTACAACAGAAGCAAAGCGGATCTATATGATTTCATAGGATAAAATATGCAAACCAAAGGAGGAAGGTGGTCTAGGGTTTAGGTCCCTCAAGTTGGTTAACGCCTCGTATATGTTCAAACTTGGTTGGAACATGATTATTAACCAAGACGCCCTTTGGGTGCTGGTGCTTAGAGCCAAGTATAACTGTGTTGGTCTAATGCTCCCCACCGTTCGCAATACCTCCAGAGACTCCCATATCTGGAGAGGTATATCTAAATTCTGGCACATTGTAGAGAAAAGTACATCTTGGGTCATCATAAATGGACAAGCTCCCTGGCCCCGGTTCTGGCAGGATAGCTGGATTCCTATCATCGGGGCGCTTAGCGACCTGGGATCCGTCCCCCCCCCCCCCCCCCCCTAACGATGAATGGAACTTGAAGGTTGCATATTACTCGTCTAATGGGAGTTGGCTTTGGGATAGAATGAACAACCTCTCTCTGAGCAAGGTATGTATGGTCTCTATACCCTATTTGTGCGAAAAGCAGAGAGGGGGAAGACGATAAATTCTCTGGATGAATCGGACCTTCTAATAGAGTGTGTGTAGCAAAGAGTAGGAGAATGACTTCCTATCTCACTCAGAACCTGGGATTGGAATCAGAGATCTAGACTCAGAGTAAAGTAGTTCTACGACTTGCATTTGTTAAGCAAAATTTTCGAGTTAGATTAGCTTAGTCCAATAGGAAACAAGTCGAGACTGGCTCTTTCCGCGACTCCTTCCTGACCAAATTTTGCTGAAGATTGCAAGTGTAAAGCCCCCAAGTGTAACATCCCTGGCTACTTTATGCATTGACGACTGTCCCCACAAACCAACACGAGTCATTTCAGCGTTCTTTTTCCTCACTCACACGTTTCCTATGAAAACTTTTCAGGAGGTCACCCATCCCAAAATTGCTCCAAGTCAAGCACGCTTAACTGTGGAGTTCTTAAGTGATGAGTTTCCGAAAAGAAGATGCATCTTGTTGGTATAGGTAGTACAAATCAATTCATATAAGTCATCCTCAACTGTATAGTCACATACCTACACAGCCTCAGGATCCCTCTCGTTCCGGTGTGTAATCGGTTCATTCACGTGTCCCTCCTTCTAGAAGCCTATCACGAGCCACTCAATGTCCGTGCCTTCTTGCGCCGACGACCACTCCCCGCCCTCGTCGACCCCGGGTGTCACATGCCCACCAGCTTTCGCTTGGTTCGTCCCCGAACCACACCGTACTGGGAGAGCCGCCGTTCTGATACCATTTGTAACATCCCTAGTTGCTTTATGGATTGACGACTGTCCCCACAAACCAACACGAGTCTTTTCATAGGAAAACTTCCCAGGAGGTCACCCATCCCAGAATTGCTCCAAGTCAAGCATGCTTAACTGTGGAGTTCTTAAGTGATGGGATTCCGAAAAAAAGATACATCTTGTTGGTATAGGTAGTACAAATCAATTCATATAATTCATCCTTAATTGTATAGTGTCATACCTACACAGCCTCAGGATCCCCCTCGTTTCGGTGTGTAATCGGTTTATTAACGTATCCCTCCACCTAGAAGCCTGTCAGGAGCCGCTCATTATCCGTGCATTCTTGCCCCGGCGACCACTCCCCACCCTCGTCAGCCCCGGGTGTCACACCAAGTACTGGGATGGAGGATTTTCCAGTTTGGCAACACTCCTCAAATGGATTCTTCTCGATTAAATCTGCATACAACTTCCGTTGTTTTGGCTTCAACGACTCAAGAAGGGGGGTGAATTGAATTTTCTTAAAATATTTCCCTCTTAAAAACTTTTTCACAAAACTTTTCAAATCAGAGTTGCGGATTCGTGGCCTTAGGATCTTTTACAAAATCAATGAAGGGTTTATATAAAATCAATGAAGGGTTTATATGTAAAAAGATTCTTTAATAGGTTCATGAGTGTAAAAATGCATGATCGGTACACGTTTACAAACTTGAATCTAATAAAGTTCCTTCTTTAACAAGAATTTTACTATACAATAATTTAAAAGAACAAAAGCTCGAAAAAATTCAGACTGGATCACTTTCACCAAAAGTAAAAGTGACTAGACTAAGTCTCATCTAGAAACTTCTTTTTATCAAGAAAGTGTGTATCCCAAACAACAATAGGATAGTTCACAAAAAATTCCACAATAATTGGTTCAACAATTGAAGTTTGAAAAAAAAATCACAATCTTTTGAAAAAGAAATGATCTGACCCCAAAATCTAGACTGATCACATCAATCAAAAGAAAAGGGGCTGGAATAAATTTTCTTCAAGAAACCTTTATTCTCAAAAAATCATAAATATCATACACCCACTGAAAAAACTAACAACATAAAAGACTTTAGAGAGTCAAATACTCAAGGGTACCTAAATATGATTCTACTTAGAACCCATTACAAACTTAACTTGTACTAGTCATTAAAGTACGCATCTTACATATAATATTCCTATGCACAACTACATCTTTGGTTCATGATTCGATTGCTAAAAATTATGAACTACTCTGCAACTATCTTCTATAAGACCTTCAGGTTGTGAAGTTTTCTACACCACTCCTAATGTAAAAGATCATCAGATTGTGAAGCTTCAACACTACTCATGGTGTAGACTCTTCTCTGTGCCGTCGGTTTATTGATTCTTGTGTTGTTGGCAACTGGTCCACACCTTGGTGCATGACAATTCTTTGATAAGTGTCCTACTTGATTACAATTGAAACATTTCTTTCCTTTCAAAGAGCATTTATCTACCACGTGATTCGAATCTCCACATTTGAAACATCTCCTGCCTTGGCCTTGGCTTTGGTTCTTTTGGCCTCCACTACCTAATGCAGTAGCAACTGGACGATATGGTTGCTGGTTCTGGTCATTTCCTGGTGGTTGGAAATATGGCTTCCTCCGAATTTGTGCCTCCCTTTGATTCTGATTTTGCTATTGGAATCGAGATGGTCTGCCGGTATTACCTCGATAGTCTCTACCTTTCCCCTTCTGCGGTAACACCGCCCTTAGGCATTACTATACTAACACATGCGGAAATAAATTAAAAAGAATTTTGCTGGCTGCTTTCGAAAATTTATTTTATTTGAAGTCATAAAATCTGGGTGTAAAACAATTTCTTCTGAATACTTTGAGTATAACATGCATAACACAATAATAATAACCATCTAATTCACAATCAAATTTCCAAACATATAAAGGTTTTCAAAATACCTACACAGACTTTCTCAAAACATACCACCCAACAAAATTTAAAATATCCTAAGCCGATCGCTCTACAAGACACTCACTGATAAGACCTCGTGATCATCCCTATGATCACACATCTCTGCCCACAATCCGGACTTAAGTTTCCAAGTGACTTAAGGAACTCTTCTGCAACATCCGCACTCGTGTACCAAGGTACAACAACAAGATAGAAGAACATGTATACGCAAGGGTGTGTTCCAATATATGGATTTTAAAACGATAACCATATGCACGACTCTCAAATACCATTTAACATGAATATTCAAAGATAAACAATATATTTATCAAAGGGTTTCATACCCGATAGTCGTAGCGTTCTAAAAACCATGGCACTTCAATATTCATCAACTTACTTTGATACATAATCTCCGGAGCTCCAACCAACAAGTAAATGAGCTGGTCAGGATCTCATTTCCAAATAAGGTAGAATCAATGCTAGATATGGCAAAGTTCAAATAACCATTCCACAGTCCAAAAGGAAGCAAAGTGGTGACTACATATAGCACATAGTTTTTGTGGTCATATATCCATCAAGGCACAGTGATGCAAACATCATGAATACTTGCCATCAAGCATTCAAATCTTATGCAAAGGCATGTCTGCCCAAAATGCATGTAAAACGTTTTGTTCACATAATTTTCTTTGTGTTCATTCTTTCCTTGTCGAGGCTCAAAGGCTCATGACCAAATTAGGTTTAAACATTTAAGTTTAACAATAATACCAATAAAAAGGACTCCAAGTCCAAACCAACCAAACTGACTCCAAGTCAAAAATGTGCTAATCACGAAATCTAGACCCGTGCACCAGATTTAGATTCATAAATTTTTGGTGCACAAAAATCAATATAGATTTTTATAGGACATCGAGTCCATAACTTAACCTTTCGGACCCCGGGTCTATATCATAGAACTCTAGACACCGACATCTTGGCATCTAGGTTGGTATTTCAATTTAACAACATTTTCGCTCTGTGAAACACAAATCCAAAACAGAATTTCCTTAACTTATCCAAGTTGTCGGAAATAACTCATTGTATAAAAAATACTTTATAGAAAATCTTTTTACGTTGGAAATTCGTTTTACAAAATCATCAAAATCACTTAAAATTCATTTCTTTCAAAAATCATTATTTTGAACCTGAAAATATTACTTGATACAAATTCTCTATTTTAACTATTATTACTGTTTTTAGTAATCCTACCATAAATATTATCGGAATTGTCTGACGTTTGATGTTTTAAAAACGGTTTAAGTCCAAAAATGACTTTTCTAATAAAATAATTTTTACAACACTATAATAAAATTATTTTTGAAACTTATTTTCTTAAAATAACATTTTCTAATATTTAGAAATTTCTTATGTCAAAATTAGCAGTGCTAAAATATTTTCACTGTTACGTCCTCACTATGACTCATAAAACACTCTTACGCCATTAAATCATTAAAATAATATTATTTTTCACTATAATCCATTTTTAACTAAACCAATAACTAGTAATAATATATTGCTATTTTCCACATTTTCCACTAATTAAACTCATTATTCCGTAAAAAGCTTTTTAATGCTTTTAACGTCATTATTAATTGAGCATTGACCACTGTCAGGCTTTACAATCCACAAACAACATCAATAACAATCATGCCAATAATATAGCAAATATCACAATTAATGACATGTAATAAAACATAATAACAATTAAATGCAGATAATTAAATCATTAAAATCATATAAATCTAACTACGTAAAATAACAATTACACCCAAATAAATCATACAGACCACAAACAAATTACATACAACTATCGGAAAAATCCCTCAGATATTCCCCTTACCTCTTGAAGATTTTTCTTGCCGAATTGAAATTCCGTCAAACGTTCGGTCTCCACAAAACATGTGCACGACTCACATAACAATTTATCCTTCAATCAAAACACAACAAATAATAAACAATCAAACAACTAAATACATCTATACTCCTATATGCTTGGTTCGACCATGAGGGGATTAATTAGTTAAAATTTTCTAAAAATCCTAAGCTCTTGGATTAGTGTTCTTTAATCACTTGAAACCCTAAAACAAAGATTAGAATACAAAGATTGAAATAAAATATTCCAACCTTTCAAGAATCCGAATTCTTTTTGATTCAACAATCATGGATTCAATATATATATGAATTATAAGATTGAATCAACCAAGACTAGTTTTAAAAAATGAACAAAGTCCTCCCCCACAATAATTAGGGTTCAGCCTCAACAAGATCAATAGGCACGAAATTTTGGTTTGATGTATCCTCTTGGATCTTGAATATAGAGAGGATAATAAGATCATAGAAATTGGTTTCACTTTAAAAGGATTTTTCTATGATTTTCTATGAATTTTCAAAGTTCTAGATCTAAGAATCGAAAAATATGATCAAAACTTCAAATCACAAAAATTAATGAAGAACATGATGGTGATTGAGTGAGAGGAGTATGGTATACCTCTTGGAATTGAAAAATAAGCAAGGAATCAAGTAGTTGCTTCACAAAAATGGCTTATGGAACTTAGAGAATTTTGAGAGAAAATGAAGAACAAAGCAAAGGAAGAAGATGATGACTTAATAAAATGGATGGAATGGCCTAATGTGGTGTGTTGGCCGTGGGTTTTGGGGGGATAAAGGGTCCAAATTGTTTTTCATTTAAGGACAAAAGTGCAATTTCACTTAGGGCAATGTTGTGGTTAAGTTAGGACTTAAGGACGTTTTGGTAATTTCATGCCTAAAGTAATCATGAAAATTATGTGGTTGAGGTTGAACGAGAGGTGGCTGATTTGTGTCCACAAATTGTGGTGAAAACTTGTCATTTCAATGAAAGTTCAAGGGTAAAATGGTCCAATGGCAAAATGGTCTTTACACTAATTTAAAAAAATATCTAGATTTTTTGTTAAAAGCAATCATGACATGGGTGAATCATCCATATAACTCACCACCCTAGATGGCAAGAGGTCTCAGCATCTGATTTCGGGTTTTTTCTCTGCACGTCCGTTCTCGACTCCGTCGATTACCCGATTTAGGGTTTTACGCCCGAATCGAGTATAATAACCTATTTATTTTGAAATTTTTCAAAATAACCTATATTTTTGGAAATGAGATATAAAATCTATTCATTTCGTTCTTGGGTCAAAATTAGGTTTTCCGATCAGAAAAATCTTACTGTCAGTGAAAACGCAGACCGGGTTCTGTCTGAATTTTCAACCGAAAATTTAACCGTATACTTATAAAAATAAGTATGAAATGAATATAACTTTGGTTTTCACAAAAATCATTTTCTAAGTTTCAGATAAAAATATAAACGTTTATTTATATTTATACCGATCTTAGAAAGCGGAAAAATCGGGGTGTTACGTCTGCTCAACTTTCCGACACTTTTTCACTAAAGCTTGAAAGTTGCGAATTTCAAGCGGTAGCATAGACTCTTTGATTTCGTATCGCATGCCTCCTTCGAATCTCTCACATTCCCAACCTTCATCAGGTTGAGTTTGGAAGAAACGGAAATGCTTGTCTAGAAATTCAAACTTTTTTGTATATTCATCAACAGATAGTTCGTTCTGTTGTAATCGTAAGAACTCCCGTCCCTTCTCAACTCTGGCGCTTTGAGTAAAATACTTATCCATAAAAACAGTGCGAAAAACACTCCAAGTTATTTCCTGATTGCCCGCTTTCAGTATCTGTCTAATATCATCCCACCAGCATCCTGCAGCTCCTAAAAGCAGAGAAAGAGCATACGGAACCTTTGTTTCTTCAGGGCTATTGCTAAGCTCGAAAATCCTTTCCAGTTCTTGTATCCACAAGTCAGCCTTCTCAAGATTGACATCTCCATAAAATTGTTGACGTTCCTGATTTCAGAAGTTTGCTAGACTTTTCGCTCGACTTCCAGCTCAGTCCGAACCTGGTCCTGCTCATTTTGTGTAGCTATGATAGCAGCAACACTAGTCATTCCCTGAACGGCCTGGTTCAACTGTTCAATCACACCTTTGCTGCTGACATAAGCACGATCACCATCACGACCACGTCCACATCGACATCCCCATCCCATTCCTGGTTCCATAACTGAACTACAAGACAAACTCAGTCAATATGTAACAAGAAACTGAAGCGTATCCTTAAGTGTCTAAAACACATTACTTCTAAGAAGTAATTTAGTCAATGTGCCATCTACTGTTCATGGATTCTAACAAGGTCTCAACTACATCAAACCCATCAAAACACACCTACTTGTGTACCATCACACATTGTTTCGATAAGGAAACAATTCAAGCAAGGTCCAACCAGAGATAA
Organism: Sophora flavescens; assembly: GCA_030762895.1. Taxonomy (NCBI): domain Eukaryota; kingdom Viridiplantae; phylum Streptophyta; class Magnoliopsida; order Fabales; family Fabaceae; genus Sophora; species Sophora flavescens. Next base: position 191,699,041 of record CM061064.1, read on the forward strand.
CATAATAAAAACCCAACAAACTATTCCCCAAGGTTTCCGAAAGACTCGACCAGCTCTGGTACCACTCTGTAACGCCCCCCTTGAGCATTACCTCGTGAACACATGCGAAAATAAATTAAAAATAAATTTATTGGTTGCTTTCGGAAATTGATTTACTTTAAGTCAGAAAATCTGGGTGCAAAAAAAATTTCTTCTGAATACTTCAAAAATATGATGACACATCACAGTAGAACATTCACCCTATACTTGACAACACACATATACCAATGTTATTTATAAACAAACCTTCCACAACATACAAGTTTTTCCTAAAAGTTTTTCTTTTTAAACCCTATAAATATTATTAGGACACACAGACTAAACTTCTCAAACATACATTCCCAAACACAAACCTAAGCTGCTTGTTCTACAAGACATTCACTGAAAAGACCCGGTGGTCATCCCTATGATCACACACCTCTTCCCGCATCCGGACTTAAGTCTTCAAGTAACTTAAGGAAACTCCTCTGCAACATCTAGACTCGTGTACCAAGGTACAACAGAAAAAAAACCAGATGAATAGATATATGCAAGGGTGATCACCAATATATGGATTTTAAAACGATAACTACTTGCGTGACACACAAAACAACATATAACATATGTAATTATAACAACATAATTATTCAGAAATAAACAAGTAGTTTATCAATGAGTTTCATACCTGGCAATCATCATCATTTTTTTTAAAACAAATGCATGACACTTCAATAGTCATTTTCTAAAACTAGGTATAATGGTTACTGTCTATGGTTTCATTGTCCATCAAGGCACAATGATACAACTTCTTAAATATCTTGCCATCAAGATATCCAGACTAAACTCATAGGCACGTCTGCCAAAGAAATGCATGTAAAATATTTTGTTTCCCGTCACTTTTCTTTTTGTTCATTCTTTCCTTGTCGAAGCTCAAAGGCTCATGACCATCTCAACTTTTAAATATTAAAGGTTGTCTTTCAATTTCAACAATAGGACTCAAAGTCCGAATGTACAAATCACGAAGGTCTAGACCGATGCATTCAGCCTTAGGTTCGTAGATTATAAAGTACAAAACTTACACAACTTTTATAGGACAGAATAGTCCATAACTTCAACTTTAGGACATACAGTCCACAACTTATAATAGAACCCTAGAATCCCGACGCCTCGACTACTAGGTTCGCCTTTCAACTTTAAAATTATTTTTGTTATGTGAAATATAAATCAAAAACAAAATCTCCTCAACTTATCCAAGTTGTCGGAATAACACCGTTGTGTAAAACTAATTTACAGGAAATCATTTTTTGTTGGAAATTCATTTATAGAATCATAAAATCACCCAAAAACTCATTTTCTTCTGAAAATCTTTGTTTGAAACTTTAGTTCAAAGAAAAAAATATTGATTTGAGACTAATTCTTGGTTCTAAAAAATATGGCTGTTTTTAAAAATGCTTTCCGTAAATATTTTCAGAATTAATCATCGTTTGGAATTTAAAAAATGTTTTAAGTAAAAATTTGACTTTTCTCTAAAATAATTTTCTCTAAATTATAATTAAGTTATTTTTGAAAATTAACTTTTTATAATAACCTTTCATATTATTTTTTAATTTCTTACGTAAAAATTAGAAGTACTAAATTATTTTCATGGCTATGCCCTCACTGTGACTCATAGATCACTCTTACACCAATAAATCATTAAAATAATAGTATTTTCTACTATTCCACATTTTAACCAATCAAATAATTAAATATTATTATATTACTATATTCCACCAATTAAAAATTTGATATTTCTTATAAATCTTTTTAACGCTTTTATCTTTGTAATTAATTGAGCACTAACCACTATCAGGTTTTTCAATCAACAATCAACATCAATAAACATTCTACGTCAACATTATAACATATAATACTGTTTATAACATGCATTAAAATACTATAACAATTAACTGTAGATAATCAATTAAAAGCAGATAAATTAACTATGCAAGATAATTTAAAACACCACAAACACACTCAAATAAATTATACAGACCACATACTGATAGCATATAGCTAATGGAAAAATCCCTCAAGTATTCTCCTTATGTAACACCCTGGTTTTACACATATGATTAATTATTTTATTTGGATGTTTATGTTTATTTTGTTATGTGGTTTAGTTTGAGTAATTGAATTACTCTCTTCAAATTATTTTATTGGGTACGTTAGCACTGACTTATTTCAGTGAATGCATGCTTACTAGACAATAATTTATGTTATTGTCACTATTATTACCAGTACGGAAAAATGTTTTAAATAATGATTAAGAGAAAATCATTTCCATATTTTCATTCTATTTAATTTTAGATTTGAAAATAAACTGGTTTGACATTAATCGGAGATTAAATGTTGGACCATGGATTTTCTTAGTTGATCAATCCAACTATCAATCTCTACTTTATTTCAAATTTTGAAAGTATATATTTGTCACCCTTTATTTTTGGATTCAAAAACTAAAAACTTGTTTATTTTTAGGCTTAATATTTATCACTCATTCTGTACTCACTAGTACAAAAATCAGAAATTCTCTCTTCTCTCTCCTTTACACTCGACGTCCCCCCCCCCCCCCCCCCAACAGTCTTTCTTCTTTTATTTTCTTTCTTCTTCCTTTTGCAGCAGACCCATCCCTCTCTCCCTTAATCTTCATCTTCATCATCCACCTTCCCTCCTTCAACCGGGCCGTGCGCCGCCCTACACCGCCACCTGGACTGTGACCGCTGTCGACCTAGCCGCATGAGAAAAAGACAGTCGCGACCCAGCTCGTCGTCCCGCTCGCACCTGGACCACCAGTTTTCGCCACTTCAGTGCTTTCACGATATTCTGTTCGTGTTCTCCTTCATCTTCGGTTGGTTAGCACAAAAACCCCTTTTCAGTCGTCGTTTCAGAGCCACTCGCCGGAGTCATCGTGACGCTGCCGCCTCTACACCCCAAGATAACCACCTTGTCATCTTTACTCTTCCCCTTGGGTGAGTTTCTTACCCCTAATCCCTTGTGATTTTGAAAACCTAACCCTAAGATTTTGATTTCAGTTTCAAAGTGCGAAATTAACACTTGTTTTTATGCAATTGGGACTATAAATTAGTGTTTTATTAAACTAATTTTATTATCCTTTAATCAAATGAGTTTTCTCCAAATTGTGTTTAGGAACCCTAAACCCCAATTTGATTTTATTAGAAATTGATTGTGTTTCTATAGGATTAACTATGTTTTATTCAAATTAGGACCTTTAATTTGAGATTTCTAAGTTCAATTTCATGTTTCTCAAACCAAATCAAATGTTCCACAATTTTAATTATGGATCCTTTTTACCCAAATCGATGTTATTGAGAAATTGATTCTATTTACTGAATTAAATGTATGGTTTCTTTTGATTATATGTTTTGAGGATGAAAATTGAACTGGTGAATTTGTTTGTTGTTATCATGCTTGGTTTGTGTCTCCGTGATGTTGAACACGGCTATGCTTACTTAGTGGAGTAGAGTTTGCACTCTTGGAACTAACGTGAGCATTAAGACGAGGATCCTTTACTTGTCTTCAAATGTAAGGGGAGCTTGCCTAGGGATATTCAATGACTATATGCATGTGTGTATGTGTTTACTTGAGTGATTTGAATATTATTATGATATGGAGAAAATACTTGAATGACTTGTTTACTTGAACTATTGTGATTATTACTTGAAGTTGATTATTACTTGCCTTAAAGTATTGCGAGTTGTATATATGTGATGAACTGTCGTTAACTGTGATATTATTGAGAATATATAACTGTTGATTGAAGTTTGAGAAGCCGGACTTGAGTTTGTGCACAATGATTATAAGGATTAAAAGCCTTAATAAGCCTTGAATAGAACTGGGAAAGTATTGGTTTCATTTATAAAAGTTCCTTGTTTAAAACGCTTACTTCAAGAGAATGAGATTCTAGTTTTGAAAAGAAACACTGAAGTGTTTTTAAGTCAATAGAAATTACCTTTATATGATCCAAAGTTTGTACAAGAGAAAACCTTTTTTGAAACTATGTGTTTTATAAAGGAAAAACCCCTTTGAAAATATTTGGCTTTATTCCATCAAGGATTTCAAAAGCAAACAAATTTCCAAATGTTTTATAAAAGACTTTGTAAAGGAAAAGATTTTCTCCTAAATGATTTAGAAATGTTCCGATTACTTGGATAAGTGACCGAGGTTTTGTTTTGGTTTTTGATTTTCACTGAGCGAAAAGTAAGCACATGTGAAAGAAAATACTAGTTCGCGAGACGTCGCCTCTAGCATTCAGTTTATACACATGATCTGGGATCCGTGTCAAGAATTATGGACCAAGGGTCCTAATCGTGATATTATGGGTTAGGAGTCCTAATTTTGGAATTGAGGACTGTGTGCCCTAATTTCGTTGTTATGGGCTAGGAGTCCTTATCATGTTGAAATGAAACATGGATAAAACTATAATTATTTCTACGACCACAACCTTGGACCGCGGCATCGGTCTAAGGTGTTGTGATTGAGCACTCAGACTGTGTGTCCTATGTTATTGATTTTCAAGTAATGAAAATTGTGAATAGTCGTTAGCTTTGGGCTTCGACAACGGAAAAGAGTGAACACAAAGAAAAGTCTCGATAATGAAAAGTCTTTTATTCATATGCATTTCCCCTTAGCAGACGTGCTTGAGTTAACCGAATACCCGCTTAAGATGTGGTATTCGATGAGGTATACATCCGAATGGCCATTATATGGGATTCGTGATGATGTTGATCCGGGTACATGAGGTGACGGAGACAACTTGACAAACGTGGTGTATGAGCCTGATCAACTCTTTCTTTCTTAATGATAAAATGGTGATGGTATCTCATGAGATTAAGATTAGAGCCTGATGACTGAAGTGTCATGCATTATCTTTATAAAATTGATTGATTCGGGTATGAGACCCACTGAAATAATACTTGTTGTGTACCTATGAATAATGTTTAAAATGTTAATATGCCAATGTGTTGTATGTATCATGTATATGGTTGTTGTGTGATATATCCATTTGTCGGTATCTCACCCTTACAGATATATCAAGTTTCTTCTAGTTCGCTATTGTACCTTGGGTACTTTAGTACAGATGGTGCAGAGGAGTCTTCCTAAGTCACTCAGACTTAGATTTGGTTGTTTGATGAAGTATTTGAGTGTCGAATGATCACATGAGTTTTCCTCAGGAATAACTTTTAGAACGACCAGCTTATGGTTTGAGACTTAGATTTTTGATAGTATGTATGAGTATGGCTCAGGGAGTCTTTATTTTAAAATGAAATGTTTATGGCTCGGAGAGCATCTCTTTTGAATGAAAACCTAAGCTTTTCCTTTTGGGTCATGTATAGCTTATTGATGTAACTATTTTTAGCATATTACTGCTAGGTTGTATTTGGTGTAACTGGAATTTTGGAATGAAAATGTAATTATTTAGCAAGTGTTCTTTTACCTGGGATGTTCGAATTATAGAGGAGACTCTGTCGAAATTTTTGTAAAAATACTAGCTTTTATTCAAGTATATCTCTAAATTAAATAGGCTTGCCAGGCTAGGATTGTAAGCCTGTGTGCCGATCAAGGCTTAGGTTTGGAGTCGTGACAAATCTTTATACCCAATTTCAGACGCTTACGTACTTATATAAATTATTTTCCGAAAGGAACCAGCAAATTATTATTTTTATTTAAATTCCACATGTGTTACGTAGTAATACCTAGTGGGGGTGTTACACCTTATCTCTTGAAGTCTCTGATTCCTTTCTTGAAGTGATTTCCCTGATTCGCTTCCGGTTTCCTCCGCGAAACTCAGAACAAACCAACAAGGTTTATCCTTCACAACAAACATCACACAATTAATAAAAATCAAACAACAAAACACTCTAATTCCTAAGACTATGGTTCGGCCTTCACAAAATAATTTGGCTAGGGATGTTGAAATTTTACAAACTCTTGGATTAATGATCCTTGAGTACTAGGAAGACATCATCAATGATCATAAACTAAAAACTTTAAACAAAACAATCCAACTCAATAAGTTATGGTTTCGACCTCAACAATAAAATTATGCTAGAAAATTTCTTTGGTTTCAAGCTCTTGGATTTAACATGTATAGATATTAGAGAGATTGAATCAAGTGTTCTATTTCAGAAATTGAAACAAAACTCATCCAAATCCACCTAGAATTGGATTCGGCCTTGATTCATAAAGTAGGCTAGAGATTTTCAAAATTCTCAAGCTTCTAGATTTAATAACAATAGGTATTGCATAGATGAAATCAAGTGTTAAATGATAGAAATTGAAACAAACTCATCTAGTCTCTCAAAGACTTAGATTCGGCCCACTATGAAAGAATAGGAAAGAAATTTTCTCTTGATTCATGCTCTTAAATCATGAATATAGAGATCACATTGAGTTCATAGAAATTGGAATCACATTAAAAGGATTTTTCTATGATTTTCTAGAGATTTTTGTAGTTCTAGTCCTAGGAATTTCAAATGATGATCATGGCCTTGAATCAAGAAAATAAATGAAGAACATATAGTTTATTGATGATGAGAAGTAAGGTATACCTTTTGGAATTATAAAAATAACAAGAGATCTATCAGTTGCTTCACAAATTTTTGTTATGGAAACTTAGAGAATTTGAGAGAAAGTGTGAGGAAGAAGATGAAGTTGATGAAATGAGAGTGATAAGGCCTCATTTGATGGCTTGGGCCATAGGAATGGAGGGGTAAAGGAGTCCAAATTGATTTTCATTTGAGGACAAAGGTGTAATTTCACTTGGGGGCAATTTTGACATTCAATTAATACTTAAGGACATAATCGTCTTTTCATGCATAAGGTAATCATGAGGAAATGTGGCTGATTTTGAACCACAAAAACAAGATGAAGAAGCAAAATTGAAGTTGTCTTGCCTTAACCATGGTTAATGTTTAACTAAGATAGGTTAGGTTAGGGGTATTTTGGTCTTTTCACACTTAAACCCATCATTACATAAATTAAATGCTAGGTGAGTCACCCCTATGACTCACCACCCTAGGTGGCAAGATGTCTCCTCATCCGATGTCGGGTTTTGTCTCTGCATATCCGTTCTCGACTCCGTTGATTGCCCGATTTAGGTTTTTACGCTCGAATAAGGTAAAATAACTTATTTATTTTGAAAATTTTCAAAATAACCACTATCGTTGTAAATGGGATATAAAATTTATCCATTTTGTTCTCGGGTGAAAATTAGGTTTTCTGATCAATAAAATCTTACCATTAGTGAAAACGCAGACCGATTTTCGTTTGAATTTTCAACCCAAAATTTAACGTAACTCTTCACGATAAAGTAGAGTATAAATATGACTTTGGTTTATCCAAAATAATTTTCTAAAAACGTTTATTTATATTTATACCGATCTTAGAAAGCATAAAAATCGGGGTGTTACAAATATAATCATTACTACTTTATAATTAATATAACTATTAAGAAATCAAATGATTATATACTTATTTATATAGAATCATCCAGTCAAAAAAATATAATGGTGTTATTTTAAATAAATGATATAAATTAAATATTATACTTATTTAGATGCAATAGATTTAATAAACTAAATTTAGAATGTTTCATTAACCATTTAGTCAACTAATATATACAATAGTCATACAATTAATAATTTTATTTGAAAATAAAGTTAGCTCATTCAAAAAAATCAATTCGGTCTACATTCTAATTAATATAGTTTCAAACTTTGAAATCATAATTTTTTCGTTTAATTAATTTATTAGTTAATTAAATTTGATAATATTTGATATGACGTGGAAAAATCACTAAACCTAAAAATATATTAATTAAAATTAACACTTTTATTATTTAAAAATGTTAAAATATGTACCGTTAAATAAATGTGTACAACAATTTTGATATTAGAGGGCATTGAAAGACCAAGCTCTTTCAATCAGATTTTCTCCATATGCAACAGTCGGGGATCTAATTATTGACCACTTACTTGAGGGGTCCGAACCCGTTACCACTCGAACCAATCACATGTTGGGAACTATTTTAGATTTAATTTAATATATTTGATGAATTTGACAAAATAATGAATTTAATTTAGGAAGTTTGAAGCAAATTTGAAAAAAGTTTTTAAATTATTTTAAAATCAATCACATTTTTCCATATCATCTATGTAGAATTAACTATCAAATAAATATTATTAATTTTTTGTTAGGAACTCACCGTAATTAGGGCCTTTGGTTCCCCCAAAGGGTCCACGAAGTATCGCCACAAGATTAGATCCTTTAGACCCGCTATCGGACTAATCTCCGCTCGGGTTCTTAGTTAGTTAAGGTTCTTCGTCCCTCCCCAAAGATGTGTTATGTGGGATTCGAACCCAGGTTCTCTCCCACAAACTCAGCCTACGCAACCAACTGAGTCACACTCGTTATGTAATAAATATTAGGGTAAAGGCCCATTTTGGTCCCTGACAAAAAATGCGGAGGCCATTTTACTCCCTGACAAAAAAATAACTACTATGTTAGTCCTTGACAATTACTAACGTGGGACACGTTAGTCCCTGTGTTGGTTTCCCTTAGCCAGCGTCCGTTAGTTGGGTGACGTGACCGTTAAATCATCCTAGCTGGCCCTATTATCTCTGCCCAGTTGGATTTTAATTTATTTTTCAATTTTTTAATCTTTCAATAGCCCAAAACGGCGTCGTTTTGGTCCATTTAGAAAAGAAGCTTCAGCTTCTTCTTCTTCCCTGTAAACTGCTTCAAGAACCCTAATTCTAAACCCAGTAGCCTTAACCTTCACTAACGGCTACAAACTTATACATGGCCAGCTCCCAGTGGCTACGGCGGCCAAGATTTGTATGCAATTTCTAAACTTTGAAAAGGTCAGAGTTCAATCATTGTATAAACCCCTTTTGTTTCTTTTCCCCTTAAACACTTTCAAGCTTGAGTCTTTGTTCTTCATTCCGCTTCATTCCATTGTAATTTAAATTTTTCTTGTTGGTTTTTTTTCTTCTCGTAACTATGTTTTGCCCCAAGTCAGTGATCTCTTCCCCTTTACTTCAAATTCCAAAATCTGAAGTTCGAAGCTTTTGAATTTGGTGAAACAACGAGGGTTTACATTGGTGCAGTGATGTAATGTTCGCTTCTTGTTGTTCCACGCAAGCTTGATGTTTCATACCCGGGTTTGGTGATTCAAACTTAAGGTTTTGATTTGTCGTTCAATTCAATGGATTCAGTTTGATTTGCAAGTTTCGTGCCTCTAGATAGCGAGTTTTGTTGCGGTTTGATCTCTAGGGTTTTGGCAATGAGAACATGAGATTTGGCTTTGCATTGTGTGGTGTTTTGGCGTTGAGAACATGTGAAATTGTTGCTGCTATTTTGTTCAAAGTTGAAGTCTTGTTCCATAATTTGCTACATTGTGGACTTTTCATTTGAGATGTTAACTCTATTATTGAGATTAATTTCAGCTGCTATGTGAGGTTGGAGATGTTGGTGTAAGCCCTAGAGGCCAATGTGTTTCTTAGACTTACATTTGTATCTTGCCATTATATATATATATGATATGAGGCATTCCAGTTTATTGTGTTACTTGTTTAAACATAATAAAGTCCTTAGGATAGAAATTTCAGTTTAATAGAATATCAAGTACATGACTTGATCGTGAGACACTATTGAACAATGAAATACTATTCTTAAATATCCGTAGTCAAGTATTTTATTAATAAGGACAATAATAATACATTGAGACTATTATGTGTGCAGACTGATGACCATATCTCACGGGTCATGGATATGAGATATCGAGTCGCCACATAGGTACACATTTGATTAATTATGTACTGGATTGACCCACCATGAGAACACTACATGGAGTGTTATGTGAGTGTCATAAGTAGTTCTCATAGTGACAATGGTGTATGCAATCCTTACATGAGGAGTCGTGTGCTTTAATATCGTCAAACGTCATCTGTAATAGGACGATTATAAAGACGGTCATTGGGCATACCACGAGCCATGCAGAGGGATGTGAGTGACCTAGATGGAATTTGTCCCTCCTACATAACAGGAGTAAAATCTGTGGGCCCCCTGATAGAGTGAGACTGTAAAATGCATGGCCGTTCTGAAATGAGTCAATATGAGATATTGACCTCATTTGTTGTTAAGTCTACTCGGGTATCAGGGAACATGATATTGAACCATACAAGGGTGACACATTCTATGTCTTGTGTTCAATATAGATATATGGACAAAGGGATAATAATGCACACGAATATTTGTCATAGAAAGGTTTCGTCAAATCACTGATTTTCTCACTACATAGGTGGCAGTGATGTATTGCTAGATACCGCTCACTGTTTGTAATATTAAATGGGATTTAATATTACTACTGACGTTTTGGAACCTATAGGGTCACACACATAAGAGCGGATCAAAAGAAGCATTAAAAGGAGAGTTGGACTCTTCTATTGGGCCTAGCGCATAGTACATGGGGCTTAGGTCAAACGCTGCTCACTAACTCACTTAAGGAGGTGCTACTATAAGTAGGCCACTTAAGCTATTGTGCCTACACGGTTTTTACCCTGGCCGCACATAGAGAGTGATAGTGAGCAGCAGGTCTCGGTTTTCGAAGCTAGCACTGTGAGGCAGAGACGCTTCGTGTTCGTGATGTTGGACGTTCACGGGATCTGCTCATGTGGATACCTTAGAGACACCGTTCGTGCGGTGTTCGTGATAGACAATTTCAATCAATTCTCATTGCTTCAAGAGGTAAATCTTCTAACCATGAATCATGACCATTCGCAAGGATCCTTCGATGGGAATTTTTTTTCCGCTGCGTTATTTTGTTTTATACGCAAATTCCCAACAGTGGTATCAGAGCCGCTTGTGAAACCATGATTCTGTTACGTGGTTTACCTGTTATGTATGATAACATGTTAATAATGTGAATCATTTTTCTGAAAATTGTTTTCTGAAAATCGTTTACATCCATTTTTGTGAAACCTTGTTTCTGTAATTTTCGTATGTATATGATATATGCGTCTATAGCATGTTTATGTATATATATACGATATCTACATTGGTTCTGGAATCCTTATTATGTTCTGTGATGGCGTCAAGTGTTGATGTTAAACATGATTGGTTTCAGTTCTCTGTTGGCGGCGTTAAAGGGTGTCAGACATGAAAAGTTCATGTTCTTGCGGCTGAGGTTCCAAGGGTTGAAACCCTAGCCGCCGTTCCTTGCAGCGTGAAGTGTCACGGGCCTTGCGGTTTTAGGGTTGAGAGGTTGAAGCCCTAACCGCCAAGGAAGCGGGAACCCCGTGCTACCTCTGCGTAGTGTGTTATTTCGAAATTCAATTTTTGAAATCTTTTATGTCACCATTTAATAACAACGTCAATTACAATAAATGTGATTTATAGTAACATCAGTTACAATAAATGTGATTTATAGTAACATCAATTACAATAAATGTGATTTATTATATATATGTGTTATGTTTTCAAAATTCAGATTTGAAATCTCTAATTAATAATAATAATAATAATAATAATAATAATAATAATAATAATAATAATAATAATTGTGTATTATTATTGGTTGTTACTATTTATTTGGTAATGTATGGTGAATGGTTATGGCCTTAGTCCTTTAATCTTTTGGTTTATATTTTGAAATACGGCCTGCGTGTCGTGCCTTTCTCTTATATTCCATATGTATATTCTTTTCTCATCTCACTCCCCTCATATGTAAAATGAGGTTTCTGTTTATGTAATGTAATGATGGAGACAAGAAGACGTTATCCTGTGGGAGATCATGCTTGGAGAAGCCTGGACGCTCCTAGGTTTCAGTTTAGATTCTCTCATTGCTTGGGAGAATCAATGCGTTAGGGGCCATAACCATATCACATTTATTTGCCTTATATATGTATGAGATGCATGTATGTATATAGTATGTTAAAAGGGGTTTAACTATTATATGTATGAGATGCATGTATGTAAATAGTAAGTTAAAGAGTTTAACAAATGATGAGATCAAATTTTAATCAAATCCCTAAAAAGGAAATATTAAGTCACATTTAAAGGCCTTCCAATGCATGGCACTCGTCAAGACTATGATTGATTAAGTGTGGGTCCGCCAAAGCGGGGTGCCTTTATCTATAATAGTAAGACGCGATGGGACAAATGTAATGTTCAACTGCTATCCATTGGGTCTGACTTAACTAAGCCAACTTCAATAGGATTGAAAGGCTTAGAGGCTTAAAAGTTGGGCTTTAGTCCATGTGATGGATTAGAATAAGAGTTATTCACCCAACTATCCAAGAGTTGCATGAGATGCAATCAGAAAGTGTTTCCTACCTATATAACCGAATTTTGAGTGATCAGCCAAAACTGACTTAAAGCTAGGTGAAACATGGATCTTGGCCCACTAGAAAATCTTCCAACAAGATTTTCCGAATTAATGATGAGGGTCATTGTTTTGAGTAAAATAGTGGGAGGCGTATTTAATTAAAGACCTTATTAAATAACTTCATGGAATGATACTTATATTTTGCATATTTATCTCTGTAGATTATCATGGCATCAAACACATCAAGTAACCTGTCATTGCGATCCGTCCTTGAGAAGGACAAACTATCCGGAACAAATTTTCTGGACTGGTACAGAAACTTGAGGATTGTCCTCAAACATGAGAAAAAGTTGTATGTTCTTGAGGGGCCTATTCCCGAGGAGCCACCGGCTTCAAGTGCTCCTAGGGCTAACAGAGATGCTTATAAGAAGAATCAGGATGACGCCTTAGACGTTGGCTGTCTTATGCTTGCTACCATGACCTCTGAGCTGCAAAAGCAACTTGAGACCATGGAGGCGTACGATATGATCGTGCACCTCCAGATGCTCTACCAAGAGCAAGCAAGGCATGAGCGGTTCGAAGTTTCCAGAGCCCTTTTCTAGTCTAAATTGGCAGAAGGAAGCCCTGTGAGTCCTCATGTACTCCAGATGATCGGGTACATTAAGAATCTCGAGAGACTGGGATTTCCTTTAGGACAAGAGTTGGCCACCGACTTAGTTCTGCAATCGTTGCCTGAGAGCTATAGTTAGTTTGTCATGAACTATAATATGAATGATCTTGACAAACCTTTGCCAGAATTGTTGAGCATGTTGAGAACTGCTGAACAAAATATTAACAAAGGAAAGGGGAAGGCCATTTTGATGGTCCAGGCTGGAAATAGCAAGAAGCAGCCCAAGAAGCCCACGCACAAACAAAAGTGCAAGGGCAAGGGCAAGGCCATCAACAAGATCAAGCCCAGTGCTTCTGGCTTGAAGCCTGTGGGTGGTGTGGCTAAGGAAGGCAATTGCTTCCATTGTGGTCGGACCGGACATTGGAAGAGGAACTGCCCAAAATACCTGGAAGAAATCAAGAAGAAGAAGGGAAGTGAGACTTCCACTTCAGGTGTGTTTGTTATAGAAGTCAATTTATCTACTTCTGCATCATGGGTATTAGATACTGGATGTGGTTCTCACATTTGTACAAATGTGCAGGATCTAAACAGGAGTAGACCATTGGCAAAGGGCGAAGTCGACCTACGAGTTGGAAATGGAGCAAAGGTTCCTGCTTTAGATGTAGGGACTTATGTATTGACTTTGCCCACTGGGCTTACTATTCAGTTAGAGAACTGTTATTTTGTGCCTGCAATTAGTAGAAATATCATTTCTGTTTCTTGTTTAGACAAGATTGGTTTTTCTTTTATAATAAAGAACAAAAGTTGTTCTATTTATTTGGATGATATTTTCTATGCTAGTGCACACATGAGTAATGGGCTTTATGTCCTTGATCTTGAAATGCCCATCTATAACATAAATACTAAGAGGTTCAAACCAAATGAGTTGAACCCATCTTATCTTTGTCATTGTCGTTTAGGCCATATAAATGAGAAGCGCATTTCGAAGCTCCATAAAGATGAACTCTTGGACTCATTTGATTATGAATCATATGAGATATGTGAGTCTTGTTTATTGGGAAAGTTGACTAAAGCTCCATTCACCGGAAAAGGTGAAAGAGCTAACGATCTTTTGGGTCTTATACATAGCGATGTATGCGGACCCCTAAACACATTAGCTAGAGGTGGTTTTCAGTACTTCATCACATTCACTGATGATTTCAGTAGATATGGATCTGTGTATCTTATGAAACATAAATCGGAATCCTTTGAAAAGTTCAAGGAATTCAAAAATGAGGTACAAAACCAACTTGGTAAAAATATTAAAACTCTTCGATCAGATCGAGGTGGTGAATATTTGAGCCTAGAGTTTGATGATCATCTGAGAGAGAGTGGAATTTTATCTCAACTCACTCCACCTGGAACACCACAATGGAATGGTGTTTCTGAGAGGAGAAATCGAACCTTGTTGGACATGGTTCGGTCTATGATGAGTCATGCAAACCTTCCAAACTATTTCTGGGGACATGCTATATTAACAGCAGCTTTTACACTTAACCGTGTTCCATCCAAAGCGGTAGAAAAGACACCATATGAGATATGGACTGGTAGACGACCCAGCGTGTCTTTTATGAAGATTTGGGGTTGTGAAGCATATGTAAAATGTCAAGTTTCTAATAAGCTTGATCCCAAATCTAATAAATGCTTCTTTGTGGGGTATCCCAAAGAAACCAAGGGATACTATTTCTATAATCCTTCCGAAGGCAAAGTGTTTGTCGCACGGTCTGGTGTATTCCTAGAAAAGGAGTTTATCTCCATAGGAACCAGTGGGAGGAAGATAGAACTTGAAGAAATTCAAGAATCATAGAGTAGTGACCTACCATTGGTGGAACATGAGCAACCTTCACAAAATGTTGTGGAGGAACAACCTGCTCCAGTAGCACAAGACCAGCGTAGGTCTAACAGGATACGTCACCAGCCTGAGAGATATGGATTTCTCATGACTCCACAAGGTGATGTATTGCTCATGGATCAAGATGAACCTGTGACTTACCAGGAGGCCATCACTGGCCCAGAATCTGAGAAGTGGCTTGAGGCCATGAAATCTGAGATGGATTCCATGTACACCAACCAGGTATGGACCTTGGTAGAGCCACCTGAAGGGGTGAAACCCATAGGGTGCAAGTGGGTTTTCAAAAAGAAAACTGACATGGATGGTAAGGTACATACCTTTAAGGCGCGATTGGTCGCTAAGGGTTTCAAGCAAATTCATGGTGTCGACTATGATGAGACCTTTTCGCTTGTTGCGATGCTTAAATCCGTCCGGATCTTACTTGCTATCGCTGCATACCATGATTATGAGATATGGCAGATGATGTCAAAACTGCTTTCCTTAATGGAAAGCTTCTTGAGGATGTGTACATGACACAACCTGACGGCTTTGGCATTTCAGAGGATGCCGGAAATGTATGTAAATTGCAGCGATCAATCTATGGATTGAAGCAAGCTTCCAGAAGTTGGAACCTTCGTTTTGATGATGCTGTAAGACAGTACAGATTCATCAAAAATGAAGATGAACCTTGTGTCTACAAGAAGGTTAGTGGGAGCATTGTTGTTTTTCTGGTGTTATATGTAGATGACATATTACTCATTGGAAATGACATCCCTACACTACAAAATGTAAAGACATGGTTAGGGAATTGCTTCTCTATGAAAGATTTGGGTGAAGCTACCTATGTATTGGGAATCAGGATCTATAGGGATAGATAGCTGAAATTGCTTGGCCTAAGTCAGAGTACATACATAGACAAAGTGTTGAGACACTTTAACATGCATGAATCCAAGAAAGGACTCTTTCCTATGTCACATGGTATATGCCTATCAAAGGCACAATCCCCTTCCACTCAAGAAGAAAGGGATCACATGAGTAAGATTCCATATGCATCCGCAATTGGATCTATCATGTATGCCATGTTATGTACTCGACCAGATGTATCGTATGCTTTAAGCATAACGAGCGGTACCGATCGATCCTGGTGAAAGTCAATCGTCTCTGTGTCAAGACCATCCTTAAGTACTTGAGAAGAACTAAGGATTCGTTCTTGGTATATGGAGGCGAGGAAGAGCTTGCTGTAAAAGGTTACACCGATGCTAGCTTCCAAACCGATAAGGATGATTCCAGATCGCAATCTGGTTATGTGTTCTTCCTGAATGGCGGGGCAGTGAGCTAGAAGAGTTCAAACCAAGAGACAGTCGCCGATTCTACTACAGAGGCTGAGTATATTGCCGCCTCCAATGCAGCAAAGGAGGCTGTTTGGATTAGGAAGTACATTGCTGAGCTTGGTACAGTTCCTAGTATTGTGGACCCCATTGATCTCTATTGTGATAACAATGGGGCCATTGCACAAGCTAAGGAACCTAGATCTCATCAGCGATCCAAACATATACTTAGGCGCTTCCATCTCATTCGAGAGATTATCGATAGAGGAGATATGAAAATATGCAGAGTACCAACACTTGATAACGTTGTTGACCCACTTACGAAACCTCTTGCTCAACAGAAGCACGAAGGTCACACTAGATCGATGGGCATTAGATTTATGCCTGATTGGCTCTAGTGCTAGTGGGAGATTGTTGGTGTAAGCCCTAGAGGCCAGTGTGTTTCTTAGACTTACATTTGTATCTTGCCATTATATATTTTTATATATATATATATATATATATATATATATATATATATATATATATATATATATATATATATGAGGCATTCTAGTTTATTGTGTTACTTGTTTAAACATAATAAAGTCCTTAGGATAGAAATTTCAGTTTAATAGAATATCAAGTACATGACTTGATCGTGAGACACTATTGAACAATGAAATACTATTCTTAAATATCCGTAGTCAAGTATTTTATTAATAAGGACAATAATAATTCATTGAGACTATTATGTGTGCAGACTGATGACCATATCTCACGGGTCATGGATATGAGATATCGAGTCGCCACATAGGTACACATTTGATTAATGATGTACTGGATTGACCCACCATGAGAACACTACATGGAGCGTTATGTGAGTGTCATAAGTAGTTCTCATAGTGACAATGGTGTATGCAATCCTTCGACCTGAAATCGCTACGATCCCTACATGAGGAGTCGTGTGCTTTAATATCGTCAAACATCATCTGTAATAGGATGATTATAAAGACGGTCATTGGGCATACCACGAGCCATGCAGAGGGATGTGAGTGACCTAGATGGAATTTGTCCCTCATACATAACAGGAGTAATATCTGTGGGCCCCCTGATAGAGTGAGACTGTAAAATGCATGGCCGTGCTGAAATGAGTCAATATTAGATATTAACCTCATTTGTTGTTAAGTCTACTCGGGTATCAGGGAACATGATATTGAACCATACAAGGGTGACACATTCTATGTCTTGTGTTCAATATAGATATATGGACAAAGGGATAATAATGCACATGAATATTTGTCACAGAAAGGTTTTGTCAAATCACTGACTTTCTCACTACTTAGGTGGCAGTGATGTATTGCTAGATACCGCTCACTGTTTGTAATATTAAATGGGATTTAATATTACTACTAACGTTTTGGGAACCTATAGGGTCACACACATAAGAGTGGATCAAAAGAAGCATTAAAAGGAGAGTTGGACTCTTCTATTGGGCCTAGCGCATAGTACACGGGGCTTAGGTCAAACGCTGCTCACTAACTCACTTAAGGAGGTGCTACTATAAGTAGACCACTTAAGCTATTGTGCCTACACGGTTTTTACCCTGGCCGCACATAGAGAGTGACAGTGAGCAGCAGGTCTCCGTTTTCGAAGCTAGCACTATGAGGCAGAGACGCTTCGTGTTCGTGACGTTGGACGTTCATGGGATCTGCTCGTGTGGATACCTTAGAGACACCGTTCGTGCGGTGTTCGTGATAGACAATTTCAATCAATTCTCATCGCTTCAAGAGGTAAATCTTCTAACCATGAATCATGACCATTCGCTAGGATCCTTCGATGGGATTTTTTTTTCCGCTGCGTTATTTTGTTTTATACGTAAATTCCCAACAGGAGAATGTGTTTGAATAAATAATTGATAGAATGAGTTTCATTAATTTGAGGATTAGGATCGTGGCCTTTTTTTATCAAATTGTTGACATCTAATTAGGAATTGTTTTGAATAACATAATGTTGATTCTTCACTGGTTCTCAATCTGCGCACATTGATGGGGAAATAATAGGGTTGATGCACATGAGATTGGGGCAGATTTGAAGGTTAAGAAATTAGGGTTCTTCAGGTTTCAAACTGACCTGCTAACAGGGTGAGGAAGAAGAAGCTGAATGTTGTCCAGGGACTAAAATGGGCACCACATTTTTTTTGTCAGGGACCAAAATTGGCCTTTACCCTAAATTAAAATCCAACAGGGCATAGATAATGACCAGGTAGGATGATTTAGTGGACACGTCACCCAACTAACGGACGCTGGCTAACGAAAGTCAATGCAGGGACTAACGTGTCTCACATTAGTAATTGTCAGGGACTAACGGAGTAGTTTTTTTTGTCAGGGACTAAAATGGCCTCCGTATTTTTTGTTAGGGACCAAAATGGGCGTTTACCCTAAATATTATAAATTTAAACAAATATCTTCTTATTCTTTTTTTCAGTTTTTTGTAATTTACTTTATAAAAATAATTTTTTATACAAGGCAAATAAAATAGATTATCTTAAAGTCACTTTTCAACAAATATATCTAAATATAAAACTAATTCTATTATAATTTATTAAACATGTAATTAATTATTAAAATAATTAGGATCGAATTGGTGACTTGAAACCTCATCTTGGTAAATAATTTTGAAAATGCATCAAATTGCCAAATTAATTCTAAAAGAGCACCAATGTATGGTTTGTATGGTTTCAAGGTTCAAATATCAAAATTGATTTTGTCTTGTGTTAAACTTAATTTTAGTAAAAATATAGACATGTTTGGTTATAGTCAGACAAAATGAATTTTGCCTCCAAACCTCGATTTGACTAGAAGTGATAAAAATAGCTTTTGTGTTAGGTTGAAAATTTTACAATAAATTTCACATCAAACTTACTAAATATATAAACATATATAAATCACTTATCTTCAAACTTAATTTACAAAATTAAGTTTCTTCACAATCAATTTTAGCAAATACTTACCTAAACACTAGGAATGGCAATGTGTAGGGTTTGGATAGGGTATACTATAGTACCTGTCCCCATACTCGCGTTTGAAAAAATTACCCGTACCCGCATGGGTAGCAACTTTAGTACCCTTACCCGTACCCTCTAGATACCTAAGTACTCGTACCTGCACCCGTTCCCTGTACTTTAACTGTGAAAAACAATAAATAACAAAAGAAACGTTATAACAATTAAAAAATGATTCAACGGTCTTCTAAATCTACTCATAAAATATTACAAATGAAAATATTTAAATAAATAAAAAACATCCAAAAATGAATTATAGATGCAACCAGGTTTATAAAGTTAAGAATCTTTAGATCAATTTTGGTTTTAAAATTTGCATTATAGTTAAAATTATATATAATAGTAATATAAATAAATAAATAAACAATTATATGTACATACACATATGTGCTTGTGTGGGGTGGGTAATATAGTACCCATACCCGCACCAGTACCCATTCAAATTTGTGGGTAATTACCCGTACCTGGACCCTTACCCATTGTGTTGATAATTACCCTATCCATTGTGGGTAATTTTTGTGGATACTCCATGGACTGGATACAAATTGTCATCCCTACCAAACACACACTTAATGAAAAAGCTGACTTCCAAGACCTTTCAAAAAATCTTTTTTTTAGATAAGCTAGATTTGAAAGGTCTCAACCCACTCAACCGGCAGATTTGATCTGTTTATCAAAACACTGATCCTTGCTTTTGTTGTTGGTGTCTTGCCTCGATTAATGAAGAATTATAAAGCTTAAGAACTCGATGACATGGTTTGTGTTGCTCTACTTAAAATGGATGGTCCAATTAATCTCATCACATTTGTGTCACATGTGGGTAATATTATTAATGACTTGTTTGCTTTTCAAGCTTTACAGTTGATGGTCACAACAAATTTTTTTTATTTTTATAAGCCATAGTATAATATAAAGGAGCAGAGATACTCAAACTCATGTATTGGCCGCAACAATGCTTGTTAATTCTTATACAACAATTTATATCTCATATATCTTATATATGTACTAAGATGACATAGTTAAGCATGCATTGTTTGAGTCAAAAAATAAAATGGATTGTCAGGTGGTAAATTATTATTGAAAAGTGTAACTTTTAAGAGTTCAATATCATGTAAGATTTAGGCTTAATTGCTGTTTTGGTCCTCCAACTTTAGCTTATATGTGATTTTAGTCCCTCCAAATTTTTTTTGAGCACATTTGATCCTCCAATTTTTGAAATGGTGCAACACTAGTCCTCCATCCACCAACCGTTAGTTTTCTAACAGAAATTTCTTAGGTGGCAAACGTCTTGCCATACACAATTGATATTTATTTAATTAAAATAATTAATAATTAAATAAAAGAAAACTTAAATGAAATGTCTAGTAGGTCACGTGATATCCTTATGCTATTCTTTCTTATAGATCTGCCTCTACCTCGATATCTCTAAACTAGCATTAGACATTAAAAGATTTATTTGAGAAATTTTAGAAGTGTAAAATCTTTCAATAAAAAAAAAGTTTAAATCTTAATTGCAATGTTGTAAAGTAGAAGGATCCATTTGTAAAGTTGGTAATGTGATACTCAATGAAACAAACCCACCGTCAAATAAGCATAATGTTGAATACTCAGTCTCTTTCATAATCAAACGCAGTTCTGGGAGTAATGAATGGCACCTCACAACCGATGGTACAATGTGATGCAGATCACCAACACCCACACCAACCATTTTGAGTCCCATGTCGACAAAACTCTGGACATCAATCACCGGCAACTAGTCTTTCTTTTTGTGGGCCGGCCCTTTCCAACCATGTCCCTAGCCCCTTCAATTTGTGGGTTGTGTGGGTTGGGCCCTCAAAAGCCTCACTATTGAGTGGGTCAAGTCAAGCAGGGCTGTTAGTTTGGGCTCAATGGGGATTGGCCCCAGGGCTTGGGGCTAGATTGACAGCTCTAATTAGTGGTAAGAATTTTGAGACTCTCGTGATTAGTTCAACCCCTATGCATCCTAATATATTTCATGATATGAAAATTCTTGCCAAGTTTTTGGGAGATAGGGATGAGGAAGATTTAGTAAAGGACTCTCTTATAGAAGAGAAGAATAATGATATTGTAGCTGAGGATGATTCTAGTTTCACAATGGTTATGACTAAATCAAATATAACCTAATTTTTTTTCCTGATTCTTGTTTATTGCCTGGGTTTTGGTTTATGTCCTCATGGTTTTTTTTTTCAATAAATTTATGGTGATATAGGATCACAATGCTTAAAAAAAAGATGAAAAGATAAAAAAGAGTCTTTTTAAGTGAAAAAAAGTTATTTCTCCTCCATCTAAAGTCTTGAGCATTATGATGGAAAGTTGAGATTATTTTTCTCTTAAATATCTTCATTCCATATTTACCCCCAAGAATATGAACATACCATTATTGGTATATGTGCAAATTCATATATACCCTTTTCGTAATTTACAATGTATAAGTGATTTTTTATATCACCTAAACGTAATAGATTATCTTAAAATCGTTTTTCAGCAAACATACCCAAATAAAAACAATTTCTGATTATAATCAATTTTTACAATAATCAATTATACATATATTCAATTATCAGAATAATTTATTCTTTTCAGCTTTCTAAAACATACTCTAAAGCGGAACTAAGGAAAGGGTCACTAGCTTGTACAAGAAAAAAGAATTTTAGGAGGATTTGATCCAAAAAAAATGAGAGATTAAAACAAAAATTGTTGTATCTCGAGGGAGTAAAATCATTTTAAGCGATATTATATTTTATATACTGAATTAGATTCGCATGCATCTCTTTAATTAATAATCGGATTAATGGTCAAAGTGGCCGGAAATATCAATCAATTATCAATTAGTACACGTTCTTAGTCATCATATAGTACACATTCTCATAAATTATTTGTACGATAATTGATCATTGACGTAAGAATGGTGTGAATAATCAATTGAAATTCATGATCATCACATAAAACACGTTGTTCACCATTGATCACAAATAAAAAATTAGTGTGCAATTATCATTTTCATTAAATATAATATAAGGCGAGCACAGCAAAAGAGTTTTTTTATTTATCTATTTCTCATTGATGGTTGATGAGTAGAGGAATAAACCACTAGCCTGTGAAGAGAGAGGGTTCCTTTTGCACTAGATGTGAAATTTATTACTAAATTAGAACTTTTCTATGGAATTAGTAAGAGCTTAAGTAATTAGTCAGAAAGAAGAAAGGAAAAAAAATATTTTGGCATCTAGATAGGGGAAATGTAGCTTAATGGTAATGCAGTTTAATCCGAACTCATAAGTTAGTGCTATTTTGGACTTGCAAGTTCTAGATATAGAATATATATTCAATCTTTCATGATAACTAATTTAGATATGCTTCTATAAATTATGGGTTTGCTGACAAAAACCATGTATAAGCGTGAGAACTTTTAAGGCATATTGTTCACAATAAGAATTTTCTGAAGAGGGCAAAAGGAGTCCTATGGTGGTCACAATTGGAGGGTTGGGGATGAGGCATCCCTTAGCAAGGACCACAGAGAGAGACCACCAATATTCTTCTTGGATATCTATAATCTATAATCTATACATTTAGGAATCTATAATCTATAATTTATAATAATTTATAATAATAATAATGTATACATTTAGGAATAGTCTAATTAAATGTTATTCCATGTGTCGTTCTCTGAGCAAAACATCATTTAATTCAAATCCATAAATAAAATTCAATGTCACGAATCAATTAATGATATTTTTTAAAAAGGGTACATCTATAATGTATAATCTATGCATTTGAGAATAATCTCATTGAATGCTATTCCATGATGTCATTCTCTGAGAAAAATGTCATTTAATTCAAATCCAAAAATCTATAATCTATAATATATAATATATACGTTTAGGAATCTATAATCTTTTTTTTATAAACCAAATTATAATCTATAATCTATACATTTAGGAATAATCTCAGTAAAACTTAAGGTCACAAATCAATTAATGATATTTTTTAAAATGGTTACAAAATCATTTTTTCATGACATTAAACATTAGACATTATATATAGTTGAAAACATCAATTAATAATGGTTATTAAAATTTTAAATTTCAAACATAGTGATGGTCAGAATGTCATTAATGAAATCAATTTGAATTTTGAAATTTCATAATTTATAAATGAAAACAATTGACACTTATTGTATGAAAACAATTTATTGCTTAAATAAATAATACAATTGTCAATTGATACTGATTAAATTAAATATGTGAATTAATATAAAGTATAAGGATTTTTTTTTAATCTTGCAAGTCTGCAACCATTTGTAATTATTTAAAATAGTGATTGATTGATTGTTAAAATAATTTAATATATTATTGTTATTTTTATTACTGTTCTATAATCTATAATCTATACATTTATGAATAATCTCATTAAATATTCTTCCATGTGTCATTCATTCTCTAAGCAAAACGTCATTTAATTCAAATCCATAAATAAACTCAAGTTCACAAATCAATTAATGATATTTTTTAAAATGGGTACAAAATCATTTTTTTCATGGCATTAAACATTATATACAGCTGAAAACATCAATTAATAATGGTTATTGAAATTTTAAATTTCAAACATAATGATGGTTAGAATGTCATTAATTAATGAAAACAATATGAATGATCTCATTAAATACTATTTAATGTGTCATTCTCTGAGCAAAACATCATTTAATCCAAATCCTGAAATAAAAATCATGGTCACAGATCAATTAATGATATTTTTTAAAATGGTTACAAAATCATTTTTTATGGCATTAAACATTATATACTGTTGAAAACGTCAATTAAAAATGGTTATTAAAATTTTAAATTTCAAACATATTGATGGTCAGAATGTCATTAATGAAAACAATAATGAAATCAATTTGAATTTTGAAATTTCATAATTCACAAATGAAAACAATTGACACTTATTGTCAATTTAGTTTTTTTTTTTTGATCAGAATTGTCAATTTAGTATGAAAACAATTTAATTCTTAAATAAATAAAACAATTGCCAATTGATACTGATTAAATTAAATATGTGAATTAATATAAAGTATAAGGAATTTTTTTAATCTTGCAAGTCTCAACCGTTTGTAATTATTTAAAATAGTGATTTATTGAATTTTTTTTGTTGACTAAAGTGATTGATTGATTTTTAAAATGATTTAATATCATATTATTATTTTTATTACTAATTTATAATATATAATATATACATTTATGAATAATCTCATTCCATGTATCATATTTTTATTCCATGTGTCATTCATTCTCTAAGCAAAATGTGATTTATATCAAATCCATAAATAAAATTCAAGGTCACAAATCAATTTATGATATATTTTTTAAATGGTTACAAAATCATTTTTTAATTTCATTAAACATTAATTAAACATTATATAAGTTGAAAGCATCAATTAATAATGGTTATTAAATTTTTAAATTTCAAATATATTGGTGGTCAGAATGTCATTAATGAAAACAATAATGAAATCAATTTCATTTTTTAAATTTCATAATTCATAAATGAAAACAATTGACACATATTGTCAATTTACTAATTTAGTATAAAATTAATTTAATATTATATTGTGTATACGAATAAAGTAATAAAGTAATCAATTAATAAGTTAAAATTAACAAAGAAATTGTAACTAAATAACTTTAAATTTTAAAATTAATTTTTTTCACTATATAATTAAAATTCAAAATGGCTCAAGTGATATAAACTCTTTATAAAAGAAATTAATATTAATAAAATAAAATAAAATTTTGATTAAATTATCCAAATGGTTAACATGAGAGGATATTATGATGTATACTACTGTTTTACAAATTAAAATAAATGAAGAATGAAATATGATCGTGTGGTTCTGTACTCTATAAATTTAAATTGATATTGAAAATCAACTTGATTAGTACTAAAAATATCACACTAAAATTATAAAGCTTATACAAATAAAGTAATCATTTGATGATGATGATGATGATGATGATGATCTATTATGAAATAAGTCTATATCACATTTTTGTCCTTCTTTGTCTAATAATAATTTTTTTTAACTTTTTAGTAATAAATTAAATTAAATATTTTGATTAAAAAATAATAAATTAAATATTTATTAATAAATTAATAAATTATATGTCACTAGAGATCATATTTATGTTGAAAATTGAAAAACACAATTAATTAGTATAAAAGTTTTAAAAGATAATTCATGTTATGTTGTTACTATAAATACAAAGCATTGAATTCAACAAAATCAATCAACTAATATATTCATAATTATTTTAAATAATTTTTTGCTTTCAAAATATGAATAAGTCATACTCTCTCAGTCTCAGTCTCTTTTTATTTGTCATTTTTAAAAAATCATTAATTATAACCCTTTTCAAGGTAAAATAATAATTTTTTGACTAACATGTCTTTATTACTAGTGTATAGACCCGTACCATGTACGGGAAATATGTTAGTTTTTAGGATTTCATTAAAAAATGTAATTGTTGATTTTAAGCTGTTAATCATTTTTCAATGTAAATTATTTAAACACTATTACTAAATTCAATGATCTTCTTAATGATATGAATTTTGTTAATTTGAAAAATCATTTGATTTATTTTTTTATTCTCTCTTCAAAATCTATTTGATTTATTTCATATCGTTTCCCGACAACTTAATCATTATGAAAAATAATAACTATCAATCATATTATTATTTTTATTCTTTCTTTCTTTTTTGACTAATATTCTTATTCTTTCTTGAAAATCTATTTGGTTTATTTCTCATCTTCCCCCCATGTAAGTTAAAAATGTTTAGAAAATATATTCATCTATCATATATATTTTTTCTTCCTTGTTTAAAACTATTTGATTTATCTCTTCTTTGTCCGGGGTGAGTTAACCATTTTTATAAAATATGTTTATCTATCATATTAATTTTTTCTTCTCTCTTAAAAATACATTTGAGTTATTCCTCCTCTTTTCCCATCATAGTTAACAATTTTTAGAAAGTATATTTATCTATCATATTATTTTATTATTTGACATTTCTCCCAATACCTTGATGTTCTAGCTACTTCTCTCAACATCAATATTGTAGTGATTTTTTTTTCAAAGCAAAATTATAAATTAGTACTAACTATCTTTTTCTACTACCTTGGTATGATACTTCTATGAAAATTTAATATTATATTTATATATTTTGATTTATTTCTCCTATTTTCTTGTAAAAGATAACCTTTTTTAGAGAACATATTTATCTATCATATTATTTTTTTCTTCCCACTTAAAAATATATTTGATTTGTTTCTTCTCTTTTCCCTGAGTAAGTTTATTAATCATTTTTAGAAAATTTATTTATCTACCATAAATTTTTTATTTTCTTTTGAAAATTTATTTGATTTATTTCTCCCATTTCACATGCAAGTAAACCATTTTTAGAAAATATATTTATTTATCACATTATTTTTCTTCTCTCTGCAAAGTCTATTTGATTTATTTTTCCCTTTTTCCCAGTGTGTTAATGATTTAAAAAATAATAATTATCTATCACATTATTATTTTTATTATATCTTGAAAATCTATTTGATTTATTTCTCTTTTTTCCCCGTGTAATTTAAACATCTTTAGAAAATATATTCATTTATCATTTTATATTTTATTCTATTTTGAAAATTTAATTAATTTATTTCTCCTCTTTTCGTGGTGTGAGTTAACCAATTTTAGAAAATATAATTATCTATCATATTTTTTCTCTCCTGAAAAACTATGTGATTTATATTCTCTTTGGCTTGTGCAAGTTAATAATTTTTAGATTTTTTATATTATGTTTTTCTCTCTTGAAAATATAATTGATTTATTTCTCCCTTTTTCGTGCAAGTTAAACATTTTAAAAAATACATTATCTATTATATTTTTTTTTTATTTTTAACCTACTTTGACTAATCAAGGATGAATGCACCCATACTTCATCGCTTTGTACTTTTATTCACTTTAGAGGGGTCTGATTCAATATCAGATGTGATGTGAATTTTTTATTTTTTTTTTGCCTCACAAGTATGAATTATTTATACCTCAATAAGGAAAGGGAACAAAAATTGCCCTTGTGAAAATTAATTATTCCATTGAAATAAAAAAATTATAAACTTAATTACTATACTATTAAAGAGAGTAAATAAACTTATTTTAAAGACACTAAGTAAAAATAATAATCTATACTATAGATTATTTCATTTTAGTTTTTTTAATTGAAAATGACTAATCAAACATTTAAGTTTAATTGATTTAATTATAAATATGATTAAATAATTAATGTTAAATTCTTATAATTATAATTATAACTAATTTTAATGTTATTATAATAATTTAAATTTATAATTATATCCAATAAAAAATAATTTTGTGTCGATTTTAAAAATATCATTAATTGATTTGTGACCTCGAGTTTTATTTTTAGATTTGAATTAAATAATGTTTTGCTTATAGGTTGACACATGCAATAAAATTCAATGAGATTATTCCTAAATGTATATAAAATAATTTTGTGCCCATTTTAAAAAATATCACTAATTGATATGTTGCCTAAATTTTTTTTTAAAAAAAATCAATAATTGATTTGTCACATTGATCAGTTTTATTTCTAGATTTGAATTAAATGTTGTTTTGCTTAGAGGTTGACTCATGAAACATTCAATGAGATTATTCCTAAATGTATATAGTATAGATAGTAGGTGTAAGACCCTGTTTTTCCTACGTTTTTTGTAGCAGTAAATACATATTTAAATCTGTTTATTTTATATTAAACTCAGAGGATGATTTTAATTAAACTAAAATTATTTTCTTGTGTTGCTATATCATATGAAGTCACGGTAAAATTTTCGGGTGAAAATTCAGACGGAAGCCGGTTTGCATTTTCACTGCCAGTACAAGTTTACTGTGCAGAAAACCTAATTTTGACCCGTGAACGAGATAGTTAGTGTTTTATTATGTTTCCTTCAACCTTGGTTATTTTGAAAATTTTCGTGCAAAAATAAAATAAAATATTTTATTCGGGCGAAAACGTCGGAAGAATTACGATCGGAAATGCAACCAGGTACCAAATGGAGCATATTATGGACCATAAAAGAAGTAAGGAGACATGATGGAAGAGGTTATGACACACTCTAAAAAGTGTAATCATCACACTTTTCAAATTATAATACTATTCTAATCCAAAAGTCATTTCTCTCTCTTTTTCCATCCAATTAAGCATTAAACCACCAAGTTTGCTCAACAAGCTCACCCTCATCTCCCCTTTGACCGTGGACTTCCTCCCTCTCCCTATATATACCCCTTTCATTTTCACTTCATCATCTTCCTCCTTCAACCTCCAATAAACCTTCATCTTCTTCTTTCTTCTAAAAGTTCAAGCTCTTAAAACTTTAGTTTTTATTCATCTTTTCAACTTAAGTTTTTCATTAAAGTTCTCCCTTATACTAAGGGTAATGCTCTCATATGAATCTTTTTGCAAGTTTCATCTTTTATTTCTTAGTTTACTTTATGTGCTCTTTATATGCTTTAAACTTCTAAAATCTCTCTAAAATGGTAGAAAACTCCTTTTGAGTTGAAACTACTTTCTATAGTCTTGTATTAACTTATATTTTCACATATTAAGAGGTTGTGTAAAACAAAAATCTCTATCCATCTCTTCCAATGAAGGCCGAATGCTTGCATTTGTGACCTAGGAAGTTTTTGTTTCAACTTTTGGAATATGATCATGTGTTTGAGTTTCTAACTATCTCTTGATGTTGAATCTATAAATCTTGGAAGTTTTGATAGCTTGTTCCTATGATGGCCGAAAAATATGAATAAGTAGGCCTAGGATACTATGTTTCAACTTCCCAAGTATTGATCATGGATTTAGAACTCTTAATACCATGTGATTCTAAACCTAAGAGTTATTGTTAAACAAAGAATATTTTCCTCATCATCCTATGATGGCCGAAACTTAGTGTTTAGGTGCTACGATGTTTGAGTTTTTATTTTTCCAAAATGATCATGGACTTGAGCTCCATAAGATATTTGGATGCTAAGTCTAAAAGATTGGAAAGTTTAAAGATTTCTAACTTATTTATTCTATGTTATTAAAGCTAGTATGTATTACTTTCATTTTTCCAAAATGATCACGGACTTGGGCTCCATAAGATATTTGGATGCTAAGTCTAAGAGATTGGAAAGTTTACAGATTTCTAATTTGTTTATTCTATGTTATTAACGCTAGTATGTATTACTTTCATTTTTCCAAGATGATCATGGACTTGAGCTCCATAAGATATTTGGATGCTAAGTCTAAGAGATTGGAAAGTTTAAGGATTTCTAACTTGTTTATTCTATGTTATTAAAGCTAGTATGTATTACTTTCAATTTTCCAAGATGATCATGGACTTGAGCTCCATAAGATATTTGGATGCTAAGTCAAAGAGATTGGAATGTTTAAGTTTCCATTGTTTTCCAATATGATCATGGACTTGAGCTCCATAAGATATTTGGATGCTAAGTCTAAGAGATTGGGAAAGTTTAAAGATTTCTAGACTGTAGATCCTATGAAGGCCGAACCTAGAAGGTTATGGACCTAGGATACTTTGTTCTTATTTATTCAAAATGATCATGGTTTTGAGCTCCTTAATACATATGGATGCTAAACCTAAGAGATTGGAAAGTTTAGTGAATGCTAACCTACTTTACTAGCCTTGGTCGAATGCCCTAAGTTTATAACTTAGTGGGATTTTAATTCAACTTTGTTAAATGATCATTGTTTATGAACTCCTAACACTTAAGGATCATAAATCCATGAGTTGTCTAATTTTTGGGAATCTCTAACCCTAAGAACTAGTCTTGGACGAACCTATACCTTGTGGTTTAGTGTTCTTGTCTAAATTTCAACTTGTGATGTTGTGTTCATAACCTTAAACTTCCATCGCGGAGGAAACGAGGCTGTTCGTGGCATACCTCTTCGAGCATCTACCCTTCTTACCTTCACAGAAAGTAAGAGGGGATTGCCTAGGGATATTTAATGACTATATGCATGTTTGTATGTGATTACTTGAATGATTTGAATATTATTATGATGTGGAGCCAACACTTGAATGACTTGTTTACTTGAACTATTGTGATTATTACTTGCCTTAAAGTATTGTGAGTTGTATATATGTGATGAACTGTCATTAACTGTGATATTATTGTTGAGAATGTATTACTGTTGATTGAAGTTTGAGAAGTCGGACTTGAGCATGTGCACAATGATTATAAGGGTTAAAAGCCTTAATAAGCCTTGAATAGAACTTTGAAAATATTGGTTTCATTTATAAAAGTTCCTTGTTTAAAACGCTTACTTCAAGAGAATGAGATTCTAGTTTTGAAAAGAAACATTAAAGTGTTTTTAAGTCAATAGAAACTACCTTTTTATGATCCAAAGTTTGTACGAGAGAAAACTTTTTTCGAACTATGTGTTTCATGAAGGAAAAACCCCTTTGAAAATATTTGACCTTACTCCATCAAGGATTTCAAAAGCAAACGGATTTCCAAATGTTTTATAAAAGAATTTGTAAAGGAAAAGATTTTCTCCTAAATGATTTAGAAACGTTCCTGTTACTTGGATAGGTGACCGAGGTTTTTCTTTTGGTTTTTGATTTTCATTGAACGAAAAGTAAAGCACATGTGAAAGAGAATCTAGTTCGCGAGACGTCGCCTCTAGTATTCAGTTATAAGCACGCGATCTGGGATCCGTATCAAGAATTATGGACCAAGGGTCCAAGTTGTGATATTATGGGCTAGGAGTCCTAATTTTGGAATTGAGGATTGTGTGTCCTAATTTCGTTGTTATGGTCTAGGAGTCCTTATCGTGTTGAAATAAAACATAGATAAAATTATAATTGTTTCTACGACCACAACCTTGGGCTGCGGCCTCGGTCTAAGGTGTTGTGATTGAGCACTCGGACTGTGCGTCCTGTGTTATTAATTTTCAAGTGATGGAAATTATGAATAGTCGTTAGCTTTGGGCTTCGTCAAACGGAAAAGAGTGAACACAAAGAAAAGTCTCGTTAATGAAAAGTCTTTTATTCATATGCATTTCCCCTTGGCATACGTGCCTGAGTTACCAAATACCCGCTTAAGATGTGGTATTTGATGTTGTATACATCCAAATGGTCGTTATAAGGGATTCGTGATTGAGTTGATCCAGGTACATGGGGTGACGGAGACAACTTGCCAAACGTGGCGTATGAGCCTGATCAACTCTTTATTTCTTAATGATAAAATAGTGATGGTATCTCATGAGATAAAGATTAGAGCCTAATGATTGAAGTGTCATGCATTATCTTTATAAAATTGATTGATTCGGGTATGAGACCCACTGAAATAATACTTGTTGTTTACCTATGAGTAACGTTTAAAATGTTAATATGCCAATGTGTTGTATGTATCATGTGTATGGTTGTTGTGCGATATATCCGTTGTCGGTATCTCACTCTTTCATTTCCACTTGTTATTCTCTCTTCCTTTTTGGCATCGCCGTACGTATATGAGTTCAGATGGATCCCAATATCCCACTTGTTCTGACAACGGCGAACACTGAGGTCTTCGACGATGCAGGGAATGTGGGGGCATGGCTGATACATCCAGGGGCGACATCTGCCACATACCACGGAGCAATTACCACAACTGATTTAAATGCTGATGGAGACCCAATCCGTAGGAGCCATACTGTGGAGACTAGGAGGGTAGCTCTGCCTCCGACTTGGTATTACCTTCACACACTGCGAGCTAACGGACTGCTACATGAGCTACCACCTATAGACGTAGAGCCGACAACACCGATTGAGGAGGATCCCGAGGAGGACCCTGAGGAGGATCCTGAGAGGACCCTGAGGAAGACTTCTATGAGGTCATGGATGAGGATGAGCCGGATTATCATGTTATGGATCATGACGACGATGATGATTCAGTAGATGAGGGCGGCGATGTGATAGATCCATTACCTGAGCTCTCGTCTCGTGGGAGCATTTGTGGAGACCCAGCTTGCAGCCAGTGTCAGTAACCAGTTTGGAGCGTTTTGTCGATAGTCTTTCGTCATCTGACTTTTTAGAGCTACCTTTTTGGATGTGGTTCCGGACCCTCTTTCCCTGTGTCTTACTTACTCTCTTTTAAGTTGTATCCTCAAGATGTCTAATTTTGTTGCAATGGCCATTGATAAGGCCCTAACTTATGTATTGGAACTTGGCTTTCATTGGGACATGTTATATATATATATATATATATATATATATATATATATATATATATATATATATATATATATATATATATATGTTGTCTTCAATTCATGTTCTGAGTGTTCATCACCTTTATCTTGTTTCATTCCTTTCAAAAAAAAAACTACCGTTTTTAGTGTACTCATCTATCGAGCAAATGATACTTTCCGAAAGTGACCAGCATTGTAAATCAGAAATATTTCCACAATTGGGTAAACATGTGATGCCGGGTTTAGGGTGTCACATTAGCGGTATCAAAGCGAGTCGATTCTTTCGGGAATGTTTGGGTTTAGGTCTATTGTGTCGATGTTGTGTATTCTCTGATCGAGTCTTGTTTGAATTACTTCTAGGAAGTAATGTGTGTTATCCAACGAGTTACCGTTTTGTTTTCTGGTTACCATCTCACTGATTGTGTCTTACAGGTTAGTATGGAACCAGGAGGAGCACGCGAGCGTGGCGGTCGTGGCAGAGGCAATGGCAGGATGGACTTCGCTGCCCAAGTTTTGACTGACGTTGCTGCTGCCATAGCTTTCCAGACTGCCAACGCGGCTTCCCAGAATCAACAGGAGCAGCAAAGAGCTGAACAGGCTGCAGAAGGGAAGAATCTGAATGCCTTCCAATGCCAGAATTCGTAGCAGTTTGACGGGGACGTAGACCCGACTAAAGCCGATCTTTGGATCCAAGAGCGGGAAAAGATCTTTGAGCTGGTGCACACCCCAGAGGAAGCAAAGGTGCCTTACGCAACATTCCAATTGATTGGAGATGCTGAATACTAGTGGAAGGGCACCAGACAACTGCTAGTAGCTGAGCATCAGGCAATCACTTGGGGAGTATTTCGCCACAAATTCCTGGACAAATATTTTCCCCAGAGTGCTCGGACAGAGAAAGAGCAGGAATTCCTAAGACCGAGTCAGCGGGGCATGACGGTTGTGCAATATGCGGCAAGGTTTGAGTCCCTTGCCAAATATTTCCTTTTTTTCCAGAACAATCCCGATGAGGATTGGAAGTGCGAAAGGTTTGAAGCCGGTCTGCGCTTCGAGATCAAGGAATTTGTGATGCCCTTGGAAATCAGGAATTTCCTAGCCCTGGCAGAGAAATGCCGAAAGGTAGAACTGATGCGCAAGGGGCGAGATAGCAGGGGAAATGTTGGAGGACCCGTTCGTCCCAAGAGTCAATATCAGGGATAGAACCAAAATTAGAAGCAGAACTAGATGAAGCCATATTATCAATCACCCAGTAACAACCAGAAACAACAACAACAACATCATTCTGGTACTTCGGGAAAGGGAAGTGGAGGCCAGAGAAATAATAATCAAGTCCGAGAGAGGAAGTGTTACCGGTGCGGAGATCCCAATCATCTAGCTGATACGTGCGTGAGGAAAGAGATGAAGTGCTTTAACTACGATCGTATGGGGCACATAGCCAGGGAATGCAGAGCACCA
This sequence comes from Sophora flavescens, assembly GCA_030762895.1. Classification (NCBI taxonomy): domain Eukaryota; kingdom Viridiplantae; phylum Streptophyta; class Magnoliopsida; order Fabales; family Fabaceae; genus Sophora; species Sophora flavescens. The sequence continues at coordinate 191,733,058 of CM061064.1, forward strand.
AAAAGAGAACTATCTACCAATCATGCCAAAGCAAGCAAGCCGACTGTTAAAGGGCGAGTGTATAAAATGAGTGGAGCTGAAGCATCGAATTCCACCGATTTGGTGTAGGGTAAGTGCGATTTAGCCGGTAATCTTTTAATTGTACTTTTTGATTCAGGTGCAACTCATTCTTTTATCTCGATGGATCATGTGAAACTTCTAGACTTGCCTATTTCTTCCTTACCATATAACATGATTGTTTCTACCCCAACGGCTGAGCCAGTAACTGTTAATTCTGTTTGCTTAAATTGTCCTATCATTGTTCAGGATAGGCACTTTCTTGTAGATTTAATATGTTTACCTTTAATACAACTAGATGTAATTCTAGGCATGGATTGGTTATCTTCCAACCATATCCTGATAGATTGTTCTCAAAGAACCTTAGTCTTTAGGGATGATATTTTTGGATTACTATCTGCTAGTCAGGTAAGAGCTTCTTTGAAAGAGGGAGCTCAAGGTTACATGCTGTTGTTTTCCTCAGATATTAAGAGTGAGTTAGACTTAGAGTCCATACCTGTCGTCAATGAGTTTCCGGAAGTTTTTCGTCAGGATGTACCTGGTCTACCGCCTTTTCGAGATATCGAGTTTGTGATTGATCTTATTCCAGGCACTGGACCGATATCCATGGCACCGTATCGCATGTCACCATCGGAGTTAGAAACCCTGAATGAACAACTTGAAGAGTTGATGAGAAAGGAATTCATCCGACCCAGTGTATCCCTGTGGGGAGCTCCAGTTCTGTTAGTAAAGAAGAAGGATGGGACTTCTCGGCTGTGTAGATTTTCGACAGTTGAACAAGGTTACGATCAAGAATAGATATCTGCTCCCAAGGATGGATGATCTCATGGACCAGCTGCGTGGCGCGACCGTATTCTCGAAAATAGATTTACGGTCAGGCTACCCAAAGACAGCGTTTCGAACACTCTACGGGCATTACGAGTACCTAGTGATACCGTTTGGAGTGACGAATGCTCCTACCATATTCATGGATTACATGAATAGGATTTTTTGTCCTTAGATTAGTTTGTTGTCATCTTCATTGATGATATTCTGACTCCAAACAAGGAAAGGCATGCTGAACATCTCAGCATTGTTCTTCAGACCTTGAAAGAGAAGCAACTCTATGCGAAGCCGGAAAAGTGCGAATTCTGGTTGGACCAAGTGCAATTCTTAGGTCATATAATATCATGCGAAGGAATCGCAGTGGATCCGTCAAAAGTCGAGGCTGTTTTAGAATGGAAAAAGCCAACAACGGCAACTGAAAATCCGTAGCTTTGTGGGTTTAGCGGGCTACTATTGGAGATTCATTGAGGGATTTTCCAAGATAGTGGGACCCCTTACCCAGTTAACTCGGAAAGACCAAGCATTTGTCTGGACGGAGGCTTGTGAAGGAAGTTTCCAAGAGCTTAAGAGAAGGTTGACAACCTCACCCGTGTTGATCCTACCTGATCCTGAGGAACCTTTTGAGGTTTATTATGACGCTTCACATCAGGGGTTGGGTTGTGTGCTGATGCAGAACCAAAAGGTCGTAGCATATGTTTCAAGGCAGTTGAAGATTCACGAAAGGAATTACCGGACGCATGACTTGGAGTTAGCAACGGTAGTCTTTGCCCTGAAAATCTGGAGGCATTATTTGAATGGAGCTACTTTTATTGTTTTCAGTGACCACAAGAGTTTGAAGTACCTCTTCGACCATAAGGAATTGAACATGCGTCAGAGGAGTTGGTTGGAGTTTTTGAAGGACTATGACTTTCAACGACAGTATCACCCTGGGAAGGCGAATGTGGTGGCGGATGCGCTGAGCAGGAAGTCAATACACGCATCAGTAATGATGGTTAAAGAGTAGGGGTGTTGAACGAATCTGGGCAAGTATACCCAGTCGTGCAAGTAATACGGTGGTGAGACCGTTTATCGTTCCCACGAGGACTGTGCCAAGTACTAGCACGTACCGAATCGATTACTATCCAAGCGGAAATTTGGATTGAAGGGAGCTCAATAGTAACTACCAAGCCCAAATAATATTTAAACCTAAACTAAACAAAATAAGAGAAAAGTTATTTGAGAAATTCTATCGAACACCAGGAAGGCAGTAAAAAGGATTCTTCAAATATGAGAACAATACTGGGATTAGGTTCACTAGACTTCATCCCCATGCAATGACATGACTAATAAACAATTTCCACTTCAATTATGACAACCAATCCACTAAATTACTCAAGCCCCGATTCCTCGGATGACAAGAGCCTAAATCCACTAATAGACCCTAATTCCTTAGGTGGCCTAGATTAGTGAATTCGCATTAAGATTAGGGATCATGCGATTGCTAATAAACCTAGTTCCATTCCTAGATACCAGATTTACGAGGTGATAAATTTCAGTTCCGGTTCTAATACGAATTTTCCAATTTCATATCAAAACACTGATCAGGTCATGGGGGTGCTAGCCACAACAGGCATTAAACACAGAAATCAATCACTCAATAACGAAGTAAAAACTGTATTACAAGATCACATCAAATACATGAGAATTCAGAGATCGCTACCCTAACCCCAACAATGGAGTTTAGCCACTCATGATCATAACCACAACAAAAGAAATAGAGATGAAAAGAGGGAAGAACGCCATGGAATCCTTGTGCAGCTGCCTGGTTCAGAGAGAGAGAGTTTAGGGTTTCCAAAAACTGGTTCTTCTATTCTGATCGTGTTCCTTTTAATGAATCAGGATTCGCGTCACGACCGTGATGGCCGTCACGGCTAGGCCGTGACTCATTCTGCCTTGACGCGCATTCAAATATTGGAACATCACGACCATGATGCCCATCACGGGCAGGCCGTGATAGCTTCTGCCTTCACCAAATGATCTGTCATGGCCGTGATGGCCAGCACGGCTTGGCCGTGACAGATTCTGCCAAGAGGAGGGGTTGGCTCCATTAACATGTCACGGCCGTGATGAGGATCACGGCTAGGCCGTGACAGATTCTGACTTTTGCCTTCTTTTCTCTCAATTGTTACTCGATCACGGCCGTGAGGGTCATCACGGCTAGGCCGTGATGGGCTCTGCCTGGGTCTTTTTCTTCACTTTTTAAGCTATGTCTTCATCCAAGCTCCATCATGGCAATTCTTGAGCATTTTTCCTTGAATTCATGCAAAACAACACCAAGAAACCGCTTCACCCGTTCCAAGGGAAAAACTCACTAAAATCAAATAAAGAATGCCCAATCTATATGAAAAATGCATGCAAAAGTGTACAGAAAATATGATGTAAAATCACACTATCAAATCACCCCAAGCTTATTCAATTTCTTGTCCTCAAGAAATCACTAAGGCCAGAAGATATAGACAATCAAATCACGGATAGTGAACCAAGAACCCGAGTAAATGATCTAAGTAACATGCATTTCAAATAATTCAGCAAGAGACAATCAATTCAAGTCCAATTAGAAACTTAGGTTTCTTAGACTCATATTCTCACTGATTCGGGCACTCTTTCTCACTTGAAGCTCACCCCAAGCTTGTTCATTTGCTTGGCTCTCTCTCTCACCTCACTCAAGTGTTAGGGACATAAGACAATTCGCTCGATTTTCCTCAAGGAATGCATTCTACCATAGGCTTGACTATCAACCAAATCTCTACTCTATTAATGAAAATAATTAAGAATCAAGAGGTCTTTTGCTTTGGTTGTAACGTGGCCATGGGATTAATCGTTAGGTAGGGAAATCAGTAAAAGGACGTTTCAAAAGGCTACACAAAATATCAATCATTGCAAACATGACACCTTCTAAAATACCCTTTTTGGGGTTCGATTCCTTTTTCCACCTTTCTTTCTTTCTTTTCATTTTATTTCTCATTTCTTTTTTGTCATCCCCTTCTCTATATTTTTGTTTTCTTTTTTCTTTTGTTTTTCTTTTATTTGGAGAAGGGGATATTTTTTTTTTCACTCGAGAGAAATATTTTTTTGATTCTTTCATCCCATACTTTTTCAACTACCTTTTTACCCTTTTGTAATACTTTAGAAGGTTTCCTACCAAGCATATTTATCAAAATATTCCAGGGTACCAAGAAAAGTATTTTATTCTTGTAGGCTCAAAATTGGGCAACTAAGGGGTAGCATTTCATCATTCGAAGCTCAGAAGGCCAGAGAAATACCTAGTGCCTCAATCATTTTCAAAAATGTTTTCAAAAATTTTTAAGCTTCAAAACAGTTTCAAGTCAAGTTCTAGAGAAATGCAATCCAAGAGGAATAACACTTGAACACAAAGAATGGGGTAGATTTAGTGAGTACCCCTTTGGCTCAAAATCTCACATTTTGTAGTTCAGAAATCAATGAAAAACATAAATCTACGGAACCATATGCTAATTATCGACTATCCAAGATTATCTCAAGCATTTTCATTTGTAGCCATATCACAAGAATAAAAAAAATTGGGTTCAACAATTCACTATCACAATTTATTTGGCACTCGGTTTTCACAATTGGATACAAAATCTAAGCAAGGGCAATCTAATTGTGTGATCATGCAAAGCTATCATGCAAAACTATATGAATGCAACATGAAAAATGCAAATGCAAAATACCCCTACCCCAAGATTAAGAACTTACATTGTCCCCAATGTAAATAATTAAGTTGGAGAGAGGAAATAAAAATTGGAACGACTTACCGAGGCGACAGCGGGTGCTGGCTCACATGCCTAGCAGAAGGAATTGCATGAAAATTGGGTCACGGCCGTGATGCTTATCACGGGCAGACCGTGATGCATTCTGGTTCAAAGGGGTAGCCTGTCACGACCGTGACCTTCATCACGGTTAGACCGTGATGCTCTTTGATCTGCAGGGTTCTTCCATCACGCCCGTAATGGGGATCACGGCTGAGCCATGATCCTTTCTGATCTTCAACTCTGGCTCATCACGGCCGTGACCAGTGTCACAACCTGGGCGTGATGGTTACTGACTTTGGTGCCTCTTCCCTTTTTGATTCTACTTCCTCCTTTCCCTGCAAACACTTAACAAACCTATTAATCTATGATATTTTCCTCTTGATCTTCTCAAATTATTCAAGAGGGCAAAATCAAAAACAAAAACTAACTAAGGAGAAGGGTTAAGAAAATTTGGGTTGCCTCCCAATGAGTGCTTCTTTAACGTCACTAGTTTGACGGGCTTCTTTCAATTAACCGGGGTTGACTGGGCATAGAAGTTCAAGAGCACTTTTCTTCCATGGAACTCCTTTAAAGAGCTGATTTTGCTTATAAGGCCAACATTTATGCTTCCGCTTTGCCCTTTTCACTCTGAGCTTCGTGGCCTTTTTCTTACTCCTTTCCGGTGGAAGTTCTGTTCTCACATGATGAGCAAACCCGACTTCAACACCATTGGATGCATCATTTGTCTTAAAGACCTTCGGAGTTGTTTTCATGATGAGCTCTTCCTTCTTAGTCTTGACAGCAAGTTGATTGGAATGAGCTTCCAAATCACCCAAACAGTCTTCTACTTCCTTCGCCTCTTCCTCATCAAGATTTTCAATAGAACTCATGTTTACCTTCCAAAGAGTAGAGTGGTGCTGATGTGCAACGACTTCTTTAGCCACTATATCCACAATGTCCATGCGGAAACAATCTTCTTCATCACTTGGGCGATGCATAGACTCAAATACATTGAACGTGACTTCTTCATCTTGCACCCTGAATCGCAGTTGGCCTTTTTGTACGTCTATCAAAGCGCGACCAGTCGCTAGAAAAGGTCTCCCCAGTATGAGCGGAACTTCTGCATCCTCCTCCATGTCTAAAATCACAAAGTCCGCTGGGAAGATAAACTTACCAGAACATCTTCCAAGATACCATAAGGACGCTTGATGGATCTATCAGCTAGTTGCAATGCCATCCTTGTTGGTTTCACCTCACCACCTCCAAGCTTATTCAAAATTGAAAGCGGCATCAAATTGATACTCTCTCCCAAGTCACACAAAGCCTACCCAATAGCAACGCTCCCAATAGTGCAGGGGATTGTAAAACTACCATGATCCTTAAGCTTTGGAGGCAGCTTCCTTTGAAGTATTGCACTGCACTCTTCAGTCAAGGCAACAGTCTTGCCTTCTTTAAACTTTCTTTTCTTTGTGAGCAACTCCTTCATGAATTTTGCATAAGTGGGCATCTGCTCTAGTGCTTCAGCAAAGGGTATGTTGATCTGTAGCCTCTTGAAGATGTCAAGGAACTTGGCAAACTGCTCTTCCTTTTCCTTTTTCTTTCTCAAATGAGGATATGGAAGCTTTACGTAAGAGGGGATCACTTGAGGCTTGTCTCCATCTTTTAAAAGCTGACTTTTAGTCTTCCTCAAGATTGAATTCTCATCCACTAGCTTCTCCCTATTGTCTTGTTCACTAGCTTTTTCCTCTTCCTCAACTACAACCTCCTTGCCTTTTTCCTCTTTTTCCTCAGCACTCACTTCTGTTTTTTCATCAACTCTCTGAATCTTCACCAAAGGCTCACCGCCCACATTCTCAAGAATTTTACCACTCCTCAAAACAATAGCATTGCAATGCTCCTTAGGATTAGTTTGAGTGTTACCTGAAAAACTGCTGCTAGATTGCTCCGCTAGGTGCTTTGCAATTTGGCCAACTTGAACCTCCAAATTTTTTATAGAAGCATCGGTATTTTTCTGGTTTGACATGGTCAATTGCATGAATTGATTGAGGGTGTTCTCCAAGATAGAAACCCGGTCTTGAGGCGGTTGTGTAGGAGGAGGCTTGCTTGTTTGTCCGGCATCTTGCTTCCAACCAAAGTTTTGTTGATTCCTCCACCCTTGGTTGTAGTTGTTAGGGAATTGGTTGTTGCCTTGCCGCCCATAGTTCCCCATATAATTGGCTTCCTCATGGGAACTAGGTGGCGCCTCACAGTTTCCATTATCATGATCACCTCCACAAAAATCACATCGCATTACCTGTTGAGGTGGCATGGTGGTCCCTTGAATAGTTTGGAGTTGTTGAGGGAGTTGAGCGAGTTGTTTGGTAATTGACTCCAGTTGTTGTGTCATGAGTTTATTTTGAGCCAATAGTGCAGATTGCGAATCTAACTCCAACAATCCCCTTCTTGATGTGGGACCCCGATCATGATGCATCAAATAGTCATTCGATGCCATGGCCTCTATCAAAATAAGTGCTTCCGCTGCTGTCTTTCTGTTCATGGACCCTCCAGCTGAGGCATCCAACATATACCTAGTTGACGGCCTCAATCCATTGTAGATTGTTTGCATCTGAGTAAGATCATCGAACCCATGATTTGGACATCTTTGGAGTAAGCCTTTGAACCTGTCCCATGTGTCATGAAGAGTCTCACCTTCCTGTTGAGCAAAGCTTATGATGTCACTCCTTGTCTTCACAAATCTTGAGGTGGGGAAGAATCTTGCCAGAAATTTTGCCTCTAAGTCATCCCATGTAGTGAAGCTCCCCCTTGGGTGAGATTGGAGCCAAGACTTGGCTCTATCTTTCAGAGAGAAAGGGAACAACCTTAGGTGAATTGCATCATCGGAGGCACCATTTATCTTCACCGTATCACACAACTCCAGGAAGTTGGACACATGACCATTAGGATCTTCTTTCTCCAACCCGGCAAATTGATTCTGTGAAACCATATTGATGAGAGCCGGCTTGATTTCAAAATTGTTGTAGTTCACTGGAGGCCTCACTATGCTAGTGACATGCCGATTGACATTTGTATTGGCATAGTCACCAAGTGTCCTCCGTGGTGGTGGAGCACCTTCACCATTGTCTTCCATTCTGATTCTTTCTTGCTGCTCTTGAGAGATGGAAGTCTCTTGTTCTTCTTTTTGCTGTTCTAACAGTTTCTGCTCTCTTACTTGCCTTCGATTCTTCCTAGCTGTTCTTTCAATCTCAGGATCGTGGAGTAGTTGGTCAGCTGGGACAGTACCTCGCATACACAAGCAGTCTAGCAAACAAGAGTGTTAGCAGTAAAAGTCAGTACACAACAGCAAATACACCAGAAAAATGACAGCAAAAACAGAACAGAAAATTGTGACAGAAAACAGATTGTAACATAATTTTTTTTTGCTTAAATTAGTAACCAAAATGGATATGCTAGTATTGAAATGCAGTCCCCGGCAACGGCGCCAAAAACTTGTTGAACGACTCTGGGCAAGTATACCCAGTCGTGCAAGTAATACAGTGGTGAGACCGTTTATCGTTCCCACGAGGACTGTGCCAAGTACTAGCACGTACCGAATCGATTACTATCCAAGCGGAAATTTGGATTGAAGGGAGCTCGATAGTAACTACCAAGCCCAAATAAGATTTAAACCTAAACTAAACAAAATAAGAGAAAAGTTCTTTGAGAAATTCTATCGAACACCAGGAAGGCAGTAAAAAGGATTCTTCAAATATGAGAACAACGCTGGGATTAGGTTCACTAGACTTCATCCCCATGCAATGACATGACTAATAAACAGTTTTCACTTCAATTATGACAATCAATCCACTAAATTACTCAAGCCCTGATTCCTCGGATGACAAGAGCCTAAATCCACTAATAGACCCTAATTCCTTAGGTGGCCTAGATTAGTGAATTCGCATTAAGATTAGGGATCATGCGATTGCTAATAAACCTAGTTCCATTCCTAGATACCAGATTTACGAGGTGATAAATTTCAATTCCGGTTCTAATACGAATTTTCCAATTGCATATCAAAACACTGATCAAGTCATGGGGGTGCTAGCCACAACAGGCATTAAACACAGAAATCAATCACTCAATAACGAAGTAAAAACTGTATTACAAGATCACATCAAATACATGAGAATTCAGAGATAGCTACCCTAACCCCAACAATGGAGTTTAGCCACTCATGATCATAACCACAACAAAAGAAATAGAGATGAAAAGAGGGAAGAACGCCATGGAATCCTTTTGCAGCTGCCTGGTTCAGAGAGAGAGTTTAGGGTTTCCAAAAATTGGTTCTTCTGTTCTGATCGTGTTCCTTTTAATGAATCAAGATTCGCGTCACGGCCGTGATGGCCGTTACCACCAGGTCGTGACGCTTTCTGCCTTGACGCACATTCAAATATTGGAACATCACGGCCGTGATGCCCATCACGGGTAGGCCGTGATAGCTTCTGCCTTCACCAAATGATCCGTCACGGCCGTGATGGCCGTCACGGCTTGGCCGTGTCAGATTCTGCCAAGAGGGGAGACTGGCTCCATTAACATGTCACGGCCGTGATGAGGATCACGGCTAGGCCGTGACAGCTTCTGACTTTTGCCTTCTATTCTCTCAATTGTTGCTCGATCACGGTCGTGAGGGTCATCACGGCTAGGCCGTGATGGGCTCTGCCTGTGTCATTTTCTTCACTTTTTAAGCTTTGTCTTCATCCAAGCTCCATCATGGCAATTCTTGAGCATTTTTCCTTGAATTCCTTCAAAACAACACCAAGAAACTGCTTCACCCGTTCCAAGGGAAAAACTAACTAAAATCAAATAAAGAATGCCTAATCTATATGAAAAATGCATGCAAAAGTGTACAGAAAACATGATGTAAAATCACACTATCAAGGGGTTGTTGGAACAATTCCGGGATCTAAGTTTATTAGTTAAGACATTTCTGGGAAGCCTGTGCCTAAATAGGATCACCGTTTCGAACGGATTGATGGAACAAATAAAAGAAAAATAAGGGAGTGATCAGTATCTGCAGGAAGAAATGGACTTAGTGCGACAAGGAGCACTATCAGAATTCAGAAAAGGAACAGATGGAATTTTGAGATTCAGTGAAAGAATCTGTATACCAGATGACGCCGAGCTTAGGAAGTTGATTTTAGAGGAGGCTCACATGAGCAAGCTCAGTTTACACCCAGGAGCCACGAAGGTGTATCAAGATCTCAAGAAGTTATACTGGTGGTATGGAATGAAAAGGGACATTATGGAATATGTCGCTTCTTGTCTGATATGTCAAAAGGCTAAGATTGAACACCATAGGCCAGCAGGAATGTTAAAACCATTGGATATCCCAGAATGGAAGTGGGACGGTATATCAATGGACTTTGTGACCAGCTTACCAAGGACTCGGAAAGGACATGAGGCTATATAGGTAATTGTGGATCGACTAACCAAGTTAGCTCACTTTTTACCTATCAACATGAAGTACCCAATGAAAAGTTGACTCAGTTGTACATCGGCGAGATTGTCAGGTTGCACGGTATACCCTCGAGTATCATTTCGGATTATGATCCAAGGTTTACGTCAGGATTTTGGAAGGGGCTACAAAACTCTTTGGGAACAAAACTCAAATTGAGTTCTGCATACCATCCACAAACTGACAGACAGTCAGAGAGGACAATCCAATCACTCGAAGATTTACTAAGAGCGTGCGCGATGGCAGACACTGGGAGCTGGGACGAGTTCCTACCGTTGATATAATTCACCTACAACAACAGTTTTCATTCAAGTATAGGGATGGCACCCTATGAGGCTTTGTATGGTTGATGATGCCGGACACCCTTGTGTTGGTACCAGGATGGTGAGAGTCTGCTGTTAGGACCAGAGATCGTACAACAAACGACCGAGAAGGTGAAGATGATCCAGGAGAAAATACGGACGGTCCAAAGTCGACAGAAAAGTTACACTGACAAGAGACGATGACCTCTTGAGTTTGAGGAAGGCGAGCATGTGTTCTTGAGAGTCACACCAACGACTGGGATTGGCAGAGTGATAAAATCCAGAAAGCTTACTCCCAAATTCATTGGACCCTACCAAATTCTTCGTCGCGTAGGTCCAGTAGCGTACAAAATATCTTTACATCCTTTTCTTTCCAACATTCATGATGTTTTCCATGTCCCTCAGTTGAGAAAGTATATTCCTGATCCATCACATGTTATTAAACCTGATAAAGTACAATTAAAAGAGAACCTGTCTTTTGAGACTTCGCCGGTATGGATCGCTGATAGGATGATGAAGCATCTCAGAGGTAAACAAATTCCTTTAGTCAAAGTCATCTGGAACGAGACAACCGGAGAAGCTACATGGGAAGCGGAGGACAAGATGAAATTGAAATACCCCGAGTTATTTCAAGGTGCATAATTTCAAGGATGAAATTCTTTTTAGAGGGGTAGTATTGTAACACCCTGTTTTTCCTACGTTTTCTGTAGTAGTAAATACATACTTAAATGTGTTTATTTTAGATTAAACTCAGAGGATGATTTTAATTAAAATAAAATCATTTTCTTGTGTTGTTATATCATATGAAGTCACGGTAAAATTTTCGGTTGAAAATTCAGACGAAAGCCGGTCTGCATTTTCATTGCCGGTACAAGTTTAATGTGCAGAAAACCTAATTTTGACCAGTGAATGAGATAGTTAGTGTTTTTATTATGTTTCCTTCAACCTTGGTTATTTTGAAAATTTTCGTGCAAAAATAAAATAAAATATTTTATTCGGGCGAAAACGTCGGAAGAATTACGATCGGAAATGCAACCAGGTACCAAATGGAGCAGATTATGGACCATAAAAGAAGTAAGGAGACATGATGGAAGATGCTATGACACACTCTAAAAAGTGTAATCATCACACTTTTCAAATTATAATACTATTCTAATCCAAAAGTCATTTCTCTCTCTTCTTCCATTCAATCAAGCATTAAACCACCAAGCTTGCCCAACAAGCTCTCCCTCTTCTCCCCTTTAATCGTGGAGTTCCTCCCTCTCCCTATATATACCCATTTCATTTTCACTTCATCATCTTCCTCCTTCAACCTCCATTAAACCTTCATCTTCTTCTTTCTTCTAAAAGTTCAAGCTCTTAAAGCTTTAGTTTTTATTCATATTTTCTACTTAATTCTTCATTAAAGCTCTCCCTTATACTAAGGGTAATGCTCTCATGAATCTTTTTGCAATTTTCATCTTTTATTTCTTAGTTTAATTTATGTGTTCTTTATATGCTTTAAACTTCTAAAATCTCTCTAAAATGGTAGAAAACTCCTTTTGAGTTGAAACTACTTTCTATAGTCTTGTATTAACTTATATTTTCACATACTAAGAGGTTGTGTAAAACAAAAATCTCTATCCATCTCTTCCAATGAAGGCCGAATGCTTGCATTTGTGACCTAGGAAGTTTTTGTTTCAACTTTTGGAATATGATCATGTGTTTGAGTTTCTAACTATCCCTTGATGTTGAATCTGTAAATCTTGGAAGTTTTGAAAGCTTATTCCTATGATGGCGGAAAAATATGAATAAGTAGGCCTAGGATACTATGTTTCAACTTTCCAAGTATTGATCATTGATTTTTAACTCTTAATACCATGTGATTCTAAACCTAAGAGTTATTGTTAAACAGAGAATATTTTCCTCATCATCCTATGATGGCCGAAACTTAGTGTTTAGGTGCTAGGATGTTTGAGTTTTTATTTTTCCAAAATGATCATGGACTTGAGCTCCATAAGATATTTGGATGCTAAGTCTAAGAGATTGGAAAGTTTAAAGATTTCTAACTTGTTTATTCTATGTTATTAAAGCTAGTATGTATTACTTTCATTTTTCCAAAATGATCATGGACTTGAGCTCCATAAGATATTTGGATGCTAAGTCTAAGAGATTGGAAAGTTTAAAGATTTCTAACTTGTTTATTCTATGTTATTAAAGCTAGTATGTATTACTTTCATTTTTCCAAGATGGTCATGGACTTGAGCTCCATAAGATATTTGGATGCTAAGTCTAAGAGATTGGAAAGCTTAAGGATTTCTAACTTGTTTATTCTATGTTATTAAAGCTAGTATGTATTACTTTCATTTTTCCAAGATGATCATGGACTTGAGCTCCATAAGATATTTGGATGCTAAGTCTAAGAGATTGGAATGTTTAAGTTTCCATTGTTTTCCAAGATGATCATGGACTTGAGCTCCATAAGATATTTGGATGCTAAGTCTAAGAGATTGGGAAAGTTTAAATATTTCTAGACTATAGATCCTACGAAGGCCGAATCTAGAAGGTTATGGACCTAGGATACTTTGTTCTTATTTTTCCAAAATGATCATGGTTTTGAGCTCCTTAATACATATGGATGCTAAACCTAAAGGATTGGAAAGTTTAGTGAATGCTAACCTACTTTACTAGCCTTGGCCGAATGCCCTAAGTTTATAAATTAGTGGGATTTGAATTCAACTTTGTTAAATGATCATTGTTTATGAACTCCAAACACTTAAGGATCATAAATCCATGAGTTGTATAATTTTCGGGAACCTCTGACCCTAAGAACTAGTCTTGGCCGAACCTATACCTTTGGTTTAGTGTTCTTGTCTGAATTTTGACTTGTGATTTTGTGTTCATAACCTTAGACTCCCATCACAGAGGAAATGAGTACGTTCGTGGCATACCTCTTCGAGCATCTAACCTTCTTACCTTCACAGAAAGTAAGAGGGGATTGCCTAGGGATATTCAATGACTATATGCATGTGCGTATGTGTTTACTTGAATGATTTGAATATTATTATAATGTGGAGCAAACACTTGAATGACTTGTTTACTTGAACTATTGTGATTATTACTTGAAGTTGATTATTACTTGCCTTAAAGTATTGTGAGTTGCATATATGTGATGAAATGTCATTAACCTTTATATTATTGTTGAGAATATATTTCTGTTGCGTATTGTTCGTGGCATATTCCTTGTTTAAAACGCTTACTTCAAGAGAATGAGATTCTAGTTTTGAAAAAGAAACGTTGAAGTGTTTTTAAGTTAATAGAAACTACATTTCTATTATCCAAAGTTTGTACGAGAGAAAACCTTTACCGAACTACGTGTTTCATGAAGGAAAAACCCCTTTGAAAATATTTGACCTTACTCCATCAAGGATTTCAAAAGCAAACGAATTTCCAAATGTTTTATAAAAGAATTTGTATAGGAAAAGATTTTCTCCTAAATGATTTAGAAACGTTCCGGTTACTTGGATAGGTTACCGAGGTTTTTGTTTTGGTTTTTGATTTTCACTGAACGAAAAGTAAAGCACATGTGAAAGAGAATCTAGTTCGCGAGACGTCGCCTCTAGTATTCAGTTATAAGCACACAATCTGGGATCCGTGTCAAGAATTATGGACCAAGGGTCCAAGTTGTGATATTATGGGCTAGGAGTCCTAATTTTGGAATTGAGGACTGCGTGTCCTAATTTTGTTGTTATGGGCTATGAGTCCTTATCATGTTGAAATAAAACATGGATAAAATTATAATTGTGTCTACGACCACAACCTTGGACTGCGGCCTCGGTCTAAGGTGTTGTGATTGAGCACTGGGACCGTGCGTCCTGTGTTATCAATTTTCAAGTGATGGAAATTGTGAATAGTCGTTAGCTTTGGGCTTCGACAAACGGAAAAGAGTGAAAACAAAGAAAAGTCTCGTTAATGAAAAGTATTTTATTCATATGCATTTCCCCTTGGCGTACGTGCTTGAGTTACCGAATACTCGCTTAAGATGTGGTATTTGATGATGTATACATCCGAATGGCCGTTATAAGGGATTCGTGATGGTGTTGATCCGGGTACATGAGGCGACGGAGACAACTTGCCAAACGTGGCGTATGATCCTAATCAACTCTTTATTTCTTAATGATAAAACGGTGATGGTATCTCATGAGATTAAGATTAGAGCCTGATGATTGAAGTGTCATGTATTATCTTTATAAAATTGATTGATTCCGGTTTGAGACCCACTGAAATAATACTTGTTGTTTACCTATGAGCAACGTTTAAAATGTTAATATGCCAAGGTGTTGTATGTATCATGTGTATGGTTGTTGTGCGATATATCCGTTCTCGGTATCTCACTCTTTCATTTCTACTTGTTATTCCCTCTTCCTTTTTGACATCACCGTACGTATATGAGTTCAGATGGATCCCAAAATCCCACTTGTGCCGACAACGTCGAAGACTGAGGTCTTCGACGATGCAAGGAATGCGGGGGCATGCCTGATACAACCAGGGGCGACATCTGCTACATACCACGGAGCAATTACCACAACTGATTTAAATGTTGACGGAGACCCAATCCGTAGGAGCCATACTGTGGAGACTAGGAGGGTAGCTCTGCCTCCGACTTGGTATTACCATCACACTGCGAGCTAACGGATTGCTACATGAGCCACCACCTCTAGACATAGAGCCGACAACACCGATTGAGGAGGATCCCGAGGAGGACCCTGAGGAGGACCCTGAGGAAGACTTCTATGAGGTCATGGATGAGGATGAGTCGGATTATCATGTTATGGATCATGACAACGACGACGATTCCGTAGATGAGGGCGGTGATGTGATAGATCCATTACCTGAGGTCTCATCTCGTGGGAGTATTTGTGGAGACCTTGCTTGCAGCCAGTGTCAGTAACCAGTTCGGAGCGTTTTGTCGATAGTCTTCCGTCATCTGACTTTTTAGAGTTACCTTTTTGGATGTGGTTCCGGACCCTCTTTCCCTGTGTCTTACTTACTCTCTTTTAAGTTGTATCCTCTAGATGTCTAATTCTGTTGCAATGGCCATTGATAAGGCCCTAACTTATGTACTGGAACATGGTTTTCATTAGTACATGTTATATATATATATATATGTATGTATATATATATATATGTATGTATATATATATATATATATGTTGTCTTCAATTCATGTTCTGAGTGTTCATCACCTTTATCTTGTTTCATTCCTTTCAACAACAAAAAAACTACCATTTTTAGCGTACTCATCCATCGAGCAAATGATACTTTCCGAAAGTGACCAGCATTGTAAATCAGAAATATTTCTGCAATTAGGTAACCATGTGATGTCGGGTTTAGGGTGTCACAATAGGAGTTAGGTAGAAGGATAAATTAATATATGGAATGTAACCCCCCCCCGGGCATTACTATACGAACACATGCGGAAATAAATTAAAAGGAATTTTGCTGGTTGCTTTCGGAAAATTATTTTATTTGAAGTCACAAAATCTCGGTGTAAAACAATTTCTTCTGAATATTTTGAGTATAACGTGCATAACACAATAATAATAACCAACTAATTCACAATCAAATTTCCAAACATATAAAGGTTTTCAAAATACCTACACAAACTTTCTCAAAACATACCACCCAAAAGAAATCCTAAGCTGGTCGCTCTAAAAGACACTCACTGAAGACTTCGTAATTATCCCTATGAACACACATATTTTCCGCAATCCGGACTTAAGTCTCCAAGTGACTTAAGGAACTCTTCTGCAACATCTGCATTCGTGTACCAAGGTACAATAGCAAAGACAGAAGAACATGTATATGCAAGGGTGAGTTCCAATATATGGATTTTAAAACGATAACCATATGCACGACTCTCAAATAAATTTAACATGAATATTCAAAGATAAGCAATATATTTCTCAAAGGGTTTCATACCCGACAATCATCGTTGTTTAAAAATCATGGCACTTCAATATTCCTCAACTAACTTTGATACCTAATCTCCAGAGCTCCAATCAACCAATGGATGAGCTGATCAGGCTCTAGTTGTCAATTAAGGCAGAATCAATGCCCGATATGGCAAAGTTATATTGACCATTCCACAATCCAACTCAAGTCAAAGTGGTGACTTATAGCACATGGTCTACGTGGTCGTATATCCATCAAGGCACAGTGACGTAAACTGCATGAATACTTGCCATCTGTAACACCCCAATTTTTACACATATGATTAATTATTTTATTTGGATGTTTATGTTTATTTTGATACGTGGTTTAGTTTGAGTAATTAAATTACTCTCTTCAATTTTTTTTATTGGGTACGTTAGCACTGACTTATTTCAGTGAATGCACGCTTACTAGACTATAATTTACATTATTGTTACTATTATTACCTGTACAGAAAAATGTTTTAAATAATATGTTTAAGAGAAAAGCATTTCCATATTTTCATTCTATTTAATTTTAGATTTGAAAATAAACTGGTTTGACATAAATCGTAGATTAAATTTTGGACCGAGTATTTTCTTAGTTGATCAGTTCAACTATTAATCTTTACTCTAATTTGAATTTCGAAATCATATATTTATTAATCTTTATTTTTAGATCCCCAAAAGTAAAAGCATGTTTATTTTAGGCTTAATATCTATCACTCATTTACAAAAACAAGAAATTCTCTCTCCTCTCTCTCTAAGTAACCCGTAACCCCCACCCCTCTCTCTTTCTTTTCTTTTTCTTCTTCTTTCTTCTTCTTTCTCTCTTCTTCTTCTTCCTCCCTTCAACTTCATCTTCCTCCTTCTCTCAACCATGTCCAGCCGTCGCCTAAGCTCGTTCGGCCACCACCACGACCCCGCGACCAGCTGCTCCTCGCCATCGTGGTGCACGTCATCGTGAGCGCGTTGTTGTGGTCCTTTAGTCGCGACCCAGCTCGTCTCGCGTGCGTCTTGGACACTGCTCCATCATTAGACGTCGTCGACCACCGCTTGGCCACCGATCGGAGTGGAGAGGATGACCACACATCGCTAGCTGCTCCGTCACTGCGACTTTCGTTCTCCACCGTGAACTGGTTGCTACAGAGAGCGCTGCGGTTGTCTCCTCGCCGGAGCCATCGTGGTTGCTGCAGAGACCCGACTAAAGCCGATCTTTGGATCCAAGAGCTGGAAAAGATCTTTGAGCTGGTGCACACCCCAGAGGAAGCAAAGGTGCCTTACGTAACATTCCAATTGATTGGAGATGCTGAATACTGGTGGAAGGGCACCAGACAACTGCTAGTAGCTGAGCATCAGGCAATCACTTGGGGAGTATTTCGCCACAAATTCATGGACAAATATTTTCCCCAGAGCGCTCGGACAGAGAAAGAGCAGGAATTCCTAAGACTGAGTCAGCGGGACATGACGGTGGGGGAATATGCGGAAAGGTTTGAGTCCCTTGCCAAATATTTCCGCTTTTTCCAGAACAATCCCGATGAGGAGTGGAAGTGCGAAAGGTTTGAAGCTGGTATGCGCTTCGAGATCAAGGAATCTGTGATGCCCTTGGAAATCAGGAATTTCCTAGCCCTGGTAGAGAAATGCCGAAAGGTAGAACTGATGCGCAAGGGGCGAGATAGCAGGGGAAATGTTGGAGGACCCGTTCGTCCCAAGAGTCAATATCAGGGATAGAACCAAAATTGGAAGCAGAACCAGATGAAGCCATATTATCAATCACCCAGTAACAACCAGAAACAACAACAACAACATCATTCCGGTACTTCGGGAAAGGGAAGTGGAGGTCAGAGAAATAATAATCAAGGCCGAGAGAGGAAGTGTTACCGGTGCGGAGATCCCAGTCATCTAGATGATACGTGCCCGAGGAAAGAGATTAAGTGCTTTAACTACGATCGTATGGGGAACATATCCAGGGAATGCAGAGCACCGAAAAGAGAACTATCTACCAATCATGCCAAAGCAAGCAAGCCGACTGATAAAGGGCGAGTGTATACGATGAGTGGAGCTGAAGCATCGAATTCCGCCGATCTGGTGTAGGGTAAGTGCGATTTAGCCGGTAATCTTTTAACTATACTTTTTGATTCAGGTGCAACTCATTCTTTTATCTCGATGGATCGTGTGAAACTTCTAGACTTGCCTATTTCTTCCTTACATATAAGATGATTGTTTCTACCCCAATGGCTGAGTCAGTAACTGTTAATTCTGTTTGCTTAAATTGTCCTATCATTATTCAGGATAGGCACTTTCTCGTAGATTTAATATGTTTACCTTTAATACAACTAGATGTAATTCTAGGCATGGATTGGTTATCTTCCAACCATATCCTGATAGATTGTTCTCAAAGAACCTTAGTCTTTAGGGATGAGATTTCTGGATTACTATCTGCTAGTCAGGTAAGAGCTTCTTTGAAAGAGGGAGCTCAAGGTTACATGCTGCTGTTTTCCTCAGATGTTAAGGGTGAGTTAGACTTAGAGTCCGTACCTGTCGTCAATGAGTTTCCGGAAGTTTTTCCTCAGGATGTAACTGGTATACCGCCTTTTCGAGATATCGAGTTCGCGATTGATCTGATTCCAGGCACTGGACCGATATCCATGGCACCGTATCGCATGTCACCATCAGAGTTAGAAACCCTGAATGAACAACTTGAAGAGTTGATGAGAAAGGAATTCATACGACCCAGTGTATCCCCGTGGGGAGCTCCAGTTCTGTTAGTAAAGAAGAAGGATGGGACTTCTCGGCTGTGTAGATTTTCGACAGTTGAACAAGGTTACAATCAAGAACAGATATCCACTCCCAAGGATTGATGATCTCATGGACCAGTTTCGTGGCGAGACCGTATTCTCGAAAATTGATTTACGGTCAGGCTACCCAAAGACAGCGTTTCGAACACGCTACGGGCATTACGAGTACCTAGTGATGCCGTTTGGAGTGACGAATGCTCCTGCCATATTCATGGATTACATGAATACGATTTTTTGTCCTTACTTAGATCAGTTTGTTGTCGTCTTCATTGATGATATTCTGATCTATTCTCCAAACAAGGAAAGGCATGCTGAACACCTCAGCATTGTTCTTCAGACCTTGAAAGAGAAGCAACTCTATGCGAAGCCGGAAAAGTGCGAATTCTGGTTGGACCAAGTGCAATTCTTAGGTCATATAATATCATGCGAAGGAATCGCAGTGGATCCGTCAAAAGTCGAGGCTATTTTAGAATGGAAAAAGCCAACAACGGCAACTGAAATCCGTAGCTTTGTGGGTTTAGCGGGCTACTATAGGAGATTCATTGAGGGATTTTCCAAGATAGTGGGACCCCTTACCCAGTTAACTCGGAAAGACCAAGCATTTGTCTGGACGGAGGCTTGTGAAGGAAGTTTCCAAGAGCTTAAGAGAAGGTTGACAACCTCACCCATGTTGATCCTACCTGATCCTGAGGAACCTTTTGAGATTTATTGTGACGCTTCACATCAGGGGTTGGGTTGTGTGCTGATGCAGAACCAAAAGGTCGTAGCATATGCTTCAAGGCAGTTGAAGATTCACGAAAGGAATTACCGGACGCATGACTTGGAGTTAGCAACGGTAGTCTTTGCCCTGAAAATCTGGAGGCATTATTTGTATGGAGCTACTTTTAATGTTTTCAGTGACCACAAGAGTTTGAAGTACCTCTTCGACCATAAGGAATTGAACATGCGTCAGAGGAGTTGGTTGGAGTTTTTGAAGGACTATGACTTTCAACTACAGTATCACCCTGGGAAGGCGAATGTGGTGGCGGATGCACTGAGCAGGAAGTCAATACACGCATCAGTAATGATGGTTAAAGAGCAGGGGTTGTTGGAACAATTCCGGGATATAAGTTTATCAGTTAAGATATTTCCGGGAAGACTGTGTCTAAATAGGATCACCGTTTCGAACGGATTGATGGAACATATAAAAGAAAAACAAGGGAGTGATCAGTATCTGCAGGAAGAAATGGACTTAGTGCGACAAGGAGCACTGTCAGAATTCAGAAAAGGAATGGATGGAATTTTGAGATTCAGTGAAAGAATCTGTATACCAGATGACGCCGAGCTTAGGAAGTTGATTTTAGAGGAGGCTCACAGGAGCAAGCTCAATTTACACCCAGGAGCCACGAAGATGTATCAAGATCTCAAGAAGTTATACTGGTGGTATGGAATAAAAAGGGACGTAATGGAATACATCGCTTCTTGTCTGATATGTCAAAAGGCTAAGATTGAACACCATAGGCCAGCAGGAATGTTAAAACCATTGGATATCCCAGAATGGAAGTGGGACGATATTTCAATGGACTTTGTGACCAGCTTACCAAGGACTCGGAAAGGACATGAGGCTATATAGGTAATTGTGGATCGATTGACCAAGTTTGTTCACTTTTTACCTATCAACAAGAAGTACCCAATGAAAAGGTTGACTCAGTTGTACATCAGCGAGATTGTCAGGTTGCACGGTATACCCTCGAGTATCATTTCGGATGGTGATCCAAGGTTTAAGTCAGGATTTTGGAAGGGACTACAAAACTCTTTGGGAACAAAACTCAAATTGAGTTTTGCATACCATCCACAAACTAACGGACAGTCAGAGACGACAATCCAATCACTCGAAGATTTACTAAGAGCGTGCGCGATGGCAGACACTGGGAGATGGGACGAGTTCCTACCGTTGATAAAATTCACCTACAACAACAGTTTTCATTCAAGTATAGGGATGGCACCCTATGAGGCTTTGTATGGTTGACGATGCCGGACACCCTTGTGTTGGTACCAGGATGGTGAGAGTCTGCTGTTAGGACCAGAGATCGTACAACAAACTACCGAGAAGGTGAAAATGATCCAGGAGAAAATGCGGGCGGTCCAAAGTCGACAGAAAAGTTACACTGACAAGAGACGACGACCTCTTGAGTTTGAGGAAGGCGAGCATGTGTTCTTGAGAGTCACACCAACGACTGGGATTGGTAGAGTGATAAAATCCAGAAAGCTTACTCCCAAATTCATTGGACCCTACCAAATTCTTCGTCGCGTAGGTCCAGTAGCGTACAAAATATCTTTACATCCTTTTCTTTCCAACATTCATGATGTTTTCCATGTCCCTCAGTTGAGAAAGTATATTCCTGATCCATCACATGTTATTAAACCTGATAAAGTACAATTAAAAGAGAACCTGTCTTTTGAGACTTCGCCAGTATGGATCGCTGATAGGATGATGAAGCAGATCAGAGGTAAACAAATTCCTTTAGTCAAAGTCATCTGGAACGAGACAACCGGAGAAGCTACATGGGAAGCGGAGGACAAGATGAAATTGAAATACCCTGAGTTATTTCAAGGTGCATAATTTCAAGGACGAAATTCTTTTTAGAGGGGTAGTATTGTAACACCCTGTTTTTCCTACGTTTTTTGTAGTAGTAAATACATACTTAAATGTGTTTATTTTATATTAAACTCAAAGGATGATTTTAATTAAAATAAAATCATTTTCTTGTGTTGTTATATCATATGAAGTCACGGTAAAATTTTCGGTTGAAAATTCAGACGGAAGCCGGTCAGCGTTTTCACTGCCGGTATAAGTTTACTGTGTAGAAAACCTAATTTTGACCTGTGAATGAGATAGTTAGTGTTTTTATTATGTTTCCTTCAACCTTGGTTATTTTGAAAATTTTATTGCAAAAATAAAATAAAATATTTTATTCGGCTGAAAACGTCGGTAGAATTACGATCGGAAATGCAACCAGGTACCAAATGGAGCATATTATGGACCATAAAAGAAGTAAGGAGACATGATGGAAGAGGCTATGACACACTCTAAAAAGTGTAATCATCACACTTTTCAAATTATAATACTATTCTAATCCAAAAGTCATTTCTCTCTCTTCTTCCATCCAGTCAAGCATTAAACCACCAAGCTTGCTCAACAAGCTCTCCCTCTTCTCCCCTTTGGCCGTGGACTTCCTCCCTCTCCCTATATGTACCCCTTTCATTTTCACTTCATCATCTTCCTCCTTTAACCTCCATTAAACCTTCATCTTCTTCTTTCTTCTAAAAGTTCAAGCTCTTAAAGCTTTAGTTTTTATTCATCTTTTCTACTTAATTCTTCATTAAAGTTCTTCCTTATACTAAGGGTAATTCTCTTATATGAATCTTTTTGCAAGTTTCATCTTTTATTTCTTAGTTTACTTTATGTGTTCTTTATATGCTTTAAACTTCTAAAATCTCTCTAAAATGGTAGAAAACTCCTTTTGAGTTGAAACTACTTTCTATAGTCTTGTATTAACTTATATTTTCACATACTAAGAGGTTGTGTATAACCAAAATCTCTATCCATCTCTTCTAATGAAGTCCGAATGCTTACATTTGTGACCTAGGAAGTTTTTGTTTCAACTTTTGGAATATGATCACGTGTTTGAGTTTCTAACTATCCCTTGATGTTGAATCTGTAAATCTTGGAAGTTTTGAAAGTTTGTTCCTATGATGGTGGAAAAATATGAATAAGTAGGCCTAGGATACTATGTTTCAAATTTCCAAGTATTGATCATGGATTTAGAACCCTTAATACCATGTGATTCTAAACCTAAGAGTTATTGTTAAACAAAGAATATTTTCCTCATCATCCTATGATGGTCGAAACTTAGTGTTTAGGTGCTAGGATGTTTGAGTTTTTATTTTTCCAAAATGATCATGGACTTGAGCTCCATAAGATATTTGGATGCTAAGTCTAAGAGATTGGAAAGTTTAAAGATTTCTAACTTGTTTATTCTATGTTATTGAAGCTAGTATGTATTACTTTCATTTTTCCAAAATGATCATGGACTTGAGCTCCATAAGATATTTGGATGCTAAGTCTAAGAGATTGGAAAGTTTAAAGATTTCTAACTTGTTTATTCTATGTTATTAAAGCTAGTATGTATTACTTTCATTTTTCCAAGATGATCATGGACTTGAGCTCCATAAGATATTTGGATGCTAAGTCTGAGATATTGGAAAGCTTAAGGATTTCTAACTTGTTTATTCTATGTTATTAAAGCTAGTATGTATTACTTTCATTTTTCCAAGATGATCGTGGACTTGAGCTCCATAAGATATTTGGATGCTAAGTCTAAGAGATTGGAATGTTTAAGTTTCCATTGTTTTCCAAGATGATCATGGACTTGAGCTCCATAAGATATTTGGATGCTAAGTCTAAGAGATTGGGAAAGTTTAAATATTTCTAGACTATAGATCCTACGAAGGCTGAATCTAGAAGGTTATAGACCTAGGATACTTTGTTCTTATTTTTCCAAAATGGTCATGGTTTTGAGCTCCTTAATACATATGGATGCTAAACCTAAGGGATTGGAAAGTTTAATGAATGCTAACCTACTTTACTAGCCTTGGCCGAATGCCCTAAGTTTATAAATTAGTGGGATTTTAATTCAGCTTTGTTAAATGATCATTGTTTATGAACTCCAAACACTTAAGGATCATAAATCCATGAGTTGTATAATTTTCGGGAACCTCTGACCCTAAGAACTAGTCTTGGCCGAACCTATACCTTGTGGTTTAGTGTTCTTGTCTGAATTTTAACTTGTGAGTTTGTGTTCATAACCTTAGACTCCCATCGCGGAGGAAACGAGTACGTTTGTGGCGTACCTCTTCGAGCATCTAACCTTCTTACCTTCACAGAAAGTAAGAGGGGATTGCCTAGGGATATTCAATGACTATATGCATGTGCGTATGTGTTTACTTGAGTTATTTGAATATTATTATAATGTGGAGCAAACACTTGAATGACTTGTTTACTTGAACTATTGTGATTATTACTTGAAGTTAATTGATTATTACTTGCCTTAAAGTATTGTGAGTTGTATTTATGTGATGAATTGTCATTAACTGTGATATTATTGTTGAGAATATATTACTGTTGATTGAAGTTTGAGAAGCCGGACTTGAGTCTATGCACAATGATTATAAGGGTTAAAAGCCTTAATAAGCCTTGAATAGAACTTTGAAAATATTAGTTTCATTTATAAAGGTTCCTTGTTTAAAACGCTTACTTCAAGAGAATGAGATTCTAGTTTTGAAAAAGAAACGTTGAAGTGTTTTTAAGTTAATAAAAACTACCTTTCTATGATCCAAAGTTTGTACGAGAGAAAACCTTTTTCGAACTACGTGTTTCATGAAGGAAAAACCCCTTTGAAAATATTTGACCTTACTCCATCAAGGATTTCAAAATCAAACGAATTTCCAAATGTTTTATAAAAGAATTTGTATAGGAAAATATTTTCTCCTAAATGATTTAGAAACGTTCCGGTTACTTGGATAGGTGACCGAGGTTTTTATTTTTGTTTTAGATTTTCACTGAACGAAAAGTAAAGCACATGTGAAAGAGAATCTAGTTCGCTAGACGTCGCCTCTAGTATTCAGTTATAAGCACACGATCTGGGATCTGTGTCAAGAATTATGGACCAAGGGTCCAAGTTGTGATATTATGGGCTAGGAGTCCTAATTTTGGAATTGAGGACTGTGTGTCCTAATTTCGTGGTTATGTGCTAGGAGTCCTTATCTTGTTGAAATAAAACATGGATAAAATTATAATTGTTTCTGCGACCACAACCTTGGACTGCGGCCTCGGTCTAAGGTGTTGTGATTGAGCACTGAGACTGTGTTATCAATTTTCAAGTGATGGAAATTGTGAATAGTCGTTAGCTTTGGGATTCGACAAACGGAAAAGAGTGAACACAAAGAAAAGTCTCGTTAATGAAAAGTCTTTTATTCATATGCATTTCCCCTTGACAGACGTGCTTGAGTTACCGAATACCCGCTTAAGATGTGGCATTTGATGATGTATACATCCGAATGGCCGTTATAAGGGATTTGTGAGGATGTTGATCCGGGTACATGAGGTGACGGAGACAACTTGCCAAACTTGGCGTATGAGCCTAATCAACTCTTTATTTCTTAATGATAAAACAGTGATGGTATCTCATGAGATTAAGATTAGAGCATGATGATTGAAGTGTCATGTATTATCTTTATAAAATTGATTGATTCCGGTTTGAGACCCATTGAAATAATACTTGTTGTTTACCTATGAGTAACGTTTAAAATGTTAATATGCCAAGGTGTTGTATGTATCATGTGTATGGTTGTTGTGCGATATATCCGTTCTCGGTATCTCACTTTTTCATTTCTACTTGTTATTCCCTCTTCCTTTTTGGTATCACCGTATGTATATGAGTTCAGATGGATCCCAAAATCCCACTTGTGCCGACAACGTCGAAGACTGAGGTCTTCGACGATGCAAGAAATGCGGGGGCATGCCTGATACATCTAGGGGCGACATCTCCTACATACCACGGAGCAATTACCACAACTGATTTAAATGCTGACGGAGACCCAATCCGTAGGAGCCATACTGTGGAGACTAGGAGGGTAGCTCTGCCTCCGACTTGGTATCACCATCACACACTGCGAGCTAACGGACTACTACATGAGCCACCACCTCTAGACATAGAGCCGGCAGGACCGATTGAGGAGGACCCTGAGGAGGACCCTGAGGAAGACTTCTATGAGGTCATGGATGAGGATGAGCCGGATTATCATGTTATGGATCATGACAACGATGACGATTCCGTAGATGAGGGCGGTGATGTGATAGATCCATTACCTGAGGTCTCATCTCATGGGATTATTTGTGGAGACCTTGCTTGCAGCCAGTGTCAGTAACCAGTTCGGAGCGTTTTGTCGATAGTCTTCCGTCATCTGACTTTTTAGAGTTACCTTTTTGGATGTGGTTCCGGACCCTATTTACCTGTGTCTTACTTACTCTCTTTTAAGTTGTATCCTCTAGATGTCTAATTATGTTGCAATGGCCATTGATAAGGCCCTAACGTATGTACTGGAACATGGTTTTCATTGGGACATGTTATATATATATATATATATATATATATATATATATATATATATGTTGTCTTCAATTCATGTTCTGAGTGTTCATGACCTTTATCTTGTTTCATTCCTTTCAACAACAAAAAAACTACCGTTTTTAGTGTACTCATCCATCGAGCAAATGATACTTTCCGAAAGTGACCAGCATTGTAAAACAGAAATATTTCCGCAATTAGGTAACCATGTGATGCCTGGTTTAGGGTGTCACAATAGGAGTTAGGTAGAAGGATAAATTAATATATGGTATGTAACCCCCCCCCCCTCCCCGGGCATTACTATACGAACACATGCGGAAATAAATTAAAAGGAATTTTGCTGGTTGCTTTCGGAAAATTATTTTATTTGAAGTCACAAAATCTGGCTGTAAAACAATTTCTTCTGAATACTTTGAGTATAACGTGCATAACACAATAATAATAACCAACTAATTCACAATCAAATTCCCAAACATATAAAGGTTTTCAAAATACCTACACAGACTTTCTCAAAACATACCACCCAAAAGAAATCCTAAGCTGGTCGCTCTAAAAGACACTCACTGATAAGACTTCGTAATTATCCCTATGATCACACATCTTTTCTGCAATCCGGACTTAAGTCTTCAAGTGACTTAAGGAACTCTTCTGCAACATCTGCATTCGTGTACCAAGGTACAATAGCAAAGACAGAAGAACATGTATATGCAAGGGTGAGTTCCAATATATGGATTTTAAAACGATAACCATATGCACGACTCTCAAATACATTTAACATGAATATTCAAAGATAAGCAATATATTTCTCAAAGGGTTTCATACCCGACAATCATCGTTGTTTAAAAACCATGACAGTTCAATATTCCTCAACTAACTTTGATACCTAATCTCCAGAGCTCCAATCAACCAATGGATGAGCTGATCAGGCTCTAGTTGCCAATTAAGGCAGAATCAATGCCCGATATGGCAGTTATATTGACCATTCCACAGTCCAACTCAAGGCAAAGTGGTGACTACTTATAGCACATGGTCTACGTGGTCGTATATCCATCAAGGCACAATGACGTAAACTGCATGAATACTTGCCATATGTAACACCCTAGTTTTTACACATATGATTAATTATTTTATTTGGATGTTTATGTTTATTTTGATACGTGGTTTAGTTTGAGTAATTAAATTACTCTCTTCAATTTTTTTTATTGGGTACGTTAGCACTGACTTATTTAAGTGAATGCACGCTTACTAGACTATAATTTACATTATTGTTACTATTATTACATGTACAGAAAAATGTTTTAAATAATATGTTTAAGAGTAAAGCATTTCCATATTTTCATTCTATTTAATTTTAGATTTGAAAATAAACTGGTTTGACATAAATCGGAGAATAAATTTTGGACCGAGTATTTTCTTAGTTGATCAGTTCAACTATTAATCTTTACTCTAATTTGAATTTCAAAATCATATATTTATCAATCTTTATTTTTATATCCCAAAAAGTAAAAGCATGTTTATTTTAGGCTTAATATCTATCACTCATTTACAAAAATAAGAAATTCTCTCTCCTCTCTCTCTAAGTAACCCATAACCCCCCTCTCTTTCTTTCTTTTCTTTTTCTTCTCCTTTCTCTCTTCTTCTTCTTCCTCCCTTCAACTTCATCTTCCTCCTTCTCTCAACCATGTACAGCCGTCGCCTAAGCTCATTCGGCCCCCACCACGACCCCGCGACCAGCTGCTCCTCACCATCGTGGTGCACGTCGTCGAGAGCGCGTTGTTGTGGTCCTTTAGTCGCGACCAAGCTCGTCCCGCGTGCGTCTTGGCCACTGCTCCATCATTAGACGTCGTCGACGACCGGTTGGCCGCCGATCGGAGTGGAGAGTATGACCACACATCGCTAGCTGCTCCGTCACTGCGACTTTCGTTCTCCATCATGAACTAGTTGCTGCAGAGAGCGCTGCAATTGTGTCCTCGCCGGAGCCATCGTGAAACCTTAACTTTTCATCTTACTTTAATAATGAAATTGGTTCAGTTTTAGTGCATTTGGGACTTGTAATTAATGGTTTCTAAGGTTAATTTTATGATTCTCTATTTAAATCAAATTTTCCCCAAATTGCTCTTTGAACCCTAAACCCCAATTTGATTTTATTTGAAATCGATTATGTTTCCACGGAATTAACTATGTTTTATTCAAATTAGGACCTTTAATTTGAGATTTCTAAGTTCAATTTCATGTTCCTCAAACCAAATCAAATGTGCCCCAATTTTAATTATGGATCTTTTTTACCCAAATCGATATTATTGAGAAATCGATTCTATGTACTGAATTAAATGTATGGTTTCTTTTGATTATATGTTTTGAGAATGAAAATTGAATTGGTGAATTTATTTGTTTGTTATCATGCTTGGTTTGTGTCTCTGTGACGTTGAACACGGCTATGCTTACTTGGTGGAGTAGAGTTTGCACTCTTAGAACTAACGTGAGCATTAAGACGAGGATCCTTTACTTGTCTTCAAAGGTAAGGGGAGCTTGCCTAGGGATATTCAATGACCATGTGCATGTGTGTATGTGTTTAATTGAGTGTTGTGAATATTATTGTGATATTGAGCAAATACTTGAATGACATGCTTACTTGAACTATTGTGACTATTACTTGAAGTTGAACATTACTTGCTTTAAAGTGTTATGAATTATATATATGTGATGAACTATCATTAACTGTGATATTATTATTGCTGTGAATATGTTACTGTTGATTGAAGTTTGAGAAGCCGGACTTGAGTCTGTTCCCAATGACTATAAGGATTAAAAACCTTAATAAGCCTTGAATAGAACCTTGAAAGTTTTGGGTTCACTTATAAAAGTTCCTTGTTTAAAGTGCTTACTTCAGAAGAATAAGATCTTGGTTTTTAGAAAAATGTTGAAGTGATTTTGAGTTGAAGGAAACTACATTTTTATGATCAAAAGTTTTGTACGAGAGAAAACCTTTTCGAACGGTGTGTTTTCTGAAGGAAAGACCCTTTGAAAATATTTGACTTTATTCCATCAAGGATTTCAAAAGCAAACGAATTTCCACATGTTTTATAAAAGACTTTGTAAAGGAAAAGATTTTCTCCTAAATGATTTAGAAACGTTCCGGTTACTTGGATAAGTGACCGAGGTTTTGTTTTGGTTTTGATTTTCACTGAGCGAAAAGTAAGCACATGTGAAAGAGAATACTAGTTCACGAGACGTCGCCTCTAGTATTCAGTTGTATGCACGTGATCTGGGATCCGTGTCAAGAATTATGGACCAGGGGTCCCAATCGTGATATTATGGGCTAGGAGTCCTAATTTTGGAATTGAGGTATGTGTGTCCTAATTTCGTTGTTAAGGGCTAGGAGTCCTAATCATGTTGAAATGAAACATGGATAAAACTATAATTGTTTCTACGACCACAACCTTGGACTGCGGCATCGGTCTAAGGTGTTATGATTGAGCACTCGGACTGTGTGTCCTGTGTTATTGATTTTCAAGTAATGAAAATTGTGAAAAGTCATTAGCTTTGGGCTTCGACAACGGAAAAGAGTGAACACAAAGAAAAGTATCGATAATGAAAAGCCTTTTATTCATATGCATTTCCCCTTAGCAGACGTGCTTGAGTTATCCGAATACCCGCTTAAGATGTGGTATTCGATGAGGTATACATACGAATGGCCGTTATAAGGGATTCATGATGATGTTGATCCGGGCGCATGAGGTGACGGAGACAACTTGCCAGACGGGGCGTATGAGCCTGATCATCTCTTTCTTTCTTATTGATAAAACGGTGTTGGTATCTCATGAGATTGTGTTTAGAGCCTAATTATTGAAGTGTCATGCATTCTCTTTATAAAACTAATTGTTCGGGTATGAGACCCACTGATATAACACTTGTTATTTTATCTCTGTATAATAATTAAATGTTAATGTGCTGAGGTGATGTATGTATCGTGTATATGGTTGTTGTGTGATATATCCATTTGTCGGTATCTCACCCTTACAGATATATCAGGTTTCTTCTGGTTCGTTATTGTACTCTGGGTACTTTAGTACAGATGGCGCAGAGGAGTCTTCCTAAGTCACTCAGAGACTTAGATCTGGTTGTTTGATGAAGTATTTGATTTTGTAATGATCACGTGAGTTTTCCTCAGGAATAACTTTTAGAACGACCAGCTTAGGGTTTGAGACTTATATTTTTGATAAGTATGTATGAGTATGGCTCAGAGAGTCTTTATTTTAAAATGGAATGTTTATAGCTCGGAGAGCATCTCTTTTGAACGAAAACCTAAGCTTTTCCTTTTGGTCATGTATAGCTTATTGATATAACTATTTTTAGCATATTACTGCCTGGTTGTATTTCATGTAACTGGAATTCTGGAATGAAAATGTAATTATTTTAGGTGTTCTTTTACCTGGGATGTCTGAATTACAAAGGAGACTCTGTCGAAATTTTTGTAAAAATACTAGCTTTTATTCAAGTATATCTCTAAATTAAATAGGCTTGCCAGGCTAGGATTGCAAGTCGGCGTGCCGATCAAGGCTTAGGTTTGGAGTCGTGACAAATTTTTTTATACCCAATTTCAGACGTTTACGTACTTATATAAATTATTTTCCGAAAGCAACCAGCAAATTATCCTTTTAATTTTATTTCTGCACTTGTTTACAAAGTAATGCCCAAGGGGCGGGGGTGTTACACCATCAAGCATTCAAGTTCAATGTAAAGGCACGTCTGCCTTGGGATGCATGTAAAACATTTTACTCTCGCTGTTTTTCTTTGTGTTCATTCTTTATATGTCAGGACTAAAAAGTTTCGCAACAACCCATTATCTTAATCTACTAAGTTTAATATCTAAATAAAACCATAACTGACCTTAAATCAAAAGTGTGCAAATCACGGAATCTAGACCGATGCACCAGTCTTAGACACGTAGATTTTAGTGCACAAAACCAATACACTGATTATAAGACTTCTAGTCCATTATTCCACTTTTTGGGCCCTAGACCATATCTTTAAGAACACTAGATACGACATCTCGGCGGCTAGGTTCGTTTGTCAATTTAACAACATTTTCGCTCTATGAAACACAAATCCAAAACAAAATTTCCTTAACTTATCAAAGTTGTCGGAAATGACCCATTGTATAAAAATACTTTACAGAAAATCCTTTTACATTGGAAATTCGTTTTACGAAATCATCAAAATCACTTAAAATTCATTTTCTTTCAAAAATCAATATTGTGAACCTGAAAATATTGCTTTTAGACAAATTCTCTATTTTAACTAATACTACCATGTTTAGTAATCCTACTGCAAATATTATCGAAATTGTCCGACGTTTGTTGTTTTTAAAAATGTTATAAGTCCAAAAATGACTTTTCTAGTAAAATAATGTTTCCAATACTATAATAAAATTATTTTGGAAACTTATTTTCTTAAAATAATATTTTCTAATATTTAGAAATTTCTTATGTCAAAATTAGCGGTACTAAAATTTTTTCACGGTTACGTCCTCACTATGACTCATAAAACACTCTTACGCTGTTAAATTATTAAAATATTATTATTTTTCACTATAATCCAATTTTCACTAAACCAATAATTAATAATAATATATTACTATTTTCCACATTTTCCACTAATTAAAACTCATTATTCCGTAAATAGTTTTTTAATGCTTTAAACCTCATTATTAATTGAGCACTGACCACTGTCAGGCTTTACAATCCACAAACAACATCAAATAAATAATCAATTAAAAGCAGATAATCAAATAATTATGACAAACAATAAAACATAATAACAATTTATGACAAACAATAAAACATAATAACAATTAAATGCAGATAATCAAATAATTAAAAGCAGATAACTTAAAAGCAGAGAAATCTAATTACATAAACAATACATACACCAAATAAAATATACCGACCACAAACAATTACATACAGCTATCGGAAAAATCCCTCAGGTACTCCCCTTACCTCTTGAAGATTTTTCTCTTGTCGAATTGAAATTCCGTCAAACGTCTGGTTTCCGCAAAACACGTACATGACTCACACAACAATTTATCCTTCAATCAAAACACAACAAATAATTAACAATCAAACAACTAAATACACCTATACTCCTATATGCTAGGTTCAACCATGAGGGGATTAATTAGCTAAAAATTTCTAAAAATCCTAAGCTTTTGGATTAGTGATCCTTGATCACTTAAAACCCTAAAACAAAGATTAGAATACAAAGATTGAAATAAAATACTTCAATCTTCCAAAAACCCTAATTCGGCCATGACACTAAATTTGAGTTAGATATTTCAAATTTTCACATACTCTTAGATCCATGACCTTAGAGTAGTGTAGAGTTAAGACAAGTTATCATAAGTTGAAAAATGAAAGAAAATCTTTCAACTCCTCAAGAAAATAATTTCAGCCATGAGTAAAATAATGGCTTAGAGATTTGATTTTGATTCAAGAATCATGGACTCAACATATATATGAATTATAAGATTGAATCAAGCAAGACTGGTTAACAAAATGAATAAAGTCCTCCCCCACTAGAAACTAAGGTTCGGCCTTGACAAAATAAAAGGGCACGAAATTTTTGTTTGATGTATCCTCTTGGATCTTAAATATAGAGAGGATACAAAGATCATAGAAATTTATTCACTTTAAAAGGATTTTTCTATGATTTTCTATGAATTTTCAAAGTTTCTAGATCTAGAAATGGAAAAATATGATTCATGGCATAAACATGAGAAATACATGAATATGAAACCTTAGATGATCAAGGATATGAGCTTTTACCTCTTGAAGATTGAAGAAATGAAGAAAATGATCAACCTTCACTAAGTTGAAAACTGGACAGCTTGAGGGTGTGATGGTATTGTGAGTGTATCTCACAATATACTCATCCAAAAATCACAAACTTTGGCTTGTTAGAAAGATAATAAGAAAAGGAAAACTATGGCGTTGAAGGTTTCATTTGGTTCGGATCATAACAGGGGTAAAAAGGGCCTTCTTTATGTTGTTTCGTGGGTTACTGAGAATTCTGGGCAGTTTCGGTATTTGGAGCATATCTCCCAATCCACTTATCCGTTTTGATGATATGTAGATTGTTGGAAAGAAGATAGAAATAGGAACAACTTTTATGTTGAGAGTTTTCCTAGTTTCAGAAAGGAAAAGGGTTATATTTTCGGTGGAGATTCGGTGTTCTTATGAGTTTTGTAACTTAGAGAAATGGAGAAAACTTGGCGAGAAAGATGAAGAGAAGTGGGGAGGGGAAGCTGCGGTTTTGAGCCTTTATATAGGCTTAGATTTAGGCTTTTTTTGGTTCCTTAGAGTCCAAATAATGGGTTTTGTGAATATTAAATTAATATATGATTAATCATAGTTAATAGTTAACTTAACTAAGGTTATTTTGGCTAATCATCGTTAATAATATGTGGCTCACATTTGATGGAGGTGTGACCGATTTTGGGACACAAATAGTGACTCTCCAATGAGTCACCGATCCTATCCGTTAGCGGTTCCCGGAAATTTCGTACGCAGCTCTGTCATTTACCTAATTTCGGTTTTTTGAGAGAAAAATAATGAAACGAAAGCAAAATGAAATAGGTACGATTGAGTATGGATGAACGAAATTGAGGAGATGTGGGAGGTTTACAACCATGTAAAATGAGTGGTTAAAAGTGTGTAGATGTGTCTTGTTAAAACCTGCGAAAGTTTGGGGGTGTTTTGGTCTTTTTACCTAAAAGTCATGACTACTAGCATTTAATGCTCATAAATGCTTGGTGACTCATCCTCCATGAGTCATCATGTATGACTCGTTGTCTCGATCTCTTGACAGGTCTCTGCAGTTCTGTTTCTGACTCCGTCGATTACCCCATTTAGGGTTTTACACCCGAATCAAGTATAAAACCTAATTATTTTGAATTTTTTTTAAAATAACCTATATCATTGGAAATGAGATATAAAATCTATTCATTTCGTTCTCGAGTCAAAATTAGGTTTTTCGATCAGTAAAATCTTACTGTCAGCGAAAACGCACACCGGGTTCCGTCTGAATTTTCAACCGAAAATTTCCCCGTATACTCATAAAAATAAGTATGATATGAATATGACTTTGGTTTTCCCAAAATCATTTTCTGAGTTTTAGGTAAAAATATAAACATTTATTTATATTTATACCGATATTAGAAAGCGGAAAAATCGGGGTGTTACATGGTATGTTGAAGTACCGATAAATAAAGGTATTTATCCCATGTTATATATAATTTCGTGTTATATTATCTTTTATTTGTTTTGGGATATTTTAGGTAGAAAATCTCATGTTATATGATAAGATATGTTTTTATTTAATCTCCTCATAAAATTAGATTCAATCATAATAATATTTTATTTTTTTCATAAAAAATAATATTTAGTTTTTAATTTATTATTTATATTAAACTTAATTGAAACAATATATGCATTTTAAACAATTAGTATAATCATTACTACTTTATATTAATGTAATTATCAAGAAATCAAATGAATATATACTTATTTATATAGAATCAATATAATGGTTTTAATCTAGTCAAAAAAATATCTAATGGTTTTATTTTATATAAATGAGATACATTAAATATTATATTTATTTAGATGCAATTGATCTAAATTTAGAATGTTTCATTAACCATTTAGTAAACTAATACATACAATAGTAATATAATTAATAATGTTATTTAAAAATAAAGTAACCCCATTCAAAAAAAATTAATTCAGTCTACATTCTAATTTTTTCCTGATATGATCTACATTCTAATATAATATAGTTTCAAACTTTGAAATTATAATTTTTTTATTTAATTTATTTATTAGTTAATTAAATTTAATAATATTTGATATGACGTAGAAAAATTACTAAACCTAAAAATATATAAATTAAACTAAAAATGTTCTAATTTAAAAATGTTAAAATATGTACCGTTAAATAAATGTGTATAACAATTCCGTATAATGTGTTTTTTATCCTCGAATTTGTGTGCGAGATGAATCAATTATTTTATAATTGTTAGTAGATGATTTCTAATTTATTTTTTAAAAAAAATCTTATATGTTTGAAATGTAAAATATTTTATAAAAATATTAATAAACAATATATATCATGTGCATGGCGTCACCATGCTAGTATAAATACAACTAGATAACGAGTATCTAGCAACCAAAAATGAGAGTGACAAAATAAAACTAAACAAACGGATGTGATGGATTACATGGAATTGGGGTAACCAGGTGTATTTCTAACAATGTGGTTAGTTAAAGTGGGTTGATATCTCAATACACTATAATTAATTAAAGGTGGATACACCCTTAAGTTTTCACTTTATAATTTTTGTAAAATAACACTTGCTCATATATCTGAAATACCTCGATTATTGAATGATTATTGAATTAAGATTAAAATGTGAGATCACTCCTATTTATAGAGCGCTCACCAACTGTTTGATATAAGTACATAACAGAACTTATCTAATAGGACTTATCCAATAGGGTAACAGACTAACAGCTGATAACAGTTTCTGTTATCAATATAACTAAATTTTAATTTCTACACTCCCCCTCAAGTTGGAGCTTGAAGATCCTTAATGCCCAACTTGCCAAGAAGTAATTCAAATCTGTCTCTACCTGAGGCTTAGTAAAAATGTCTGCTACTTGCTCTTTGGTTCCAATCTTTTCAGGTGCTATTTCTCCGGATTGAACTATTTCCCTCATAAAGTAACAGTCCATCTCAACATGCTTTGATCTTTCATGGAAGACCGGATTCACAACAATGTGGTATGCTGCTTGATTATCACAGTGAAGAGTAGTTGCTGAACTTTGCTTGACAGACAACTCTTCTAAAAGCCAACGAAACCAAATGAGCTCACTGACTGTGGAAACCATCGATCTGTATTCAGCCTCAGCTGAAGATTTGGCAACCACTGCTTGTCTCTTGGTTCTCCAAGATATGGGTGCTGCTCCTAGAGTAATAAGATAACCTGTGCAAGATCATCGGGTAAGGGGACATCCTCCCCAATCCGCATCACAATAAGCCTTAGAATGAGATCATTGCCACTAGGCAAGAAAATTCCTTGAACTGGTGTAGTTTTTAGGTACCTTAGGACTCGGTATGCAGCATCCATATGTACCTGCTTGGGTGCTTCCATAAACTGACACAGAGTATTGACCGCATACGTGATATCTGGTCTCATAAATGTAAGGTACAAGAGTCTCCCTAACAGCCTTCGATATTGAGCAGGGTTGCAATCCATGTCTCCATCACGAACATGCAGCTTACAGTTCTGCTCCATTGGGAACTTGCTAGGCCTGCAATGTTGCATCTTCGTCTCATGTAGAATATCTAGAACATATTTCTGTTGGCTAGGAACTATCCCCTTTGGTGATTGAGCCACCTCAATACCTAGAAAGTACTTTAGTGGTCCAAATCCTTGATGTTGAACAATTTGTCAAGGTAGTCTTTCACCCATTGCATCGATTCTATGTTGTTTCCAGCCAGTATTACATCATCAACATAGATCAATGCGATGAGAAGCACTTGGCCTTTTTTGAAGATGAAGAGGGAATGATCTTCTCGCGACTGATTAAAACCGAGCTGAATGAGGGCACTAGTGAATTTGTGATACCAATTCCTAGAGGCATGCCGCAATCTATAAAGGGACTTCTTGAGTTTGCAAACACGAGTGTCTCCCTTCTTTGAAAATCCTTGAGGAATCTTCATGTAGATTTCCTCATCCAAGTCTCCATGTAAAAATGCGTTGTTAACATCTAGTTGATTAACTAACCAACCCTTTAATGCTGCTATGGATAGAAGGCATCTTATAGTTACAAGCTTGGCCACCAGCCAAAAGTTTCATGATAGTCTTCTCCCTCAATTTGTGTAAACCCCCTGCCACTAGTCGAGCTTTATAGCGTTCAACTTCACCATTTGGTTTGAACTTCACTTTGTAGATCCATTTTGAATCCATTGTGTTCTTTCCAGGTGGTAATTGAGTGAGACTCCAAGTGTCATTTTTCTCCAAAGCCTCAATCTCCCTCTTCATGGCTTCTCTCCAATGATGATGTTTTACAGCCTGCATAAAAGATTTAGGCTCATTCTGTGAACAAATGGCCACTAGGTAAGCTGAATGGGAGTTAGAGAAATTATTATATGATAAGTAATCTGACAAGGAATACATCACAGTGTTACTAGAAGAGTTATTAGGCAAATTAGATGTGACAGAAGGTGGTAGGTCAACTTGATAGTCTAACAAGTGCTTAGGAAGTTGCCTCAGTCTTCCACTTTGTCTTCCCTCATTAGGAGGTTCAAAGTGAATGTTTACATTTTCTGCACCTTCTGAATCAGGTGTTGTCTCCTCGGGTTCATTGGATTTCTCATCCTCAATCTCTTGTCTAATCATTTGCCTCTTAGAAGCAATATCATATGTTGTGTCATCACAGCACACAATCTCTGCTTGCTGTCTTTTGTAGTTTATGTGATCATTTCCTTTGAAAGTCAATTCATTTTCAAAGAACATAATATCTCTAGAAACAAAAATATCCTTAGTCTCTATGTCATACACCTTATACCCCTTTTGTCCTAAAGGATAGCCTAGGAAAACACATGCTCTCCCCTTTTCATCAAACTTCCCTTCCTTTCGGGTTTTCAAGGCATAAACAAGGCAGTCAAACACCTTTAGGTGGCTATAACTAGGTTGCTTGCCAAACATTATTTCATAGGGAGTTTTGTAGTTAATCACTTTTGAGGGCAATCTGTTAATTATATGAATTACTGTAAGAACACATTCCCCCCAAAATCTAATAGGTAAGCCTGAGTGGAATCTTAGAGCTCGGGCAACCTCTAGAATGTGCCTATGTTTTCGTTCCACTATCCCATTTTGTTGGGGGTGTATAAGTTCATGACAATTGCATTATTATTCCTTTACTTTCATAAAAGTGTTGCATGTGACTTGATGTGAACTCTAGCCCATTATCTGCCCTATCATGTTTGATCCTTTTCCCAAATTGTGTTTCAACCATACATATAAACATAGGCAAGTATCTCTCTACTTCTGACTTGTGTTTCATTAGATACACCCAAGTGCCTCTACTAAAATCATCAACAATTGAAAGGAAATAGTGTGCTCCAGAAGTAGATGGTGTATTATAACGGCCCCAAATGTCACAATGAATCAAATCAAAGCATGTTTCAAACTTTATTGAACTAATAGGAAAAAGGGTAATCTACTTTGTTTAGCCCTAATACATGAATCACATGGTAACCTATTCTGATTTTTAGTAATATCTATACCTATTGACTTTATTTTGTCTTCTGAGGTGTGACCAAGACGTGCATGCCACAAGGCTGCCTGATCTGATTTGCTGACCTTCATTTCCACTCCTGTGTGAGTAGTTGGCATAAGAAGGTACATGCCATCCTGGTGTCTACCCATCCCAATCAGGCTCCTCGAATGCAAGTCCTGTATCACACAAAAATCAACTACAAAAGTAATAGCACAATTGTTTTCTCTTGTCAACTTACTAACTGAAAGTAAATTACAAAGAAAACTAGGGATATGTAAAACAGTATTCAACTTTATCCCATTAGATAGAGTTGCCTTCCCTGTTTCCTTCACTGGCACATATGCACCATTTGGAATTTGAACATGATTCTGATTAGAGAATTCCCTTTTCCTAAGTAAATCATCATTGTATGTAATATGCTCTGTAGCTCATGAATCAATGATCCAGGGCTTACTGAACACAGAGTTACCTACCATGTTTACCACTGGTTTTGGTTGCTGCTTTCCCTGAACAGATTCTGCATCACCTCTCAGCTATTGGAGCAGTTTTCATATTGATGCAGTGATAAGCCTGGTACAGGACTGTCTTTTGTTCCTACTTGTGCTGCCTTGTAATTTCCTGATAGTGTGATTTTACATCATATTTTCTGTACACTTTTGCATGCATTTTTCATGTAGATTAGGCATTCTTTATTTGATTTTAGTTAGATTTTCCCTTGGAACGGGTGAAGCGGTTTCTTGGTGTTGTTTTGCAGGAATTCAATGTAAAAATGCTCAGAATTAGCCTTGATGGAGCTTGGATGAAATAGAGCCTAAAAGAGAAGAAATTGAGCCAAGCAGAATTCTGGTGATTCGCCCCGCGAGACTGGATTCGCCTCGCGACCCTGAAAGCTGACTGTTCCAGCAGAATGTCATCTTTCTGGTTCGCCCCGCGAACCATGGCTCGCCTCGCGAGTCTGGAAACCAGAAGCCATCACGCCCAGGCCCTGATGCTCCTCACGGGCATATTGAAGAATCATTTTACTGGATCGCGACGCGAGGCCACTCTCGCCTCGCGAGATCCCATTTCTCAGCAACAGCAGATTTTAATATTCGCCTCGCGAGAATCCACTCGCCTCGCGAACGCGCGCAGAACTGATTGGTATAAGTTGCTGTTTTAGGGCAGAAAGGGGGAGTTTTTTGGGCTTTTTGTGGAGAGAGCTCTTGGGGACTTGGAGGCTGCGGCTGGACTAGGGTTTCAACCCTAGTAGGGGATGTTTTCCTTGCTCTGGGAATGGAAGAAGATTGGAGGATTCTTCTATGAGTGTTCTTCATCTCTTCTCTCCTTCTCTTTTGTATTCTCGTTTTTCATGAGTAGTTAAATCCCCATTGTTGGGGTTAGATGTAGCTTTTCTAAACTTGTTTGTATTTGATTTGGTTGTTTTAATGCAAGTCTCTATTTCTTTATGAGTATGTGATTCTGTGCTTAATGCTTTCCTTGGCTTAGCTACCCATAGGAATGATATGTTGCTTTGATAGACAATTGAAAGATTGGTGTTAAGGCATGCTCATGAATCATATGCCAAGTAGTTCAAGAATCTAGACATAGGTGTTGGCTGCTTGCAATCTTATAAGTCTTGACTTAATGCAAAATCTCAGGTTAATCCACCTAAAACATTAGGGTTTAATTTGGGGTTTTAGGCTCAATGCACCTAAGACATTAGGCTTGAGTATTTTAGAAAAGGCTTGATTGTCATTATTGAACTAGAACTTGTATTAGACGCCATTTCATTGCAATTAAGGGAGGATTAGTGTAGTCTAACCCTGACAATCTTAACCACATTTCTTTTGCCTTCCAAGTGTTCGATAAAATTCCCAAAAGACCAAAAATATTTTATTTCCTTATTTTATGATCTTCTCATATTATAGTTTAGTCTAGATAGTTGTTGAGTTTGTGAATTGGTAATTGACAACCGATCCCTGTGGATACGATAACCGGTCTTACCACCGTATTACTTGTTTGCGACGAGGTGCACTTGCCTTTATTCTTAAAAATACGCATCAAGTTTTTGGCGCCGTTGCCGGGGATCGGCTTTGCCAATATCAGTAGTAACAAATGAGATAACTAATTTAGACATTTTTTATTTTATTTTTCTGTATATATTTTTGATATCCTTCTTAGTTAGTTTTGTATATATTTTTTTTTGAATTTGTGTTTCTTTGATCTTGGGCTTATTTGTCTGTGAGGTGGGAATTGATTTGACAGGATCATGGACTACAATTATTATCAGCCATCTGATGCAGAAATGGAAATATCTGAGCTGCAGCTACGGGTAGATATGCTGCAATTAGCCATAAACATCCAACAAGTGAATAATGAGTTGTCAAGGGCAACTGTCTCTCCTCCACCAGTGGTAGCCTATTCTGAACGGGGAAATCAATTTCCCAACACTTACACTCCATGGTGGGGGAATCCTCCAAACAATACTTGGATTGATCAAGAGGAACATTGGGAATCTTCCACACCTTCATATCAACCACAACCATCTCAATGGTATGATGAGCCATCACCATTGGAAGTTGCTTGGGAGAACTTCAAATCTGAATTCGCAGTCAATTTTGAGCAACCTATTCCGGATAGTCGGTCTCACTTAGAGGATATTTTGGAGAACTTCATGGTAACAACAATGGAAGAATTAAAAAATCAAGAAGACACCATTCGAAGTTTCGGGGTACGTATTGAGAAAATCTCTAACCAACTATCCGGAATATCAAAAGGGAACTTGATGGATGATGATGAAGATGATGCAATAATGGATGATGAGGAAGATAAAGAAGTGGTAGCAATCAACTTAAGAAGTGAAGAAGTTGTTTGTGAGAACATAGTTGCACCACCTCCCATTGAACCCTTGACTCAATAGACTGAGAAGAAGAGGCATTTGGAGGACATCTATTTCACCATGCTTGAGGATGATGAGGAACTTTTGGAATTAAATGATTCTATTGGCTCTTATGCATGTGTTGATTGTGATGGGAGAAACACTTGTGTGGTTTGTGCTGAGATTTCTGCATATTTGGAAGGTGATGAATTTGGTAATGCTGAGAGTGAAGATTGCATAGAAGCCAAAGCACCACCAGTGATCCTCTCCACTTGTTTGCCACCTCACATTTTGAAGCAGTCAACAATGGAGTTCAAGCCTCTGCCTGAGAAACCGGATGTTGAATCTTTAAAGATGAAGGCACCATGGCTAGTCCAAGAGGTTGAACCCCATTTTTATTGGGAAGATTTTGTTGATGAAGGGGACATCTTTGACCCAAGAGGGAGTGAGAAGTCCTTCCCACTTGAAGAAGTCACCATGATTTTCATGCACTCACTCCCATATTTATGCTGCAAACCGTGGGATCCAGGTGAAGGATCTCACATGGTTAGCATCCCTTGGTCCTTATACCACAGGTTATGGGATCCAGGTGGATGCTTCTTAATGAGTCAAGCTAGTGACGTTAAAGAAGCGCTTATTGGGAGGCAACCCAAGTTTCTTAACCCTTCTCTTTAGTTAGATTTTGTTTTTGATTTTAACTCTTGAATAATTTGAGAAGATCAAGAGTTTTCTTTTACTAATAAATTTGTTAAGTGTTTTTAGGATAATAAGGAAGGAGAAGCAAAAGGAGCAGGGAGAAACAAAGCCAAAAAGCATGTGAACCAGCACCTACTACCGCCTCGGTGAGCCGTTCCAATTTTTCTTCCCTCTCTAACTTAATTATTTACATTGGGGACAATGTTAGTTTTTAAGCTTGGGGTAGGGGTATTTTACATTTGCATTTTTCATGTTGCATTCATATAGTCTTGCATGATAGCTTTGCATGTTCACACAATTAGATTGCCCTTGCTTAGATTTTGCATCCAATTGTGAGAACTAAGTGCCAAATAAATTGAGATAGTGAATTTTTGAACCCAATTTTTTTTTTATTCTTGTGATATGGCTGCAACTAAAAAATGCTTGAGATAATCTTGGATAGTTGATAATTAGCATATGGTTCTGAAGATTTGTGTTTCTCATTGATTTTTGAACTGCTGAAAAATGTGAGATTTTGAGCCAAATGGGTACTCACTAAATCTACCCCATTCTTTGTGTTAGAGTGT
Source organism: Sophora flavescens (assembly GCA_030762895.1). Classification (NCBI taxonomy): domain Eukaryota; kingdom Viridiplantae; phylum Streptophyta; class Magnoliopsida; order Fabales; family Fabaceae; genus Sophora; species Sophora flavescens. Next base: position 191,775,908 of record CM061064.1, read on the forward strand.
TATTCCTCTTGGATTGTATCTCTCTAGAACTTGACTTGAAACCATTTTGAAGCTTAAAAATTTTTGAAAACATTTTTGAAAATGATGGAGGCACTAGGTATTTTTCCGGCCTTCTGAGCTTTGAATGATTAAATGCTACCCCTTAGTTGCCCAATTTTGAGCCTGAAAGAATAAAATACTTTTCTTGGTACCTTGAATTACTTTGATGAATGATGTTTGATAGGACCTTCTAAAGCATTGCACAAAAGGGTAAAAAGGTAGTTGAAAAGAGTATGGGAAAGAATCAGAAAAATATTTCTCTTGAGTTGAAAAAAAAAATTCCCCTTCTCCAAGAAAAAGAGAAATAAAAGAAAGAGAAAAATCTTTAGAGAAGGGGATGACAAAAAGAAATGAGAAATAAAAAGAAAAAGAAAGAAAAGAAAGGTGGAAAAATAAATCGAAAACCCAAGAAGGTATTTTAGAAGGTGTCATGTGTTGAAATGTTTGATACTTGGTTTAGCCCTTTTGAAATGTCCTTTTCTTGATTGCCCCACCTAACGATTAATCCCATGGCCAAGTTACAACCAAAGCAAAAGACCTCTTGATTCTTAATTGTTTTCATTAATAAAGTAGACATTTGGTTGATAGTCAAGCTTATGGTAGAATTCATTCCTTGAGGAAAATTGAGCGAAATGTTATATCCCTAACACTTGAGTGAGGTGAGAAAGAGAGTCAAGCAAAAGAATAAGCTTGGGGTGAGCTTCAGGTGAGAAAGAGTGCCCAATTCAGTGAGAATATGAATTTAGAAAACCTAAGCCTCTAATTGAACTTGAACTGATTGTCTCCTGCTGAATTGTTTGAAATGCCTGTTGCTTGGATTAGTATTTACTCGGGTTCTTAATTCACTATCCATGCTTTGATTATTTTGATCTTCTGGCCTTAGTGATTGCTTGAGGACAAGCAATTGAATAAGCTTGGGGTGATTTGATAGTGTGATTTTACATCATATTTTCTGTACACTTTTGCATGCATTTTTCATGTAGATTAGGCATTCTTTATTTGATTTTAGTTAGATTTTCCCTTGGAACGGGTGAAGCGGTTTCTTGGTGTTGTTTTGCAGGAATTCAATGTAAAAATGCTCAGAATTAGCCTTGATGGAGCTTGGATGAAATAGAGCCTAAAAGAGAAGAAATTGAGCCAAGCGAGTGCAGTGATTCGCCCATGAGACTGGATTCGCCTCGCGACCCTGAAAGCTTACTGTTCCAGCAGAATGTCATCTTTCTGGTTCGCCCCGCGAACCATGGCTCGCCTCGCGAGTCTGGAAACCAGAAGCCATCACGCCCAGGCCCTGATGCTCCTCACGGGCATATTGAAGAATCATTTTACTGGATCGCGACGTGAGGCCACTCTCGCCTCGCGAGATCCCATTTCTCAGCAACAACAGATTTTAATATTCGCCTCGCGAGAATCCACTCGCCTCGCGAACGCGCGCAGAACTGATTGGTATAAGTTGCTGTTTTAGGGCAGAAAGGGGGAGTTTTTTGGGCTTTTGGTGGAGAGAGCTCTTGGGGACTTGGAGGCTGCGGCTGGACTAGGGTTTCAACCCTAGTAGGGGATGTTTTCCTTGCTCTGGGAATGGAAGAAGATTGAAGGATTCTTCTATGAGTGTTCTTCATCTCTTCTCTCCTTCTCTTTTGTATTCTCGTTTTTCATGAGTAGTTAAATCCCCATTGTTGGGGTTAGATGTAGCTTTTCTAAACTTGTTTGTATTTGATTTGGTTGTTTTAATGCAAGTCTCTATTTCTTTATGAGTATGTGATTCTGTGCTTAATGCTTTCCTTGGCTTAGCTACCCATAGGAATGATATGTTGCTTTGATAGACAATTGAAAGATTGGTGTTAAGGCATGCTCATGAATCATATGCCAAGTAGTTCAAGAATCTAGACATAGGTGTTGGCTGCTTGCAATCTTATAAGTCTTGACTTAATGCAAAATCTCAGGTTAATCCACCTAAAACATTAGGGTTTAATTTGGGGTTTTAGGCTCAATGCACCTAAGACATTAGGCTTGAGTATTTTAGAAAAGGCTTGATTGTCATTATTGAACTAGAACTCGTGTTAGACGCCATTTCATTGCAATTAAGGGAGGATTAGTGTAGTCTAACCCTGACAATCTTAACCGCATTTCTTTTGCCTTCCAAGTGTTCGATAAAATTCCCAAAAGACCAAAAATATTTTATTTCCTTATTTTATGATCTTCTCATATTATAGTTTAGTCTAGATAGTTGTTGAGTTTGTGAATTGGTAATTGACAACCGATCCCTGTGGATACGATAACCGGTCTTACCACCGTATTACTTGTTTGCGACGAGGTGCACTTGCCTTTATTCTTAAAAATACGCATCATTTCCCTTTTTGGCATTCCATGATCCTTTTGCATCTCTGTTTGGTTTCTTCCAGTCTATTGGATATCCAACAATTTCCAAGCACTCTTCTTTAATGTGTCCCACCTTTTGACAATGCTCATATCTTGGTCTTTCCTTCTTGATGGTATCTCTATTGTCACTGCCTTTGTATTGAGTGCTGCTTGCTTGGAATGCTGTTGTTTCAGTCACTGATTTGTGCAGGGATGAAATTAACCTCTGTTGCTCATCCTCAGCCACAAGGTGGTATGCTTGTCCGAGAGAGAAGGTGGGAGTCATGCTCAAGATTTGAGTCTTGACAGTTGCAAAAACCTCCTCTAATCCCATAAGGAAGTCATATAATTGCTCCCTTTATTTCATCTGGATTAGGCATTTCTGCAAATCACATGTGCAGCCTCCATAAGAACAATTGGGCCAAGGTGCAATAGATTGTGATTCATCCCATAGGCCCTTGAGCTTGGTGTAGTATGTTGGAACAGACAACTTCTCTTGCCTAAGCTAAGACACTGCTCTTCGAAGCTCATACATTCTTGGTGCACTTTCTTTGCCAAACCTTTCTTTAACTTCAACCCATATTTCTTGGGCTGTGATTGTATATCTCACACTACTTTTAACCTCTTTATCCATGCCACTCTTGAGCCACCCCTTCACCATGGCATTGCACCACATCCAATGAGCAAGATAAGGAGAATCTGTCGGAGGCATAGGGATTGACCCATCCACAAATCCTATCTTGTTCTTGGCGTACAATGCATTGATCATGTCAGTGACCCACTCCCCATAGTTTCCATCATGAAGGGGTTCACTGACAAAAAATTGTCCTGGGTGATCCGAGGCATGAATGTAATAGGGAGACATAGAATCAATGTGATTTTCATTACCTGAGAATCTTTCATCGTGGTTTTGTTTCTTGGTTGGTGAAAGAGTCTAATCATCTTTCCTTTTGCTATGAAGACGTTGATTCATCTTCTGTATGAATCTTGTTTTCTGCATCGATGGCCATATTGATTCAGAGAGCTTCAAGTGAAAGAAGAGGACTCCTATATCTTTTGGCTATTTGATACCATGTAAAATAACACTTGCTCATATATCTGAAATGCCTCTATTATTGAATGATTATTGAATTAAGATTACAATGTGAGATCACTCCTATTTATAGAGCGCTCACCAACTGTTTGATATAAGTACATAACAGAACTTATCCAATAGGGTAACAGACTAACAGCTGATAACAGTTTCTGTTATCAGTATAACTAACTTTTAATTTCTACAATTTTTTCTTATATTAAAGAAGCTTTATCCATCGTTTTGAGGTTGTGAGGTTTGAAGTTGCAATGAAAACCCGGCTACCAAGTTATGCATTGTATGGTGAAGGTTTGGGGTCCTTCGTTTTTACCTAATACATAGCAAATAGAACTAACAAGGGGTTATTTGCAATACAAATGATAAATATTGGTGCGAAATTTTTCTCACTATTCGAGCGAATCACAAATTGTTGATCATGCATTTATTTATCCTTTTTTTTGTTCCAAAAAAGTAGCTGAACCAATAGTATATGTTTGGTACTATGTCATTCCATACGAAGGAGCTAGTCTCTATTTGCAAACTCAGTAAAATCGACAAAATCAGTCCTTCCGTCCATAACCAATCAACTTGTAATAAGGACCGATTTTGCATAATTTGATAAATTAGAGGACTAAATGTGCAATGAAATTTTTGAAGGACTAAAATGGCACAATTAGAAAAGTCCGAGGGACAAAAACTGCAATTAAACCTTTAACATATAGAGAATATATGTTTTATTTATAAGCATATAGGAATATGTTAAACTTACTCGCAATGCATGATGTATTTAACTTATCCAACTTTCCAATGTAATTGATACAAAGAATTTGTGGTGAGTTTCCTACTGAGTGCATGCTTGAGTGACAAAATTTGCAAGTAATGTCTCTACTTTCAAGGGAATGTGGGGAAAATGTACAATATAAATGATTTTTGAACATAAAAAAGGGACAACAATTTTCGACAACAATTTGGATGATTAACGCAGTTCAAATACGTGGTTAATATGTTCGGTGGATGGTTAATGGATATAACAAGGTGTCGCAACTCATTAACCATCCACTGAACGTAACTAACCACGAATTTGAATGTCGTTAACCACGATTTTCAGGTGTTCAAATAAACATAACCCCATGTATAAGTTTATCCATTCCTTTATAATTTAACGAGAAAAGACAATTACTGCCAGCAACTGATAGCCTGTTTGTTTTGAATTTTTTCTACCGCAAAGTTCCATTTAAAACTACGTTGATCCAAAGTTATAAAACAAATCTTTTAAAAAAAGGTACATTGAGAAGCTGCATTTCTCCGTTACGTCATAAAAAAAATTAAAACTAACAGTATTAAGCCAAAATACATGCTAGAAATATACTTGACATCATGAATTTGATTTCTATCATGTAATTCTTCCTTGTCTAAATAATCAAATATTTGACATTTTTCACTTCAAAAAGTTTCTTAAAAATAAAGAAAAAATAAACAGTTGGATTGTAATGGACAAACTTTACTTCTCTAAGAGTAAAGATATTTCGAAACACAATTTGGACATTTTGTATAGACATCGTAGAACTTATGAGTGTCTTGGGAGTGATGAAATATATGGTGAGAGAGAAAAAATAATAAATAAGTGGGAATGAGTACTTTTATACGGTGTTGGACACCATTTTTATGTCCAAATATTATTACTGAAGGAAAACCTTTCATTCTAAATACCATACAGATACAAATTATAGCATGTGATTCATGTTAATCAAAGGAAAGAGAAGAATTTCATACCTTGGAGATTCGCAGAATCCATCACAGCAGATCAAAGGGTGATGAGAAGAAGATGAACAATGATCAGAGTGTTGGAGAAGGTGAAAGGGTTACTCCTCTCTTTCTGGTTGGTTTTGGTGTTATGTTTCTGTTTGTAAGAATGCCTAATGGGGAGGCTATTCTTATAACCTACCAGCAGAGAGTAGGGATCTCTCAACGGGTTAACATCAGAATGACCCATCCCATCATAGGGTCACTCTTTTGTAAATACCCAACAACAATTTCATCAATTGGTTACGTAATTAAGAATTAATTTTATAACTGATATATTAATAATTTAATTATAATTTAATAACCAATTAATGCTAATCCACACATTAAAATTTAACATTCTCCCACTTGGATAGCATTAATCAATTATTAAAGAGAAATACTAGTTACGATCAAAGCACACGTTAACCAGCAGTATAAGAAATACAAGCTTTAACAGTGCAGAAATAGTATCCGATAGAGAAGTAAATCATACATGCTAAAGACTCATATTTCACATAAAGATTGATGAATATAAAATTGCATATAATTAATAAAGAGAAATATGCAATTCAAAAAAAATGGTCCAAGCATTTTAAAATGCTATAAGAGATATGAATCCAAGAATGACATCAATTTACATATCTCATAAAAAAAACGATAGTGGGCAAATAATGGTTTCAGACTCCCACTAATCCAATACATCAAAAGACTTAACTAAGCCCATATGAATTACATGATTCCGGAATATTCCAACAGTTAAGCCTTTGGTTAGTGGATCAGCAAGCATGTTTCCTGTATCAATATGCTCAATACGAGTCTGAAACTCCTGAATCTTCTCTCTAACGAACAAATATTTCACATCAAAATGCTTAGTGCGAGAAGAGCTTCTATTGTTATGAGAGAAGTTCACAGCAGCAGTATTGTCACAATATATCACAAGTGGCCTAGATATGCTTTCAACAATATGAAAGCCAGAAATCAAATTTTTCAGCCACATGGCTTGACAAGTAGCCTCATAGCAAGCAACATACTCTGCTTCCATGGTAGAAGTAGCTGTAAGCGTCTGTTTGACACTTTTCCAAGAAATAGCTCCTCCTGCCATCATAAAGATAAAGCCAGAAGTAGATTTTCGGTCGTCAGGGCAACCTGCGAAATCAGAATCAGAATAACCAGTGACCTGAAGTTGATCAGACTTCTTATAGGTCAACATATAATCTTTGGTTCCCTGCAAATATCTCATGACCTTTTTACGGCTTTCCAATGACCCAAACCTGGGTTTCTCAAGTATCTCCCTAAAGCATTTACAGCAAAAGCAATGTCGGGACGAGTACAAACTTGAGCATACATTAAACTGCCAACAGCGGAAGCATATGGGACCTTTCTCATTTCATTTATTTCTACATCATTTTGAGGACATTGAGATTTAGAGAATTTTTCTTCACCCTTTTGAACAGGTGCAGCACATGGGGAGCAAGAATGCATATTAAACCTTTTGAGGACCTTTTCAATATATCCTTTTTGAGACAATCCAAGAACACCACGTGACCTATCACGATAAATCTGGATGCCTAAAACAACAGAAGCATCACCAAGGTCTTTCATATCAAAGTGGCTACTCAACATGAGTTTTGTCTCGGTCAGGATTTTAACACAACTGCTAGCAAGAAGTATATCATCAACATATAGAACGAGAATGATGAATTCACCCTCACAAGTCTTCAAGTAAACGCACTGATCTGAGGCATTTTCTTTGAAGCCAAGAGAAGTGACAACCTGATCAAACTTCAAATACCATTGTCTGGAGGCCTGTTTCAGTCCATAAATAGACTTATTCAGCTTGCAAACCAAGTGCCCTTCCCTGTTTCAGCAAAACCTTCAGGCTGAACCATGTAAACATCTTCAGTAAGGTCTCCATTCAGAAATGCCATCTTCACATCCATCTGGTGAAGTTCTAGATCAAAATGAGCTACCAAAGCCATGACAACTCGAAATGAGTCTTTCGTAGAGATTGGTGAGAAAGTCTCCTTATAGTCAATGCCTTCTCTTTGGTTATAGCCTTTAGCTACTAGTCTGGCTTTGTACCTTTCAACTTTACCATCTGGAGTACGTTTGGTTTTGAAAACCCATTTGCATCCAACAGGTTTACAACCAATTGGTAATTCCTCCAGACTCCAAACACTATTATGAGACATAGAAGACAACTCATCATGCATAGCATTCAGCCAATCAGAAGCATGAGAGGTAGAAATTGCCTCCTCAAAGGTAATAGGATCATCATCATCATTGAGGTCAAACTCATGTTCCTGAAGATATACAACATAATCATTTGGTATGGAAGGTCTGCGCACTCTTTGAGATCGTCTCAGTGGAATTTCATCAACAATAAGATCATGTTCTTGTTCATCTACCAGCGGTGCTGCCACACCATCTTCATGTTGAAGATTCTGATCAACATCATTAGCTGGAATCATAACTTCTGTAGGAAAAGGAACAGCTGGTATAGGAACAATGGTGCGATCTTCTTTAAGAGTAACTGGTCGTGGTATATCACTCCCACTATCCAAGTCATCCTCAAAGAAGACCGCTCGATCAGATTCGACGACTCGCATAGAATGAGATGGACAATAGAATCTGCTACCTCTGGAACCCACACAATAGCCAATAAAGAAGCCACTAACAGTCTTAAGATCAAGCTTCTTAGACTGAGGATTATAAGGTCTAACTTCTGCCTTACAACCCCATACATGAAAATGTTTCAAACTCGGCTTCTTTCCACTCATGAGCTCATATGGAGTTTTTGGTACAGACTTGCTGGGTACTTGATTTAGAATATAAACAGCAGTTTTTAAGGCATCTCCCCAAAGAAAGTCTGGCAATGATGAATGGCTTAACATACATCTTACCATATCCATAAGTGTGCGGTTACGCCTCTCTGCAACTCCATTTTGCTCAGGAGTACCAGGCATAGTGTATTGAGCTTCAATACCGCATTCCTCAAGAAATCTGGCAAAAGGTCCTGGGTTTCTACCCATCTCATTATATCTACCATAGAATTCTCCACCTCTGTCAGATCTTACACATTTTATCTTCCTACCTGTTTTCAACTCAACAGCAGCCTTAAAGGATTTGAAAGCATCTAGGGAACTAGATTTTTCTTGAAGAAGATCTATCCATCCATATCTCGAGAAATCATCTATAAAGGTAATGAAATACCCATATCCACCCATGGCAGTGGGTGTAATAGGTCCACACAGGTCGGTGTGAATCAACTGTAGCACATCATCACACCTATTTGCTGCTTTATTCCTAACCTTGGCAGTAAATTTGCCCTTGATGCAATCAACACATGTATCAAAATCGGAGAAGTCTAGATCATGGAGAATACCTCCCTTGACTAGTCTCTCAATACGGGGCCTAGAAATATGCCCCAAACGTCGATGCCATAACATAGAAGAATGTTCATTAATCCTACTGCGTTTGTTTCCAACAGCAGAATTGACAGACATGTCATGTAGATCTAACATATAAAGGCCATCACGTAAAACTCCTGAACCAACGGAAACAGAATCTGAATGAACAATCAATTTCCCACTACCAAACTTAAAAGTGTAACCACATTTATCCAAAGCAGAAACAGAAATCAAGTTCCTTCTCATAGAAGGTGCATACACAGCATCTCTTAAAAACAAATTATGTCCAGAAGGCAAAAGTAAAGAAACAATTCCAATGTCAATAACAGAAACTCCAGCTCCATCTCCCATAATAATCTTAGACTCAGCATCACTTGGTTTCCTCAGGCTTGTGAACCCCTGCAAGGAATTCACAACATGAATGGTTGCACCTGAATCTAACCACCAAGTATTTGGAGGAACATCAATGACATTGGATTCAAAGCATGTTAGAGCCTTCTCAAAAGTCATAAATTTTTCCCCAACAGCTTTCTGATATTCTTTAGCATTATCGGTCTCTAAGATACTCTGCCCGATGGATTTTTCCATAGTATACTTCATCACTTTCAGGCACACTCTATTAGAGTATTCCCATTTCTCATAAGCAATCCTCTGTGCTGCAGTAGACTCATTTGTGAGAGCAGCTGGCTTGTCTTCCCTCAAGGCCAGATCCAAGTCAGCAATGGTTAAGTAGAGATCTAGAGACTCTTTCCAGTCCTCATAGTTTGTCCCATTTAGAGTTTTGACAGAATTTGGGAAGGAGGCTCACATAAACAGAGAATAAGGAATCATTAAGAATTGAAGGGTAATATGATTCCATATATATGTTCAGCCGATCTTGCCCATAATACAAATTTTTTATTCATTATAATTCCGCCTAAGGGTCCCGAATCATAATAAATAAGAAATATAATAAGAAGAATAATACAATGTACAAAACTTACATCACCAAAATTTCTAATACCGATAGGGTACTTGAAAACCAAAATTGACATAAGCTTGAGACAATAGTACGATGTATAATAACGAATTACATTAATAATAGTACACCGATAGGGTATAATTATTATTAATATAATACAAATATAACACATTAGAATAATCAATTATTTAACAACACAAATTTTCTATAATTATACCCACGATAGGTGAGTTCATAACTATACAAAATATCAATAGTCATGCTACAATTATACATTAGAATAATTAATTGTTTAACAACACAAATTTTGTATAATTATACCCACGATAGGTGAGTTCATAACTATACAAAATATCAACAGTCATGCTACAATTATACATTAGAATAATTAATTGTTTAACAACACAAATTTTGTATAATTATACCCACGATAGGTGAGTTCATAACTATACAAAATATCAACAGTAATGCTACAATTATACATTAGAATAATTAAATTGTATAACAAATGCAGCATAGAACACACAACTTAATTCACATAAGGCTCTAAAATTAATTCCATCTATATGACACATGATCAAGGAGAGTATAACATATCAAAGTGTCACAAAAAAGTAGAGAACAATCACAAAATTTTAGATCAAAACCTTAGAGTACAGTATTAAAAAATACAATATTTTTTACGGTTTTAACCATAAAATATTCGCGAGGCGAGAGGTATCTCGCGAGGCGAATCTTGTGAAAAGTCAGCAACGGTTGGTCTTCTCGCGGGTACTCGCGAGGCGAGTAAAGTGTTCGCGAGGCGACCCTGAAACCTTTCATTTTCCTAGAACAGTCAGCCTTCGGGGTCGCGAGGCGAGGAGCATGTTCGCGAGGCGACCCAGAGACCTTTCATTTTCCTAGAACAGTCAGCTTTCGGGGTCGCGAGGCGAGAAACGTAATCGCGGGGCGACCCAGAGAGGATGACAAATTTTACTGTTCTTCTGGCTTTCAGGTTCGCGAGGCGAGAATAATCTCGCGAGGCGAATCTGGAATTCCAACTGTTGCTGATGCCCAGAATCGCGAGGCGAGAAAAACTCGCGGGGCGATTGAACCAGTTTCACGCAAAAGGGAAACGAAAAAACATCGATTTCTCACGTTTTATTTAATGAAATCCAACGATTTTCGAGTATGTTACTCGAATAACATGTGAGAAGAAAAGCCCTTAAACGATTTTCGAAATTATTGGCCAGAATCATAGTTTCGAATTTTGAAGAACAAGGCATGAAAACGAAAGTTGTTGAAGGGAAAAAAAATTCTGGGCACTCAAAATTTTTACGATATTGATATAACATGATATGAAAATCCCTAACAAATTTTGTATCTTGATTGAAAAACATAAATTAGGGTTCATACAATTTTCAGAACAGCTATAACATGTATCTATCCTTGGCTCTGATACCAATTGAAGGAAAACCTTTCATTCTAAATACCATACAGATACAAATTATAGCATGTGATTCATGTTAATCAAAGAAAAGAGAAGAATTTCATACCTTGGAGATTCGCAGAATCCATCACAGCAGATCAAAGGGTGATGAGAAGAAGATGAACAGTGATCAGAGTGTTGGAGAAGGTGAAAGGGTTACTCCTCTCTTTCTGGTTGGTTTTGGTGTTATGTTTCTGTCTGTAAGAATGCCTAATGGGGAGGCTATTCTTATAACCTACCAGCAGAGAGTAGGGACCTCTCAACGGGTTAACATCAGAATGACCCATCCCATCATAGGGTCACTCTTTTGTAAATACCCAACAACAATTTCATCAATTGGTTACGTAATTAAGAATTAATTTTATAACTGATATATTAATAATTTAATTATAATTTAATAACCAATTAATGCTAATCCACACATTAAAATTTAACAATTACTCCTTCTCTAAAGCACACATGTACGAAGTATCTAAAGTTGAGGAAGTGTTGAGTATCCTAAACTCAACCTAATAACAGTGTACAATGATTTTTGTGTTGTTTTGTTACTGTTATGTAATATTGTTTAGACTTCCGCATAAACCTATAATTAGAATCATCCTAGCTAGTATCAATTCCATGCTCTCATTGATCAGCGCAGGTTATAGATTAGAAGGTTCAATTTAAAAGTATTAGTTTCATTAACGTGACAACTTTATAAATTGTATTCCAAAAAACATAGACACGCGCGGAAAGGGAAGGATCGGAGGTGCTCATCATTTATCATACTCCACCACCTTGTCATAACAATGTATTAATAGCTTATGCTCTAAAAGTAGAATAAGTTGTCTACATAGTGAACACAATGATGTGATCATGGACATACAGGCTCAAGGGGTCTCACAAGTTGAGGGCACTCAAGGACCGAAGACCCAAGCAAGACAAAGAGTCCTTCAAGTTTGTAGGATCTTTTGTAATAAAAGTAGATTGTAGGATCTATGTAATATTTAATTTAGAATAAGAATCATGTAATAAAAGTGCTTTTTTACAATAAGCACTTTAGGACTAGTTATTAGGCTTAGGAAGTTGGGTCAATTGGGCTAACATAGTACATGAGTAGGAAACATTGGGCCAAAATCAAAGCCTGCACTTGGGTTTAGGAGTAGGAGGCGCCAACTTGGTCATAAAAGGTGATGAGCTTCATGTCATCATCTATAAAAAGACCTCGTGTACTCATTTCTTCAATCAATGGATCATTGTGTAGTTTTCTCATTTTGAGAATTGTGAGAAAGTTGAGAGTCTCTTCTTGAGAGGTTCTTTAGTTGAACCTTGATTCTCATCTAGAGTTCCAATACTCTAGTGGTGAATCTTCCCCAAGGCTTGTTATCATCCAATCCTCTTAGAGAATTGAATGTGGCGCCTCTTCTTTTCATCATCTTCCTATTCCATATTCCAGTTTCAATTTCATGCTTATCATTTTAGAGTAGTTTATACAATTGTGGTTTTCTATTCTTTTTGGTTTCCTTGATTCTCACTTGAGAATCAAGTTTATGATCTTGTTCTTGATCTATATGTGTTTGATCTTGCATTTTCAATAATCAAATTCAAAGAAAGATCCTAAAAACTATGTTGATCTACCTTAGATCACATCACACAATAAAATGAATCTGAATGTATCAGTTTTGAATCTTGTCTGTGTAACACAAATTCCAAGTCGTAATTTTTGACGATAGCACTGTGGAGTGTGCTTTTTGTCTCTCTTTTTTTTAGGCTTAATGAATTTTTTGGTCCCTAAAAATATGGTCACTTTTGGTTTTCGTCCATGCGTTTTTTTCCTTTTTATTCGATCCTTTTAACTTTTTAAGTTTTGCATTTAATGTCTGCCGAATAACTTTTTTTAACAATTATATATATATATATATATATTAATATAATTATTTTTATTTTTAATACATATCTTCTTCTTCTTCCCATTTCTTCAGATCCCCTATCTTCCCTCCATCTCCCAACCCTTTCTCCATCTCCTCCACCACCACCACACTGATAGGGTTCGTCTCATTGCTAGTATCACAATTTCTGCTCACCAAGTTGATTTCTTCAATCTCCGAATCCTCTTTCTTTTGGTCTTGCTCAAACTCCATAGAATCAGAACTTTCACTCTCACAATTAGGGTTTGTTTCATTGCTAGTATCACAATTTTCACTCACAAAGTTGATTTCTTCAATTCCCACATCCTCATCCTCCAAAGTCATGTTCTTCCTGTTCAGGTTCCGATTCAGGTTCTGGTTCAGGTTGGGGTTCCTAGGCATTGGAAGAAAACCCGAAATCAGGATCATAATCGAAATTGATGAAAGAATCGGTGAGGGCAAAGTGATTGTGGAAACAAACATAATAAAAGTTGAGATTAAAAACGATAGCAGCAAGATGGAAATATGGAGATATGGAAATAATGATTTTCCAAATACACTCCATAATTCCTCATTGCAAATATGGAAATCGTAACCATCTTGCTGCTACCATTTTTAATCTCAACTTTACATTGTGTTAATTTCCACAATCACTTCGCCCTTGCTGATTCTTTCATCAATTTCGATTATGATCTCGATTTTGGGTCTTCTTCCCATGCTAAGGAACCCGAACCGAAACCGAAACTTGAACAGGAAGAACATGACCAAAAGAAGGAGGATGAGGATGTGGGAATTGATGAAATCAACTTAGTGAGAGAAAATGGTGATACTAATAATGAGACAAACCCTAATTGTGAGTGTAAGTTCTGATTCGATGGTTAGAACAGGACCAAAAGAAATAGGATTTGAGATTGAATGCTCTAGTTAGGTCAACAAACAGAATGAGTGTTCTTGGAACATTCGATTTTAATCTAATGAATTAAAAAATATCATTTTTATCTTAAAATCTGTTAAATTTGTGCATATTAACAGGGAAGCAAATGAGGTTGTTGATACTCTTGCAAAGGAGGGGTCTCTCTCTGAGGGTAGATGGGTCATGTGGCTGTGAAATTTTGTGCTGGAAGTCTCATAGGTTTTGTGTTTAATATGTGAAAAAGAACCTGTGAAGCTTCTTCTGTGTAGGAGCAGGCGGAGATTGGATGCAATGTTATAGAATGTATTTAATGCAATCTTGGTATAATTTTGAAATTGTCACAGGTTGAAAATGAAAAAGGTTAACTAATTTGTGATGAGGAATGGATGTGGTTGTGCATCGCTGGACTGTTTGCAGGAGTGCTACATGAGCTGATACGCGGGAGCAGAAGCATGAAGATACCATATGGCTTTAATACAAGACTTGATACAGGAATTATTATTTGATTTTCTTTGGTGTTTTATGCTTTTGGAGTATTATATGGTGATGTAAAGTTTTGATTTTAACTAGTGCTCTAGTTTTGGTCCTAAGGTGGTTAGAAAGATTATTCTGCCTAAGGTGTTGAAATTTTGTCCAGGGGGTTGAACTTTTTTGTAATATATTGTAAGGGGATGTTTTTTTAGAACATCGATGTATTGTTTATATTCTAGCTCTAATCACATGATAGAATGTGTCCTCTTCAACCCTTCCTAGAAGGTGGGGAGAGTGACCATTTTTGATGCTAAGACTAGATATTTTGAATAAAATAATTATTTTTATTGGGAAAAAAATCAACTTAGTGAGCAGAAATGGTGATGCTAGCAATAAAACCTTGGTCATTGATAGCTTCACACCCAAACAATACATGTTATATTCCTCATTGGACGTGTTGTTTTTACTGATGTCAACCCAATACTCTTTCATAGTAACCAATATCTTCTGAGGCACAAGTGGACCATCCTCATGGTCCATCATTTTGGCATCCCATCTAATTCCCCCAACAATTTTCCTAACCTTGTTTAGGACATCAACTTCATCCCGGATGATGACCGTGCCTTCTGGTCGAAGGATCCGATCCATCTTTAGGAGGATGTCTTCCAAGTTGCACCTATTTAATTAAATTAGGGAGAATTTCATTAAAAAAAATGAAGTAGAAAATTTGTTGTGTTAAGAGGGGAGTAGTCTCCAATTGGGACTGTTATCAAACAAATTTGACCTACAGAAAGGAATTTATACCCCCAACTTGAAGCAAACAAGGAGCCATTGATGTTGTTGAAGATATAAAACCATTTATTAGGCCTCCAACCAACAGCAAGGGGTGTTTGGTTTGTATTATGTTTTTATTTTCAGTTGATATGTCATCATTGATAATTTCAAAAATGTTAACTTATTTTTTATTTTGCTTTCTGTTCTCATGATTTTTTTTTTTATCCATCCTATTTTCAGGATTTTGTGAAGGAAATGATAAAAACAATTTCGGTAATTATTAATGAAACACCACCTAAACTTTAAGGAGAATTGATCTTTAATAGATGTTTGGCTAAAATAGCAAGAATCTGGTTGGTATGAAGGCTTCAAATTAAATATGCCTACACCAAAGAGAAAAAACTTGAAGAATGAACAAGGTTGATGCATAAAAAATAATCAGGGATCACAAAAAGCCATTTATCTTTTCATTTGAACTAGCTTTGAGATGCATTTCAGTTTACTGTTTTCACTTTCAAGCCTCCAACTCCAATCTAAACATTTTACTTTAACAAACAATTTAGACTCCTACCTCATACCCTCCTATTAAGAAATCACCGCATTATAGTTATATCTCCAAAAGAAAAGCTGAAGAATTAACCAACAAAGCGAGGAGCTTGATCTTGTTTGATATATGCCAATAAACTAGTGTCATAGGAGAGAAGATGGAGAAACTTACGTGTCCTGTAACAAGCTAATTAACCCATTAGAATAAATAAGATCATATGTCCTTGGGTATGTAGAAAAGCCTTCACACCTGAAGAAAGAACAATAATATCATTGCGATTTCATAGAACATAATTTTCCTTTTTTTAAGGGTGACCCTATGTCACCATAATTTATTGATAAAAAGTAAAAAAACAAAATAAAACAAAAGCATAAATAACTAGATGGATAAGGAAATTTAATTGCTTGCTGGATAATCTTTAGCAGTGAAGGAAACAATCTGAAGTACTGAAGCACTCATATACAATTACCTAATTAATTTAAGTCCATTGGAAATACCATATATTAATTTAAGTCAAACACCAAGTCTAATAACAATTCTAATATCCCTTTCCTAGTAGACCAAGAATTTATCACATTTGTCCTTCTTTATATTTATTATTATAATAATAATAATAATAATAATAATAATAATAATAATAATAATAATAATAATAATAATAATAATAATAATAATAAAGGAGATCAACAATTGAATATTTAGAATTAAGAAACGCTCCAGGATTCGTCTTCATCCTCGCGTCCTAGGGTTTGTGCATGGCTTCATGCGTGAATCCTCCTGGTGCTGTCCAGTCCCCCAATGCTGCTCCTTCTCAAAAGCATATCCCTCACCTCGTTCCACCCCCCAAACCACCAGATCATGGAGGGGGGAATGGAAAGAAGATCTCGTTCTGTGATAAGTTGCTTGGGGCTCAAGTAACAAGAATTCATAAGGAAAGAATGGATTTGGTATCCAAGAACCTGCTCAATATTGACTTATAGGATGGCAACAGACTTAAACCTAAGTGTTACATCGATGAGAAGTATCTTGAAGAACTTAGGAAACCTTGGAAGAATGCGATCATCGTAAAGCTATTAGGGAAGACATTGAGTTTCCCTGTAATGCAAGATAGGGTTAAGGTCATTTGGAAACCTTCTGGGGGTTACGATATGGTTGACCTAGGCTATGGATTCTTTCTGGTTCAGTTCGACATCCCTGAAGACAGAGAGGAGGTGATTGGAGGAGGTCCTTGGATGCTCTTTGACCATTATCTCGTGGTGTGCCTTTGGACTCCAAATTTTGTCTCCTCTGAAGTCACAACTGACAACACAATGGTTTGGATCAGGTTCCCATGTTTAGACATGGAATGTTACGATGAGAACGTCCTGTTGGCCCTGGCGTCTGCAGTTGGCATCCCCATCAAAGTAGACTTTCGAACCCTAGAAGCCTCCAGGGGTAAGTTCGCCCGTGTCTGTGTTCAAATCCATCTCAACCAACCAGTGGTTGGAAACTTTTGGTTCCGTGGGGGATGGTTCAATGTGGCCTATGAGGGACTTCATCTCTTATGTAAGTATTGTGGTATCTTTGGTCATCTTGAATCAAACTGTCCGGTCCGAAATGCTTCTCAGGAACCCCAACCTTCTCCGGAAAGGCCAGTCAATATTGATCTTAATGTTTTATCCCAATCCCCTCAGATGGATTATGCCAAAGAAGTTTCAAGTCAGACCCCATATGGAGACTTCTTGGTCGTGGAGAAACCCAAAAGGAAACCTAAACCGAGGCAACAAGAAGGTGATGCTCCTAAAGACAAAAAAAACCCTCGAAGGGAGCCTAACTAGTTGCTGATAAGGAAGGGAATGGGTTCACCAACTTATCCCAGAATGAAGGTTTCAACCCGTTTGACCCTGCGAAGGTTTTCACGGGCGGTCCAGAGGTTCGTGATTTAGTTGAGGTTACTAACAAGGGCAGACAAAGCAATAAAAGATCCAAAAATGACTCCAGGAAGAACTCTAAACCTAAGGCAATTGATACGAATGCGGACAGGGTGATCAAGGCTCCTCCCTCCTTGGTTAACCCTTTATGGAAAGGGAAGCCATCAATGAATGTTGCTCAAGGTGATGTTATCACCCTTAAGGGCGGGGCCTTGAACAACTTCCCCATATCTTCCTCCCAGCCTCTAGTTTTCTCATCTTCTGGTGCTCAGTTCAAACCTCCCCCAAACCCTAATATTCCTCTTGGAGGAGGGTTAGAGAATCCGAAACCTCCTGACCGTGGCTCTAGCATGATTTTTTCCGATGAGGTGCCGCATTGAAGTATGGGAATGCATGCAGACCGCTTCGCTAAGGACATGGAAGCTGAGAATAGCCATATGGAACCACTAGATGGTGAGATGGATCTTGTTAAAGATCCCCCTTTTTCCTATGAATATGAATATTTTAGCATGGAATTGTCGTGGGGCCGGTGGCCAATTCTTTCCAGGTCTTGTTAGAGATTGTTTATGAATTTACAATTTAAGCTTCTTAGCTATCCTTGAACCCAAAATAAGTGGGGAAAGGGTTGATAGAATGCTTGCTAGATGTGGTGTTGACGATGTTGTTAGGGTTGAAGCCTCAGGTTTTTTTGGGGGAATATGGTACCTGTGGAAAACAAACCATCTCTCTGTGGAAGTAGTTTCTACATCTGATTACTGCATTCTTCTCAAAATTAACCCCAGAAGTGTCAACCCTTGGCTCCTTGCTGCTGTGTACGGCAGTCCCCAACCACGGCTTAGAGATGACCTCTGGAGGGAGCTAGTTAACATAAAGGAGTCCTTTGATCTCCCATGGTGTGTCTTTGGAGATTTTAATACCTTCCTTATTTGACCTTGGTTTTAAAGGTCCTATCTTCACTTGGAAGAGAGGTGATATTCGCGAAAGACTCGATAGAGCGTTGGGAAACCCTAAGTGGCGGGACGTTTTTCCTAATTTCTTAATCACTAACCTTCCATTGCCTAGCTCTGATCATTATGGTGTTTGGATTCGTTTAGATGAAGGAAGAAACATGAGGAACGATCAGTATTTCAAATTCCTTGGGCCTTGGCTGGAACACCTCGATTTCCACGCCTAAGTGGTAAACGCATGGAGGTTTGGAGATTCATGGGATGCTAACATGACCAGATTCACGTCAAATTTGAAAGATTGGAATAAGGAGTGTTTTGGGAACATTTTTCGATGAAAAAGAAGAATCATGGCTAGACTAGAAGGCATTTCTGGGAAACTCCTCTAGGGTCCGAATCTTAGACTCTCTCATATGAAAGATACCATTTGGGATTAATATATGGCCATCCCGAATCAAGAATAGGTTTACTGGTACTAGCAATCTCGCTCAAAATGGCTCAAACTCGGTGATTGTAACACTAGGTTCTTCTATCAATCAACCCTAATGAAGAGAAAGAATAATAGAATTGATGCTCTCCTATCTGATCAAGATGTTTGGGTCCACAATGAAGATGGTATCCGGAACCTCTTGGTCAATTTTTATTGTGACTTGTTCTCCTCGTCTGGGTTGATCCAGGTCCCTTTGTTCACTTCTCATTCTTATAATCCTATATCAGAGACTGATATGGCCAATATGACAGCTCATGTGTCTCTCGACGAAGTTAGAAAGGCTCTCTTCAGCATGGCCAACTTCAAGGGCCCTAGACCCGATGACTTCCACCCTATGTTCTTCAAGTATAAGTGGGAAGTTTTTGGTCCTTCAATCAGAAATTTTGTAATAAATGTCTTTGATAACCCGAGCTTCATCAGATCAGTAAACAAGACAAACCTTACCCTCATTCCTAAAGGAATTGATGTCTCTCGTGGTGCAAACTTCCATCCCATAACCCTTTGTAACGTTATATATAAGGTGGTGACCAAGGTTGTTGCAAACAGAATTAAACCTATCCTCCCCCATGTCATTCCCCTTTCCAGAATAGCTTTATAGCTGGTAGAAGTTCCATCGACAACTCTATCATCTTCCAAGAGCCGGTCCATTCCATGAGCAGTATGTCAGGCAAAAAGGGTTACATGATTGTCAAACTTGATCTCCATAAGGCGTATGACAAGATGGAGTGGTCCTTCATCCTTGACTCCCTCAACTTACTTGGTATCCGTCCTTCCTTATCATCTGTCATCGTGGCCTGCTTATCTTCTAGCCAGTTAAGCATCAACTGGTTCAGGCGCCCTACTCAACGCTTCTCTCCTTCTTGTGGTGTTCGTCAAGGAGACCCCTTGTCTCCATACCTGTTTGTGATTGCTTTGGAACGGCTAAGTCATATGATCCTGGATGCGGTTGATGATAGGAGATGGTCTCCCTTGAAGCTGGGCCATGGGGGACCTCCCATTAGTCACTTGATGTTTGCGGATGATATCATCCTGGTAGCTGAGGCTTCTTTGGACCAAGCCCTCACTGTGAAGGGAATCTTTGACACCTTATGCGCTTGTTCAGGTTAACGCATTAATGCGAACAAATCTAAGGTCTACTTCTCGAAGAACATTCGTCATCCCTTAGCTTCTTCTATTAGCCAGGACTTAGATGTTGCTATCACTAAAGACTTAGGGTGTTAAAAAGCTATCACGTGCATCTAAACCTTAGGCCTTAGATGTTGCTATCACGTTGATAAGCCTCTGGCTTATCTAGTTTTATGACTAGATGAACTAGGGCTTATGGGTCTATTTATTCGAGTTCACTCTCGTTTTCACCCAAATTTGCCTTGTTTTGTTCCTGAGTTGGACTTTGACTCGTTTTGCGTCTTTTGTGTAGTTTTTAGGTTATTTTGAATAGAATTACGCTTGTGGGTGCTTTTGTTGTTTCAGGTTAAATAAGTGAAGCTCCGGGAGTCAAGGAAGGTCGAAAAGCAGTGGAAATTGCAAGTCTGGAGACACTCGCCTCGCGAGTGTATGCTCGCCCCGCGAGCCTGAAAGTCAACAAAGCAACAAAAGTCATCACTTCAGTCTCGCCACGCGAGATGTGTCTCGCCCCGCGAATCATGAAGACCTGCAAGACAGAGAGCATCACGGCTTGGCCGTGATGAATACCACGCCCGTGGCAGTTTAAGGTTTGAAGACTCGCCCCGCGAGAGGAAGCTAGCCTCGCGAGAGAATGAAGACTTGGAAGTCAGAGACCATCACGGCCCAGCCGTGATGAAGGTCACAGCCTAGAATTGAAGACTCGCCCCGCGAGAGGCTGATCGCCTCGCGAGAGTTTAAATTGAAAGCGCGCCAATTTTAATTCTCGCCTCGCGAGAGGCTGCTCGCCTCGCGAGAGAGCGCAGATCAGGATTACTATTTAAAGGCTGTTGCATATCAGAACCGGGATCCAACTTTAGAAGGCAGTTTTCCACTTAGGTTAGGGCAGTAGTTACGAATCCTTATTTCTCCTTGGAGCTGCGTCTCCTTTTCTGGTTTCTTTTTATTTTACGATGGTGATTACGTCCGATCGCTTGTCTATGAGCATGAGGAACTAATCCCCTCGTCCTAGGGAACGATGAAGCCACCCATGGCATTGTAGATCCGATATGATGTATGTTTTTCTCCTTTAATTCAATTCTTGTTTTCTAATTCTGATTTGAATGTGTTGATCATACGTGTTGCGTGATTGACTTGTTAACGTTGATGAGGCTTAGTCAGCGATTCACGTTTAGAACTTGAATTAGAATCATCGATCGAATATTGCACGAGAGTGAGTAGGAGATCGGTGCGACCTTATAGGGAACAAGAATTAACAGAATTCGAGATTAGGGTTAAGAGACCTAGCAAGTAATTAACTCAAATCATCGAATACGTCCTAATGAGCACGGAAGTGGATTTAGGAGAATTTAGGGGTCCCGGTTGACATTGTAATTGAACCTAGGGAGGAATTCATCATCACTTGGGTGTACATATTGGGTAGGTGGATTTGTGACCTTGGACATTTTAGTTTTCTGAATTTTAGTTAATTAGTTTATTAGATTCGTTAATTGAATTTCTTATATTAATCTCTCTGTCAACCATCTTCCGTAACTTGACCGAACTTATCCGACTTCCCGCGGATTAGTCGAATTGGTATCCCAATCCTTGAGTTCGACCTCGGTAATTACTTACCGTGTTTATTTTTATTACTTGCGACGACCCGGTACACTTGCCGGAGTCACAACAAGTTTTTGGCGCCGTTGCCGGGGATTGGCACAACCAATTTTTCTGATTCTTAGGGAGTTTGATTATTTGGTTAAGTTATTTTTGTTCTTATTTTTATTTTTATTTTTATTATTTTCTTTTTATTTTCTACTATCTCTCTACTTCTTTGATTCCACTTGGTCTTGCCTTGTTTTGTATGCGAGGTACACGAAGGAATGCTTCCGGGTTGCGAGTATTGTGATGGGAACCATGACACTTGGAGTTGTCCGTTCTACTTCCCTCAAGTATATGTGGAACCATGGCATAATGACAGCGTGCCCTAGAACAACTATCAGAGTCAGAATCAGTATTGGGGTGATATGAGTAGAGACCATCCGGATTTTGCTTGGAGTAATGCTGACGATGGTCTAGCCTGGCAGCCACAACCTCAACAAAATTGGCAACAACAACCTCAACAGAGTTGGCAACCACAACCTTGGGAGTTGGCTCTTGAGAAGTTGAGTGCGACACTTGAGAAAGTGTCAATCAATACAAACGCAGCCATTGACAAGTTGGCAACTCATACAGGGATGGCACTTCAGAATCTGGAGATGCAGATTGCCCATCTCACAAAGCAACTAAATGAGTGTCCCCCAGAGACTCTCCCAGTTGATACCGAGAACGACCCTAAGAACCAATGCAATGCCACAATAACTAGAAGCAGTGGGGTGTTGGGATATGACTGGGATGTAACTAGTTCTCAGGGAGTTGAGAAAGAACTACCACATGTTGAGGAAGAACAACAGGAGGAAAGGGAATTGGCAAGTGACATGGCCCCGGAACAACCACATGACGAGGAAGAACAACCAGAGGAAGAGGAGTTGGCAAGAGACAAGGCACCGGAGCAAGGGGGTAGAGAACAAAATGCAAATAAGGTGGGAGAGGAGTTCACCATGCTTGCCAAGCAACCTGATTTTGATGCGTTAAATAAATATGTTGGCTTGAATGCATGTGTGGACACTGGTAAATTAGACCCTCCCACTTGTCTAGCACACTTCCTCGTGAAGGCACCATTTGACCAGAGAGGAAGTGAATTCATAATTGAAGAGGTCAATGGAGTTTTCACACACTGGCTAGGTGGAGTGGATGATAAGGTCATATTGCTGCTACGATCTCCACTCCAATTACCATTTGATCCGGGTGGAGGATTTGATATGATGAGCGTCCCTTGGCCTCTGTACCACAGACTATGGGATCCAGGTGGATGCTTCTTAATAAGTCAAGCTCGGGACGTTAAACAAGCGCTTCTTGGGAGGCAACCCAAGCTAGGCATCCCTCTTTTCTCCTAACTTTTGTTTTGTTTTTATTTTTGTTTTTGTTTTGTTTGTCACTCTTGAATAATTTGAGAAGATCAAGAGTTGTTGTATGAATGTCGTGTCGGCAAGCTTGTTGGAATTTGATTAGATTGAGCATAGATTGATTGCATGAATTATTTGACCATTGATGATTTCCCCTAGGTTCTAATAACAGAAAAGTTTATCCCCACTTAAAAATTGAAAACTGAACTTTGAGAATTTTATTGTGATTACTTGATTTATGATAAGTTTGGGGTGAGGGGGTGCACACACTAGGAATCGTATCTCGGTCAAACAATTTGCAAAATGTCCAGGTGAGGATTTTGAGCCTCCAACTCTGTTTTTGAATGTGTGAATCACTGTTAAGTTGCACTTTCCCGAATTTGCTTGAATCTCTTTATGGTTTGCATGATTATGTGTTGCATCAAATGATTTAGGCAATTTTCTTTGAAAAAACCATTTGGCCTAAAAAGAACCCTCCCTAATGCATGTTCCCTAGTTAGCCAAATTGAGCCCAATTGACTTATTGTTTCTTGATGACCTTACATTACGAGCCAAATCTGAAAAACCATGTTAACCCAATCTTTGGATTAGGAGAGCATGGAAATGAGCAAGAGAAAGGTTGTGAGAAACTAAGTTTGGGGTGGCCACAAGGAGGTATGTCATTTTGGGGTGAGAAAAAGAAAAATAAAGGTTGAAACCCAAGGCAAAAAAAAAAAAAAAAAAGAAAACAAAAAATTGCCAAAGGAAAAGGGGCAGAACAAAAAGATTAGCAAGGAAAAGGCTGTAGTCACCCGAGCCCAAATGAAAAATGGAAAAAGGAATTTGAGTGGAAAAAGTGTCAAAATGCTCATGCTCTCTTAGTTCCTAGGGACTTAAGCCTAAATATCCTTCATTATCCTACCCTCAGCCAGGCCCCATTACAACCTTTAAAAGACCTTCTGATGTTGCATGCATGTTTTCGTGGGGACCATTTTTGAGATGAAAATCAAATTCATGGGAAGTGCTCTTGATAAGTGAAATTGAGTGAAAAAGTTGAAAGCCTTGACGAACTTGAGCGAATGAGTGAAATTTTACATACCCTTGTGAGGAAGGCAATTGTTTGAAATAGGTGATCTTCCTTTGTGTGTATCTTTGAGCCCCAACTTAGAGTAATGATGGCATGAATGATAAATTCTCAACTGTTTAAAGTAGATGAATGTGGGGATTACATTGATATAGGGGGGAGATCATTGGAGTAAAACTGTTTTGTAAAGTTGCATTAAATTTGTGCGAAATCGATTGATTCCTTTAGGCTTGCCAAGTCTTGAGTCGTTTGTGAGTTTTAAGCTTGCTTGGGGACAAGCAAGGTTTAAGTTTGGGGTATTTTGATAAGCCTCTGGCTTATCTAGTTTTATGACTAGATGAACTAGGGTTTATGGGTCTATTTATTCGAGTTCACTCTCGTTTTCGCCCAAATTTGCCTTGTTTTGTTCCTGAGTTGGACTTTGACTCGTTTTGCGTCTTTTATGTAGTTTTTAGGTTATTTTGAATAGAATTACGCTTGTGGGTGTTTTTGTTGTTTCAGGTTAAATAAGTGAAGCTCCGGGAGTCAAGGAAGGTCGAAAAGCAGTGGAAATTGCAAGTGCGAGACACACTCGCCTCGCGAGTGTATGGTCGCCCGCGAGCCTGAAAGTCAACAAAGCAACAAAAGTCATCACTTCAGTCTCGCCACGCGAGATGTGTCTCGCCCCGCGAATCATGAAGACCTGCAAGACAGAGAGCATCACAGCTTGGCCGTGATGAATACCACGCCCGTGGCAGTTTAAGGTTTGAAGACTCGCCCCGCGAGAGGAAGCTAGCCTCGCGAGAGAATGAAGACTTGGAAGTCAGAGACCATCACGGCCCAGCCGTGATGAAGGTCACAGCCTAGAATTGAAGACTTGCCCCGCGAGAGGCTGATCGCCTCGCGAGAGTTTAAATTGAAAGCGCGCCAATTTTAATTCTCGCCTCGCGAGAGGCTGCTCGCCTCGCGAGAGAGCGCAGATCAGGATTACTATTTAAAGGCTGTTGCATATCAGAACCGGGATCCAACTTTAGAAGGCAGTTTTCCACTTAGGTTAGGGCAGTAGTTACGAATCCTTATTTCTCCTTGGAGCTGCGTCTCCTTTTCTGGTTTCTTTTTATTTTACGATGGTGATTACGTCCGATCGCTTGTCTATGAGCATGAGGAACTAATCCCCTCGTCCTAGGGAACGATGAAGCCACCCATGGCAGTGTAGATCCGATATGATGTATGTTTTTCTCCTTTAATTCAATTCTTGTTTTCTAATTCTGATTTGAATGTGTTGATCATACGTGTTGCGTGATTGACTTGTTAACGTTGATGAGGCTTAGTCAGCGATTCACGTTTAGAACTTGAATTAGAATCATCGATCGAATATTGCACGAGAGTGAGTAGGAGATCGGTGCGACCTTATAGGGAACAAAAATTAACAGAATTCGAGATTAGGGTTAAGAGACCTAGCAAGTAATTAACTCAAATCATCGAATACGTCCTAATGAGCACGGAAGTGGATTTAGGAGAATTTAGGGGTCCCGGTTGACATTGTAATTGAACCTAGGGAGGAATTCATCATCACTTGGGTGTACATATTGGGTAGGTGGATTTGTGACCTTGGACATTTTAGTTTTCTGAATTTTAGTTAATTAGTTTATTAGATTCGTTAATTGAATTTCTTATATTAATCTCTCTGTCAACCATCTTCCGTAACTTGACCGAACTTATCCGACTTCCCGCGGATTAGTCGAATTGGTATCCCAATCCTTGAGTTCGACCTCGGTAATTACTTACCGTGTTTATTTTTATTACTTGCGACGACCCGGTACACTTGCCGGAGTCACAACACACGTGCATCCCCGCCTCTATTTATGATGAGGTTGAACACTTGTGCCGCGACTTCATCTGGAGGACTACAACAGAAGCAAAGCGGATCTATTTGATTTCATAGGCTAAAATATGCAAACCCAAGGAGGAAGGTGGTCTAAGGTTTAGATCCCTCAAGTTGGTTAACACCTCGTATATGCTCAAACTTGGTTGGAACATGATTATTGACCAAGATGCCCTTTGGGTGCTGGTGCTTAGAGCCAAGTATAACTGTGTTGGTCTAATGCTCCCCACCATTCGCAATACCTCTAGAAACTCCCATATCTGGAGAGGTATATCTAAATACTGGCATATTATGGAGCAAAGTACATCTTGGGTCATCATAAATGGACAATTTCCCCGGTTCTGGCAGGATAGCTAGATTCCTGGCATCGGGGCCTTTAGCGACCGGGGCTCAGCCCCCCCCCCCCCCCCCCCACCCCACAATCATGAATGGAACTTCAAGGTTGCATATTACGCCTCTAATGGGAGTTGGCTTTGGGATTGACTGAACAATCTCTCTCTGAGCAAGGTATGTAGGGTGCGCTATACCTTATTTGTGCGAAAAGCAGAGTGGGGGAAGACGATAAATTCTCTGGATGAATCGGACCTTCTAATAGAGTGTGTGTAAAAAGGAGTAGGAGAATGACTTCCTAGCTAACTCAGAACCTGGGATTGGAATAGGAGATCTAGACTCAGGGAGTAAATTAGTTCTACGACTTGCATGTGTTAAGCAAAATTTTCGAGTTAGATTAGCTTAGTCCAATAGGAAACAAGTCGAGGCTGGCTCTTTTCGCAACTCCTTCCTAACCAAACTTTGCTGAAGATTGCTCGTGTAAGGCCCCCAAGTGTAACATCTCTGACAGCTTTATGTATTGACGACTGTCCCCACAAACCAACACGAGTCTTTTCAGCGTGTTTTTCCTCACTCACACGCTTCCTATGAAAACTTCCGTGGAGGTCACCCATCCCAGAATTGTTCCAAGTCAAGCATGCTTAACTGCGGAGTTCTTAAGTGATGGGTTTTCGAAAAGAAGATGCATCTTGTTGGTATAGGTAGTACAAATCAATTCATATAAGTCATCCTCAACTGTATAGTCTCATACCTACACAGCCTCAGGATCCGTCTCGTTCCGATGAGTAATCGGTTCATTCAAGTGTCCCTCCGCCTAGAAGCCTGTCAGGAGCCGCCCAATGTCCGTACCCTCTTGCACCGGCGACCACTTCCCGTCCTCGTCGGCCCCGGGTGTCACATGCCCACCATCTTCCGCTTGGTTCGACCCCGAACCACACCGTACTGTGAGAGGTGTCGCTCTGATACCATTTGTAACATCCTTGGCTGCTTTATGGATTGACGACCCCACAAACCAACACGAGTCTTTTCAGCGTGCTTTGTCCTCATTCACAAGCTTCCTAGGAAAACTTCCCAGGAGGTCACCTGATTAGCCTCTGGCTCATCTAGTTTCCATCTAGAAAAGGGGTAGATTTTGTGCCTAATTGGGCGAGTCAACCTCGCTAATCTCCCAAATTGGCCTTGTTTTGTTCCCAAGTTAGAATTTGATTCGTTTAATGCATTTTTAGTAGTTTTTAGTTTATTTTGAGTAGAATTACGCTTTTCGTTTCCTTTTGTTGTTTCAGGTTAAAAGTGAAGCTCTTAGAGTCAAGGAAAATGAAGAAAACAGTGGAAAATCAATTCCGGAAGTTTCGCCTCGCGAAACAAGATCTCGCCTCGCGAGCCTGAAGACCAGCCTAAACAGCAACAGTCACCCTTTCTGTCTCGCCTCGCGAATCACCACCTCGCCTCACGAGCCTGAAGGCCTGACTGTGCCAGAGATGTCACCCTTTCTGTCTCGCCTCGCGAATCACCATCTCGCCTCGCGAGTATTCAAACTCAAGATGGAGCCAAAACTGAATTTCGCCTCGCGGGAGCTTGCTCGCCCCGTGAGCGGGCGAGACCCAGAACTTCTATTTATAGGCTGTTTTAGGGCAGATTGAAAGATCTTTGGTTCACCACTTGTTTTAGATCTCTTTTGAGATACAAATCCTTATTCTCTGGAGCTGCGTCTCCCTATTTCTTTTCTTATTAGACAATCATGATGAATTCCAATTGTTTGTGCGTTGTTACAAGCATGAGGAATTAATCCCCTTGTCTAAGGGATCAATGAAACCACCCATGGCGGTGTAGCGTTCAATGTGATGTATGTTTCCCTCCTTTACCTCAATTCATGTTTTCCAATTCTGAATTTATTGCGTTGATCATAAGCATGCATGATTGACTAGTTAACGTGATGAGGCTTGATAGGCAATTCGCGTTTAGAACTTGAATTGGGATCATTGATTGAATATTGCACGAGAGTGAGTAGGAGATCAGTGCAACCTTATAGGGAACAAGATTTAATAGAGTTTGATGATTGGGTTATGAGACCTAGCAAGTAATTAACTCAACCGTTGAATACGTCCTATTGAGCACGATAGTGTCATTAGGAGAATTTGGGGGTCCTGGTTGACATTGCAATTGAACTTAGGAAAGGGATCATCATCACTTGGGTACTATGCATGATTGGGTAGGTGGATTTGTGACCTTAGATGTTTATATCCAGATTTTAATCCTTGTCTTCTCTTATCGCTACCTACTTTATCTCTAAATTGGTTTGTTGATTTAAATTGCGATCATATTTTCTCTCCCTTCTCAACCACTTGCTATTACTTGGTCAAACGTATCGAATTTCTTGCAAATTGGTAGAATTGGTAGCCCAATCCCTGTGTCCGACCTCGGTAATTACTTACCGTGTTTATTACTTACGACGACCCGGTACACTTGCCGGTGACCCAACATCACCCATCCCAGAATTGTTCTAAGTCAAGCATGCTTAACTGTGGAGTTATTAAGTGATAGGTTTCCGAAAAGAAGATGCATCTTGTTGTTATAGGTAGTACAAATCAATTCATATAATTCATCCTCAATTGTATAGTCCCATACCTACACCGTCTAAGGATCCCTCTCGTTCCGGTATATAATTGGTTCATTGACGTGTCTTTCCACCTAGAAGCCTGTCAGAAGCCACTCATTATTGTGCCTTCTTGCACCGTTGACCACTCCCCACCCTGGTCAGCCCCGGGTGTCACACCAAGTACTGGGATGAAGAATTTTCTAGTTTGGCAACAGTCCTCAAATGGGTTCTTCTCGATTAAATCTGCATATAGCTTCCTCTATCAAGATATTGAGAATGGCCCTCCGATTCCCTTTGACCGAGTTTAGAAGTGGAAGGGTCCCGCGCACGTCAAATATTTTCTATGGAAGGTGGCTAATGGCAGGATTATGACCAATTCAGAAAAGTGAGAAGAAATTTTTTTTGACTCAGAGACTTGTCCGATGTGCAACCAGTATCCGAAATCCATCGTGCACACACTTCGAGATTACGAGGAAGTCTCTGTGCTTTGGAACAAAGTGGTTAAGGAGAGTTTGTGGAGCAAATTTTTTTAGTCTGGAACCTTTCCCAGTGGCTCTAGTCTAATCTTAAGGGTGTTGATTATGGGAATGGCCAGTGGCAGTGGGCATCCCTATTTGGTATTATGACCTCAATGATTTGGAAAGAGAGAAACAATGTGGTCTTCTCGGGTATACGTTCTAGCAATGAAGGCCTGTTTGCAGCTATTATCCAGTAGGTCAACCTAATCCATCATGAAATTCTCAACCCTTCCCCCTTAGTGGGCCCTATTCTCAAGGAAACTGCGAATATCCATTAGTCTCCTCCTCCAGTGAACCAGTTCAATCTCAACACTGACCGATCTCACGTTCATTCTTCGGGCCTTTCCTCTTATGGAGACCTCATTAGGAACCATGAAGGAAGGTTTGTTGCAGGCTTCTATTGTAACCTGGGCTCAGCTACGTCGGTTGTGGCCGAACTATGGGGCTTAGTCCATGGGCTTCGTCTAGCCAGAAGCTTAAATCTCACTCACATTCTCGTAGAGCTGGACTCAAACGGTGGTAAAAATGGTAAAAATGGATCGAGTCTCATGTTTATTCCTCAAGCCAATCTTGGAGGAAATATCCCAACTGATATTGGTAACTAATTGGTCCTGCTCCCTCTGGCATGTTTTCAGAGAAGCCAACAGGGGTGCTGATTGCTTAGCAAACTTAGGACACCATAGTTCTTTCTCTTGTACCATTTTAGACGTTTGTCCCCCCTCCTCTTAAGGTTATTCTAGAGGATGACTGGTGGGGTGTTGCTCTCCCTCGGTCCTTAGCTAGTTAGTCTTTCCTCTTTGAATCAAAATAATAATAATAATAATAATAATAATAATAATAATAATAATAATAATAATAATAATAATAATAATAATAATCTTTTTTTTTATAAGACTTGGGGTGCAAAGGCATCACCATAGAGAGGGACATCCCAACTAGGTTGGCACCTCCAACTCTACCAATCACTTGCAGCACCCCAGAAATTTATTCCAAAAGAAAGAGGAGAAAAATAAAGAATACAAAATCATGGGGGGACAAGAACCAAAACCCATGAAAAATATAGAATCAAGCAAACCTATAGTTGGGAAGACCTAGTCTATCATGACTAAAATCCTCCTGAATAAAACTAGGGACATAGCTCCACCAAAAGTTACTTTGGGAGGTTATCCCATAGTTGGCTAATTTATCAGCACAACCATTACCCTCTCTATATATATGAGTGACCATGAAGAGCATATTACTGGTGTGTTGCAGACAGTTCCTCCATCTATTCCTCAAGGACCAAGGAACAATATGAATAGATTTAAATGCCAAGACTACTAACATAGAGTCACATTCCAACTAGAGCCTATGCCAGCCATTCCTAAAAGCAATCTCAATAGCTTGCATAGCAGCTTCCAATTATGCATGAAGAGGGGAAGAGATACCCAAATAAGTAGCAAAGCAGCCCATGAGATGTCCTCTATAGTCTCTAAAGATCCCCCCACCAGCCGCTTCTCCAGGAGAACTTTTTGAAGCACCATCTGTGTTGCACTTAGCCCAATAAACCAAGGGAGGATTCCAAAATACCTTAAGAATTCTTGGAGCTTTACCTGGATGACCAGTCACTCTAAAAGCCTTGAGAATAGATAGCTCCTCCATAGCAGAGCACGAGGTTCCTCTAGATAGGTTGCCTGTTAAAGAAACATCCCCTATGATCATGCTAACTGCTTGCTGAAAAGTTAGAGAGGTATTCTCAAATCTGACTTTGTTCTTGCAGGTCCAGATTGCCCAAAGGACATTGATCACAGCTGCAGCCACTGTATCTCGCAACTGGGCACTCCAATTTCTACTGCAGACCTCAAGAATGGCAAAGGAGGAGGAGGTATCTATGGTACAACCAAGCAAGGCGCTGAGCCAACTCCAAAGCTGAGCTGCAAAGGCACAGGACAAGAACAGATGTTGAGCAGATTCCTCTGTTTTACCATACAAACTGCACATGGAGACAGTAGTGCAACCTCGAGCTTTGAGATTTTCATCTGTGGGGAGCCTACTGTGCAAAAATCTCCAAACAAGAAAGGACCTGGAAGGTGGAATAGCATGGTTCCAGACTATTTTTGTCCATGGCAGACCCTGCTGGTGAGGATTCTGAAAAAGAAAAGCTTCCTTGAAAGATAGGCTACCCGAACTTGAGTGAGTCCAAACTAAATGGTCCTCACTCTCAAACAAAGGGATGGAGACCTTGTCAATGTCTGATATTACTGTTGGATATCTAAGCCTCAACTCCTCAGGGATGGACCAAGCATTATTCTGTATGAATGCTTCAACTTTGGCATGGAGGACCAGGTGCAGAGATTCAGGAATATGCAGCAAATCCACAATCTTCTGATGAAGCCACTTGTCATGCCAGAAACAAATCCTGTTACCTTTTCCAATCTGCCAAGTGCAGTTCTGCAGAACCTGTTGAATGTTAGTTCTGATTGCTGGTCAAAGAGATGACTTAACATAGTGAGCAGTAGGAATGTTGTCCCTATAGAACCTGTTTTTGATCACATCTGCCCATTGGCTAGAGGAGGTGAGCATGTCCCAAGTGAGCTTCAACATAGCTGCTTCATTAACAGCTCTTAGGGACCGAATTCCCAATCCCCCTTCATTTAAAGGTTTGTACAGAACTCTCCAAGCCACAGTTACCACCTTCTTCACATGGATGTCCCCAGACCAAATAAAATTCTTTATCCAAGTGTCAAGGGTTTTGAGTAAAGAGATAGGTCAGGCATATACATGAAAGTCGTATACCAAAGATGCCTTGTATAACAGTTTTCACTAGTTGAACTCTCCCCATGATGGAGAGGAGATGTCCTTTCCAAGAAGCCAGTTTGAGCTTGATTCTGTCCACAATTGGCTGAAAGTAAGTCCTCCTTGGCTTGCCTTTAAAGAGAGGAACCCCAAGATAAGTTAAAGGCAGATCACCTGCTGAGAAACCTAAAGTGCTAGAGATTGCAGCAATTCTACTAGCAGAGAGGTTAGGGGCATAGACATCATCATCATCTATTATAAAATAAGATTTCATCATATTTGTCCTTCTTTGTCTAATAATAATTATTTAATTGTTTAGGTAATAAATTAAATATTTATTAATAAAGGCTTAAAAATTGTGGTCCCTCTACTATTAATAATGTGCGTTTTGGTCCCTGTATTTTTTTTGTAGCACATTTGGTTCCCTATTTTTTCAATATTGCAAATTCAATCATTATGCCCAATGTCTATCAATTTTTCATTGATCAATAAAGCGGAACCATTATTTTAAGCACATTGAACCTCTAGTTAAGTTGGTGTGATAAAGGATCGTATGGTGAAAAAAAAAAAGTGATCCCGAAAATGAGGGACAAAATCGATAAATGGCATAGAGGAACTATTAAATCGTGTTAAAGTGGAGAGGTGCATGAGAGAGAAACTAAATCCGAGGTTCTGTGTGCTTAGAGCATTGATTCTTCTCTGTTGATCATTAGAAAATTTGACGGACACCAGACGAAATGACCGAAGTTGCAACATAAAAATATAGGAGGACCAAATGTGCTATAAAAAAATTATTGGGGCCAAAATCGCCCATGAACAATAGTACAGGGACCAAAAATTCAACTAAGTCATTAATAAATTAATAAATTATGTCACTAGAGATCATATTTAAAATGAAAATTGAAAAACACAATCAATTAGTCTAAAAGTTTTAAAACATATTCATGTTATGCTGTTACTATAAATACAAAGCATTGAATTCAAAAAAAATCAATCAACTAATATATTAATAATTATTTAGAATAATTTTTCGATTTCAAAATATGAATAAATCATACTCTCTCCCTGTCTCGATTCATTTGTCATTTAAAAAAAATCATTCATTATAACCCTATTCAAGGTAAAATAATATTTTTTGACTAACATGTCTTTTTTTTTTTTTTGGTATAACTAACATGTCTTTATTATATTAGGAATTAGGTAGAAGGATAAATTAATAAAGGGTAGGTTGAAATATCAATAAATAAAGGTATTTATCCCATGTTATATATAAGTTGTGTTATATTACGTTTTATTTGTTTTAGGATATTTTAGGTAGTAAATCTCATGTTATATGATATGTTTTTATTTAATTTCCTCCTAAAATTAGATTCAATCACATTAATATTTTATTTTTTTAATTTATTATTTATATTTATATTATACTTAATATAATACAATATATGCATTTTAAACAATTAATATTGTAACACCCCCCTTGAGCATTACCTCATGAACACGTGCGGAAATAAATTAAAAAGAAATTTCTGGTTGCTTTCGGAAATTGATTTACTTTAAGTCAGAAAATCAGGGTGTAAAAAAATTTTCTTATGAATACTTCAAAAAAAAATGATGCGCACATCACAGTAGAACATTTACACTATACTTGACAACACACATATACCAATGTTATTTATAAACAAACATTCCACAACATACAAGTTTTTCCTAAAAGTTTTCTTTTTAAACCCTATAAATATTATTAGGACACACATACTAAACTTCTCAAACATACATCCCCAAACACAAACCTAAGCTGGTCGTTCTACAAGACATTTGTAACACCCTGTTTTTCCTATGCTTTATGTAGCAGTAAATACATATTTAAATGTGTTTATTTTAGATTAAATTCAGAGGATGATTTTAATTAAACTAAAATCATTTTCTTGTGTTGTTATATCATACGAATTTACGGTAAAAATTTCGGTTGAAAATTCAGACGGAAGCCGGTCTGCATTTTCATTCCCGGTACAAGTTTACTGTGCAGAAAACCTAATTTTGACCCGTGAACGAGACGGTTAGTGTTTTTATATTTCCTTCCACTTTGGTTATTTTGAAAATTTTCGTTCAAAAATAAAATATAATATTTTATTCGGGCGAAAACGTCAGAAGAATTACGATCGGAAATGCAACCGGGTACGAAATGGAGTAGAATAGGAGACATAAAAGGCTTGAGGTGAGATGAGGGAGTGAGGTGACTCACTAGAGGTATGGCCTAAGCTACCTCCTAAAAAGTGGTCATGATGGCACTTTTTGAAATATATCATATTATATTCTAAAAACCTATTTTTCTCTTTCCTCTTCAACCAAACAAGGCACAAGGTCAAAACTTGCTCTCCAAGCCCATTCCTCTCTCCTCAATTTCTTGCCACTCTCCCCTCTCTCTATATACCCCTTTCATTTTCACTTCATCATCTTCCTCCTTCAAACTCCATTAAAGTTCATCTTCTTCTTTCTTCTAAAAGTTCAAGATCTTAAAGCTTTAGTTTTTATTCATCTTTTCTACTTAAGTAATTCATTAAAGTTCTTCCTTATACTAAGGGTAATGCTCTCATATGAATCTTTTTGCAAGTTTCATCTTTTATTTCTTAGTTTACTTTATGTGTTCTTTATATGCTTTAAACTTCTAAAATCTCTCTAAAATGGTAGAAAACTCCTTTTGAGTTGAAACCACTTTCTATAGTCTTGTATTAACTTATATTTTCACATACTAAGAGGTTGTGTAAAACAAAAATCTCTATCCATCTCTTCCAATGAAGGCCGAATGCTTGCATTTTTTACCTAGGATGTTTTTGTTTCAACTTTTGGAATATGATCATGTGTTTGAGTTTCTAACTATCCATTGATCTTGAATCTATAAATCTTGGAATTTTTGATAGCTTGTTCCTGTGATGATCGAAAATTATGAATAAGTAGGCCTAGGATACTATGTTTCAACTTTCCAAGTATTGATCATGGATTTAGAACTCTTAATACCTTGTGATTCTAAACCTAAGAGTTATTGTTAAACAAAAAATATTTTCCTCATCATCCTATGATGGCCGAAACTTAGAGTTTAGGTGCTAGGATGTTTGAGTTTTTATTTTTCAAAAATGATCATGGACTTGAGCTCCATAAGATATTTGGATGCTAAGTCTCAGAGATTGGAAAGTTTAAGGATTTCTAACTTGTTTATTCTATGTTATTAAAGCTAGTATGTATTACTTTCATTTTTCCAAGATGATCATGGACTTGTTCTTATTTTTCCAAAATTATCATGGTTTTAAGCCCCTTAACACATATGGATGCTAAACCTAAGAGGTTGGAAAGTTTAGTGAATGCTAGCCTATTTTACTAGCCTTGGTTGAATACCCTAAGTTTATAACTTAGAGGGATTTTAATTCAACTTTGTTAAATGATCATTGTTTATGAACTCCTTACACTTAAGGATCATAAATCCATGAGTTGTGTAATTTTCGGGAATCTCTAACCCTAAGAACTAGTCTTGGCCGAACCTATTCCTTGTGGTTTAGTGTTCTTGTTTGATTTTAACTTGTGATTTTGTGTTCATAACCTTAGACTTCCATCGCGGAGGAAACAAGGACGTTCGTGGTATACCTCTTCGAGCATCTAATCTCCTTACCTTCACCGAAGGTAAGAGGGGATTGCCTAGGGATATTCAATGACTATATGCATGTGTGTATGTGTTTACTTGAGTGGTTTGGATATTATGATGATATGGAGCAAATACTTGAATGACTTGTTTACCTGAACTATTGTGATTATTACTTGAAGTTGTTTATTACTTGCCTTAAAGTATTGTGAGTTGTATATAGGTGATGAACTGTCGTTAACTGTGATATTATTGTTGATAATATATTACTGTTAACGAAGTTTGAGAAGCCGGACTTGAGTCTGTGCACAATGATTATAAGGATTAAAAGCATTAATAAGCCTTGAATAGAACTTTGAAAGTATTGGTTTCATTTATAAAAGTTCCGTGTTTAAAACACTTACTTCAAGAGAATGAGATTCTTGTTTTGAAAAGAAATGTTGAAGTGTTTTTAAGTCAATAGAAACTACCTTTTTATGATCCAAAGTTTGTATGAGAGAAAACCTTTTTCGAACTATGTGTTTCATGAAGGAAAAACCCCTTTGAAAATATTTAACTTTATTCCATCAAGGATTTCAAAAGCAAATGAATTTCCAAATGTTTTATAAAAGACTTTGTAAAGGAAAAGATTTTCTCCTAAATTATTTAGAAACGTGCCGGTTACTTGGATAAGTGATCGAGGTTTTGTTTTGGTTTTTGATTTTTACTAAGCGAAAAGTAAGCACATGTGAAAGAGAATACTAGTTCGCGAGACGTCGCCTCTAGCATTCAGTTTATGCACATGATCTGGGGTCCGTGTCAAGAATTATAGACCAATGGTCCCAATCTTGATATTATGGGCTAGGAGTCCTTATCATGTTGAAATAAAACATGGATAAAATTATAATTGTTTCTACGACCACAACCTCGGACTGAGGCATCGGTCTAAGGTGTTGTGATTGAGCACTCGGACTGCGTTTCCTGTGTTATTGATTTTCAAGTAATGGAAATTATGAATAGTCGTTAGCTTTGGGCTTCGACAATGGAAAAGAGTGAACACAAAGAAAAGTCTCGATAATGAAAAGTATTTTATTCATATGCATTTTCCCTTAGCAGACATGCTTGAGTTATCCGAATACTCGCTTAAGATGTGGTATTCGATGAGGTATACATCCGAATGGCCGTTATAAGGGATTTGTGATGATGTTGATCCGGTCACATGAGGTGACGGAGACAACTTGCCAAACGGGGCGTATGAGCCTAATCAACTCTTTCTTTCTTGATGATAAAACGGTGATGGTATCTTATGAGATTAAGATTAGAGCCTGATAATAGAAGTGTCATGCATTATCTTTATAAAATTGATTGATTCGGGTATGAGACCCACTGAAAAAATACTTGTTGTTTACCTATGAGTAATGTTAAAATGGTAATATGCTACGGTGTTGTATGTATCATGTGTATGGTTTTTGTGTGATATATCCATGTGTTGGTATCTCACTCTTACAGTTATATCAGGTCTCTCCGGGTCTTGCTGTAGTACCTTGGTACTCTAGTACCGATGTTGCAGAGGAGTCTTTCTAAGTCACTTGAAGACCCAGTGTTAGAGGTTGGGAAAGTATTCTGATTGGGGGTCTCTCCAAAGAATATTTGATAGAATGACCAGCTTAGGAGTCTGAGTTGGGTTGCATATCTAAAGAGGTCGGTGAATGTAGTGTTATATACATCCATCTGTAGTTTAAACTTTTTCTTTCAAAAATGGAAACTTATAGAAATGTTGTATGTCATGGTAACTTTGTTACGAATGTGACTTTACGTTTTAAATGTATGTAT
Organism: Sophora flavescens; assembly: GCA_030762895.1. Taxonomy (NCBI): domain Eukaryota; kingdom Viridiplantae; phylum Streptophyta; class Magnoliopsida; order Fabales; family Fabaceae; genus Sophora; species Sophora flavescens. The sequence continues at coordinate 191,813,628 of CM061064.1, forward strand.
TATGGATTTCAGAGATATCCTTAAAGAAAAATTTTACACCCCAGTTTTCTGCCTTAAAAGAAAACAATTTTCCGAAAGCAACCAGCAAATTATCTTTTTAATTTACTTCCACATGTGTTACGTAGTAATACCCTAAGGGGGTTGTTACAACATTCACTGACAATACCCGGTGGTCATCCCTATGATCACACACCTCTTCCCGCATTCGGACTTAAGTCTCCAAGTAACTTAAGGAAACTCCTCTGCAACATTTGTACTCGTGTACCAAGGTACAATAGAAAAAAAAAACCCAGATGAACAGATATATGCAAGGGTGAGAATCAATATATGGATTTTAAAACTACAACTACATGCGCGACACACAAAACAACATATAACATATGTAATTATAACATCATAATTATTCATAAATAAACAAGTAGTTTATCAATGGGTTTCATACCCGACAATCATCGTCATTTTTTTAAAAACAAATGCATGACATTTCAATTGTCATTGTCTAAAATTTTGTAATTAATACCATATGAATGAGCTGATCAAACTCTCTTTACCAAATAAGGCATACCGGATTTAACCAAGGCACACTGGATTTAACCATAACACTATCCAAAACTAGGCACAGTGGTTACTGTCTATGGTTTCATTGTCCATCAAGGCACAATGATACAACTTCTTACATATATTGCCATCAAGATATCGAGACTAAACTCATAGATACGTCTGCCAAAGAAATGCATGTAAAACATTTTGTTTCTCTTCACTTTTCTTTTTGTTCATTCTTTCCTTGTCGAAGCTCAAAGGCTCACGACCATCTTAACTTTTAAATATTTAAGTTTGTCTTTCAATTTCAACAATAGGACTCAAAGTCCGAGTGTGCAAATCACGAAGGTCTAGACCGATGGATTCAGCCTTAGGTTCGTAGATTATAAAGCATAAAACTTACATAACTATTATAGGACAAAATAGTCCATAACTTCAACTTTAGGACATACAGTCCACAACTTATAATCGAACACTAGAATCCCGATGCCTCGGCTACTAGGGTTGCTTTTCAACTTTAAAATTATTTTCGTTCTGTGAAACACAAATCAAAAACAAAATCTCCTCAACTTATCCAAGTTGTCGGAATAACACTGTTGTGTAAAACTAATTTACAGAAAATCCTTTTTTGTTGGAAATTCATTTATAAAATAATCAAATCACCCAAAAACTCATTTTCTTCTGAAAATCTTTGTTTGAAACTTTAGTTCAAAGAAAAAAAATATTGATTTGAGACTAATTCTCAGTTCTAACAAATATGGCAGTTTTTAAAAAAGCTTTTCGTAAATATTTTTGGAATTAATCATCGTTTGGCATTTTGAAAACGTTTTAAGAAAAAATTTGACTTTTCTCTAAAATAATTTTCTCAACATCATGATTAAGTTATTTTTTAAAATTAACTTTTTATAATAACCTTTCATATTATTTTGTAATTTCTTACGTAAAAATTAGAAGTACTAAAATATTTCCACGGTTACGCCCTCACCGTGACTCATAGATCACTATTACGTCGATAAATCATTAAAATAATAGTATTTTCAACTATTCAACATTTTTAACCAATCAAATAATTAAATAATATTATATTACTATATTCCACCAATTAAAAATTCGATTCTTATAAAGTTTTTTAACGCTTTTATCTTCGTAATTAATTGAGCACTGACCACTGTCAGGCTTTTCAATCAACAATCAACATCAATAAACATTCCATGTCAACATTATAGCATATAATAGAGTTTATAACATGCAGTAAAACACTATAACAATTATCTGCAGATAATCAATTAAAAGCATGTAATTAACAACAGATAAATTAACTATGCAAGATAATTTAAAACATGACAAACACACTCAAATAAATTATACAGACCACATACTGATAGCATATAACTATCGGAAAAATCCCTCAGGTACTCCCCTTACCTCTTGAAGTCTCTGATTCCTTTCTCGATGTGACTTCCCCGATTCGCTTCCGGTTTCCTCCGCGAAACTTAGAACAAACCAACAATATTTATCCTTCACAACAAACATCACACAATTAATAAAAATCAAACAACAAAACACTCTAATTCCTAATACTATGGTTCGACCTTCACAAAAGAATTTGGCTAGGGATGTTAAAATTTTACAAACTCTTGGATTAATGATCCTTGAGTACTAGGAAGACATAATCAATGATCATAAACTAAGAACTTTTAACAAAACCATCCAACTCAATAAGTTAGGGTTTCGACCTCAACAATAAAATTATGGTAGAAAATTTCTTTGGTTTCAAGCTCTTGGATTTAACATGTGTAGATATTAGAGAGATTGAATCAAGTGTTCTCTTTCAGAAATTGAAACAAAACTCATCCAAATCCTCCTAGAATAGGATTCGGCCTTGATCCATAAAGTAGGCTAGAGATTTTCAAAATTCTCAAGCTTTTAGATTTAATAACAATAGGTATTGCATAGATGAAATCAAGTGTTAAATGATAGAAATTGAAACAAACTTATCTAGTCTCTCCAAGACTTAGATTCGGCCCACTATGAAAGAATAGGAAATGAATTTTCTCTTGATTCATGCTCTTGGATCATGAATATAGAGATCACATTGAGTTCATAGAATTGGAATCACATTAAAATGATTTTTCTATGATTTTCTAGAGATTTTTGTAGTTCTAGATCTAGGAATTTCAAATGATGATCATAGCCTTGAATCAACAAAATAAATGAAGAGTATATAGTTTATTGATGATGAGAAGTAAGGTATACCTATTGGAATTAGAAAAATAGAAAGAGATCTACTAGTTGCTTCACAAATTTTGGTTATGGAAACTTAGAGAATTTGAGAGAAAGTGTGAGGAAAAAGATGAAGTTGATGAAATGAGAGCGAGAGGGCCTCATTTGATGGTTTGGGCCGTGGGAATGGAGGGGTAAAGGAGCCCAAATTGATTTTCAATTGAGGACAAAGGTGTAATTTCACTTAGGGGCAATTTTGACATTCAATTAAGACTTAAGGACATAATGGTCTTTTCATGCATAAGGTAATCATGACAAACATGTGGTGGAAAATTTGTAGGAAATGTGACTGATTTTGAACCACAAAAACAAGATGAAGAAGCAAAATTGAAGTTGTCTTGCCTTAACCATGGTTAATGTTTAACTAAGATAGGTTAGGTTTAATTAGGGGTATTTTGGTCTTTTCACACTTAAACTCATCATTACATAAATTAAATGCTAGGTGAGTAACCCCTATCACTCACCACCCTAGGTGGCAAGATGTCTCCTCATCTAATGTCGGGTTTTGTCTCTGCACATCCGTTCTCGACCCGTCGATTGTCGGTTTAGGTTTTATGCCCGAATAAGGTAAAATAACTTATTTATTTTGAAAATTTTCAAAATAAACACTATCATTGTAAATGGGATATAAAATTTATCCATTGTGTTCTCGGGTCAAAATTAGGTTTTCTGATCAGTAATATCTTACTATCAGTGAAAACGCAGACCGATTTCCGTCTGAATTTTCAACCCAAAATTTAACCGTGACTCTCTACGATAAAATATAGTATAAACATGACTTTGGTTTATTCAAACTCATTTTCTAAAAATGTTTATTTATATTTATACCGATCTTAGAAAGCAGAAAAATCGGGGTGTTACCAATATAATCATTTCTACTTTATAATTAATATAACTATTAAGAAATCAAATGATTATATACTTATTTATATAGAATCAATATAATGGTTTTAATCCAATCAAAAAAAAATATAATGGTTTTATTTTAAATAAATGATATATATTAAATATTATACTTATTTAGATGCAATTGATTTGAAAACCCTAGTTTTTCTTCCTCCACAGGTTCGTTGTTTCAACGGTGAAAATGGCTCCGAAGCAGCCAAGTACGGGTCTTTTTGTTGGATTGAACAAGGGTCACGTTGTTACCAAGAGGGAGTTGCCTCCAAAACCCTCCGATCGCAAGGGGAAAACAAGCAAGCGGGTACACTTTGTAAGGAACCTCATTCGTGAAGTTGCTGGTTTTGCACCTTATGAGAAGCGTATAACTGAGTTGCTGAAGGTTGGAAAAGATAAGAGGGCTCTGAAAGTTGCCAAGAGAAAGCTCGGAACCCATAAACGTGCAAAGAAGAAGAGAGAGGAGATGTCCAATGTTCTCCGAAAGATGATGGCTGGTGGAGCTGGTGATAATAAAAAATAATTTCAGTTTCACATGATGGATCAATGTTTTGAAGGACAAGCTGTCTTAGTTTTGTCTGGTTCAATTATTTAGTGTACGCTTTTTACTTCTAGAAATGTTATTGTTTTGACTATCAGATTTATGGAAAGTTCCGTTGGTTTGGTGTGTTTTTCTAGAAATGAGGTAGAATCTTTTTCAAGCAAATATTGCATCTGTTCAGTAAACAAAACATGTCTTCGTTTTGTAAAAAAAAAAGAAGATGCAATTGATTTAATAAACTAAATTTAGAATGTTTCATTAACCATTTAGTCAACTAAAATATACAATAGTCATACAATTAATAATTTTATTTTAAAATAAAGTTAGCTCATTCAAAAAAATCAATTCGGTCTACATTCTAATTAATATAGTTTCAAACTTTGAAATCATAATTTTTTGGTTTAATTTATTTATTAGTTAATTAAATTTGATAATATTCTATATGACGTGGAAAAATTACTATACCTAAAAATATATTAATTAAAATTAACACTTTTATAATTTAAAAATGTTAAAATATGTACCGTTAAATAAATGTGTACAACAATTTCATAGAAGGTGTTTTTTATCCTCGAATTTTTGTGGGAAATGAATCAATTTTTTTTATAATTGTTGGTAGATGATTTATAATTTATTTTTAAAAAAATTCTTATATCTTTAAAATGTAAAATATTTTATAAAAATATTCATAAACAATATATATCATGTGCATGGCACGGGTCACCATGCTAGTATAAACACAAGTGGATAATGAGTCTCTAACAACCGAAAATGAGAGTGACAAATAAAACTAATTAAACAAACGAATGTGATGGATTACATGGAATTGGGGTAACCAAGTGTGTAACACTCCGAGTTTCGCTACTTCGTAATATCGGTAATAAATATATAAATATATATTTTTATCCGGAACTTAGAAAATTGTTTTGTACGAAATACTGTTATTTTCCTGTCATGTTTTATATCTTAGGGTTACAATGAAGTTTTGGGTTGAAAATTCAGACGGGACCCGGTCTGCGTTTTCACTGACAGTAAAAGTTTACTGCTCAGAAGACCTAATTTTGAGTCGTGAACGAGATGAAAAATGTTTTTATCGTATTTACTACGATACTGGAAGTTTGAAAATTTTGGTAAAAAAATTAAAATATTATATTTGTTGCGGGCGTATACGTCGAGATATCTCTAGGAAAGCTTGCGCCAGATGAACTAAGGAGTCGGCAACGTAGCAGAGATGATGGATTTGACCGACTTGACGAGTATTTATGACGAGCTTATCCGAGTCATAATGGCCATAATGGCACATTTATGACAAAGTGAAATTTTGCAATGAAATGACCATTTTGCCCTTGCCTTTTTATGACAATTGCAAGCAAATGCCATTGGAAAAGTTGACCAAACCTATCCAAAACCCACGGCTCACTCTTGCCTTCTTCATTAAGGATATTTCCTTCTTCATTAAGCATCTCTTCATCTTTCATTTCCATGTTTATCTTCTTGAAAACCTAAGCTTCTTCAAAGTGTTCATAATTCGTCAGATTTTTCCTAGAAATTCTGACCAGTTTCTATTTTGAATCTCGAAAAACTTTCAACACGAAAGTTGTTCATCTTTCTCTCTTCTTTCCAACGACATAAAGATAATCCAAAACGGATAAGTATGTTGAGAGATATACCCAAAATACTAAAACTGTTCTAAACCCAAACTATGTTCATCTTTCTCTTTAAGTTTCTCAAGAACACCATGAGAAATTTGTGAAGAACATCATCCAAATATTGATTTCCTTGAATCATCAAGAGGTAGCAACTTCTTCTCTTGTCATTTAAATCATTTCTCTTCACAACTTTTGTAGATTCATGACTTAGATCAACATGTTCTTCATTTACTTCAAATTCATGAAACTAGATTCAAAAATTCATAACTAATTCTAGAAAAATCCTTTTGACATGAAACCAATTGCTATGATCTTATAATCATCTCTATTTTCATCATCTAGAAGCATAAGATCATGAGAAATTTCCTTCTTTGATTTCTGGTCATGGCCGAACCTAGGTCAAAGTTGTGTTCTTAGGTTTTGTTTCATTTTCATGTCTTGATTCATGATTCAATCCTTTTGTATCTTGATAGTTCTTGTATGAAAGTACATAGAAGATAAAAAATCAAACTCTAACCTATTTGTTTCAATCAAGGCCGAAACCCTAGGTTTAAACACTTGATGATTTTGTGATTCAAAAGTTGTTTGTAACACTTGAATCTAACTCTAAGTCTAGTATGTTGATTAAATCCAAGAGTTTAGAAATTTTAGAGATTTCTAACCCCAAACTCAGCCCTTGGCCGAAACCCTAGTTCTTGGAGCTAGATGAGTTTCATTCAAAGTTCTTAGTTCATGATTTTGGATTAAGTGCTTAATCATGCTTAAGTTCCTTAAGGATCATAAATCCCTAAGTTAACAAAATTTTAACTTTCCTAACCCAAAATTTTAGAAGAGGCCGAACCCTACCCCTATTGATTTAAGTGTGTTATTGTTTGATTTTGATTTATTTTGGTTGCAATTCATTATGAAGGAATCGATCGGGTTGGTTTGACCTAAAGCCGACGGAGGAAACCGGATCAAATCGGGGAGATTATTTGAAACCCTTAGTTAGAGTCTTCAAGAGGTAAGGGGAGCTTACCTGAGGGATTTTTCTCTATAACTATTTGTGTGTAGTGTGATTTATATGATTTATATGTGGTTGTGGTTATTTGTTTATGTGGCTTACGTTGTGTTGTTTATCTGTGTATCGGTGATTTATCTGCTTTTAAATTATTTAATTATCTGCAGTAATAAATTATGTTGCTATGATGCATGATCTGCCTGGTGATATAACTATGATGATGTTGTTGAATGATGAATGTTGAATGTTGTTTGAGAGGCCTGACAGTGGTCAGTGCACAACCAATTAATCAGATAAAAGATCTAATAAGCTGTGAAAATTATATTCAATGTTTTATGGGAAATGTTGGAATATAATAATGGTGGAAAATATTATTTTGTAAAAATAATGAATTTTTGAGAAATATTATTATTTTAATGATTTATTAGTGTAAAAGTAATTTATGAGTCACGGTGAGAGCGTAACCGTGAAATTTTTTTAGTACTGCTAATTTTTAAACAAGAAATTCCGAAATATTATAAAAAGTTATTTTGTGAAATTAATATTCAAAAATACTTTATAAAAATAAAAATAATAAAATAATAATATAAAATAAAAAGTCAAAGTTTGACTTTAAAAATATTTTCTTGGAAAATGATAAACGATGACAGGTTTTGAAATTATTTACGGTGAAAGTTTAAAAATAGCAGTACTTGTTTTGGGAAGAGGTTTAATCTAAATTGATTTCATTTTTAAAGCTGAAGTTTCAGTAAAAGAGTTTTGATGATTTGACGTTTTACAAACGAATTTCAAGTAGAAAGGATTTTATGTAAATGAGTTTACTCAATGACGATATAGAACTTAGTAACCGAGATGTCGGGGTACCAGTGTTCTTATGACGTCGTCTTATTTTGGATTTGTTTTTCACAGACAAAAACGATGTAAAACGAAGTTATGGAACTTAATAACCGAGACGTCGGGGTATTAAGGTTCGTTGTGTTGTAGACTGTGTATCTACGTAAAGAAGTTAAAACGTTTTGAGATGTTTTCTATTACCACGAACCTAAGATTGATTGCAACGGTCTAGGGGCTTCGTGATTGAGCACTCGGACTTTGAGGTCCTGTGTTGTTAATAAAAGTTGTAAAGATGTTGAAAACGATGATGCTTTTGAGAGCATTCGATGTTTAAAACGATGATAAGATGAAAGCTTTTGAGAGCTTTGATGTTTAAAAACGATGATGGGTCGAAAGCTTTTGAGAGCTTTGATAAATAAAGATATAGCACAAAGAAAAGTGTTGAGAACAAAATGTTTTTATTGCATGTATTTGGCAGACGTGCCATGATCAAACGAGGGATTACCATGCGGCGTCATGGTAGATCATAAAGATGTTCTTATTGTGCCTAGTGGACAATGAGGCCCTATCTACGTTGGGACACCTGTGCCACGATGTTGGACAGTGTGTGATAGGTTTTATATGAGTGATTACCTTGGGGCGTCATGGTAGATCATAAAGATGTTCTTATTGTGCCGGGTGGACAATGAGGCCCCATCAACGTTGATATCACCTGTGCCTCGATGTTGGACAGTGTCAGATGGGTTTTGACTGCGTGTCTGTGGCTGCGTGCCTGTAACTATCGAGTCTGATCAACTCATTACGATGTTGGAGATATCTCATGAGATTAGGTATGAATGTTTAGATGATGTTTTGAAGTGTTCATGCATAGTTTTTCAACGTTGATGTTTGGGGTGTGAAACCCATTGATAAACAATGTGATATAATATGAATGAGTACATTGATATAAATATGTATATGTGTATGTGCCTTCTTTTATGTTGCGCATTTAGTTATGGTGATAAATCCATATATTGGTGTCTCACCCTTACAACCATCTCAGAGTCGCACAAGGGGGTATGACCTCTACCAGAAGGAGAAGGCTGTCTAGTTCGAGGCATGCTGTGCTGCTCCTATTGGCGGTAGTGTCACATTAAGTTACGACCAGCTTAGGTCCTATTTTGATATATTGTGGTTAGGAGAATAAAACTGATGTTTATTTAGGTTTGAAAACATATGAGGCAGTATAGTTGTATGACTTATATTCCTTATGTATTTAAGTGTGGTTTGATTACGTTGATGATGTTATGAGGTTAAAAGAGAAAAAAAAAATTATCACCAGATTTTGAAAATATGAACGTTGAGAAAACATTATTTTCCGAAAGTAACCAGCAAATTAAGTTTTATTTCCTCAAACGGGTAACCATGTGATGACCCGAGTTTAGGGTGTCACATTAGTGGTATCAGAGCTGGTCGAGTCTTTCGCGAATGTTGGGAAATTGGTCTGTTAGGTTTTTGTTGTGTGATCTCTGGTCAAACTTGTTTGAATTGTTTCTTGGTTGAAACAATGTGTGTTGACACACAAGTAAGTATGTTTTGGTGGGTTCTGATTGGGTTGAGACCTTGTGAGAACTCATGTTTAGTAAAGGGTACTCCTGTTCATGTTGATACATTCGTTTATCCCTTTGGACAGTATCAGACATTTGAATAAGGTACCTGTTATTGAATGTTTTTGGGAAAATTTTCTGAGAATGTCCTAAGTTTGTATGGACGGATGGATGTTGAGTTTCTGATTGATCTAGTTTCTAGATTTAGCCAGATCTCAACTGCTTTGTGTAGGATATCGCCAATGAAGTTAGTTGGGTTAGACTTCAAGAAATGGAATTTTGGTCCATTTCTCGATAAGTTAGTCATCATCTTCATCGATGATGTTCTCGTTTACTCTAAGAGTCACGAGGAGTAAGAGAGACCTCTGTATCAAGTGTTACAGATCCCTCGCAAGGAGTTGTTATATATTCAAGAATCGACTTGAGAACCAGTTACCACCAGACTGGAGTTAGGACTTATTAAAGATTTTATACTGTAAACTCAGCTTATGAGGCAAGATAAATTGTTCGTGTGTCTGAGAGATTGACCAAGTTATCAGAAATCGTACCGATTCAGGGTGACCATATTAAGGAAGTCATAAAAGACCATTGTGCTTGTGAGAAACCAAGGCGAATAGATTTAAATCTTCAACCTTAGATGTGGGTCTCAGGATTCAGAAAAATTGTTCCTTGTGGACAAATTACTTTTTAAATTCCTATGGTTGTATTAGACAATCATAGCGGTACATTTTGTACATGCCAAATTCATTTTCTGACCTTGATTTAAAATCTATCCCGACTTTGGTTCTGACAGTCTGGATATTTTCATACTTTTTTGGGAATGTATTAGGAGTATTTTTTTTTAGTTATGTGACATATATGAATTCTTGATGATAGAAGTTTCTTGATGAGACTTAGTCAATTCACTTTTACTTTTGGTGGAAGTGACCCAGTCTAAATTTGGTCAGACTGATGTTCTTTTAAATCGTTGTGTAGTAAAGTTCTTGTGAAGGAAGAAACTTTATTAGACTCATGTTTGTAAACTTGTATTAGCTATGCATTTTTACACTCACGAACCTATTGAAGAATCTTTTTACATATTGAACACTTGTATCCTTCAAATTGGTCAAATTATTCTTTGTGATTTCTTGTGAAAGCGAAATCAAGAAATTTATTGTCTTGAAAATATCTTTTCAAATTTTTGCGAGTAGATTGACGAAGTCGACATCTTTTTACTGCTTAGGTCCACGGTGTAATGGAAAAACTAACCGAGGTATGTATCAGAGGACTGATCCAACGTGATAAGGAATTGATCCTTAGAAAGTTAGTTGAGAGTAAGTGTAATATCTAAGTACGACAAGAGGTAAGTGGATTTCTATGGAGGTGTAGATGTGACTAGTAAGCTTAGAATTTCTAGAATTAACATCAGTAAATAAGAGGATTTTGGCAGATTTTGTTATGATCGAGGTAGAGTTTACTAAATGAACTAGGATAATGATAAAATGATCATCGTTAATATTTAATCGTATGATTGGAAGGAATTACAGAAAGGTGTCTATGGTGGTTTTACCTAAGTTGAATGTGAACGGAAAAGAGAAGTTTTTGAGTAAAATTAAGTTGATAGGAAAGTTCGAAAGCTAAGGATTAGATAATTCTATTCTATCATCCCTTTTGGTTTAATTGCATTAAGATATGCAAATGAAGTTATTTTGAGGATGAAATGTGTGAGGTGATATTAAATTGGAGTAGTGAATTATAATCAAGAGGAACTAAGACTAGGATGAAATATTTTGAGTAAGGAGTTGATGTGTGGTGTTGTGAAGATATTGTTGGTATTAGTGATAATATTCAGAATTAGATGATTTGAATAAGGTTTCTGGTGGAACCACGTTGATAAGAGAAGTGATTAAGTTTTTATTATTTTTCAAGTGTGGTAGACTCTGATGAAATTTTGAGGATAATACAGATATGTAAAAATGACATAAGAAATAATTGTGTTATGGAATATAGAATAAGAGGAATGAAGTGATGTGGAGGACAATGTAAAATCTTAAGGTTAAGATGAGGTTACAAAATACTGTTTAGCTTCGAGTCTCGAAATTTCGAGGACGAAATTTTTTTAAGAGGGGTAGTAATGTAACACCCCGATTTTCGCTGCTTCGTAATATCGGTAATAAATATATAAATATATATTTTTATCCGTAACTTAGAAAATTGTTTTGGACGAAATACTGTTATTTTCCTGTCATGTTTTATATCTTAGGGATACGATGAATTTTTGTTTTGAAAATTCAGAAGGGACCCGGTCATGCGTTTTCACCGACAAGTAAAGTTTACTTGCTCGGAAGACCTAATTTTGAGTCGTGAACGAGATGAAAAATGTTTTTATCGTATTTACTACGATACTGGAAGTTTTGAAAATTTTGGTAAAAAATTAAAATATTATATTTGTTGCGGGCGTATACGTCGAGATGTCTCTAGGAAAGCTTGCCCCAGATGAACTAAGGAGTCGGCAACGTAGCAGAGATGATGGATTTGACCGACTTGACGAGTATTTATAACGAGCTTATCCGAGTCATAATGGCCATAATGACACATTTATGACAAAGTGAAATTTTGCTATGAAATGACCATTTTGCCCTTGTCTTTTTATGACAATTGCAAGCAAATGCCATTGGAAAAGTTGAACAAACCTATCCAAAACCCACGGCTCACTCTTGCCTTCTTCATTAAGGATATTTCCTTCTTCATTAAGCATCTCTTCATCTTTCATTTCCATGTTTATCTTCTTGAAAACCTAAGCTTCTTCAAAGTGTTCATAATTCGTCAGATTTTGCCTAGCAATTCTGACCAGTTTATATTTTGAATCTCGGAAAACTTTCAACATGAAAGTTGTTTAGCTTTCTCTCTTCTTTCCAACGACATAAAGATCATCTAAAACGGATAAGTATGTTGAGAGATATATCCAAAATACTAAAACTGTTCTAAACCCAAACTATGTTCATCTTTCTCTCTAAGTTTCTCAAGAACACCATGAGAAATTTGTGAAGAACATCATCCAAATATTGATTTCCTTGAATCATCAAGAGGTAGCAACTTCTTCTCTTGTCATTTAAATCATTTCTCTTCACAACTTTTGTAGATTCATGACTTAGATCAACATGTTCTTCATTTACTTCAAATTCATGAAACTAGATTCAAAAATTCATAACTAATTCTAGAAAAATCCTTTTGACATGAAACCAATTGCTATGATCTTATAATCATCTCTATTTTCATCATCTAGAAGCATAAGATCATGAGAAATTTCCTTCTTTGATTTCTGGTCATGGCCGAACCTAGGTCAAAGTTGTGTTCTTAGGTTTTGTTTCATTTTCATGTCTTGATTCATGATTCAATCCTTTTGTATCTTGATAGGTCTTGTATGAAAGTACATAGAAGATCAAAAATCAAACCCTAACCTATTTGTTTCAATCAAGGCCGAAACCCTAGGTTTAAACACTTGATGATTTTGTGATTCAAAAGTTGTTTGTAACACTTGAATCTAACTCTAAGTCTAGTATGTTGATTAAATCCAAGAGTTTAGAAATTTTAGAGATTTCTAACCCCAAACTCAGCCCTTGGCCGAAACCCTAGTTCTTTGAGCTAGATGAGTTTCATTCAAAGTTCTTAGTTCATGATTTTGGATTAAGTGCTTAATCATGCTTAAGTTGCTTAAGAATCATAAATCCCTAAGTTAACAAAATTTTAACTTTCCTAACCCAAAATTTTAGAAGAGGCCGAACCCTACCCCTATTGATTTAAGTGTGTTATTGTTTGATTTTGATTTATTTTGGTTGCAATTCGTTATGAAGGAATCGATCGGGTTGGTTTGACCTAAAGCCGACGGAGGAAACCGGATCAAATCGGGAGATTATTTGAAACCCTTAGTTAGAGTCTTCAAGAGGTAAGGGGAGCTTACCTGACGGATTTTTCTCTATAACTATTTGTGTGTAGTGTGATTTATATGATTTATATGTGGTTGTGGTTATTTGTTTATGTGGCTTACGTTGTGTTGTTTATATGTGCATTGGTGATTTATCTGCTTTTAAATTATTTAATTATCTGCAGTAGTAAATTATGTTGCTATGATGCATGATCTGCCTGATGATATAACTATGATGATGTTGTTGAATGATGAATGTTGAATGTTGTTTGAGAGGCCTGACAGTGGTCAGTGCACAACCAATTAATCAGATAAAAGATCTAATAAGCTGTGAAAATTATATTTAATGTTTTATGGGAAATGTTGGAATATAATAATGGTGGAAAATATTATTTTGTAAAAATAATGAATTTTTGAGAAATATTATTATTTTAATGATTTATTAGTGTAAAAGTAATTTATGAGTCACGGTGAGAGCGTAACCGTGAAATTTTTTTAGTACTGCTAATTTTTACACAAGAAATTCCGAAATATTATAAAAAGTTATTTTGTGAAATTAATATTAAAAAATACTTTATAAAAATAAAAATAATAAAATAATAATATAAAATAAAAAGTCAAAGTTTGACTTTAAAAATATTTTCTTGGAAAATGATAAACGATGGCAGGTTTTGAAATTATTTACGGTGAAAGTTTAAAAATAGCAGTACTTGTTTTGGGAAGAGGTTTAATCTAAATTGATTTCATTTTTAAAGCTGAAGTTTCAGTAAAAGAGTTTTGATGATTTGACGTTTTACAAACGAATTTCAAGTAGAAAGGATTTTATGTAAATGAGTTTACTCAATGACGATATAGAACTTAGTAACCGAGATGTCGGGGTACTAGTGTTCTTATGACGTCGTCTTATTTTGGATTTGTTTTTCACAGACAAAAACGATGTAAAACGATGTTATGGAACTTAATAACCGAGACGTCGGGGTATTAAGGTTCGTTGTGTTGTAGACTGTGTATCTACGTAAAGAGGTTAAAACGTTTTGAGATGTTTTCTATTACCACGAACCTAAGACTGATTGCAACGGTCCAGGGGCTTCGTGATTGAGCACTCGAACTTTGAGGTCCTGTGTTGTTAATAAAAGTTGTAAAGATGTTGAAAACGATGATGCTTTTGAGAGCATTCGATGTTGAAAACGATGATGCTTTTGAGAGCATTCGATGTTTAAAACTATGATAAGATGAAAGCTTTTGAGAGCTTTGATGTTTAAAAACGATGATGGGTCGAAAGCTTTTGAGAGCTTTGACAAATAAAGATATAGCACAAAGAAAAGTGTTGAGAACAAAAGGTTTTTATTGCATGTATTTGGCAGACGTGCCATGATCAAACGAGTGATTACCATGCGGCGTCATGGTAGATCATAAAGATGTTCTTATTGTGCCTAGTGGACAATGAGGCCCTATCTACGTTGGGACACCTGTGCCACGATGTTGTACAGTGTGTGATAGGTTTTATATGAGTGATTACCTTGCGGCGTCATGGTAGATCATAAAGATGTTCTTATTGTGCCGGGTGGACAATGAGGCCCCATCAACGTTGATATCACCCGTGCCTCGATGTTGGACAGTGTCAGATGGGTTTTGACTGCGTGTCTGTGGCTGCGTGCCTGTAACTATCGAGTCTGATCAACTCATTACGATGTTGGAGATATCTCATGAGATTAGGTATGAATGTTTAGATGATGTTTTGAAGTGTTCATGCATAGTTTTTCAACGTTGATGTTTGGGGTGTGAAACCCATTGATAAACAATGTGATATAATATGAATGAGTACATTGATATAAATATGTATATGTGTATGTGCCTTCTTTTATGTTGCGCATTTAGTTATGGTGATAAATCCATATATTGGTGTCTCACCCTTACAACCATCTCAGAGTCGCACAAGGGGGTATGACCTCTACCAGAAGGAGAAGACTGTCTAGTTCGAGGCATGCTGTGCTGCTCCTATTGGCGGTAGTGTCTGTTAGTTACGACCAGCTTAGGTCCTATTTTGATATATTGTGGTTAGGAGAATAAAACTTATGTTTATTTAGGTTTGAAAACATATGAGGCAGTATAGTTGTATGACTTATATTCCTTATGTATTTAAGTGTGGTTTGATTACGTTGATGATGTTATGAGGTTAAAAGAGAAAAAAAAATTATCACCAGATTTTGAAAATATGAACGTTGAGAAAACATTATTTTCCGAAAGTAACCAGCAAATTAAGTTTTATTTCCGCAAACGGGTAATCATGTGATGACCCGAGTTTAGGGTGTCACAAGGTGTTTTTTCTAACGATGTGATTAGTTAAAGTGGGTTGAGATCTCAATACAATTTAATTAATTAAAGGTGAATACATCCTTAAGTTTTCCCTTTATAATTTTTCCTCATATTGAAAAAGCTTTATCGATCGTTTTGAGGTTGTCAGATTTGAAGTCGCAATGAAAACCCGCAGGTTACCAAGTTATTCATTGTATGGTGAAGGTTTGGAGTCCTTCGTTTTTACCGAATATATATAGCAATTAGAACTAACTGGGGGTTATTTGTAATTGTCATAAATGGTGCGCAAGTTTTCTCACTATGCGAGCGAATCATGATAATTGTTGATCATGCATGTATTTGTCCCTTTTTATTTTTGTTTCAAAAAAGTTGACGAACCAATAGTATATGTTTCGTACTATTTCATTTCTGGAGGTGGGAGCTTAAATTAATAAATTGTAGTTTAACATAGCCTTTATTATACTTTTCGTCCCTCAACTTTTTCAACTATACAATTTTGGTCCCTCAAAAATTTTAATTGGATATTTAATCCTCTAATTTATCGAATTATGCAAAATCAGTCCTTCTATCCATGACTTGTCAACGTGTAATAAAGACCCATTTTTGTAAATATATCGGTTGAATTATAACTATCTATTACCTATATTATTTCAATAAACAAAATTGAATATGAATAAGAATATGATTGACTGGTTCTTAATTTTTTTTTTTTGGACAAGGACTGGTTCTTATTTTTATATATTTATAAACTGTATATTACATTAATCTTTATATATATACATGACGTGTTGAATAATTTTAGATTAATAAAAATTTATAGATATAATCTATACATTACAAACAATACCAGAAATAGATTTTGAGAACAAATATTCAATAAATTTTTTTTAAAATAATGTCAGGGTGATAATTATGTATATCGATATAAGTTGATTCATTCCTTTAGAACTTAATGAGAAAAGATAATTAGCGCCAGCAACCGATAGCCTGTTTATTTTAAATTTTTCTACCGTAAAGTTTTGTTTAAAACTACGTTGATCCAAAGTTATAACATGAAGCTTTAAAAAAAGGTGTATTGGGAAGCCGCTTTTCTCGTCTGCGTCATAAAAAATTTAAAACAAATAGAATATGAGTAATTAAGCCAAAAAAAATGCATGCTAGAAATACTTGATGTGATGAATTTGATTTCTATCATGTAATTCTCCCTTGTCTAAATAATCAAATATTTGACATTTTTCACTTCAAAAAGTTCTTTAAAATAAAGAAAAAATAAACATGCAGTTGGATTGCAATGAACAAACTTTACTTCTCTAAAGCACACATGTACGAAGTGTCTAAAATTGTGGAAGTGTTCAGTATCCTAAACTCATCCTAATAACAGTGTACAATGATTTTTTTTTATTGTTTTGTTATTTATATGTAATATTGTTTAAACTTCCACATAAACCTGTAATCAGAATCATCATAGTATCAGTTCAATGCTCTCATTGATAAGCTAATGTTATAGATTAGAAGGTTCAATTTTAAAATTATTAGTTTCATTAATGCAAGAGCTTTATAAATTCTCTTCAAAAAAACATAGACAGGGAAGGATCCGAGGTGCTCATCATTTATTCTACCCCACCACCTTGTCATAACAATATGTTAGTAGCTGATGCTCTAGAAATAGAATATGTTGTCTATAGTGAACACAAACACAAGCTCAAGGAGTCTTACAAGTGGAGGCATTCAAAGACAAAAGACCCAAGCAAGACAAAGAAGAGTCCTTTAGGATCTTTTGTAATAAAAGTGTATTGTAGGATATATGTAATAATTGTAGAATAGGAATCATGTAATAAAATGCTTTTTTCAATAAGCATTGTAGGACTAGTTGGAGCATTGGGCTTAGGAAGTTGGGTCAATTGGGTCAATTAGCCCAACATAGCACATGAGTAGGAAACATTGGGCCAAAATCAAAGGCCACACTTGGACTTAGGAGTAGGAGGCGCCAACTTGGTCACAAAAGGTGATGAGCTTCATGCCATCACCTATAAAAGGACCTCATGTACTCATTTCTTCAATCAATAAATCATTTGTGTAGTTTTCTCATTTTGAGAATTGTGAGAGAGTTGAGAGTCTCTTCTTGAGAGGTTCTTTAGTTGAACCTTGATTCTCATCTAGAGTTCTAATACTCTAGTGGCGAATCTTCCCCAAGGCTTATCATCCAATCCTCTTAGAGAATTGAATGTGGTGCTTCTTCTTTTCATCTTCTTCCTTTTCCATTTTCTAGTTTCAATTTCGTGCTTATTGATAGTGTGATTTTACATCATGTTTTCTATATACTTTTGCATGCATTTTTCATATAGATTAGGCATTCTTTATTTGATTTTAGTTAGATTTTCCCTTGGAACGGGTGAAGCGGTTTCTTGGTGTTGTTTTGAAGGAATTAATGTAAAAATGCTCAGAAATTAGCCATGATGGAGCTTGGATGAAAAAGAGCCTGAAAAGAGAAGAAATTGAGCCAAGCAAAATTCTGGTGATTCGCCCCGCGAGCCTGGATTCGCCCCGCGACCCTGAAAGCTGACTATTGGAGAAAATGCAAGCCTTTCTGGTTCGCCTCGCGAACCCATGTCTCGCCCCGCGAGTCTGGGGATCAGAAGCCATCACGCCCAGGCCCTGATGCTCCTCACGGGCGTAATTGAGAAGAACCTTTCGTTTTCGCGTCGCGAGAAACTCTCGCCTCGCGAGAGTTCAATTCTCTGAAACAACAGATTTTTAACATTCGCCTCGCGAGACATGTCTCGCCCCGTGAACGAGCGCAGAACTGACTGGTATAAGTTGCTGTTTTAGGGCAGAAAAGGGGAGTTTTTGGGGAGCTTTTGGGGAGGAGCACTTGGGAGCACTTAGAGGCTGCGGCTGGACTAGGGTTCCAGCCCTAGAAGGGGAGATTTCCTTGCTCTGGGGATGGAGGAAGCTTGGAGGATTCTTCTATGAGTGTTCTCCATCCCTTCTCTCATTCTCTTTTGTATTTCCTTTTATCATGAGTAGTTAAAGCCCCTATTGTTGGGGTTAGATGATTACTTTTCTGAACTTGTTTGTAAATTGATTTGGTTGTTTAATGCAAGTTTCTATTTCTTTATGAGTATGTGATTCTGTGCTTAATGCTTTCCTTGGATTAGCTACCCATAGGAATGATATGTTGCTTTGATAGACAATTGACAGATTGATGTTAAGGCATGCTCATGAATCATATGCCAAATAGTTCAAGAATCTAGACATAGGTGTTGGATGCTTGCAATCTTATAAGTCTTGACTTAATGCAAAATCTCAGGTTAATCCACCTAAGACATTAGGGTTTAATTTGGGGTTTTAGGCTCAATGCACCTAAGACATTAGGCTTGATTATTTTAGAAAAGACTTGATTGTCATTATTGAATTAGGACTTGTGTTAGAAGCCATTTCATTGCAATTAAGGGAGGATTAGTGTAGTCTAACCCTCGACAATTCTAGCCACATCTCTGTTTGCATACCAAGTGTTCGATAAAATTCCCAAAAGACCAAAAATATTGTTTTGCTTTCTTTATTTTATGTTTTGATCTTTTTCATACCTTAGTTTATTCTAGATAGTTGTTAAGCTTGTGAATTGGTAATTGGCAACCGATCCCTGTGGATACGATAACCGGTCTTACCACCGTATTACTTGTTTGCGACGAGGTGCACTTGCCTTTATTCTAAAAATACGCATCACTTATCATTGTAGAGTAGTTTATATAATTGTGCTTCTTCTACTCTTTTTAGCTTCCTTGATTCTCACTTGAGAATCAAGTTTATGATCTTTCTTGATCTATATATGTTTGATCTTGCATTTTCAATAACCAAATTCAAAGAAAGATCTTAAAAACTATGTTGATCTACCTTAGATCACATCACACAATAAAATGAATCCAAATGTATCGGTTTTGAATCTTGTCAGGGTTTACTAGTGCTGCGTAACATGAATTCCAATTTGTAATTTTTGCATGATAACATTGTGGAGTGTGCTTTTTGTCTCTCTTTTTTTAGGCTTAATGAATTTTTTGGTCCCTAAAAATATGGTCACTTTTGGTTTTCATCCATGCGTTTTTTGTCTTTGCACGATAGCTAGTTCAGCATGCCACGCAACATTAAATTTAATATTGTAATACCACTGCAACGTGGCAATTTCGGGAAAAAAAATATAATTTAATTTTTAATAATTTATTTTTTTATTTTAACATTTATATATATTAATAAATTTATTTTTATTACATATCTTCTTCTTCTTCTTCCCCTTTCTTCCTTGCATCTCCCAACCCATTCTCCATCTCCACCGCCACCACATAGATAAGGTTCATCTCATTGCTAGTATCACAATATCTACTCACCATCTTGAAATCTTCAATCTCCAAATCCTCTTTCTTTTTGTCCTACTCTAACTCCATAGATTCTTTCACTCACAATTAGGGTTCGTCTCATTGCTAGTATCATCATTTTCTCTCATTAAGTTTATTTCTTCAAATCCCACATCCTCATCCTCCTTCTTTTGGTCCTGTTCTTCCTGTTCTGATTCCGGTTCCTGTTCAGGTTCGGGTTCAGGTTAGAATTCCTAGGCATGGGAAAAAGACCTAGAATCGGGATCGTAATCGAAATTGATGAAAGAATCGGTGCAAGGGCAAAGTGATTGTGGAAACAAACACAATATAAAGTTCAGAATAAAATGATAGCAACAAGATGGAAATATGGAGATATGGAAATAACGCTTTTCCAAATACAGTCCAAAATTCCTCATTGCAAATATGGAAATCGTGACCATCTTGCTGCTACCATTTTTAATCTCAACTTTATATCGTGTTTGTTTCCATAATCACTTGCCCTTGCCGATTCTTTCATCAATTTCGATTATGATCCCGAACCGGAACCTGAACTAGAAGAACACGACCAAAAGAAGGAGGATGAGCGTGTGGAAATTGAAGAATTCAACTTAGTGAGTGAAAATGGTGATACTAGAAATGAGACAAACCCTAATTGTGATGGTGAAAGTTTTGATTCTATAGAGTTAGAGCATGACCAAAAGAAAGATCACTTGGGTCAACAAACATAATGAGTGTCCATGGAACATGCGATTTTACTCTAACAAATTAAAAACATCCTTTTTTATCTTAAAATCTGTTAAATTTGTGCATATTAATAGGGAAGCAAATGAGGTTGCTGATACTCTTGCAAAGGAGGGGCCCCTCTCCGAGGGTGGATGGGTCATGTGGTCGTGAAACTTTGTGCTGGAAGTCTTATAGGTTTTTAAGATGTTTGGATGCATTATTATATAAGCACTTATTCCATTATGACTTAATAATAATAATAATAATAATAATAATAATAATAATAGTAATTTCTGACTTTATCTTCAACCTCATTATCTTTTTAAGACTTCCTTTTTTCTATTCTTTTAGAAGTAATTATTTTGTCTCTCAACTACTGCCTCTATCATCCATCATTAGCCAATTGATAAATTTATAAATGAAATCAAATTCCTTTTTATTTTTTGAAAAAACTTTAAACTAAACACCACCAAATAAAAACATCAGTATCCTTGAAGGTGATAAACCAAAAGATTACACAACAAAAAATCACATTAACCAGCAACACTTGTGAAAACAATCAGTAGACAGTTAAAAAAGAGGACATGGATGCGGCAAAAGGAAAGCGGTAAAGGATAAGGGGAAAGAAATGGGAAAGGGAGAAGGGAGAAGGAGAGATCAGAGCCTCTTGTGAGAAGGACAACGGATGCCGGACGACGTCGCAAGCAGGGACAGCGGTCGCACTTCAAGGGTTTGCTCCTCTCTCCGGCCTCTCGCCATACGAAGAAGAAGGGGTAAGGTCCTGAGTCCTAACCGAGAGATCCGAAAAATATGAAGGGAAAAAAAGGAAAAAAAGGGAGAAAAGGAGCAGAGAGGGATCGAAGAGTGAAAAACACGGCTACTATTTCGCATAAGCTCTTTTAAAAAAAAATTCCATAAGCTTCTCCTAGTTGCTTATGAAAATAAGCCCAAAACTGCTTATGTGATGGTATAAGTTCTTTTGATAAGCTCTGTCAAACACACCGTATAAATGCTTATATCATAAGATCAGCTCAAAAGAGCTTAAATAAGCTCTTACAACCCCCCCCCTTGTGTTTAATATGTGAAAAAGAACTTGTGAAGCTCCTTCTATGTAGGTGCAGGTGGAGACTGGACGACGTCGCAAGGAGGGACAGCGGTCGCACTTCAAGGGTTTGCTCCTCTCTCTGGCCTCTGCCAAACGAAGAAGAAGGGGTAAGGTCCTGAGTCCTAACCGAGAGATCCGAAAAATATGAAGGGAAAAAAAGGAAAAAAAAAAGTAAGAAAAGGAGCAGAGAGGGATCGAAGAGTGAAAAACACGGCTACTATTTCGCATAAGCTCTTTTAAAAAAAATTCCATAAGCTTCTCCTAGTTGCTTATGAAAATAAGCCGAAAACTGCTTATGTGATGGTATAAGTTCTTTTGATAAGCTCTGTCAAACACACCGTATAAATGCTTATATCATAAGATAATCTCAAAAGAGCTTAAATAAGCTCTTACAACCCCCCCTTTTGTGTTTAATATGTGAAAAAGAACTTGTGAAGCTCCTTCTATGTAGGTGCAGGTGGAGACTGGATGCAATGTGATAGAGTCTATTTAATGCTATATTGGTATAATTTTAAAATTATGTCACAGGTGCAAAATGAAAAAGGTTAACTAATTTGTGATGAGGAGTGGATCTGGTTGTGTTTTGCTGGACTGTTTGCAGGTGTGCTACATGAGGTGATACACAGGAGCATAAGCATGAAGATACCATATGACTTTAATACAAGACTTGATACAGTAATTATTATTTGATTTTTTTTTTGGTGTTTTATGCTTTTGGAGTATTATATGGTGATGTAAAGTTTTTATTTTAATAAGGGTCTAGTGCTCTAGTTTTGATCCTAAGGTGGTTAGAAAGATTATTCTGTCTAAGGTGTTGAAATTTTGTCCAGGGTGTTGAATTTCTTCTTTTCTTCGAGTTAAGAAACCTTGATCATCGATAGCTTCACACCCATACAATACCTGTTTTATTCCTCATTGGACGTGTTGTTTTTACTGCCTCCAACCTAATACTCTTTCACAGCAACCAATATCTTCTGAGGCACAAGTGGACCATCCTCATGATCCATCATTTTGGTATCCCATCTCATTCCCCCAACAATTTTCCTAACCTTGTTTAGGACATCAACTTCATCCTGGATGATGACTGTGCCTTCCGGTCATAGGATCCGATCCATCTCTAGGAGGATGTCTTCCAAGTTGCACCTGTTTAATTAAATTAGCAAGACTTCCATTAAAAAAAATAAAGTAGAAAATTTCTTGTCTTAAGAGAGTAGTAGTCTTCAGCTGATTGGAACTGTTTTCTGTTAGTTTTAATTATTTATGCCTAGACATGTTTCTAATTCCTTAAACATCATGTAGACAAAGTCAATATTAACAAGAAACATGTTCTTCATCAAGCACAAATCCAAAACCAATAATCTCATGCCAATTCAAGATGACTAATGAATGCGGAAGCGTACCCGGAGGATCCATGAAGTCTTGATGGAAATGATGATGTTCTTGATAGAGTAGTGATCTTCCAATTGTAGATTCTCCTTAGCCTTAATTCCTCCACTAATGGGATGAAGAGAATTGAAATTCTTTTCCTTTTGATTATGTCTACAATTGGGGACCATAACCCTTTATTTAAAGGAATTGCATGCCCTTTCACGAAGAGTGATGTCCCTTCGGATTCAAACTCTTTCATGAAGAGTCATGACTATCCACACATTTCTTATCTCTAATTTTGCCCATCATAAAAATAGAAATAAGACCTTATGGTATCTACACAATAATTTTCATAACAATTATGTCCATAGCCATAAACCTTACTTGAATTAGATCACTTTTAATTTGACTAATTAAAAAAAAATAATGGCCCTAACACATTTAAACATTACAAGTGTGACCCAAAAATTTCTAACAATCTCCCACTGGTCACATATGTATGCTTATAAATGTGTTATACTTTATGAGCTCCAAATTTGCCATTATAAACCTTGGACATATCCCTATCCCGTCCATTAGTTATATCAATATATAGAACCAAAGCGGCTTTCGTTATATCAATCATAACTAAATCCATCAATGATCACTAATATTAACATAACCAAATGACATAGATTAATCATGAAATGTGCAGCATGAAAATCACACGAAGGTGATCTGTACATGTCGATTTTCAACTGGTCCTACTTTACTTTAGTGAGATCATTAAAGACATTATCGTACAAAGTGTAATAAACTAAATACCAAAATTTATTTCTGATCAGAACAGTATCCAAATATAATAGTATGCATACATAATTTCAAATATAGAACATGAATTACATCAATGACTAACTCCCACTAAACCAAAGAATCCTCAAATTGTAGTGACACCCATGTGAGCAGTGTGCTCATGAAAGACCTTGGGTGGAAGGCCCTTTGTTAGAGGGTCTGCTATCATGGAGTTTGTCCCTAAGTGTTCTATGGATATATGTCCACTTTGTACTCTCTCCTTGACAACTAGGAACTTGATGTCGATGTGTTTCGACTTTGTCGAGCTCCTATTGTTATTGGAGTATAAGACGGCTGATTTGTTGTCACAGTATAACTTAAGTGGTCTTTCAATCCCTTCCAAAATTCGCAGCCCAGTGACAAAATTCCTCAGCCAAATCCCATGATTTGATGCCTCATAACATGCTACAAACTCTGCTGCCATGGTGGATGAAGCAATAAGCGTTTGCTTGGCACTGCGCCAAGAAATTGCACCACCTACCAACAGATAGATATAGCCAGAAGTGGATCTTCTACTATCTTGGCATCCGGCAAAAATCGGAGTCGAATACCCAATGATCTCCAAAGAGTCTCGATCTCCTATATGTGAGCATATGATCTTTTGTTCTCTTCAAATACCTCATAACTCTTTTGGCTGCTTTCCAATGATCCATTCCTGGATTGCTTAAGTATCTGCCTAAAACTCCAACAATGTACGCTATGTCCGGACACGTACAAACCTGGGCATACATTAGACTCCCTACAGCTGATGCATAGGGAATCTTCTGCATCTCCTGAATCTCAATATTTCCTTTTGGGCATTGATCGAGACTAAATTTGTCTCCCTTTAGCGACAGGGTATCACCTGGTTTGCGAGTCCTGCATGCCAAATCTTTTGAGCACCTTATCGATATAGATGCTTTGTGATAATCCTAGAATACCTCGAGATCGATCTCGATGTATCTGGATCCCTAATACAAAGGAGGCGTCACCAAGATCTTTCATCTCGAAATTTCTTGATAGAAATCTCTTGGTTTCGTGCAACATGCCTATATTGTTAGTGGCAAGTAGTATGTCATCAACATACAATACCAGGAAAATATACTTGCTCCCACTGAATTTGTGATACACACAATCGTCAACCGCATTCATCTCAAAACCAAATGAGAGAACTACCTGATGAAACTTGTGGTACCACTGACGAGACGCCTGTTTTAGTCCATAGATGGATTTTGTCAATTTGCAAACCATTTTCTTTGGGTCTCCCGACACAAAGTTTTCTGGTTGCACCATATACATTGTTTCATCAATGTTGCCATTGAGAAATGCCGTCTTAACATCCATCTGATGTAGCTCCAAATCATAATGTGCAACAAGAGCCATGATTGTCCTAAAAGAGTCCTTCGATGAAACCGGGGAGAAGGTCTCTTTAAAGTCAATCCCTTCCTTTTGAGTATAGCCCTTGGCTACAAGACGAGCCTTATACCTTTCCACATTACCTTTGGAATCCCTTTTGGTCTTAAATATCCATTTGCAACCAATGGGTTTCGCACCTTCTGGTAATGGGACAAGTTCCCAAACCTTATTGTCTTGCATGGACTTATACTCCTCATTCATTGCTTCAATCCATTTTTCCGAGTTGGAATCTTGCATGGCTTCACGGAAATTGATTGGATCATTTTCCATCATACCATCATTTTCCTCATGTTCTTGGAGAAATACTATGTAATCATCCGGAATAGCATTTCTTCTTTCTCTAGTGGATCGTCGCAACGACACTGGTTCTTGAAGATCTTGAGTTTATTCTTCTGGGACAACTAATTCATCTTGAATGGGAGTTTGAACAACAATGTCTTGGAGAGGTTCCGTACTTGCTTCATCAGAAGCAACTGTATGAACCGGTCCTGGAATTGAAACTGATTCTTCCTCAAAGACAAAGTCTCTAACCTTATTTCTCCCGCCAAACTCAATATCCTCAAAGAACGTGGCAGTTCCCGTCTCAGAAATTGTCTTTAATTTGGGATCGTAAAATTTATAGCCCCTGGATCGCTCGAATAGCCAATAAAGTAGCCGCTCACTTGTTCGGGGATCCAATTTCCTTTCATTTGGCCTATAAGGCCTTACCTCAGCTAGACATCCCCATACATGAAGGTGATTTAGACTAGGCTTTCTACCTGTCCAAAGCTCATAGGGTGTTTTGGCAGTTGCCTTAGTTGGCACTCTGTTCAAAATGTAAGCTGCAGTCTTCAATGCCTCACCCCAGAGTGACTCCGGTAAAGAAGAATGACATAGCAAACTCCTTACCATAACCTTAAGAGTCCGGAAACGTCTTACAGCTACACCATTCATGCTAGGTGACCCGGCATGGTGTACTTGTGGGGACGATCCCACATTCCCGAAAGTATTTGGCAAATGGTCCCGGGACGTTGTTCACCTGAACCGTCATACCTACCGTAATATTCACCTCCACGGCCAGATTTGACACTCTTAATTCTTTTATCGAGTTGATTTTCAACTTCAGCCTTAAATGATTTGAACACGTCCAAAGATTGAGACTTTTCATGTATAAGAAATAGGTACGCATATCTGGAATAATCATCTATGAATGATATAAAGTATTGTTGACCATTCCAAGATGGTGTTGGAAATGGCCCACAAATGTCCGTATGTATCAATTCTAAGACATCTGTAGCTCTATATGCTCCCAATTTCTTTTGTTTGGTCTGTTTGCCCTTAATGCACTCAACACGAGACATTAAAGTCTGTAAAGTCAATGGAATCAAGGATCCCATTTGACACAAGTCGTTCAACTCTATTTCTAGAGATGTGACCTAGACGCTTGTGCCACAACGCTCCTGAATTTGCATTGTCAACTTTGCGCTTAGTACCACGTGATTCCACATTCAAGTTTTCATTATAGGAAGCAATAGTGTCAAGCAAATATAGATTGTCATACACCATAAGAGTACCAGTTCCAACAACATTTGAATTAATAGATAAACTGAATTGATTGTTTCCAAATGAACAATGATAACCAAATTTGTCCAAACAAGAAACAAAAACTAAATTCCGTCTAAAGGACGGTACAACAAAAGTATCCATTAAATCCAAATAATAACCAGTACTTAATAACAACCTAAAATGACCTATTGCCTCTACTTCTACCGACTTGCCATCTCCCACATAAATGCGTCTTTCAGCATCAGTTGGCCTTCGGTAACTCAAGCAACCCTGCATTGAAACACTGATGTTAGTAGTAGCCCCAGAATCTAACCACCAAGTGTTTCTAGGTATTGAAGCTAAATTTACCTCAGAACAGACCAAAGTAAGGAACATACCTTTCTTTTCACGCCAGGCATGATACTTGGTACATTCCTTCTTGACATGTCCAGTCTTGCCACAAAAGAAGCAACCGTTGTCACCCTTATTTTGCTTCTTTTGTGTTGGACCCTTAGCAGCTTCATTCTTAATATCCTTATGTTTCCTCTTTTTGCCCTTGTCTTTAGAGGTGCTTGCTAGTGAGCACTTTCTGTCCTTTCTTGCTTCATCCTCTCTTCCTCTTGCACACAATATGAAATGAGCTCGTTAAGAGACCATTTCTCCTTCTGACAGTTATAACTGATCTTAAATTGACTGAATTGTGCAGGAAGAGATATTAGCACCAAATGTGCGAGTAATTCATCTGATAACTCGAGCTTTAGATCCTTAAGCTTGGAAGCAATATTAGACATTTCCATTATGTACTCCCTTACATTTCCTTTGCCCTTATACTTCATAGAAATCAAGCTTTGAAGGAGTGTGCTTGTTTCTGCCTTATCACTTTTGGCAAAGCGTTTCTTAATTTCGGCAAGGAATTCTATTGCACTTGTTATCTTTTCAGATATAGCACCCCTAAATGCCTCCGGAATGCCGCGCTTAATGATCATGAGACTCATACGATTGGAGCGTTCCCACTTCTCATAAGTTTTCCTCTCTTGCAGGTACTGGAGTCCGTAAGAGAAGAAGGTTGCTCCATCCTTAGTGCAAGGTCAAGATCCATGCATCCTAGAACAATTAAAATGTTCTCTTTCCAGTCCTTAAAGTTGGTACCATTAAGGACCGAAACCGAATTCATGTTAGCAGATACATTAGCAATATTAGCTGCGAAGAGAACAAAATAAACAACATAAATATACTCACATCATATTCAAAATTCAATCGTCAACAAATTCAAAAATTGTATAATTCATCTCAAGATACCTAGTGCAACATTAATGTCAAGTCTTTGGACAGTAATATTAATTGCTAGTGGTACTCTTGTTGTAATGATCAAACATTGATACTAATGCCTGTCAAATAATAAACCCCTCTTTGGATTGATTTATCATTCACATGTACAACATTATAATTATCACATGTTTACCATCACAGGTGTCTACGTAATCCGGCCAAATATTAACCTTCCTTTGGGCCGATTAATACTCGCATGGATACACGTATACACTAACATTTAACATTTCTCATGAGCAATCTACACAGAGATGTCACTTTGGCGACTTCATGTTTCAATTGGCTCACTTAAAATGTTAAACAATTATACAATTCAAAATTATGAGCAAAAATTGAATTCATTAAGATCTCCTTTAACATGATTGTTTGAACACCAAATGCCGAACTTAGATCGTAGCCTAGTGGTTGGCCCCTCTGCCTACAAACTGTAGGTACTGGGTTCGACTCTCTGCCTAAACAAATTGACCATTTTATTCATTTTCCACAAAAATTACTTAAAATAAAATTAAATGAAGGAGCCCAAGATTGCATCAACGAGAATCAATCCTGGACATTGGCGAAACGACGTGCTGGCTCAAACCACTGGACCAAAGCACACGCTGCTTAACGCAGCGAACTTCAAAATATAAATATGAATCACAACGATTCATAACGAAACTGCCACCATTACTGTCACAGAAATTGCAGCAACTTTACTACCCAGACAATGCAAAACTTGACGTTGAAATAGTGGCCAAACAATAACCTTCCTTTATTTGTTGCAAAGTGTTACGTCATTGCATTAGCATACCATATGTTCAGTTCAAGGACCATATATACGTGATAATGTGCATAAACTAACACCATAATCATGCATCTTTATTGACACATTGAAATACCAGAATCATGAAGTTTTTCCTCATGGAAGATCACAAATAAATACTTCAGGAAAAAAAAACTTTAAAACTCCATGAATCAAACTAAACCTTAGAATTCCTTGAATCATACATGAATTGATCATGGGTGGCTCTGATACCACTTGTTAGTTTTAATTATTTATGCCTAGACATGTTTCTAATTCCTTAAACATCATGTAGACAAAGTCAATATTAACAAGAAACATGTTCTTCATCAAGCACAAATCCAAAACCAATAATCTCATGCCAATTCAAGATGACTAATGAATGCGGAAGCGTACCCGGAGGATCCATGAAGTCTTGATGGAAATGATGATGTTCTTGATAGAGTAGTGATCTTCCAATTGTAGATTCTCCTTAGCCTTAATTCCTCCTCTAATGGGATGAAGAGAATTGAAATTCTTTTCCTTTTGATTATGTCTACAATTGGGGACCATAACCCTTTATTTAAAGGAATCGCATACCCTTTCACGAAGAGTGATGTCCCTTCGGATTCAAACTCTTTCATGAAGAGTCATGACTATCCACACATTTCTTATCTCTAATTTTGCCCATCATAAAAATAGAAATAAGACCTTATGGTATCTACACAATAATTTTCATAACAATTATGTCCATAGCCATAAACCTTACTTGAATTAGATCACTTTTAATTTGACTAATTAAAAAAAAAAAATAATGGCCCTAACACATTTAAACATTACAAGTGTGACCCAAAAATTTCTAACATTTTCAAACAAAGTTGACATATGTAAAGGACTTTATATTCCCAACTTGAAGCAAAAATGGTGCCATTGATGCTGTTGAAGATATAAAACCATTTACTTGGCCTCCAACCAACAGCAAGGTGTGTTTGTTTTGTTTTATGTCCTTATTTTCAGTTGATATGTTGTCACTGATAATCATATTAAAAATGTCAACTTATTTTTTATTTTGTTTTCCGTTTTCTGGATTTTTTTTTATCCATCCTATTTTCAGGATATTGTGAAGGAAATGGTTAAAACAATTTTTGTGATGATTAGTGAAACACCACCTGAACTTTTATGAGAGTTGATCTTTAATTAGATGTTTAGCTAAAATAGAAGGAATCTGGTTGGAATGAAGGTTTCCAATTAATTATGCCTACACAAAAGAGAAAAAACTTGAAGTATGAACAAGGTTGATGCATAAAAAATAATCAGGGATCACAAAAAGCCATTTATCTTTTCATTTGAACTAGATTTGAGATGCATTTCAGTTTACTGTTTTCACTTTCAAGCCTCCAACTCCAATCTAAACATTTTACTTTAACCAACAATTTAGACTCCTTCCTCATACCCTCCTATTAAGAAATCACCGCATTATAGTTATACCTCAAAAAGAAAAACTGAAGAATTAGCCAACAAAGCAAGGAACTTGATCTTGTTTGATATAATATGCCAATAAACTAGTGTCATAGGAGAGAAGATGAAGAAACTTACGTGTCCTGTAACAAGCTAATTAACCCATTAGCATGAATAAGATCATATGTCCTTGGGTATGTAGAAAAGCCTTCACACCTCAAGAAAGAACAATAATATCATTGCGATTTCATTTTACATAATTTTCCTTTTTTTAAGGGTGATCCTAAGTCACCATAATTTATTGATCAAAAGTAAATAAAATAAAATAAAATAAAACAAAAGAATAAATAACCAGATGGATAAGGAAATTTTAATTGCTTGTTAGATAATCTTTAGCAGTGAAGGAAACAATCTAAAGTACTGAAGCACTCATATACGATTACCTAATTAATTTAAGTCCATTGGAAATACCATATATTAATTTAAGTCAAACACCAAGTCTAATAATAATTCTAATATCCCTTTCCCAGTAGACCAAGAATTTATCACATCCACCCTTCTTTATATTTATAATAATAATAAATAATAATAATAATAATAATAAAAGGAGATCAACAATTGAAGATTTAGAATTAAGAAGTGCTCCAGGATTCGTCTTCATCCTCACGTCCTAGGGTTTGTGCATGGCTTCATGCATAAATCCTCCTGGTGCTGTCCAGTCCCCCAGTGCTGCTCCTTCTCTAGAGCATAGCCCTCACCTCGTCCCACCCCCCAAACCACCGGATCGTGGTGGGGGGAATGGAAAGAAGATCCCATTCCGTGATAAGTTGCTTGGGGCTCAAGTAACATGAATTCATAAGGAAAGAATGGATCTGGTATCCAAGAACCTGCTCAATATTGACTTAGAGGATGGCACCTGACTCAAACCTAAGTGTTACATCGATGAGAAGTATCTTGAAGAACTTAGGAAACCCTGGAAGAATGCGATCATCGTAAAGCTGTTAGGGAAGACCTTGAGTTTCCCTGTAATGCAAGATAGGGTTAAGGTCATTTGGAAAACTTTTGGGGATTACGATATGGTTGACCTGGGCTATGGATTCTTTCTGGTTCAGTTCGACATCCCTGAAGACAGAGAGAAGGTGATTGGAGGAGGTCATTGGATGCTCATTGACCATTATCTCGCGGTGCGCCTTTGGACTCCAAATTTTGTCTCCTCTGAAGTCACAATTGACAGCACAATGGTTTGGATCAGGTTCCCATGTTTAGACATCGAATGTTACGATGAGAACGTCCTGTTGGCCCTCGCGTCCGCAGTTGGCATCCCCCATCAAAGTAGACTTTCTAACCCTATAAGCCTCCAAGGGTAAGTTCGCGTGTGTCTGTGTTCAGATCAATCTCAACCAAACAGTGGTTGGAAACTTTTGGTTCCGTGGGGGATGGTTCAATGTGGCCTATGAGGGATTTCATCTCTTACGCAAGTATTGTGGTATATTTAGTCATCTCGAATCAAACTGTCCGGTCCGAAATGCTTCTCAGGAACCCCAGCCTTCTCTGAAAGCAGTCAATATTGATCTTAATGTTTTATCCCAATCCACTCAGATGGATTATGCCAAAGAAGTTTCAAGTCAGACCCCATATGGAGACTTCTTGGTCGTGGAGAAACCCAAAAGGAAACCTAAACCGAGGCAACAAGAAGGTGATGCTCCCAAAGACAAAAAAAAAAAACCCTCAAAGGGAGCCCAACTACCTGCTGATAAGGAAGGGAATAGGTTCACCAGCTTATCCCATAATGAAGATTTCAACCCGTTTGACCCTGCAATGGTTTTCACGGGTGGTCCAGAGGTTCTTGATTCAGTTGAGGTTATTAACATGGGAAAATGAAGCAATAAAAGATCCAAGAATGACTCCAGGAAGAACTCTAAACCTAAGGCAATTGATGCGAATGCGGACAGGGTGATCAAGGCTCCTCCCTCCTTGGTTAACCCTTTCTGGAAAGGGAAGCCATCAATGAATGCTGCTCAAGGTGATGTTATCACCCCTATGGGCGGGGCCTTTGAACAACTTCCCCATATCTTCCTCCCAGCCTATAGTTTTCTCGTCTTCTGGTGCTCAGTTCAAACCTCCCCCAAACCCTAATATTCCTCTTAGAGGAGGGTTAGAGAATCCGAAACCTCTTGACCGTGGCTCTGGCATGATTTTTTCCGATGAGGTGTTGCATTGAAGTATAGGAATGCATGCAGACCGCTCTGCTAAGAACATGGAAGCTGAGAATAGCCATATGGAACCAATAGATGGTGAGATGGATCTTGTTTTAGATCCCTCGACGAGTCACGCTTAAGTCTCTGTCCTCTCCCGCATTTTTCCTATGAATAGGAATATTTTAGCATGGAATTGTCGTGGGGCCAGTGGCCAATTCTTTCCAGGTCTTGTTAGAGATTGTTTCTGAATTTACAATTTAAGCTTCTTAGCTATCCTTGAACCCAAAATAAGTGGATAAAGGGTTGACAGAATGCTTGCTAGATGTGGTGTTGACGGTGTTGTTAGGGTTGAAGCCTCGGGTTTTTCTGGGGGAATATGGTGCCTGTGGAAAACAAACCATCTCTCCGTGGAAGTAGTTTCTACATCTGATTACTGCATTCTTCTAAAAGTTAACCCCAGAAGTATCAACCCTTGGCTCCTTGCTGCTGTGTATGGCAGTCCCCAACCACGGCTTAGAGATGACCTCTGGAGGGAGCTAGTTAACATAAAGGAGTCATTTGATCTCCCATGGTGTGTCTTTGGAGATTTAAATACTGTACTTTATGAATATGAGAAGACTGGTGGGGCCCCAGCTTGTAGAAAATCTTGTTTAAAGTTTGCCAATTGTATGAACTCCTACAACTTATTTGACCTTGGTTTTAAGGGTCCTATCTTCACTTGGAAGAGAGGTGATATTTGCGAAAGACTCGATAGAGCATTGGGAAACCCTAAGTGGCGGGACGGTTTTCCTAATTGCTCAATCACTAACCTTCCGTTGCCTAGCTCTGATTTGTGGTATTTGGATTTGTTTAGATGAAGGAAGAAACATGAGGAATGGTCAGTATTTCAAATTCCTTGGGCCTTGGCTGGAACACCCCGATTTCCACTCCCAAATGGCAAACACATGGAGGTTTGGAGATTCATGGGATGCTAACATGGCTAGACTCATGTCAAATTTGAATGATTGGAATAAGGAGTGTTTTGGGAACATTTTTCGATGAAAAAGAAGAATCATGGCTAGACTAGAAGGCATTTCTCAGAAACTCCTCTAGGGTCCGAATCTTAGACTCTCTCATCTGAAAGATACCCTGTGGGATGAATATATGGCCATCCTGAATCAAGAAGAGATTTACTGGTTCCCACAATCTCGCTCAAAATGGCTCAAACTCGGTGTTCGCAACACTAGGTTCTTCTATCAATCAACCCTAATGAAGAGAAAGAATAATAGAATTGATGCTCTCCTATCTGATCAAGATGTTTGGGTCCATGATGAAGATGGTATCCGTAACCTCTTGGTCAATTTTTATTGTGACTTGTTCTCCTCGTCTGGGTTGATCCAGGTCTCTTTGCTCACTTCTCATTCTTATAATCCTATTTCAAAGACTGATATGGCCAATATGACAGCTCATGTGTCTCTTGACGAAGTTAGAAAGGCTCTCTTCAGCATGGCCAACTTCAAGGCCCCTGAACCCGATGGCTTCCACCCTATGTTCTTCAAGTCTAAGTGGGAAGTCCTTGGTCCTTCAATCAGAAATTTTGTAAGAAATGTCTTTGATAACCCGAGCTTCATCAGATCAGTAAACAAGACCAGCCTTACCCTTATTCCTAAAGGAATTGATGTCTCTCGTGCTGTAGACTTCCGTCCCATTGCCCTTTGTAATGTTATGTATAAGATGGTGACCAAGGTTGTGTCAAACAGAATTAAACCTATCCTCCTCCATGTCATTTCCCATTTCCATAATACCTTTATAGCTAGTAGAAGTTCCATTGACAACTCTATCATCTTCCAAGAGCCAGTCCATTCCATGAGCAGTATGTCGGGCAAAAAGGGTTACATGATTGTCAAACTTGATCTCCATAAGGCATATGACAAGATGGAGTGGCCCTTCATCCTTGAATCCCTTAACTTACTTGGTATCCCTCATTCCTTATCGTCTGTCATCGAGGCCTGCTTATATTCTAGCTAGTTAAGCATCAACTGGTTCAGGCCCCCTACTCAACCCTTCTCTCCTTCTTGTGGGGTTCGTCAAGGAGACCCCTTGTCTCCATACCTATTTGTGATTGCTTTGGAACGGCTAAGTCATATGATCCTGGATGCGGTTGATGATACGAGATGGTCTCCCTTGAAGCTGGGCCATGGGGGACCTCCCATTAGTCACTTGATGTTTGTGGATGATATCATCCTGGTAGCTGAGGCTTCTTTGGACCAAGCCCTCACTGTGAAGGGAATCCTTGACACCTTATGCGGTTGTTCAAGTCAATCCATTAATGCGAACAAATCTAAGGTCTACTGAAAATTTAGGGTGTTACCTTGGTATCCCAGTTATTGTTGGTCTCCAAAATAAAACCCTTTATCAGTTCATTATCGATAAAATCAGAGGTAAAATTTCGGGGTGGAAAGCCAAGTCCCTCTCCCTCACTGGCCGTATCACTTTAGCCCATAGCGCTATCATGAGTATTCCCAACTTTGTCATGCAGAGCACATGCATCCCCGCCTCTATTTATGACGAGGTTGAACACTTGTGCCGCGACTTCATCTGGGGGACAACAGAAGCAAAGCGGATCTATTTGATTTCATAGGATAAAATATGCAAACCCAAGGAGGAATGTGGTCTAGGGTTTAGATCCCTCAGGTTGGTTAACGCCTTGTATATGATCAAACTTGGTTGGAACATGATTACTAACCAAGACGCCTTTTGGGTGCTGGTGCTTAGAGCCAAGTATAACTGTGTTGGTCTAATGCTCCCCACCGTTCGCAATACATCCAGAGACTCCCATATCTGGAGAGGTATATCTAAATACTGGCACATTGTGGAGCAAAGTACATCTTGGTTCATCATAAATGGACAAGCTCCCCGGTTCTAGCAGGATAGCTGGATTCCTGGCTTCGGGGTCCTTAGCGACCTGGGCTCAGTCCACCCCCCAATGATGAATGGAACTTCAAGGTTGCATATTACGCCTCTAATGGGAGTTGGCTTTGGATAGACTGAACAACCTCTATCCGAGTAAGGTATGTAGGGTGCTCTATACCTTATTTGTGCGAAAAGCAGAGAGGGGGAAGACGATAAATTCTCTGGATGAATCGGACCTTCTAATAGAGTGTGTGTAGAAAGGAGTAGGAGAATGACTTCCTAGTTCACTCAGAACCTGGGATTGGAATCAGAGATCTAGACTCGGGGAGTAAAGTAGATCTACGACTTGCATGTGTTAAGCAAAATTTTCAAGTTAGATTAGCTTAGTCCAATAGGAAACAAGTCGAGACTGGCTCTTTTCGCGACTTCTTCTTGTAAGGCCCCCAAGTGTAACATCCCTGACTGCTTTATGTATTGATGACTGTCCCCACAAACCAACACGAGTCATTTCAGCGTGCTTTTTCCTCACTCACACGCTTCCTATGAAAACTTCCCAGGAGGTCACCCATCCCATAATTGCTCTAAGTCAAGCACGCTTAACTGTTGAGTTCTTAAGAGATGGGTTTCCAAAAAGAAGATCGATGCATCTTGTTGGCATAGGTAGTACAAATCAATTCATATAAGTCATCCTCAACTGTATAGTCCCATACCTTCTAGAAGCCTGTCAGGAGCCGCTCAATGTCCGTGCCTTCTTGCACCGGCGACCACTCCCCGCCCTCGTCGGCCCCAGGTGTCATTCCAAGTACTGGGATGGAGGATTTTCCAGTTTGGCAACACTCCTCAAATGGGTTCTTCTAGATTAAATCTGCATACAGCTTATGTTGTTTTGGCTTCAACGACTCAGGGGGGGGGGGGGGGGGTGATTTGAGTTTTATTAAAAATATTTCCCTCTTAAAAAAATTTCACAAAACTTTTCAAATCAGAGTTGCGGATTTGTGGCCTCGGGATCTTTTACAAAATCAATGCAGGGTTTATATAAAATCATGAATTGGAAGATGATGAAGATAAGAAATATTAATTCAGAATAGATTCAGGTTTAATAACTCAGTGATAACAAAATACAAAAACTGATTAAGCCTTAAAAGATTAAGAACAAGTTATGCAAGTTTCAGATATAAGCATTATCCATCAAGAACGAACTTGCAGGTTTCGGTTTCAGTTTTAGTTCAGTTTTAGCAATCAAGAATGGTTTTGATCAACTCAGTTTTGAACGCAGATAACACAGACTTGATTACAACCAGACTCAGGTTTCAATACAATTTATACAGATCAAGAACAGAAATTATATTGAACTTTAAACATCAAAACCATAGGTTCTTGATCATAAACAGAAATTAAAGCATTTGAGTTTAGAGATACCACACAACCAGATTTATCCTGGTTCAGTCACCACCACTATGACCTACATCTAGTCCCCACTCCACCTGTGGGTTTCACACACTAACACACAAGCTTTGCCAGGTAGCTTGAAAAACATTTACACCACAGAACACTCATTCACCTCGAGATACCACACTCTGGTGAAGAGCCTCAATGTTCTTCCTTAGGGATACCTCACCCTAATCACTCATAAAGACTCCCTCTCTCTTTACAATTGAAAAGTAAAACAAAAAATTGATTCCTAACTCTCAATAGTCAGATAAACAAATTGAAGCACTTATGAGAAGGAAACATTCTTTTCACAATAAGCTTAAGAAAGATGATGAATGATTTTGATATGTGTATTATTGATATGTTCAATGTGAATAATGTATATTTTTAAAAGTGTTCCTTTGATCCCTCTTTATATAGAAAACAAGTTATAGTCGTTGGGATCAATCAAAATAGATTTGGATCTGATAACTTCTTGATTCTGGTTCTTGAAATAAGATTTATACATTGGCTCTTATAGCATTCGCGTCCATCTTGAAAATAACCGCGTCCATCTAGCCGTTAGGAATTTACATTCGGACGGGCTAGTAGACGAGCTCCATATGCCACGTCATTGGACGGATCTTCTCATTAAGATCTTAGCAAGTCAAAAGACTTGTGTGGACGAGCGCTTATATCACTTCAGTGGACGAGCGCTTGTATCACTTCAGTGGACGAGCATTTCTGTCACTTGTTGGACGAGTGCTTCTGTCACTTGTTGGACGAGCGCTTCTATCACTTCAGTGGACGAGCACTTCTGTCACTTCAGTGGACGAGCGCTTGTATCACTTTAGTGGACGAGCA
Organism: Sophora flavescens; assembly: GCA_030762895.1. NCBI lineage: Eukaryota > Viridiplantae > Streptophyta > Magnoliopsida > Fabales > Fabaceae > Sophora > Sophora flavescens. Next base: position 191,851,405 of record CM061064.1, read on the forward strand.
CTTCTATCACTTGTGTCGGACGAGCACTTCTATCACTTGTGTTTGGACGAGCGCTTGTATTACTTGATGTTGGGCGAGTGCTTTGGGCGAGCACTTCTTATTTCCAAAAATCATTTTCATTAACAAAAACTTATTCCTTTTAATCCAGGTTATGAAAACTGATTTTCTTCATGCATATTTTTAATTGAGGTATTTTGTGACTAAGAGATTTCTTTTTCTTACAGATCATCTAAGACTTAAATCTAAATTTCTCCGTTTAAGCTTTTGTCTTAATGATTCCTTGATCTTTGTCTTTGCTCTTTGATTCCTCCATGTAGCTCCTTTGATTTCTTCAAGTTCTTCCTTGCATATCTTCCTTGAATTTTCTTAACGAACTTGTTGATCACTGCTTGATACATGTCTTTGCAATTTGACACTAAAACACTTGCACACACATTAAATTGTATTTGTCATATATCATAATCTCTAAGTCATTGAGTCTTACAATCTCCCCCTTTTTGATTATGACAAATCTTTTAACAAATTATAAGATCAGAGAATAAGTGTAGCAGAAGTCAAGTGTTTTTGACATATTTATATCATGGCATCAGAGCAGAAGTATATCAGAGCAAAAAAATATTATCATAGAAAATTTTGATTTACTCCCCATTAATCATGTAAGCTTATATTGATTTACTCCCCATTAAGTATGTAAGCTTATAAGCTCCCCCTCAACATATGCATGTGTTATCCCCTTTATCTATATCATACTTTTTCCTCCCCCTTTTGGCATTATAAAAAAGGTAAAGAAAAGAAACATTCAAAGCAATAGAGAGGGTAAGCATTTAAAAATTCAAACATAGCATATAAAATTGTTCATGATAGAGAGATAGGAGCAGGGACAAATCAAAATTTTGAAATAAGAGCATATTTACACAAAGATAGAGTCATATAAACAGTTTCTTTAGATATTAGATATAGGATTGATCGATTATGCCCAGTTCTCTTCTAATGAAAAAGAAGCTTTCCTTGTTCAAGGGCTTGGTAAAAATATCAGCAAGTTGTTTAGTTGTATCAACATATTCAATCTCAATTTCTCTACTTTGTATATGATCTCGAATGAAATGATGTCTGATTTCTATGTGTTTAGTTCTAGAGTGTATTATGGGATTCTTAGTTAGGTTAATTGCACTTGTATTGTCACATCTAATAGGAACTTAGTTTAGTTGCACACCATAACCAACTAATTGTTGTTTCATCCATAAAACCTGTGCACAACAGCTACCAGCTGCTACATATTCAGCCTCTGCAGTGAATAAAGCTACACTAGATTGTTTCTTACTGAACCATGATACTAATGAGTTTCCTAGTAAATGGCAAGTTCCACTAGTACTCTTTCTATCTAGTTTACAACTAGCAAAATCAGAGTCTGAATAGCTAATTAAAGTACATGTAGCTCCCTTGGGATACCATAATCCCATGTCTTTTGTTCCTAACATACTTAATTATCCTTTTAACTGCTGTTAAGTGTGATTCTTTTGGATTTACTTGATACCTAGCACTCATGCATACACTAAACATGATATCTGGCCAACTAGCAGTAAGATAAAGTAGTGAGCCTATCATACCTCTGAATTTAGAGACATCAATAGGTTTACCTTGCTCATCCTTGTCCAGATAACAGGAGGTACTCATTGGAGTAGCCATCTCCTTAGCATTTTCCATGCCAAACTTCTTGATCAACTCATTGCAGTACTTGGTTTGGCTAATAAAGATTCCATTTTCAGTTTGCTTTATTTGTAGTCCAAGGAAAAAGTTCAGCTCACCCATCATTGACATTTCAAACTCACTCTGCATAAGACTTGCAAACTCATTGCACAAATGCTCATTAGTGGCACCAAAAATTATATCATCCACGTATATTTGTACAAGTAAAATGTTGTGTGTCTTTTTCTTAGTGAACAAAGTTGTGTCAACTTTACCTCTTTTAAATCCTTTTTCAATGATAAAATTACTTAACCTTTCATATCAAGCTCTAGGAGCTTGCTTTAAGCCATATAGTGCTTTAGATAGTTTGTAAACATGGTTAGGCAATTCATTATTCTCAAAACTAGGTGGTTGACCAACATACACTTCCTCTTGTATAAATCCATTTAAGAAAGCACTCTTAACATCCATTTGATACAATTTAAATCCCATTATGTAAGCATAAGCAAGTAGCATTCTTATAGCTTCTAATCTTGGTACTGGTGCATATGTTTCATTATAATCTATGCCTTCTTCTTGGTCATACCCTTTGGCTACCAATCTAGCCTTGTTTCTTACAATTATACCATTTTCATCTAGTTTATTCCTAAAAACCCATTTTGAACCTATTACTTGACAGTTCTTGGGTTTATGCACTAGTTTCCAAACTTGGTTTCTTTCAAACTGGTTTGACTCATCTTGCATAGCCATCATCCAATTTTCATCAATTATAGCATCATCTATGTTCTTAGGTTCTACTTGAGACACAAATGCCATATAATTACAAGTATTTCTAAGAGATTGCCTAGTGGTTACCCCCTTTGTAATTTCATCAATGATGTTATCAATTGGATGATTTCTGATAGTCCTCCATTCCTTTGGTAGGTCAGGCTGTTGTTCTGTTTTCTCATGCTGCAGCAATTCGTTCTTTAAGCTTGCATCTTCTTCATTGTCATGTTTCTCTTCTAGGAGAGTTTTCTCAATTGAATCTGCAAGATCATCAATAACAGGATCCTTTCCCAACCTTTTGGGGTTAGACTCATCAAATGTCACATGCGCAGATTCCTCAATAGTTTGTGTTCTCTTATTATATATTGTAAATGCTTTACTAGATAGAGAGTAACCTAGGAAAATTCCTTCATCAGTCTTTGCATCAAATTTTCCAAGATTATTCTTTCCATTGTTAAGAACAAAGCATTTACAACCAAAAACATGAAAATGTGCTATATTTGGTTTTCTTCCTTTGTAAAGCTCATAAGGGGTTTTCTTTAAGATTGGTCTTATCAAGACTCTATTTAGCATATAGTAGGCTTTATTGACAGTATTTGCCCAAAAAAGTTTTGGCAAGCTAGAGTCGTTCAACATAGTTCTTTCTATCTCCTTTAATGATCTATTCTTTCTTTCCACTACTCCATTTTGTTGTGGAGTTCTAGGAGCAGAAAAATTATGTTGAATGCCATGCTCATCACAAAAGTTTTCAAACACTTCATTTTGAAATTCTCCCCCATGATCACTTCTTATAGAACCAATTTTCATGTCCTTTTCATTTTGCACAATTTTTGCCATTTTCTTAAATGTACCAAATGAATCACTCTTATGAGATAAAAAATATGTCCATGTATATCTAGAGTAATCATCTACTATTACCAATGCATACGAGTTACCACCAAAGCTTTTGGTTCTAGATGGACCAAATAAATCCATGTGTAAAAGATGCAAGGGTCTAGTTGTTGAAACAATATTCTTTGGTTTAAAAGAGACCTTAACTTGCTTTCCATTTTGACATGCATCACATAGTCCATCTTTCACAAATTTCAGTTTAGGCAAACCAACTACAAGATCTTTACGAATCAGTTTATTCAAGTGGTTGATGTGAATGTGTGCAATTATTCTATGCCAAAGCCAGTTCTCTTCTTCTTTTGAAATAAGACAGCATGCAGTATTTGAAGAGATATTATCTAAATCAAGCATATATATGTTATTTGTCCTATGTCCAATGAATTTCAAATTTTCATCATGCCGATTTTCTATTAAGCAACTATTGGAATTGAATTTTACCTTGAAGCCTTTGTCACATAGTTGATTGATACTTGATAGGTTATGTTTCAGTCCCTCAACATATAGTACATCCTCAATGATTGTTGTTGAGTCACTTCCAATGTTGCCAATGCCAAGTATTCTCCCTTTATTGTTGTCTCCATAGGTAACACTACCACTTGACTTAGGGGTGAAGGAAATGAACTTGGTTTTGTCTCCGGTCATGTGATTGGAACAGCCACTGTCAAGATACCATTTCACATTCTCGGCTTTCCAACACACCTACAAAATAGAATCATGTTTGTGTTTTAGGTACCCAAATTTGTTTGAGTCCTTTCGAGTTAGTTGCAGCAATAGTTCCTTTAGAAACCCATATATACTTAGATTTATTGTATGTTGATTTTTTTGTATTGACGTGTAGAAGCTGTGTGACCTTTTCTAGCACAAAAATTGCATTTAACAAATGGTGTGTTTGATGTCTTAGGTGCAGAAAAAAATTTCTTGAAAGATTTCTCATGTATCTTCGGTTTATAGCCTATTCCAGCTTATCATAAACACACTTTTGCTGTCCTAATAAAGCATTCGAGTTATCTCGACCATTTGTGACTTGGCTAAGTCATTTTTCAGTTTTACAACTTCTTTAGTCAATGTACAACACACAGAACAATTAGAGCATATAGGTGGTTCCAAAACAGCAGCCAAATTTTCTTTTACAGCACAATTTTCTGTTTTTAATTCATCTAGCTCTTTGTTTAAAACAGAATTTTTCTCTTCTAGGCATGTGATGGTTTTCTTAGACTTAGTTAGCAACCTAGCAAGTCTAATGGATTCTTTATGAAGTTCTTCAAAAGCATTTTGCAATTCATCATAAGAAGGTTGATAATTAGAACTTACTTCACTTTCTGAATCACTATGATTGCTGGCCATCAAACACAAGTTTACCTCCTTTGATTCAGATTCTTCAGTGGAATCTACCTCATTATCATCCCAAGCAATGTAGGCCTTTCTTGGCTTTCTCCACTTCTTGTCCTTTGAGTCAAACTTTTCTGTTTTGTCCTTCTTTTGCAGTTTTGGACAGTCAAGCTTCATGTGGCCAATCTTTCCACATTTATAGCATGTGATGTTGTTGGAAGAGTAGTCACCTTTGCTGAAATTTATTTTAGGAAAAGTGGATGACTTTCTTTTGAAGTTGCCTTTCTTCTTTAGGAAGTTCTTGAATTTTCTAACTAGCATTCCTATCTCTTCTTCAGATTCTGCCGCTTGTGCTGAATCATCATCATCACTGTCTTCTTCTTCTTTGACTTGTGATTTCAGAGCCAATCCCTTCTTTCTTTTGTCAGTTTCTTCACTCTCATTCAGTCTGTTCAACTCCAATTCATGTTCTTGCAGTTTTCCAAAGAATGTGGCAATGGTCATTGATGAGAGGTCTCTAGATTCTGATATTGTAGTTACTTTACATTGCCATTCTCTGCTCAAGCATCTCATGACTTTGTTAACTTGATCTTCATTGGAAATTGTCTTTCCAACTGCAGCCAATTGATTTACAATGTGTGTGAATCTCTTTTGCATAACCTCCATTGGTTCTCCTCGATTCATGCAAAATAACTCATACTCATGTGTGAGGGTGTTCATTCTTGTTCTTTTGACGTCTGTGGTTCCTTCATGTGTTACTTTCAATGTATCCCACATATCCTTTGCTGATTTTTAATTTGAAACCCTGAAAAGCTCATCACATCTTAAAGCAATTGTTATAATATTCTTAGCACGTGCATTATATTGAACTCTTTTCTTATTATCCTCATTCCATTCAGTTGCGGATTCGGGGCATCAGGATCTTTTACAAAATCAATGAAGGGTTTATATAAAATCTTGAATTGGAAAATGATGAAGATAAGAAAGATTATTCAGAATAGATTCAGGTTTAATAACTGAGTGATAAAAAAATACAGAAACTGATTAAGCCTTTAAAGATTAAGAACAAGTTATGCAAGTTTCAGATATAAGCATTATCAATCAAGAACGAACTTGCAGGTTTTAGTTTCAGTTTTGGTTTAGTTTTAGCAATCAATAATGGTTTTGATCAACTCAGTTTTGAACACAGATAACACAGACTTGATTACAATCAGACTCAGGTTTCAATACAATTTATTCAGATCAAGAACATAAATTATATTGAACTTTAAACGTCAAAATCATAGGTTCTTGATGATAAACAGAAATTAAAGAGTTTGAGTTTAGATATACCACACAACCAAATTTATCCTGGTTCAGTCACCACCACTGTGACCTACATCCAGTCCCTACTCCACCTGTGGGTTTTCACACACTAACACACAAGCATTGCCAGGTATCTTGAAAAACCTTTACACCACAAAGCACTCCTTCACCTCGATATACCACACTCTTGTGAAGAGCCTCAATGTTCTTACCTAGGGATACCTTACCCTAATCACTCAGAGAATCACTCTCTTTACAATCAAAAAGAAAAATAAAAAATTGATTCCTAACTCTCAATAGTCAGATAAACAAATTGAAGCACTTATGAGAACAAAACACTCTTTTCACAATAAGCTCAAGAAAGATGATGAATGATTTTTATATGTGTATTATTGATATGTTCAATATGAATAATGTATATTTTTAAAAGTGTTCCTTTGATCCCTCTTTATATAAAAACAAGTTACAGTCGTTGGGATCAATCAAAACAGATTTGGATATGATAACAGAATCTGTTTTCTTGATTCTGGTTCTTGAAATAAGATTTCTACATTGGCTCTTATAGCATTCACGTCCATCTTGAAAATAACCGCGTCCATCTAGCCATTAAGATTTTACATTCGGACGGGCTAGCAGACGAGCTCCATATGCCACGTCATTGGACGGATCTTCTCCTTAAGATCTTAGCAAGTCCAAAGGCTTGTGTGGACAAGCACTTCTATCACTTCAGTGGACGAGCGCTTGTATCACTTCAGTGGACGAGCGCTTCTGTCACTTGTTGGACGAGCGCTTCTGTCACTTGTTGGACGAGCGCTTCTATCACTTCATTGGACGAGCACTTCTGTCACTTCAGTGGACGAGCGCTTGTATCACTTTAGTGGACGAGCACTTCTGTCACTTATGTTGGACGAGCGCTTCTATCACTTGTGTTTGGACGAGCGCTTGTATTACTTCAGTGTTGGACGAGCGCTTTGGATGAGCACTTCTTATTTCCAAAAATCATTTTCATTAACAAAAACTTATTTCTTTTAATGCAGGTTACGAAAACTAATTTTCTTCATGCATATTTTTAATTGAGCTATTTTGTGACTAAGAGATTTCTTTCTCTTATAGATCATCTAAGACTTAAATCTAAATTTCTTCGTTTAAGCTTTTGTCTTGATGATTCCTTGATCTTTGTCTTTGCTCTTTGATTCCTCCATGTAGCTCCTTTGATTTCTTCAAGTTCTTCCTTGCATATTTTCCTTTAATTTGTTTAATGAACTCGTTGATCACTGCTTGATACATTTCTTTGCAATTTGACACTAAAACACTTGCACCCACATTAAATTGTATTTGTCATATATCAAAATCTCTAAGTCATTGAGTCTTACAGCTTCCTCTATCAAGATATTGAGAATGACCCTCTGATTCCCTTTGATCTAGTTTGGAAGGGAAAGGGTCCCGCGCGCGTCCAAGCTTTTCTATGGAAGGTGGCTCATGGAAGGCTTATGACAAATTCAGAAAGAGTGAGAGGAAGTTTTTTTTTGACTCAGAGACTTGTCCGATGTGCAACCAGTATCTGGAATCCATCATGCACACACTCCGAGATTACGAGGACGTCTCTGTGCTTTGGAACAAAGTGGTTGAGGAGAGTTTGTGGAGAATTTTTTTTCAGTCTGGACCTTTTGAGACACCCCGTTGTGCCCCATTGTATTATTAAATTAAAACCTTATTATTTATTTACTGAATCGTGTGCTTATCGTTGAAAATACGTAAAAATTAAAACTTAATTAATAATCATAAAACTTCTGCAAATATAAAACACACCAAAATTATATTACATAAATACACACATAATTATCCTTTATTTTACACAACACTGTTTAGGGTATCGTCTCAGTAGGATCCCACACAGGTACTTATTTATACAAACTGCTTATAACTAACAGAAAATAAAAATGTCTTATATGACTCACTGGCCCTAAACTTACTACACTATATTATTAGGATCAGTAGGTTGTTCTCCAGCATCAGCTTAATACGGAATGTCATTCAACTCCTCAACAACCTCCGTCTCGTATAGGGTTCCATCCATCTCCTCAGCAACATGTTCCTCCATCTGGTCTTCTAACGTAACAAAGTAGACATACACAAAAATACCGAAATTGGGAGATAAGAAACAGTTCTATCATCATAAGCGGAAAATATTCATAGCATATAATACAATAATAGTCACAAACATGCATCACTCATAATTTACAATCAACCATACTTTATAACATCATCCTCTACCCTCCAACTCATGCAACTAAACCTTTATACTGACGTGGCCACTGCTAATCCTGTCACACATCCCTTGTTAGGAATGTCAGTCAGTCGTCCAATTGACACGTTCCCAACGTCGGTGTCATCCATGGTGAGAATGCTCATGCAAAACAATGATACTATAGCTGCACCGTACCGTTGGTGCACACCCTGATTTTCTCTCTCATATCTATCAAGGGTGCTCATGCATAGCAATGACACTATAGTTGCACAACTTAACTTCTAATTTGGAACGGTCCACGAGAACTTCAGACCTCGTGTATCTCAAATACACGGTTATGAACAACAATGCAATATATGATTCTCACTGACTTTTATCAATAACAACCTAGTGCCTCAAGCTTTCCTCATAACCTCCACTAACATTCTAAATCACATCACTTCTATAAAATAATAGCTAGGCACCTCTAATTTATATTCAAGCTCTCACCCCAAACAAAATACCTCCGAGCAACATATATCTTCACTTAAAATTTAACTAAGCAATTTATCAAAACAGGCAGATCATGCATAACACAGTAATCAATAAAATATTCAAACATCAAAACAAAACGTCACATGCAGTAGAGTACCTTAACCAGCGGATCACAAACAGTCAAAAGTAAATAATTCAGACATCCTCAAATATGAATAATTAACCTAAGGCGATAAACCTACAATTCCCAAATCGTCATTGGTATTACGGAAAAGTTTCCAATACGATTTTGGTATTGTCGATTACTCGACCACTAGTAGGGTTTAGGTCGCCATACACCATTATTATAAATTATATACTACTTATCGGTTCCAACTATGGAATGGTTCTTTCTCCCACCTATGTTACCACCGGAAACACGAAATCGGCGATCCTTGATATCCCGCAACGAGTTACCAAAACCACCTTCAACCAAATCAACAAATTAACAAATTAATCAAACAAATCTAAATATGACCATATGGTGCTAGGTTCGGCCAAGTCATAAAAATAAGGCTAGGGTTATTTTCTTAATCCAATCTTTTAGATACTAATTCCCAAAGCATCAACTAGCGTAGATTAAGTGTTAATAGTTAAGATTGTAAAACATAATCCTTTAACCAACTAGGTTAGGGTTTCGGTCTCAACGAGCAAAATAGGTTAGAAATTCCTTTTTCTCACAAACTCTTGGATCTATAACCTACACACCTTAGTTAGTTCATACAAATCATGATCTAGTTAAAGATTGAAGAAAACTTATTTTGCTCACATGAACACAAATTCGGTCAAGGCTAGAAAATAGGGCTAGGAATTTCTTTTGATTTCAAGTTTCTAGTTATAACAACTATAGGTATTAAAGAGTAAAGATCAAGTGTCATATTGTAAAAATTGAACAAAACTTCCTTTCCCTAAAAATATATAGATTCGGCCTTCGATAGATAAATAGGAAGGAAAATGATTTTGATTTCATACTCTTAGATGATGATAGTAGAGGACATATTAAGATCATAGAAATTGGTTTAACATTAAAATGATTTTTCTACAATTTTCTAGAAATATTTGAAATTTTAAATCTAAGAATGAAAAACTCGTGAAAACTTGATGATCATGACTTAGAAACAAGAAAATCAATGAAGAACATGATGTTTATTTATCAAGAAGAGTAAGGTATACCTCTTAGATGTTGGAAAATTGAAAGGAATGGATCAAGTCCTTCACAAAATTGCTTGAAGTGTTCTTGAGAAAAGTGAGAGAAAATGAAGAAGATGAAGAGATTGGAGGTGTGAGTGAAGGGGTTCCGGTTTTGTGGTATATATAGGCTATATCTTAGGCCTTGTTTGGTTTATTAGATGTTGGATTAATAGCTTTTGTGATTATTTAATTAATATAAGCTTAACCATAGTTAATAATTAACTTAACTAGGGTTACTTTGCTAACTATGGTTAATAAATATGTGGCTCACATTTAGTGGAGGGTGTGGCTGATTTTAGACCACATAAACTAACCACGGTTCTTTAACCATGGTTAAAATCTAATTTAACTTTGGTTAGGTTAAGCTAAAAGGGCATTTTGGTCATTTCACCTAAATTTACATTTAATGCTTAATAAATGCTTGGTGAGTCATGGTGGTGACTCACCCCATGGCTCAGCTCCTCCGGTGGCCGGTTTTGTCTTTGCACCTCCCTTCTCGACTCCGTCGGTTCCCCAATTAGGGTTTTACGCCCGTAAAAAGCGTAATATTTCGTTTTCGACTGGAAAATTTCAAACTAACCAAACTCGTTGGAAATGTAATTTAAATATAAACCATTTCTTTCATGAGTCAAAATTAGGTTTTCTGATCTTTAAAATCTTACTGTCAATGAAAACACCGTCTGTTTTCCGTTGGAACTTTTACCAAAATTCGTCCAAATAAACATAATATTTTGTTTCTAATCAGAAATTTGGAAATTAGACTTCCTCACGGATAAAATATAAAAAAATCTACAAATTTCAGTTTTCGGGCCAAATTAGGGTTTTCTGTCAGTATAAAATTATATTGTCAGTTAAAAAAACGCAGACCGGTTTCCGTCTGAGTTTTAAACCCAAATTTTAACCAGAGCTTCCTACCATAGAGTAAGTTCCATATATGATTTTTTTTTCTCCAAAAATCATTTCCTAAGTCTCAATTAAAAATATAAATAAATATATTTTTGCTGTTAACAACATAATTAAAAACAGACTGTTACACATTTCCCAGTGGCTCCAGTCTAATCTTAAGGGTGTTGATTATGGGAATGGCCAGTGGTAGTGGGCATCCCTATTTGGTATTATGCTCTCAATGATTTGGAAAGAGAGAAACAATGTGGTCTTCTCGGGTATGTGTTCTATCCATGAAGGCCTGTTTGGGGCTATTATCCAGCAGGTCAACCTGATCCATCGTGAAATTCTCAACCCTTCCCCCTTAGCGGGTCTTATTCTTGAGGAAACTGTGAATATTCATTAGTCTCCTCCTCCATTGAACCAGTTCAATCTCAACACTGACTGGTCTCATGTTCATTCTTCGGGCCTTTCCTCTTATGGAGGCCTCATTAGGAACCATGAAGGAAGGTTTGTTGTAGGCTTCTATTGTAACTTGGGCTCAGCTATGTTGGTAGTGACCGAACTATGGGTCTTAGTCCATGGGCTTCGTCTAGCCAGAAGCTTAAATCTCACTCACATTCTTGTAGAGTTAGACTCAAACGGTGGTAAAAATGGTAAAAGCAGATCGCATCTCGTGTTTATTCCTCAAGCCAATCTTGGAAGAAATATCCCAACCGATATCGGTAACTAATTGGTCTTGCTCCCTCTCACATGTTTTTAGAGAAGCCAATAGGGGTGTTGATTGCTTAGAAAACTTAGGACACCATAGTTCTTTCTCCTATACTATTTTAGACGTTTGTCCCCCTCCTCTTAAGGCTATTCTAGAGGATGACTGGTGGGGTGTTGCTCTCCCTCAGTCCTTAGCTAGTTAGTCTTTCCCCCTTTGAATAGTAGTAATAATAATAATAATAATAACAATATTAATAATAATAATCTATTATAAAATAAGATTTCATCACATTTGTCCTTCTTTGTCTAATAATAATTATTTAATTTTTTAAGTAATAAATTAAATATTTATTAATAAAGGCTTAACTGTAATTTTGGTCCCCCTACTATTAACAATGTGTGTTTTGGTCCCTGTTTTTTTTTTTTGTAGCACATTTGGTTCCCTATTTTTTCAATATTGCAAATGCGATCATTATGCTCAATGTCTATCAATTTTTCATTGATCAACAAAGAGGAACCACTATTTTAAGCACATCGAACCTCTAGTTAAGTTGGTGTGATAAAGGATCGTATGGTGAAAACAAAAAAGTGATCCCGAAAATGAGGGATGTTAGCTGATTTTTTATAGGCAAGTATACCTTGTCGCAAACAAGTAATACGGTGGTGAGACCGGTTATCGTCCTCAGGGATCGGTTGCCAATTACAACTTCACAAGTCAAACAACTATCTAGACTAAACTATGGCATGAAGTGAGATCAAAACATAAAACAACAAAGCAATAAAATATATTTGGTCTTTTGGGTATTTTATCAAACACTTGAAAAGTAGAAAGAGATGTGATAAAAATGTTGGGGTTTGACTACACTAATCTTCCCTTGATTGCAACGAAATGGTTAATAACACAATTCCTAATTCATTTATGTCAATCAAATCTTCTGAAATACTCAAACCCTAATGTCTTAGCTGGAATGAGCCTAAAACCCCAAATTAAACCCTAATGTCTTAGGTGGATTAACATGAGATTTTGCATGAAGAGTCAAGACTTATAAGATTGCAAGCACCCCAAGACCTATGTCTAGGTTCATGAACTACTTGGCATTTGGTTCATGAGCATGCCTTAACATCAATCTTTCAATTGTTTATCAAAGCAACAAATCATTCCAAGGATGATCAAACCTAGGAAAGCATTAAGCATGGAATCAAATACTCATAAAGAAATAGGAATTTGTATTACAACCAATTCATGAGACAACCAAGTTCAGAAAAGCCTTCATCTAACCCCAACAAGAAGGGGATTTAGCTACTCCTAATCATAGAGAAAACAGAAATTAAAACAACAGAGACAAAGGAGAAGAAGAACTCCATTGGAAGGTTTCCACAGCCGTCACCATCGTCCCTTGTTTAGAGAACGTCCCTTTAGGGTTAGCCGTCGCCCCCTAGGGTTCCAAGTCTGCTCCAGGTCCCTTTTTTCTTTTTTGGCATGTTGCTTATTTATAGATCAGGTGCGCGTCACGGCCGTGATGGCCATCACGGCCAAGCCGTGACGTGTTCTGCCAAAGGCGCACTTTCAAATCTTGGAGCATCACGGTCGTGATGCTCATCACGGGCAGGCCGTGATCAATTCTGGTCCAAGGGTGCTGATCTGTCACGGTCGTGACCTCCATCACGGCGTGGCCGTGATGCTCTCTGCTCTTCATGGTCCTTCTTATCACGCCCGTGATGCTGATCACGGGCAGGTCGTGATCCTTTCTGGTATTCCCGGTTAGCTCATCACGGCCGTGACCAGTGTCACAGCCTGGGCGTGATAGATTCTGACTGTGTTAGGCCTTGCCCTTTTTGACCTTCCTTAACCTGAAAATATAAAATAGCATTAAATGCTTTATTCGACTCAAGATTAACTAAAATATCCTAAAACTACTTAAGAGACTCAAAATGTTGCTTGAGGACAATTAAATCCAAATTTGGGTGAAAACGAGATTAAACTCGAATAATTAGCACTAAAACCATGGTCTTACTAGTTATAAAACTAGATAAGCCAGAGGCTTATCAAAATACCCCAAACTTAAACTTTGCTTGTCCCCAAGCAAACTAAATCTCAAAAAGACTCAAAACTTGGCAAGCTTAAAGGATTCAATCAATTTCGCACAAATTCCATGCAATTTTATCAACACAATTTTTCTTCAATGTTTCCCCCCTTTTTTCATCAATGTAATCCCCACATTCATTTACTTCAAACAAAGAGAATTTCATCATTCATGCAATACTCAATTTAAGCAAGGGATCCAAGTTACACACAAGAGGGAGATCACCAATTTCAAACATTGGCCTTCCTCACAAGGGCGTTTAATAATTTAATCATTCGATCAATTTGTCTAGGCTATCAACTTTCACTCAATTTCACGTTTTAAGAGCACTTTCCATGAATTTGATTTTCATCTCAAACAAAATTCCCACGAAAACATGCATGCAACATCAAAAGGTCTTTTAAAGGTTGTAATGGGGCCTGGCCAAAGGTAGGATATTCAAAGGTACTAGGCTTAAGTCCCTAGGAACTAAGAGAGCATGAACATTTTGACACATTGAATTTCGACTCATTCCTTTTTTTTCTTTTTTCTTTTTTACTTTGGGTGACTACATCCTCTTTCTTTTAATACCCTATTTGACATTTTTGTACCTTTCTTCTTTTTCTTTTTGCCTATGGATCTAACCTCTATTTTTCTTTTTCTCAATCCAAAACAACATATCATATCCTTGTAGCCACCCCAAACTTAGTTTCCTTCAACCCTTGTCTTGCTAAGCATCCATGCTCTCCTAATCCTAAGATTGGGTTAACATGGTTTTTCCGGATTTTTTTTGGCTTATAACTTAAGGTCATCAAGAAACAATAGGCTTATTAGGCTCAATGTGGCTAACTAGGGAACATGCATTAGGGATGGTTCTTTTTAGGCCAATTAGTTTTTTTCAAAGAAAATTGCCTAAATCATTTGATGCAACCATATAAACATGCAAACCATGAAGAGATTCAAGCAAATCCGGGAAAGTGCAACTTAAAAGTGATTTACACAATTAAAAACAATGTTGGAGGCTCAAATTCCTCACCTGGACATTTTTCGCAAATTGTTTGACCGAGATACAATCCCTAATGTGTGCATCCTTTCACCCCAAACTTATCATAAATTATGCAATCACAATAAAATATCTCAAAGTTCAATTTTCAATTTTTCGCATGGGGATCAATTTTTAGATTTTCAAAACCTAGGGGGAAATCATCAACAGTCAACATATATCATGCCATACATCTATGCTAAATTTAATAAAATCCATTCAAGCTCACCGACATAAGACTCACACATATACGACTCAATTAAAGAGAAGCAAAATAATTAAAAAGATAAAGGTTTAGAAAAACTCATGAAGGCGCTTCCACCGGGATTCCACTGCCTGTGATATAATGGCCAAGGAATGCTCAAAATGTAATATAGTCCTCCCGGATCCCATGGCATGCAGCATAAATATGAAAGTGAGAGCTCGAAAATCATGGTGACTTCTTCAAGTGTGAAGGACTTTTCAATATCTCCCGGGTCAAAGATGACCTCTTTATCAATAAAGTCTTCCCAACACAAATGGGGTTCAACCTCTTGGACTGGCCATGGTGCCTTCATAGTTAAAGATGCAAAATCCAATTTCTCAGGCAGAGGCTTGAACTCCATCGTTGGTTGCTTCACAATGGGAGGTGACAAACAAGTCGAGAGGATCACCGGTGTTGCTTTGACTTCTGTACAATCTGCACTCACTGCATTACCAAATCCATCACCTTCCATATATGCAGCAATCTCAGCACAAACCACACAAGTATTTCTCTCGTCACAATCAACACATGCATAGGAACCAATAGAATCATCTAATTCCAAAAGTTCTTCATCATCTTCTAGCATGGTGAAATAGACGTCCTCCAAATGCCTCTTTATCTCAATCTCTTTAGTCAAGAGTTCAATGGGAGATGGTGCAACTATGTTCTCACAAACATGTTCTTCCCTTCCTGACTCGGTTGCTCCCACCTCTTCATCTTCCTTTTCATCCATTATTGCATCATCTTCATCATCATCCATCAAGATCCCATTTGGCATTTCAGATAGTTGGTTGGAGAGTTCCTCAATACGTACCCCGAGACTTCGAATGGTAGATTCTTGATTTTTTAAACTTTCCATTGTTGTTGCCATGAAGTTCTCCAAAACAACCTCCAAGTGAGACAGATCATCCGGAATAGGCTTCTCAAAATTGACTGCGGTTGTGGATTTTAAGTTCTCCCAAGCAACTTCCAATGGTGATGGCTTATCATACCATTGAGATGGTTGTGGTTGATATGAAGGTGCAGAAGATTCCCAATGTTCTTCTTGATCAATCCAGGTATCGTTTGGAGGATTCCCCCGCCATGGAGTGTAGGTGTTGGGATATTGATTTCCCCATTGAAAATCGCCTACCAATGGTGGAGGAGAGTCTTTTACCCTGGGCAGTGCATTGCTCACTTGCTGAATGAGTGTGGACAGTTGCGGCATATCTGCCCACAACTGTAGCTCACACATCTCAATTTCTTTATTGGACGGATAGTAATGACTGTAATCCATAATCCTGTAAATTTAAAAATCTACCTAACAAACAAAACCCAAAATGAGAGATCAAATATATACAGAAAAAAAATAAAAATGTCTAAATTAGTTGTTTCATTTGTTACTAATGATATTGAAAAAACCAGATCCTCGGCAACGGCGCCAAAAACTTGTTAGCCGATTTTTTATAGGCAAGTATATCTTGTCGCAAACAAGTAATACGGTGGTGAGACCGGTTATCGTCCTCAGGGATCGGTAGCCAATTACCACTTCACAAGTCAAACAACTATCTAAACTAAACTATGGCATGAAGTGAGATCAAAACATAAAAAAACAAAGCAATAAAATATTTTTGGTCTTTTGGGTATTTTATCAAACACTTGGAAAGCAGAAAGAGATGTGATAAAAATGTTGGGGTTTGACTACACTAATCTTCCCTTGATTGCAACGAAATGGTTAATAACACAATTCCTAATTCATTTATGTCAATCAAATCTTCTGAAATACTCAAACCCTAATGTCTGAGGTGGAATGAGCCTAAAACCCCAAATTAAACCCTAATGTCTTAGGTGGATTAACATGAGATTTTGCATGAAGAGTCAAGACTTATAAGATTGCAGGCACCCCAAGACCTATGTCTAGGTTCATGAACTACTTGGCATTTGGTTCATGAGCATGCCTTAACATCAATCTTTCAATTGTTTATCAAAGCAACAAATCATTCCAAGGATGATCAAACCTAGGAAAGCATTAAGCATGGAATCAAATACTCATAAAGAAATAGGAATTTGTTTTACAACCAATTCATGAGACAACCAAGTTCAGAAAAGCCTTCATCTAACCCCAACAAGAAGGGGATTTAGCTACTCCTAATCATAGAGAAAACAGAAATTAAAACAACAGAGACAAAGGAGAAGAAGAACTCGATTGGAAGGTTTCCACAGCCGTCACCATCGTCCCTTGTTTAGAGAACGTCCCTTTAGGGTTAGCCGTCGCCCCCTAGGGTTCCAAGTCTGCTCCAGGTCCCTTTTTTCTGTTTTGCCCTGTTGCTTATTTATAGACCAGGTGTGCGTCACGGCCGTGATGGCCATCACGGCCAGGCCGTGACGTGTTCTGCCAAGGGCGCGCTTTCAAATCTTGGAGCATCACGGCCGTGATGCTCATCACGGGCAGGCCGTGACCTCCATCACGGTGTGGCCGTGATGCTCTCTGCTCTTTATGATCCTTCTTATCACGCCCGTGATGCTGATCACGGGCAGGCCGTGATCCTTTCTGGTATTCCCGGTTAGCTCATCACGGCCGTGACCAGTGTCACGACCTGGGCGTGATGGCTTCTGACTGTGTTAGGCCTTGCCCTTTTTGCTCTTCCTTAACCTGAAAATATAAAATAGCATTAAATGCTTTATTTGACTCAAGATTAACTAAAATATCCTAAAACTACTTAAGAGACTCAAAATGTTGCTTGAGGACAATTAAATCCAAATTTGGGCGAAAACGAGATTAAACTCGAATAATTAGAACTAAAACCATGGTCTTACTAGTTATAAAACTAGATAAGCCAGAGGCTTATCAAAATACCCCAAACTTAAACTTTGTTTGTCCCCAAGCAAACTAAAACTCAAAAAGACTCAAAACTTGGCAAGCTTAAAGGATTCAATCAATTTCGCACAAATTCCATGCAATTTTATCAACACAATTTTTCTTCAATGTTTCCCCCCTTTTTTCATCAATGTAATACCCACATTCATTTACTTCAAACAAAGAGAATTTCATCATTCATGCAATACTCAAGCTAAGCAAGGGATCCAAGTTACACACAAGAGGGAGATCACCAATTTCAAACATTTGCCTTCCTCACAAGGGCATTTAATAATTTAATCATTCCCTCAATTGGTCTAGGCTACCAACTTTCACTCAATTTCACGTTTCAAGAGCACTTTCCATGAATTTGATTTTCATCTCAAACAAAATTCCCACGAAAACATGCATGCAACATCAAAAGGTCTTTTAAAGGTTGTAATGGGGCCTGGCCAAAGGTAGGATATTCAAAGGTACTAGGCTTAAGTCCCTAGGAACTAAGAGAGCATGAACATTTTGACACATTGAATTTCCACTCATTCCTTTTTTTTTTCTTTTTTCTTTTTTTTTTTTTACTTTGGGTGACTACAGCCTCTATCTTTTAATACCCTTTTTGACATTTTTGTACCTTTCTTCTTTTTCTTTTTGCCTTTGGCTCTAACCTCTATTTTTCTTTTTCTCAATCCAAAACAACATATCATATCCTTGTAGCCACCCCAACTTAGTTTCCTTGAATCCTTGTCTTGCTAAGCATCCATGCTCTCCCAATCCTAAGATTGGGTTAACATGGTTTTTACGGATTTTTTGGCTTATAACTTAAGGTCATCAAGAAACAATAGGCTTATTAGGCTCAATGTGGTTAACTAGGGAACATGCATTAGGGATGGTTCTTTTTAGGCCAAGTAGTTTTTTTCAAAGAAAATTGCCTAAATCATTTGATGCAACCATATAAACATGCAAACCATGAAGAGATTCAAGCAAATCCGGAAAAGTGCAACTTAAAAGTGATTTACACAATTAAAAACAATGTTGGAGGCTCAAATTCCTCACCTGGACATTTTTCTCAAATTGTTTGACCGAGATACAATCCCTAATGTGTGCATCCTTTCACCCCCAAACTTATCATAAATTATGCAATCACAATAAAATATCTCAAAGTTCAATTTTCAATTTTTCGCATGGTGATCAATTTTTAGATTTTCAAAACCTAGGGGGAAATCATCAACAGTCAACATATATCATGCCATACATCTATGCTAAATTTAATAAAATCCATTCAAGATCACCGACATAAGACTCACACACATACGACTCAATTAAGAGAAGCAAAATAATTAAAAAGATAAAGGTTTAGAAAAACTCATGAAGGCGCTTCCACCGGGATTCCACTGCCTGTGATACAATGGCCAAGGAATGCTCAAAATGTAATATAGTCCTCCCGGATCCCATGGCATGCAGCATAAATATGAAAGTGAGAGCTCGAAAATCATGGTGACTTCTTCAAGTGTGAAGGACTTTTCAATATCTCTCGGGTCAAAGATGACCACTTTATCAATAAAGTCTTCCCAACACAAATGAGGTTCAACCTCTTGGACTGGCCATGGTGCCTTCATAGTAAAAGATGCAAAATCCAATTTCTCAGGCAGAGGCTTGAACTCCATCGTTGGTTGCTTCACAATGGGAGGTGACAAACAAGTCGAGAGGATCACCGGTGTTGCTTTAACTTCTGTACAATCTGCACTCACTGCATTACCAAATCCATCACCTTCCATATATGCAACAATCTCAGCACAAACCACACAAGTATTTCTCTCACAATCAACACATGCATAGGAACCGATAGAATCATCTAATTCCAAATGTTCTTCATCATCTTCTAGCATGGTGAAATAGACGTCCTCCAAATGCCTCTTTATCTCAATCTCTTTAGTCAAGAGTTCAATGGGAGATGGTGCAACTATGTTCTCACAAACATGTTCTTCCCTTCCTAACTCGGTTGCTCCCAACTCTTCATCTTCCTTTTCATCCATTATTGCATCATCCTCATCATCATCCATCAAGACCCCATTTGGAATTTCAGATAGTTGGTTGGAGAGTTCCTCAATACGTACCCTGAGACTTCGAATGGTAGATTCTTGATTTTTTAAACTTTCCATTGTTGTTTCCATGAAGTTCTCCAAAACAACCTCCAAGTGAGACAGATCATCCGGAATAGGCTGCTCAAAATTGACTGCGGTTGTGGATTTGAAGTTCTCCCAAGCAACTTCCAATGGTGATGGCTTATCATACCATTGAGATGGTTGTGGTTGATATGAAGGTGGAGAAGATTCCCAATGTTCTTCTTGATCAAGTAATACGGTGGTGAGACCGGTTATCGTCCTCAAGGATCGGTTGCCAATTACCACTTCACAAGTCAAACAACTATCTAGACTAAACTATGGCATGAAGTGAGATCAAAACATAAAACAACAAAGCAATACAATATTTTTGGTCTTTTGGGTATTTTATCAAACACTTGAAAAGCAGAAAGAGATGTGATAAAAATGTTGGGGTTTGACTACACTAATCTTCCCTTGATTGCAACGAAATGGTTAATAACACAAATCCTAATTCATTTATGTCAATCAAATCTTATGAAATACTCAAACCCTAATGTCTTAGGTGGAATGAGCCTAAAACCCCAAATTAAAACCTAATGTCTTAGGTGGATTAACATGAGATTTTGCATGAAGAGTCAAGACTTATAAGATTGCAAGCACCCCAAGACCTATGTCTAGGTTCATGAACTACTTGGCATTTGGTTTATGAGCATGCCTTAACATCAATCTTTCAATTGTCTATCAAAGCAACAAATCATTCCAAGGATGATCAAACCTAGGAAAGCATTAAGCATGGAATCAAATACTCATAAAGAAATAGGAATTTGTATTACAACCAATTCATGAGACAACCAAGTTCAGAAAAGCCTTCATCTAACCCCAACAAGAAGGGGATTTAGCTACTCCTAATCATAGAGAAAATAGAAATTAAAACAACAGAGACAATGGAGAAGAAGAACTCCATTGGAAGGTTTCCACAACCATCACCACCGTCCCTTGTTCAGAGAACGTCCCTTTAGGGTTAGCCGTCACCCCCTAGGGTTCCAAGTCTGATCCAGGTCCCTTTTTTCTGTTCTGCCCTATTGCTTATTTATAGATCAGGTGCGCGTCACGACCGTGATGGCCATCACGGCCAGGACGTGACGTGTTCTGCCAAGGGCGCTCTTTCAAATCTTGGAGCATCACGGCCGTGATGCTCATCACGGGCAGGCCGTGATCGATTCTGGTCCAAGGGTGTTGATCTGTCACGGTTGTGACCTCCATCACGGCTAGGCCGTGATGCTCTCTGCTCTTCATGGCCCTTCTTATCACGCCTGTGATGCTGATCACGGGCAGGCCGTGATCCTTTCTGGTCTTCCTGGTTAGCTCATCACGGCCGTGACCAGTGTCATGGCCTGGGCGTGATGGCTTCTAACTGTGTTAGGCCTTGCCCTTTTTGCTCTTCCTTAACCTGAAAATATAAAATAGCATTAAATGCTTTATTTGACTCAAAATTAACTAAAATATCCTAAAACTACTTAAGAGACTCAAAATTTTGTTTGAGGACAATTAAATCCAAATTTGGGCGAAAACGAGATTAAACTCGAATAATTAGCACAAAAACCATGGTCTTACTAGTTATAAAACTAGATAAGCCAGAGGCTCATCAAGGGACAAAATCGATAAATGGCATAGAGGAACTGTTAAATCTTGTTAAACTGGAGAGGCGCATGAGAGAGAAACGAAATCTGAGGTTCAGTGTGCTTAGAGCAGCGAATCTTCTCTGTTGATCATTAGAAAAATTGACGGACACCGGACGAAAGGACCGAATTTGCAACTATAAAAATATTGGAGGACCAAATGTGCTATAAAAAATTATAGGGACCAAAATCGCCCATGATCAATAGTAGAAGGACCAAAAATTCAATTAAGCCATTAATAAATTATGTCACTAGAGAACATATTTAAAATGAAAATTGAAAAACACAATCAATTAGTCTAAAAGTTTTAAAACATACTCATGTTATGCTGTTACTATAAATACAAAGCATTGAATTCAAAAAAAAATCAATCAACTAATATATTAATAGTTATTTAAATTAATTTTTCAATTTCAAAATATGAATAAATCATGCTCTCCCTGTCTTAGTTTATTTGTCATTTAAAAAAATCATTCATTATAACCCTATTCAAGGTAAAATAATATTTTTTGACAAACATGTCTTTTTATTTATTTTTTTTGGTATAACTAACATGTCTTTATTATATTAGGAGTTAGGTAGAAGGATAAATTAATAAAGGGTGGGTTGAAATATCAATAAATAAAGGTATTTATCCCATGTTATATATAAGTTCGTGTTATATTACCTTTTATTTGTTTTAGGATATTTTAGGTAGAAAAGCTCATGTTATATGAAATGTTTTTATTTAATTTCCTCCTAAAATTAGATTCAATCACAATAATATTTTATTTTTTAGTTTATTATTTATATTTATATTATACTTAATATAATACAATATATACATTTTAAACAATTAATATTGTAACGCCCTCTTGAGCATTACCTCATGAACACGTGCGGAAATAAATTAAAAAGAAAATTTTTGGTTGCTTTCGGAAATTGATTTACTTTTAAGTAAGAAAATCTGGGTGTAAAAAAAAATTTCTTCTGAATACTTCAGAAAAAATGATTTGCACATCACAGTAGAACATTTACACTATACTTGACAACACACATATACAATGTTATTTATAAACAAACATTCCACAACATATAAGTTTTTCCTAAAAGTTTTTCTTTTTAATCCCTGTAAATATTATTAGGACACACATACTAAACTTCTCAAACATACATCCCCAAACACAAACCTAAGCTGGTCGTTCTACAAGACATTCACTGAAAAGACCCCGTGGTCATCCCTATGATCACACACCTCTTCCCGCATCCTTACTTAAGTCTCCAAGTAACTTAAGGAAACTCCTCTGCAGCATCTGTACTAATGTACCAAAGTACAACAGAAAAAAAAAAACCAGACGAACAGATATATGCAAGGGTGATCACCAATATATGGATTTTAAAACGATAACTACATGCGCGACACACAAAACAACATATAACATATGTAATTATAACAACATAATTATTATAAAATAAACAAGTAGTTTATCAATGGGTTTCATACCCGACAATCATCATCATTTAAAAAAAAAACAAATGCATGACACTTCAATAGTCATTGTCTAAAATTTTGTTCTTAATACCATATGAATGAGCTGATCAAGCTCTCTTTACCAAATAAGGCACACCAGATTTAACCAAGATACACCGGATTTAACCATAGCACTGTCCAAAACTAGGCACAGTGGTTACTGTCTATGGTTTCATTGTCCATCAAGGCACAATGATACAACTTCTTGCATATCTTGCCATCAAGATATCCAGACTAAACTCATAGGCACGTCTGCCAAAGAAATGCATGTAAAACATTTTGTTTCTCGTCACTTTTATTTTGTTCATTCTTTCCTTGTCGAAGCTCAAAGGCTCACGACCATCTCAACTTTTAAATATTTAAGTTTGTCTTTCAATTTCAACAATAGGACTCAAAGTCCGAATGTGCAAATCACGAAGGTCTAGACCGATGCATTCAGCCTTATGTTCATAGATTATAAAGCATAAAACTTACATGACTTTTATAGGACAAAATACTCCATAATTTCAACTTTAGGACATATAGTCAGCAACTTATAATAAAACACTAGAATCCCGACATCTCGGCTACTAGGTTCACTTTTTAACTTTAAAATTATTTTCATTTTGTGAAACACAAATCAAAAAAAAAAAAAAATCTCCTCAACTTATCCAAGTTGTCGGAATAACACCATTGTGTAAAACTAATTTACAGAAAATCCTTTTTTGTTGGAAATTCATTTATAAAATCATCAAATAACCCAAAAACTCATTTTTCTTCTGAAAATCTTTGTTTGAAACTTTAGTTCAAAGAAAAACAAATATTGATTTGAGACTAATTCTCATTTCTAACAAATATGGCTGTTTTTAAAAAAGCTTTTCGTAAATATTTTCGGAATTAATCATCGTTTGGCATTTTAAAAACGTTTTAAGTAAAAATTTGACTTTTCTCTAAAATAATTTTCTCAACATCATAATTAAGTTAATTTTGATAATTAACTTTTTATAATAACCTTTCATATTATTTTGTAATTTCTTACGTAAAAATTAGCAGTACTAAAATATTTCCACGGTTACGCCGTCACTGTCACTCATAGATCACTCTTACAACGATAAATCATTAAAATAATATTATTTTCAACTATTCCACATTTTTAACCAATCAAATAATTAAATAATATTATATTACTATATTCCACCAATTAAAAATTTGATATTTCTTATAAAGCTTTTTAACGCTTTTATCTTCGTAATTAATTGAGCACTGACCACTGTCAGGCTTTTCAATCAACAATCAACATCAATAAACATTTCACGTCAACATTATAGCATATAATATAGTTTATAACATACATTAAAACACTATAACAATTAACGATAGATAATCAATTAAAAGCATATAATTAACAACAGATAAATTAACTATGCAAGATAATTTAAAACACCATAAACACACTCAAACAAATTATACAGACCATATACTGATAGCATATAACTATCGGAAAAATCCCTCAAGTACTCTCCTTACCTCTTGGAGTCTCAGATTCCTTTCTCGCAGTGATTTCCCCGATTCGCTTCCGGTTTCCACCGCGAAACTCAGAACAAACCAACAATATTTATCCTTCACAACAAACATCACACAATCAATAAAAATCAAACAACAAAACACTCTAATTCCTAATACTATGGTTTGGCCTTCACAAAAGAATTTGGCTAGGGATGTTTAAATTTTACAAACTCTTGGATTAATGATCCTTGAGTACTAGGAAGACATAATCAATGATCATAAACTAAGAACTTTAAACAAAACCATCCAACTTAATAAGTTAGGGTTTCGACCTCAACAATAAAATTATGCTAGAAAATTTCTTTGGTTTCAAGCTCTTGGATTTAACATGTATAGATATTAGAGAGATTGAATCAAGTTTTCTATTTTAGAAATTGAAACAAAAATCATCCAAATCCTCCTAGAATAGGATTCGTCCTCGATCCATAAAGTAGGCTAGAGATTTTCAAAATTCTCAAGCTTCTAGATTTAATAACAATAGGTATTGTGTAACACCCTAGTTTTTACACATATGATTAATTATTTTATTTTGATGTTTATTTTTATTTTGTTATGTGGTTTAGTTTGAGTAATTAAATTACTCTTCAAATTATTTTATTGGGTGCGTTAGCATTGACTTATTTCAGTGAATGCATGCTTACTAGACAATAATTTACGTTATTGTTACTATTATTACCAGTACAAAAAAATGTTTTAAATAATATGATTAAGAGAAAAGCATTTTCATATTTTCATTCTATTTAATTTTATATTTGAAAATAAACTGGTTTGACATTAATCGGAGATTAAATGTTGGACCGTGGATTTTCTTAGTTGATCAATTCAACTATCAATCTCTACTTTATTTCAAATTTTGAAAGTGTATATTTGTCACCCTTTATTTTTAGATTCAAAAACTAAAAACGTGTTTATTTTTAGGCTTAAATATCCCTCATTTTTGTACCTACTCACTAAGCAATTAAAAAGTTTTGCTTTTTATCTCCTCTCTCTCCCTTATACTCGACGCCTCATTCCCCCCCTCTTCAACAGATTTTATCTCTTCTTTTATATTATTCTCCTTCTTCATTAAGGAAACTCCTCTCTCTCAAAACTCCATCCCTCTCCATTCAGATCACGACCACCAGCCACCGGAGCTGTGTGCCGCTGCCTTGCACCACCATCGGTCACTCGCCGGCGTGAGAAGGAGAAGACACGCAACTATTTCACGTCGTCCCGATTGAACCGGAGCTCGTCACCGCCACCCACCGCCGTTCCTAGCAGTGGTAAGTCCAACCCGCCGCCTTCCGTGGTGGTTTCGAACCCAACTCATTGGTTAAGCTTCCTTCTTACTCTTTTATGCTCTCCTTCATCTCTGTCATCCCTGTTCGCTGTTGCGCCGCCACTGTCTGTCGTGTCACCGCCGTCCGCCGCTGCAAGGAACATTACAACAACACCACGACTTCTTCTTCTTCACCTTGGGTTAGTTTCTTAACCTAATCCTTTGTGATTATGAAAACCCCCAAGTCAGTTTGCAAAACCCTAACCTTAACCCTTTAATCTCATATTTCAATCTTGAAATTAAACCTTGTTTTATGAAATTGGGATAATGAATCAGTATTTCCCTAAACCAAATTTGTCATTCTTTAGTTATATTGAGTTTTCCCCAAATTGATTTGTGAACCCTAAAACCCCAATTCGATTTTTTATTGAAATTGGTTATGTTTGGTAAAATTAAGTATGCATATGAAATTAGGACTTTTAGTTGATGATTCCTAAGTTCATTTTCATGATCCTTTAATCAAAACAAAGTTTCCTCAAAGGGTATTGTGAAGCTTAAGCTCCAAACATGATTTTCTTTAAAAATGACCTTGTTTGGTAATAAGATTAAGTGTTTAGATCAAATTAGAATGTGTGTTTGGTCATGTGTAATTGATTTCTCGATTTCTGGTTGTTGCGCGTTGTTGGATTCCCTCTCTGAGATGTTTGACACGGCTATGCTTGCTTGATAGAGTAGATAGTTACACTCTTGGAGATAATGTGAGCATTAAGACGAGGATCCTTTACTTGTCTACAAAGGTAAGGGGAGCTTGCCTAGGGATATTCAATGACTATATGCATGTGGTATGTGTTTACTTGAGTGATTTGAATATTATTATGATATGGAGCAAATATTTGAATAACTTGTTTACTTGAACTATTGTGATTATTACTTGAAGTTGATTATTACTTGCCTTAAAGTATTGTGAGTTGTATATATGTGATGAACTGTCGCTAACTGTGATATTATTATTGAGAATATATTACTGTTGATTGAAGTTTGAGAAGCCGGACTTGAGTCTGTGCACAATGATTATAAGGATTAAAAGCCTTAAATAGAACTTTGAAAGTATCGGTTTCATTTATAAAAGTTCCTTGTTTAAAACGCTTACTTCAAGAGAATGAGATTCTAGTTTTGAAAAGAAACATTGAAGTGTTTTTAAGTCAATAGAAATTGCATTTATATGATCCAAAGTTTGTACGAGAGAAAACCTTTTTCGAAACTATGTGTTTTATAAAGGAAAAACCCCTTTGAAAATATTTGGCTTTATTCCATCAAGGATTTCAAAAGCAAACGAATTTCCAACTGTTTTATAAAAGACTTTGTAAAGGAAAATATTTTCTCCTAAATGATTTAGAAACGTTCCGGTTACTTGGATAAGTGACTGAGGTTTTGTTTTGGTTTTTGATTTTCACTGATCGAAAAGTAAGAACATGTGAAAGAGAATACTAGTTCGTAAGACGTCGCCTCTAGCATTCAATTTATGCACGTGATCTGGGATCTGTGTCAAGAATTATGGACCAAGGGTCCAAATCGTGATATTATGGACTAGGAGTCCTAATTTTGGAATTGACGACTGTGTGTCCTAATTTTATTGTTATGGGCTAGGAGTCCTTATCATGTTGAAATGAAACATTGATAAAACTATAATTGTTTCTACTACCACAACCTTGGACTGTGGCATCGGTCTAAGGTGTTATGATTGAGCACTCAGACTACGTGTCCTGTGTTATTGATTTTCAAGTAATGAAAATTGTGAATAGTCGTTAGCTTTGGGCTTAGACAACGGAAAAGAGTGAACACAAAGAAAAGTCTCGATAATGAAAAGTCTTTTATTCATATGCATTTCCCCTTAGCAGACGTGCTTGAGTTAACCGAATACCCGCTTAAGATGTGGTATTCGATGAGGTATACATCCGAATGGCCGTTATAAGGGATTCGTGATGTTGTTGATCCGGGTGCATGAGGTGATGGAGACAACTTGCCAAACGTGGCGTATGAGCCTGATCAACTCCTTCTTAATGATAAAACGGTGATGGTATCTCATGAGATTAAGTTTAGTGCCTAATTATTGAAGTGTCATGCATTATCTTTATAAAATTGATTGATTCGGGTATGAGACCCATTGAAATAACACTTGTTGTTTACCTATGAGTAATGTTAAAATGTTAATATGCCAAGGTTCTTTATGTATCATGTGTATGGTTGTTGTGTGATATATCCATTTGTCAGTATCTCACCCTTACAGATATATCAGGTTTCTTCTGGTTCGCTATTGTAACCTGGGTACTTTGGTACAGATGGTGCAGAGGAGTCTTCCTAAATCACTCAGAGACTTAGATCTAGTTGTTTGATGAAGTATTTGATTGTGGAATGACCACGTGAGTTTTTCTCAGAAATGACTTTTAGAATGACCAGCTTGGGGTTTGAGACTTAGATTTTTGATAGTATGTATGAGTATGGCTCTGAGAGTCTTTATTTTAAAATGGAATTTTTATGGCTCGTAGAGCATCTCTTTTGAATGAAAACCTAAGCTTTTCCTTTTGGTCATGTATAGCTTATTGATGTAACTATTTTTAGCATATTACTGCCTGGTTGTATTTGGTGTAACTGGAATTCTGGAATGAAAATGTAACTATTTTAGCAGGTGTTCTTTTGCCTGGGATGTCCGAATTACAGAGGAGACTCTGTCGAAATTTTTGTAAAAATACTAGCTTTTATTCAAGTATATCTCTAAATTAAATAGGCTTGCCAGGCTAGGATTGTAAGCCGGTGTGCCGATCAAGGCTTAGGTTTGGGGTCGTGACAAATTTTTTTTTATACCCAATTTCAGATGCTTATGTACTTATATAAATTACTTTCCGAAAGCAACCAGCAAATTATCTTTTTAATTTAAATTCCGCATGTGTTACGTAGTAATACCTAGTGGGGGTGTAACATATTGCATAGATGAAATCAAGTGTTAAATGATAGAAATTGAAACAAACTCATCTAGTCTCTCCAAGACTTAGATTCGGCCCACTATGAAAGAATAGGAAATAAATTTTCTCTTGATTCATGCTCTTGGATCATGAATATAGAGATCACATTGAGTTCATAGAAATTGGAATCACATTAAAAGGATTTTTCTACGATTTTCTAGAGATTTTTGTAGTTCTAGATCTAGGAATTTCAAATGATGATCATGGCCTTGAATCAACAAAATAAATGAAGAGTATATAGTTTATTGATGATGAGAAGTAAGGTATACCTCTTGGAATTATAAAAATAGCAAGAGATCTACTAGTTGCTTCACAAATTTTGGTTATGGAAACTTAGAGAATTTGAGAGAAAGTGTGAGGAAGAAGATGAAGCTGATGAAATGAGAGTGAGAGGGACTCATTTAATGGCTTGGACCGTGGGAATGGAGGGTAAAGGAGTCCAAATTGATTTTCATTTGAGGACAAAGGTGTAATTTCACTTAGGGCAATTTTGACATTCAATTAAGACTTAAGGACATAATGGTCTTTTCATGCATAAGGTAATCATGACAAATATGTGGTGGAAATTTTGTAGGAAATGTGACTGATTTTGAACCACAAAAACAAGATGAAGAAGCAAAATTGAAGTTGTCTTGCCTTAACCATGGTTAATGTTTAACTAAGATAGGTTAGGTTAGGGGTATTTTGGTCTTTTCACACTTAAACCCATCATTACATAAATTAAATGCTAGGTGAGTCACCCCTATCACACACCACCCTAGGTGGCAAGATGTCTCCTCATCTGATGTCGGGTTTTGTCTCTGTACATCCGTTCTCGACCCGTCGATTGTCCGATTTAGGTTTTCACGCCCGAATAAGGTAAAATAACTTATTTATTTTGAAAATTTTCAAAATAACTAATATCGTTGTAAATGGGATATAAAATTTCTCCATTTCGTTCTTGGCTCAAAATTAGGTTTTCTGATTAGTAAAATCTTACTGTAAGTGAAAATGAAAATTGATTTTCGTCTGAATTTTCAACCCAAAATTTAACCGCAACTCTCTACGACAAAGTAGAGTATAAATATGACTTTGATTTATCCAAAATCATTTTCTAAGTTTTCAAATAAAAATATAAATGCTTATTTATATTTGTACCGATGTTAGAAAGCAAAAAAATCGGGGTGTTACATTACTACCCCACTAAGAAAAATTTCGTCGTTGAAATTTCGTGACTCAAAACTAGACAGGATTTTATTAATCCCAAGGTCTTACTTTCACAAGAAAGGATATAGTTATAGAAGAACTTTGTCAATATGAAAAGAATATAGGAATGTCCAGTATGTAAAAAGATTCTTTAATAGGTTCGTGAGTGTAAAAATGCATGATCGGTACACGTTTACAAACATGAATCTAATAAAGTTCCTTCTTTCACAAGAATTTTACTATACAATAATTTAAAAGAACAAAAGCCCGACAAAATTTAGACTGGATCACTTTCACCAAAAGTAAAAGTGACTAGACTAAGTCTCATCTAGAAACTTCTTTTTATCAAGAAAGTGTATATCCCGAACAACAATAGGACAGTTCACAAAAAATTCCACATTAATTGGTTCAACAATTGAAGTTTAAAAAAAATCACAATCTTTAGAAAAAGAAATGATCTGACCCCAAAATCTAGATTGATCACATCAATCAAAAGAAAAGGGACTGGAATAAATTTTCTTGAAGAAACCTTTATTCAAGTCATAAATAGCATACACCCACTGAAAAAAATAACAACATAAAAGACTTTAGAGAGTCAAATACTCAAGGGTACCTAAATATGATTCTACTTAGAACCCATTACAAACTTAACATGTACTAGTCATTAAAGTATGCATCTTACATATAATATTCCTATGCACAACTACATATTTGGTTCATGATTCGTTTGCTAAAAATTCTGAACGACTCTACAACTGTCTTCTATAAGACCTTCAGGTTGTGAAGTTTTCAACACCACTCCTGATGTAAAAGATCATCAGATTGTGAAGCTTCAGTACAACTCATGGTGTAGACTCTTCCCTTTGCTGTCGGTTTATTGATTCTTGTGTTGTTGGCAACTGGTCCACAACTGGGTGCATGACAATTCTTTGATAAGTGTCCTACTTGATTACAATTGAAACATTTCTTTCCTTTCAAAGAGCATTTATCTGCCACGTGATTCGAATCTCCACATTTGAAACATCTCCTACCTTGGCCTTGGCTTTGGTTCTTTTGGCCTCCACTACCTAATGCAGTAGCAACTACACGATATGGTTGTTGGTTCTGGTCATTTCCTGGTAGTTGGAAATATGGCTTCCTCTGAATTTGTCCCTCCCTTTGATTCTGATTTTGCTATTGGAATCGAGATGGTTCGCCGGTATTACCTCGATAGTCTCCACCTTTCCCCTTCTGCTGTAACACCCCCCTTGGGCATTACTATACGAACACATGCGAAAATAAATTAAAAAGAATTTTGCTGGTTGCTTTCAGAAATTTATTTTATTTGAAGTCATAAAATCTGGGTGTAAAACAATTTCTTCTGAATACTTTGAGTATAACGTGCATAACACAATAATAATAACCATCTAATTCACAATCAAATTTCCAAACATATAAAGGTTTTTAAAATACCTATGCAGACTTTCTCAAAACATACCATCCATCAAAGTTTAAAATATCCTAAGCTGGACGCTCTACAAGACACTCATTGATAAGACCTCGTGATCATCCTTATGGTCACATATCTCTTCCCGCAATCCGGACTTAAGTCTCCAAGTGACTTAAGGAACTCTTTTACAACATCTGCACTCGTGTACCAAGGTACAACAGAAAGACAGAAGAACATGTATACGCAAAGGTGTGTTCCAATATATGGATTTTAAAACGATAACCATATGCACGACTCTCAAATACCATTTAACATGAATATTAAAAAATAAACAATATATTTATCAAAGGGTTTCATACCCGACAGTCATAGCCGTTTTAAAAACCATGGCACTTCAATATTCATCAACTAACTTTGATACCTAATCTCCGGAGCTCCAACCAACAAGTAAATGAGCTGATCAGGCTCTCATTGCCAAATAAGGCAGAATCAATGCCAGATATGGCAAAGTTCAAATAACCATTCCACAGTCCAAAATGAAGCAAAGTGGTGACTACATATAGCACATGGTTTTCGTGGTCATATATCCATCAAGGCACAATGATGCAAACGTCATAAATACTTGCCATCAAGCATTCTAATCCTATGCAAAGGCATGTCTGCCCAAAATGCATGTAAAACGTTTTGTTCACATAACTTTCTTTGTGTTCATTCTTTCCTTGTCGAGGCTCAAAGGCTCACGACCAACCAAGGTTTAAACATTTAAGTTTAACAATAATACCAATAAAAAGGACTCCAAGTCCAAACCAATCAAACTGACTCCAAGTCAAAAATGTGCTAATCACAAAATCTAGACCCGTGCACCAGATTTAGATTCATAGATTTTGGCACACAAAAATCAATATAGATTTTTTTAGGACATCGAGTCCATAACTTAACCTTTTGGACCCCGGGTCCATATCATAGAACTCTAGACACCGACATCTCGGCATCTAGGTTCGTATTTCAATTTAACAACATTTTCGCTTTGTGAAACACAAATCCAAAACAAAATTTCCTTAACTTATCCAAGTTGTCAGAAATAACCATTGTATAAAAATACTTTACAGAAAATCCTTTTATGTTGGAAATTCGTTTTACAAAATCATCAAAATCACTTAAAATTCATTTTCTTTCAAAAATCAATATTTTGAACCTGAAAATATTACTTGATACAAATTCTCTATTTTAACTATTATTACCGTTTTTAGTAATCCTACCATAAATATTATCGGAATTGTCTGACGTTTGACGTTTTAAAAATGGTTTAAGTCCAAAAATGACTTTTCTTGTAAAATAATTTTTCCAACACTATAATAAAATTATTTTTGAAACTTATTTTCTTAAAATAACAATTTCTAATATTTAGAAATTTCTTACGTCAAAATTAGCAGTGCTAAAATATTTTCCCGGTTACGTCCTCACTATTACACATAAAACACTCTTACGCCATTAAATCATTAAAATAATATTATTTTTCACTATAATCTATTTTTAACTAAACCAATAACTAGTATTAATATATTACTATTTTCCACATTTTCCACTAATTAAACTCATTATTCCGTAAAAAGCTTTTTAATACTCTTAACCTCATTATTAATTGAGTACTGACCACTGTCAAGCTTTACAATCCACAAACAACATCAATAACAATCATGCCAATAATATAGCAAATAGCACAATTAATGACATGTAATAAAACATAATAACAATTAAATGCAGATAATTAAATCATTAAAATCATATAAATATAACTACGTAAAATAACAATTACACCCAAATAAATCATACAGACCACAAATAAATTACATACAACTATCGGAAAAATCCCTCAGATACTCCCCTTACCACTTGAAGATTTTTCTTGTCGAATTGAAATTCCGTCAAACGTTCGGTCTCCACAAAACACGTAAACGACTCACACAACAATTTATCCTTCAATCAAAACACAACAAATAATTAACAATCAAACAACTAAATACACTTATACTCCTATATGCTTGGTTCGGTCATGAGGGGATTAATTAGCTAAAAATTTCTAAAAATCCTAAGCTCTTGGATTAGTGTTCTTTAATCACTTGAAACCCAAAAACAAATATTAAAATACAAAGATTGAAATAAAATATTCTAACCTTTCAAGAATCCTAATTCAGCCATGACACTTAACATAGGCTAGAGATTTCAAAAATTTACATACTCTTAGATCCATGACCTTAGAGTAGTGTAGAGTTAAGATAAACTATCATAAGTTGAAATATGAAACAAAATCTTTCAACTTCTCAAGAAAATAATTTCAGCCACGACAAATAAAATGGCTTAGAGGTTTCTTTTTTATTGAATAATCATGGATTCAATATATATATGAATTATAAGATTGAATCAACCAAGACTAGTTTTAAAAAATTAACAAAGTCCTCCCCCACAATAACTAGGGTTCGACCTCAACAAGATCCATAGGCACGAAATTTTGGTTTGATGTATCCTCTTGGATCTTGAATATAGAGAGGACAATAAGATCATAGAAATTGGTTTCACTTTAAAAGGATTTTTCTATGATTTTCTATGAATTTTCAAAGGTCTAGATCTAAGAATTGAAAAATATGATCAAGACTTCTAATCACAAAAATGAATGAAGAACATGATGATGATTGAGTGAGAGGAGTATGGTATACCTCTTGGAATTGAAAAATAAGCAAGGAATCAAGTAGTTGCTTCACAAAAATGGCATATGGAACTTAGAATTTTGAGAGAAAATGAAGAACAAAGTAAAGGAAGAAGAGATGACTTAATGAAATGGATGGAATGGCCTAATGTGGTGTGTTGGCAGTGGGTTTTGGGGGTCTAAAGGGTCCAAATTGTTTTTCATTTAAGGACAAAGGTGTAATTTCACTTAGGGTAATTTTGTGATTAAGTTAGGACTTAAGGACATTTTGGTAATTTCATGCCTAAAGTAATCATGAAAATTATGTGGTTGAGGTTGAAGGAGAGGTGGCTGATTTGTGTCCACAAATTGTGAGGTAAACTTGTCATTTCAATGAAAGTTCAAGGGTAAAATGGTCCAAGGGCAAAATGGTCTTTACACTAATTTAAAAAAATATCTAGATGTTTTGTTAAAAGCAATCATGACATGGGTGACTCATCCATATAACTAACCACCCTAGGTGGCAAGAGGTCTCAGTATTCGATGTCGGGTTTTGTCTCTACACGTCCGTTCTCGACTCTGTCGATTACCCGATTTAGGGTTTTCTGCCTGAATTGAGTATAATAACCTATTTATTTTGAAAATTTTCAAAATAACCTATATTTTTGGAAATGAGATATAAAATCTATTCATTTCGTTCTCGGGTCAAAATTAGGTTTTCCGATCAGTAAAATCTTACTATCAGCGAAAACGCAGACCGAGTTCCGTCTGAATTTTCAACCATATACTTATAAAAATAAGTATGATATGAATATGACTTTGGTTTTCCAAAAATCATTTTCTAAGTTTCAGATAAAAATATAAACGTTTATTTATATTTATATCGATCTTAGAAAGCGGAAAAATCGGGGCGTTACATCTGCTCAACTTTCCGACAGTTTTCCACTAAAGCTTGAAAGTTGCAAATTTCAAGTGGTAGCACAGGCTCTTTGATTTAGTATCGCATGCCTCCTTCGAATCACTCACATTCCCAACCTTCATTAGGTTGAGTTTGGAAGAAACGGAAATACTTGACTAGAAATTCAAACTTTTTTGTATATTCATCAACAGATAGTTCGTTCTGTTGTAATCGTAAGAACTCCCGTCACTTCTCAACTCTAGCTCTCTGAGGAAAATACTTATCCATAAAAATAGTGCAAAAAACACTCCAAGTTATTTCATGATTGACTGCTTTCAGTATCTGTCTAATATCATCCCACCAGCATCCTACATCTCCTAAAAGCAGAGAAAGAGCATACAGAACCTTTGAGTCTTCAGGGCTGTTGCTAAGCTCGAAAATCCTTTCCAGTTCGTGTATCCACAAGTCAGCCTTCTCAGGATTGACATCTCCATAAAATTATTCAGATTCCTAATTTCAGAAGTTTGTAAAACTTTTTGCCTCGGCTGCCAGCTCAGCCCGAACCTGGTCCTGCTCATTTTGTGTAGCTATGGTAGCAGCAACACTAGTCATTGCCTGAACGGCTTGGTTCATCTGTTCAATCATACCCTTGTTGCTGACATAAGCACGATCACCATCATAACCACATCCACGTCCACATCCACATCCCATTCCTGGTTCTATAACTGACCTACAAGACAAACTCAGTCAGTCCGTAACCAGAAATTGAAGCGTATACTTACGTGTCAAAAACACATTACTTCTAAGAAGTAATTCAGTCAATGTGCCATCTACTGTTCATGGATTCTCACAAGGTCTCGACTACATCAAAACCCATCAAAACACACCTACTTGTGTACCATCACACATTGTTTTGACAAGGAAAGAATTCAAGCAAGGTCCAATCAGAGATAACACAATAAAAACCCAACATACCTATTCCCCAAGGTTCCCGAAAGATTCGACCAGCTCTTAAACCACTCCGTAACACCCCCCTTGAGCATTACCTCGTGAACACGTGCGAAAATAAATTAAAAATAAATTTTCTGGTTGCTTTCGGAAATTGATTTACTTTAAGTCAGAAAATCTGGGTGTAAAAAAATTTTCTTCTGAATACTTAAAAAATATGATACGCACATCACAGTAGAACATTTACACTATACCTGACAACACACATATACCAATGTTATTTATAAACAAACCTTCCACAACATATAAGTTTTTCCTAAAAGTTTTTCTTTTTAAACCCTATAAATATTATTAGGACACACGAACTAAACTTCTCAAACATACATCCCCAAACACAAACCTAAGCTGGTTGTTCTATAAGACATTCACTGAAAAGACCCCATGGTCATCCCTATGATCACACACCTCTTCCCATATCCGGACTTAAGTCTCCAAGTAACTTAAGGAAACTCCTCTGCAACATACGTACTCGTGTACCAAGGTACAACAGGAAAAAAAACCCAGACGAACAAATATATGCAAGGGTAATCACCAATATATGGATTTTAAAACGATAACTACATGCGTGACACACAAAACAACATATAACATATGCAATTATAATAGCATAATTATTCAAAAATAAACAAGTAGTTTATCAATGGGTTTCATACCATGACACTTCAATAGTCATTGTCTAAAATTTTGTACTTAATACCATATGAATGAGCTGATCAAGCTCTTTTTACCAAATAAGGCCCGCCGGGTTTAACCAAGGCACACCGGATTTAACCATAGCACTATCCAAAACTAGGTACAGTGGTTACTGTGTAGGGTTTCATTGTGCATCAAGGCACAATGATACAACTTCTTCCATATCTTGCCATCAAGATATCCAGACTAAACTCATAGGCACGTCTGCCAAAGAAATGCATGTAAAACATTTTGTTTCTTGTCACTTTTCTTTTTGTTCATCCTTTCCTTGTCGAAGCTCAAAGGCTCATGAGCATCTCAACTTTTAAATATTAAAGGTTGTCTTTCAATTTCAACAATAGGACTCAAAGTCCGAATGTGCAAATCACGAAGGTCTAGACCGATGCATTCAGCCTTAGGTTCGTAGATTATAAAGCATAAAACTTACACAACTTTTATAGGACAAAATAGTCCATAACTTCAACTTTAGGACATACAGTCCACAACTTATAATAGAACACTAGAATCTCGACGCCTCGGCTACTAGGTTCGCTTTTCAACTTTAAAATTATTTTCGTTCTGTGAAACACTAATCAAAAACAAAATCTCCTCAACTTATCCAAGTTGTCGGAATAACACCATTGTCGAAAACTAATTTACAGGAAATCATTTTTCGTTGGAAATTCATTTATAAAATCATAAAATCACCCAAAAACTCATTTTCTTCTGAAAATCTTTGTTTGAAACTTTAGTTCAAAGAAAAAAAATATTGATTTGAGACTAATTCTCGGTTCTAAAAAATAAGGCTGTTTTTAAAAATGCTTTCTGTAAATATTTTAGGAATTATTCATCGTTTGGCATTTTAAAAATGTTTTAAGTAAAAATTTGACTTTTCTCTGAAATAATTTTCTCAACATTATAATTAAGTTATTTTTGAAAATTAACTTTTTATAATAACCTTTCATATTATTTTGTAATTTCTTACGTAAAAATTAGCAGTACTAAAATATTTTCACGGCTACGCCCTCACTGTGACTCGTAGATCACTCTTACGCCGATAAATCATTAAAATAATAGTATTTTCTACTATTCGGCATTTTAACCAATCAAATAATTAAATAATATTATATTACTATATTCCACCAATTAAAAATTCGATATTTCTTATAAAGCTTTTAAACGCTTTTATCTTTGCAATTAATTAAGCACTAACCACTATCAGGCTTTTCAATCAACAATCAACATCAATAAACATTCTACGTCAATATTACATCATATAATACAGTTTATAACATGCATTAAGACGCTATAACAATTAGCTGCAGATAATCAATTAAAAGCAGATAATTAACAACAGATAAATTAACTATGCAAGATAATTTAAAACACCACAAACACACTCAAATAAATTATACAGACCACATACTGATAGCATATAGCTATCGGAAAAATCCCTCAGGTACTCCCTTACCTCTTGAAGTCTCCGATTCCTTTCTCGAAGTGATTTCCCCGATTCGCTTCCGGTTTCCTCCGCGAAACTCAGAACAAACCAACAAGGTTTATCCTTCACAACAAACATCACACAGTTAATAAAAATCAAACAACAAAACACTCTAATTCCTAAGACTATGGTTCGGTCTTCACAAAATAATTTGGCTAGGGATGTTAAAATTTTACAAACTCTTGGATTAATGATCCTTGAGTACTAGGAAGACATAATCAATTATCATAAACTAAGAACTTTAAACAAAACCATCCAACTCAATAAGTTATGGTTTCGACCTCAACAATAAAATTATGCTAGAAAATTTCTTTGGTTTCAAGCTCTTGGATTTAACATGTATAGATATTAGAGAGATTGAATCAAGTGTTCTATTTAAGAAATTGAAACAAAACTCATCCAAATCCTCCTAGAATAGGATTCGGCCTTGATCCATAAAGTAGGCTAGAGATTTTCAAAATTCTCAATATTCTAAATTTAATAACAATAGGTATAGCATAGATGAAATCAAGTGTTAAATGTTAGGAAACCCAATTTTGACCCGAAACCCTAAATTTCCCCAAAAGCACGAAAATTTTGGCCTGTGAATTCCCTGGAAGTGCTCTGCTAGGGTTTGCATGCATGAAGGCCTAGGGTTGGTGTTTCTTGATCATGGATGCGCCTCCTTGGCACCTTCTTTTCCCAGAATCCATTGCCCATGGGCCCCCGTTGCCTTCCTTCTCTCCTCCTCCCATTCTGGTTCAGCCCCTTCCCTCTGGTCCGCCCCTTGATCCCTGTGCTGATCAGCCGCAACTCAACCAAAAGAAGTCCTTTGCACAGGCTCTTAAGAATGTGTGTGACTTCTCCTTGAGTCAACTTCTGGTACCTTGCCTAAAGGGAGATGATCTACTGATTGAAATTCCAGAAGATGAATATTTGGCTGGTCTGGAGGCGTCAAAAAAACAATCTCCATGGCAGAATTCTTCTGGCAAAAGGTGAAAAACCTCTTAAGATTGATGCCTTGCGAGCCAAGCTTTCGTTGTTATGGAACCCTATTGCTCTTTGGAAACTGACACCTATCGGTAGAGGCTTCTTCGAGTTTTCCTTTGCGTCTTTCGAGGATATGCGTAGGGTGTTGGCAGCAGGTTCTTGGAGTCTGGATCCGGGGGTTCTTAGACTCTTTCCTTGGACGCCAGATTTCAATCCATCTCTTGTTAAGCAAACCAATGCGCAATGTTGGATCAGAATATTCAACCTCCCTCTTGAGTATTGGCGTCCTAAAATTCTTTACTCTATTGCAAGGGGGGTGGGCACTCCATTGGCTTTAGATGATGCTACTAAGAACAGATCTTTAGGTCACTATGCCAGGATCTTGGTGCATATTGACCTTGCTGGGCAGATTAGAGACCAAATTATGGTAGTTAGGAAAGGTTTTTCCTTTCATGTGAGAGTGGAATTTGAATTCCTTCCTTCTTTTTGTGATTCATGCAAACTCATTGGCCACTCTTTGTCCAACTGTAAAAGAAGCCTCTCCAAGCAATCCACTGGTGCTGCAGTGGATCTTCCTAAAACTAATAGAAAAGTGGTTGCTAAATACGTGGAAAAAAAAGAGAAGCCATGTTGGGGAAGTTAGTCTCGAAGGAGGTTCCAAGCTTTGCTGATAAAGGGAAGGCTGTGGTTTCTGTGGATGTAGTTCCCAACTCAGGTGGTAGTAATATGGGTGCTGGTCCGAGTGGAGCAACGGCTTTGGCCCAGGTTCCCCCCCCCCCCCCTCCTGCACT
The DNA here is from genome assembly GCA_030762895.1 of Sophora flavescens. Taxonomy (NCBI): domain Eukaryota; kingdom Viridiplantae; phylum Streptophyta; class Magnoliopsida; order Fabales; family Fabaceae; genus Sophora; species Sophora flavescens. The sequence goes on from CM061064.1 coordinate 191,891,364, forward strand.
TCATGTCTCCCAGCATGTTGACTTGGACCAAATTCGTGTTGAAAGGGAGTCTGTTTGGAATGATCGGGATGATAATTTTCTACCCTCAAATGTGCCACATGTGATTGAGGAGATCCCTGGTAGATTGGTCTATTCTGCCTCAGTTCATGGTAATTCGAACATCCCTCAGGTTTCTGCAGTTCTTGGAACATTTGATGTTGACCCTTCCTTAGAACCGGCTCCTAGTCCTCCTCATGGTGCAAGTGCTAGGGAAGGTGTCTTACTAGGTTTGCCCATGCAGCAAAATTTATATGGTATGGCTGAAGCTATTCAACCCTCTCCTGCTAATTGGATCTCCAATCCAAATGTGGCACACGATATGAACATCCTAGGGAGGTTTTGGGCTGATGATACTGAAGAGGAAATTGATGTTGATTCTCCCCCTCAAGCCATTTTGCATGATCTGCATAAGGACGCTAGTGTTGATGCTGAAACTGGCTCAAGTTCAGGCTTTGTCAAAGTCCTTTCCAAATCGCAGAAGAAGAAGCTCAAAAGAGCAAACAATCAGAAGACCAGAAAACAGAAGGCGTCTGTGGTTGGAGCCCATGCAAGGGCTGGTCCCAGGAATTTTGCCTAATGAAAGTAATCTTCTGGAATGCTAGAGGGGTTGCCAACCCTGAGACTAGATTGGTTCTTAAAAGGTTAATTACTGTAAATAACCCTGACTTTTTGTTTATTGCTGAACCTTGGATACTCTGGGATCAATTTCCTGCTTGGTTTTGGCAAAGGTTAAACATGAAACTGTTTGCTGTCAACTGTAGGGGTAACTTGAAACCTAATCTTTGATGCATTTGTAAATTGGCTATATTTCCTAACATTATTGCAACTTCCTCTCAGCATGTTTCTTTCTCCATAACTTTGGACAACCTGACTTTATATTTCTCTGCAATTTACGCCTCTACTAATTACTCTAGTCGAAGGCAGCTTTGGAGTGAATTGGAAAGTTTGCAATTGATCTCATCTTTGGAGCATGGTGCTGCATGGGTGACTTTAATGCTATTCTAGGATCTCATGAGCATAGAGGGCGTGGGGTCCCCAACATGATCTCTTGTAATGATTTTAAAAGATGGTCTGACAATTGTAATTTAATCCATCTGCAAACCAAAGGTGCCCTTTTCACTTGGGGTAATGGCAGATGTGGTGCTGCTAGGTCTGAAAGAAGGCTTGATAGAGTCTGCTGCAACGATGCCTGGCTAGCACACTGGACTAAACTTTCCTGCTGCACTCTAGTAAGGAATCACTCGGACCATTATCCTATTTTGTTGTCTCTTGATAAGCATGATGGACCTCATCCCTCCTCCTTTAAATTTATGAAGATCTGGACTGAGCACGAAGACTGTTTTAATGTCATTTCTAATGCTTGGAACATTTGTATTCTCGGCTGTCCCATGCACATACTTAGCCAGAAATTAAAGCACTTGAAAGGCATTCTGATCCGCTGGAATAAGGAGCAATTTGGGGATGTTAATGTCAAGGTAAAACTGGCAGAAGCAGATCTGGCTGCCATCCAGAACCAAATAGCCATCTCTGGTTACACTGATGAGTTATCTCTTAAAGAGACTGCTGCTGAAGGTAATTTGAATCAGGCTTTGCATCTGCAGAATTTGTTTTGGCAGGAAAAATCTAGTGTTAGCTGGCATATTGAGGGGGGATAGAAACACCTCTTTTTTCCACAAAGTCACCAAGATTAGACAGTCTTCAAAAAGTATGGCCATGCTGCGAAAGGATGGTGTTATCTTGGACAAACCTGCGGACATAGAAGCTCATGTGCTGGACTTCTACTCAACTCTCTTCTCCTCTGAGAACTTCTGCCAGGATAATGGACTTATTGAACAGGTAATCCCTCATTGTGTTGATAGAGCTAATAATCTGATGTTAACTAATCTTCCTTCCATTGAGGAAATTAGGAATGTTGTGTTCTCAATGAATGCCAGTGGTGCTCCTGGTCCAGATGGCTTCAGTGGTCTTTTCTTCCAAACTTACTGGGAGATTGTTGGTAAGGACGTTTGCAATGCTGTCTTGCAGTTCTTTCAACAGGGATGGCTTCTCCCTAACTTCAACTCCAGCTTGGTGGTGTTGGTCCCTAAGTATCCGGAAGCTGACTCCATTGATAAGTACAGACCCATTGCTTTGGCCAACTTTAAGTTCAAAATAATCACAAAGATCTTAGCTGATAGATTGGCCATTATTGCTCCTAAAATTGTTTCCAGTCAGCAGCGGGGCTTTATAAAAGGCAGGCAACTTTCAGACTGTATCAGTGTTGCTTCTGAAGCTATCAACCTGTTGGACAAGAGATCTTTTGGGGGTAATATAGCTCTCAAGATTGATATTAGGAAGGCTTTTGACACTCTGGATTGGAATTTTCTTCTCAAAGTGCTGCACCAATTTGGTTTTGACCCTATCTTCTGTAATTGGGTGAAAGTAGTGCTCCATTCGGCAAAATTGTCTATTAGTGTCAATGGTAAAGCAGTTGGTTTTTTCTCCTATAAGAGAGGAGTGAGGCAAGGTGACCCTCTATCACCTCTTCTTTTCTGCATTGCTGAGGAGGTTCTTAGCAGAGGTATCTCTAAGCTTGTACAAGATAACAAACTGCTCCCTATAGCTGGTCCAAGGGGTTCCAATGTCCCTAGTCATGTTCTCTATGCAGATGATATCCTCATTCTCTGCAGAGGTACAAAGAAGAATTTAGATAACTTGATGTCTTTGTTTTCACATTATGCTCAAGCCTCTGGTCAGGTTATCAACAGGGAAAAATATACCTATTATACTGGCTCTTCATGGTCATCTAGGCTGGCTGTCTTGTTTAGCAATTGGGGGTTTAAAGCTGGCCATCTTCCTTTTATTTATTTAGGTGTTCCCATTTTCAAAGGGAAACCTAAGAAAGCCTACTTCATGCCTTTGGTGGACAGGATTAAAACAAAGCTCTCATCTTGGAAAGGTAGTATGCTCTCTATCATGGGTCGTGTTGAATTGGTAAAGTCTGTTGTCCAAAGCTCTTTGATTTACTCTTTCCAGGTGTATTATTGGCCCCTCGCCCTCCTCAAGCTTCTAGACCAGTACATTAGAAACTTTATTTGGGCTGGTAACATTGAGACTAGGAAGATTTGCACGGTTGCTTGGAAAAAGGTTTGCTGTCCCATTGCTGAAGGTGGCCTTGGACTGAGGTCCTTTAGATCTATTAATGAAGCCTTCATGCTTAAGCGATGCTGGGAATTGATTTCCTCAGACTTGGATTGGTCTATCCTTCTTCGGTCTAGAGTGCTCAAGCACGCATCCTTCATTAACTACAGCATTTCCTCCTCAATTTGGTCTGGTTTAAAAGGGTTCCTCTCCACGGTTCTTGATAATGTCTCTTGGCTTTTAGGAGATGGAAGAAGCATTAACTTTTGGTGTGACTCTTGGCTATCTAAACCAATTGTTGACATGATGAATATTCCTGCCCTCCTGCATAATTCCCTTTCTACCTCTGTTAGTGATTTCATCAGGGATGGGAATTGGTGTATCCCCCAAGAGCTTACTCACAGGTTTCCTGCTGTTTTAGCTGAAATTAGGAAAGTGGTTATTCCTTGTTCTGAGTCTCCTGATCTTTTGGTTTGGAAGCACTCTGACTCTGGTTGCCTTTCTGCAAGGGAAGCTTATAGTTTTTTAAATCCGGATGGGTCCTCTTGCCCCTGGGGGAAGTTGATCTGGTCAAAGGAAATTCCCCCTTCAAAATCCTTTCTCCTCTGGAGGTTGCTCCACAACAAAGTCCCAACGGATGATCATCTCTGGTATAGAGGATTCATTGTTGTCTCCATGTGTTCCCTTTGTGGCTGTAGTTATGAGACTTCGGACCATCTCTTTCTTTCCCCCCCTTTCTTTGGTAGAGTTTGGATGTGGTTGAGTTGCTGCCTTGGTTGCCACCTTGACACTATTTCAATCCATTCTCTCCTCTCAATTTTAAACCAAGGTTGGTGCCCTCAGGTTAAAGAGGTAATTTTATCTGCCATCTGCTACTCTCTTTGGGGCATTTGGTATTGTAGGAACAACATCAGATTTGATTCTAAGTCAATCTCAGTGGTTGCCATTTGCAATGCAATTGCTGCTAATGTCTCCTTTGCTGGGAGGTTTTGTAAGGGATCCTTTTCCTCTAATGTTCATCAGTTGATGATCCTTAAGAAATTTAACATCCAGGTTAACCTTTCGAAGGCCCCATCCATTAAAGCAGTTATGTGGCTGCCCCCTAGATTCAATTGGATTAAAGTAAATACTGATGGGGCTGCTAAGGGAGCTCCAGGTGTGGCAGGTTGTGGTGGTATTTTCAGAGGGGTAAATGCTTCTTTTCTTGGCTGTTTTGCTCTCAATGTTGGTGTCTCGTTTGCTTTCCATGCTGAATTACTTGGAGCTATTATTGCCATTGAACTGGCTCACAAGAATGGTTGGAAGAAGCTTTGGTTAGAATGTGACTCCTCTTTAGTAGTCAATGCCTTCAACTCTAATGGTTTGGTCCCTTGGCATCTTAGGAATAGTTGGCTAAACTGTATTGCTCTTACTAGGGATATGTCCTTTTTTTGCTCTCATTTGTATAGGGAGGGTAATGCTTGTGCTGACAAGCTAGCCAATTTTGGTTTGCGTCTTGATGGTTTTTGTTGGTGGAGCTCATTGCCCTCCTTCTTATTAGAGGATTTTGGCAGAAATAGGATGAGTCTTCCTACTTTTAGATTTGCTTAACTTTGTGGGTCAGGTTGATGCCCCCCCACGTTTCTGTTTTCCTTGTTTCCTTTTTTTTTTATCAATAAATTTGGTGTGCTGCAAATGATTGGCTTTGCTTGAGGTGCCAGCCTAGCTGGGATGTCTTGCTTGGCAGTGATGCTTTTGCACACTTCTTTATTTAAAAAAAAAGTGTTAAATGTTAGAAATTGAAACAAACTCATCTAGTCTCTCAAAGACTTAGATTCGGCCCACTATGAAAGAATTGGAAAGAAATTTTCTCTTGATTCATGCTCCTAGATCATGAATATAGAGATCACATTGAGTTCATTGAAATTGGAATCACATTAAAAGGATTTTTCTATGATTTTCTAGAGATTTTTGTAGTTCTAGTTCTAGGAATTTCAAATGATGATCATGGCCTTGAATCAAGAAAATAAATGAAGAACATATAGTTTATTGATGATGAGACGTAAGGTATATCTCTTGTAATTATAAAAATAACAAGAGATCTATTAGTTGCTTCACAAATTTTTGTTATGGAAACTTAGAGAATTTGAGAGAAAGTGTGAGGAAGAAGATGAAGTTGATGAAATGAGAGTGATATGGCCTCATTTGATGGTTTGGGCCGTAGGAATGGATAGGTAAAGGAGTCCAAATTGATTTTCATTTGAGGATAAAGGTGTAATTTCACTTAGGGGCAATTTTGACATTCAATTAAGACTTAAGGACATAATGGTCTTTTCATGCATAAGGAAATGATGACAAACATGTGGTGGAAAATTTGTAGGAAATGTGTCTTATTTTGAACCACAAAAACAAGATGAAGAAGCAAAATTGAAGTTGTCTTGCCTTAACCATGGTTAATGTTTAACTAAGATAGGTTAGGTTAGGGGTATTTTGGTCTTTTCACACTTAAACCCATCATTACATAAATTAAATGCTAGGTGATTCACCCCTATAACTCACCACCCTAGGTGGCAAGATGTCTCCTCATCCGATGTTGGGTTTTGTCTCTGCACATCAGTTCTCGACTCCGTCAATTGCCCGATTTAGGTTTTTACGCCCGAATAAGGTAAAATAACATTTATTTTGAAAATGTTCAAAATAACCACTATCATTGTAAATGGGATATACAATTTATCCATTTTGTTCTCGGGTCAAAATTAGGTTTCCTGATCAGTAAAATCTTACCGTCAGTGAATTTGCAGACCGATTTCTGTCTGAATTTTCAACCCAAAATTTAACCGTAACTCTCTACGATAAAGTAGAGTATAAATATGACTTTAATTTATCGAAAATCATTTTCTAAAAACATTTATTTATATTTATACCGATCTTAGAAAGAAGAAAAATCGAGGTGTTACAAATATAATCATTACTACTTTATAATTAATATAACTATTAAGAAATCAAATGATTATATACTTATTTATATAGAATCATCCCGTCAAAAAAAAAAATAATGGTTTTATTTTAAATAAATGATATAAATTAAATATTATACTTATTAAGATGCAATTGATTTAATAAACTAAATTTAGAATGTTTCATTAACCATTTAGTCAACTAAAATATACAATAGTCATACAATTAATAATTTTATTTGAAAATAAAGTTAGCTCATTCAAAAAAATCAATTCGGTCTACATTCTAATTAATATAGTTTCAAACTTTGAAATCGTAATTTTTTCGTTTAATTTATTTTTTAGTTAATTAAATTTGATAATATTTGATATGACGTGGAAATATTACTAAACCTAAAAATATATTAATTAAAATTAACACTTTTATTATTTAAAAATGTTAAAATATGTACTGTTAAATAAATGTGTACAACAACTTTGATATTAGAGGGCATTGAAAGACCAAGCTCTTTCAATCAGATTTTCTCCATATGCAAGAGTCAGGGATCGAATTATTGACCACTTACTTAAGGGGTCCGAACCCGTTACCACCTGAACCAACCACATGTTGGTAACTATTTTAGATTTAATTTAATATATTTGACGAATTTGACAAAATAATGAATTTGATTTAAGAAGTTTGAAGCAAATTTGAAAAAAAGTTTTTTAATTATTTTAAAATCAATCACATTTTTCCATATCATCTATGTAGAATTAACTATCAAATAAATATTATTAATTTTATGGTAGGAACTCACCGTAATTAGGGCCTTTGGTTCACCAAAGGGTCCACGGAGTATCGCCACAAGCTTAGATCCATTAGACCTGCTGTGAGACTAATCTCCGCTCGGGTGCTTAGTCACAGTTAAGGTTCTTCGCCCCTCCCCAAAGATGTGTTATGTGGGATTCGAACCCAGGTTCTCTCCTACAAACTCATCCTATGCAACCAACTAAGTCATACTCGTTATGTAATAAATGTTAGGGTAAAGGCCCATTTTGGTCCATGCCAAAAAATGCGGAGGCCATTTTAGTCCCTGACAAAAAAAAAAACTACTTTGTTAGTCCCTGACAATTACTAACGTGGGACACGTTAGTCCCAGCGTTGGCTTCCATTAGCCAACATCCGTTAGTTGGGTGACGTGGCCGTTAAATCGTCCTAGCTGGCCCTGTTATCTCTGTCCAGTTGGATTTTAATTTATTTTTCAATTTTTAATCTTTCAAAAACCCAAAACGGCGTCGTTTTGGTCCATTTTGAAAAGAAGCTTCAGCTTCTTCTTCTTCCCTGTAAACTGCTTCAAGAACCCTAATTATAAACCCAGTAGCCTTAACCTTCACTAACGGCTACAAACTCATACATGGCCAGCTCCCAGTGGCTACGGCGGCCAAGATTTGTATGCAATTTCTGAACTTTGAAAAGGTCAGAGCTCAATCATTGTATAAACCCCTTTTGTTTCTTTTCCCCTTAAACACTTTCAAGCTTGAGTCTTTGTTCTTCATTCCGCTTCATTCTATTGCAATTTCAATTTTTTCTTGTTGGTTTTTTTTTTCTTCTCGTAACTAAGTTTTGCCCCAAGTCACCGATCTCTTCCCCTTTACTTCAAATTCCAAAATTTGAAGTTCGAAGCTTTTGAATTTGGTGAAACAACGAGGGTTTACATTGGTACAGTGATGTAATGTTCGCTTCTTGTTGTTCCGCACAAGCATGATGTTTTATACCCGGGTTTGGTGATTCAAACTTAAGGTTTTGATTTGTTATTCAATTCAATGGATTCAGTTTGATTTGCCAAGTTTCGTTCCTCGAGATAGTGAGTTTTGCTGTGGTTTGATCTCTAGGGTTTTGGCGTTGAGAACATGAGATTTGGCTTTGCATTGTGTGGTGTTTTGGTGTTGAGAACATGAGAATTTGTTGCTGCTATTTTGTTCAAAGTTGAAGCTTTGTTCCAGAATTTGCTACATTGTGGACTTTTCATTTGAGATGTTAACTCGATTATTGAGAATAATTTCAGCTGCTATGTGAGGTTGGAGAATGTGTTTGAATAAATAATTGCTAGAATGAGTTTCATTAATTTGGGGATTAGGATCATGGCCTTTTTTATCAAATTGTTGACATCTAATTAGGAATTATTTTGAATAACATAATGTTGATTCTTCACTGGTTCTCAATCTATGCACATTGATGGGGAAATAATAGGGTTGATGCACATGAGATTGGGGCAGATTTGAAGGTTAAGAAATTAGGGTTCTTCAGGTTTCAAACTGACCTGCTAACAGGGTGAGGAAGAAGAAGCTGAATGTTGTCCAGGGACTAAAATGGGCACCACGTTTTTTTGTCAGGGACCAAAATTGGCCTTTACCCTAAATTAAAATCCAACAGGGCATAAATAACGGCCAGGTAGGATGATTTAGCGGCCACGTCACCCAACTAACGGACACTAGCTAACGGAAGTCAACGCATGGACTAACGTGTCCCACATTAGTAATTGTCAGAGACTAACAGAGTAGTTTTTTTTATCAGGGACTAAAATGGACTCCGTATTTTTTGTCAGGGACCAAAATGGGCCTTTACCCTAAATATTATTAATTTAAACAAATATCTTCTTATTCTTTTTTTTTTTCAGTTTTTTGTAATTTACTTTATAAAAATAATTTTTTATACAAGGAAAATAAAATAGATTATCTTAAAGTCACTTTTCAACAAATATATCTAAATATAAAACTAATTCTATTATAATTTATTAAACATGTAATTAATTATTAAAATAATTAGGATCGAATTGGTGACTTGAAACCTCATCTTGGTAAATAATTTTGAAAATGCATCAAATTGGCAAATTAATTCTAAAAGAGCACCAATTTATGGTTTGTATGGTTTCGAGGTTCAAATATCAAAATTGATTTTTCCTTGTGTTAAACGTAATTTTAGTAAAAATATAGACATGTTTGGTTATAGTCAGACAAAATGAATTTTGCCTCCAAACCTCGATTTGACTGGAAGTGATAAAAATAGCTTTTGCGTTAGGTTGAAAATTTTACAATAAATTTCACATCAAACTTACTAAATATCTAAACATATATAAATCACTTTACTTCAAACTTAATCTACAAAATTAAGTTTATTCAAAATCAATTTTAGCAAATACTTACCCAAACACTAGGGATGGCAATGGGTAGGGTTTGGATATGGTATACTATAGTACTCGTCCATGTACTCGAGTTTGAAAAAATTACCCGTACTCGCGTGGGTAACAACTTTAGTACCCTTACCCGTATCCTCTAGGTACCTAAGTACCCGTACCTGCACCCGTTACCTATACTTTAACTTTGAAAAACAATAAATAACAAAAGAAACATTATAACAATTAAAAAATGATTCAAAGGTCTTCTAAATCTACTCATAAAATATTACAAATCAAAATATTTAAATAAATAAAAACATCCATAAATGAATTATAGATGCAACCAGGTTTATAAAGTTAAGAATTTTTAGATCAATTTTGGTTTTAAAATTTGCATTATACTTAAAATTATATATAATAGTAATATAAATAAATAAATAAACAATTATATGTACATACACATATGTGCATGTGTAGGGTGGGGTAGGTAACATAGTACCCATACCCGCACCCGTACCCATTCAAATTTGTGGGTAATTACCCATACCCGTACCCTTACCCATTGTGTTGATAATTACCCTACCCATTGTGGATAATTTTTGTGGCTACTCAATGGGTTAGGCACAAATTGTCATCCCTACCAAACACACTTAATGAAAAAGCTGACTTCCAAGACCTTTCAAAAAATCGTTTTTTTAGATAAGCTAGATTTGAAAGGTCTCAACCCACTCAATCGGCATATTTGATCTGTTTATCAAAACACTGATCCTTGCTTTTGTTGTTGGTGTCTTGTCTCGATTAATGAAGAATTATAAAGCTTAGGAACTCGATGACATGGTTTGTGTTGCTCTACTTAAAATGGATGGTCCAATTAATCTCATCACATTTGTGTCACATGTGAATGTTAACGGTTCAGACCTGACATCAGAAGCATGCAATATTATTAATGACTTGTTTACTTTTCAAGCTTTACAGTTGATGGCCGCAACAAATTTTCTTTCTTTTTATAAGCCATAGTATAATATAAAGGAGCAGAGATACTCAAACTCATGTATTGGCCGCAACAATGCTTGTTATTTCTTATACAACAATTTATATATCATATATCTTATATATATACTAAGATGGTAGAGTTAAGCATGCATTGTCTGAGTCAAAAAAAAATGCATTGTCAGGTGGTAAATTATTATTGGAAAGTGTAACTTTTAAGAGTTCAATATCATGTAAGATTTAGGCTTAATTGCAGTTTTCGTCCCCCAACTTTAGCTTATATATGATTTTAGTCCCCCAAATTTTTTTTGAGCACATTTGATCCTCCAATTTTTGAAATGGTGCAACACTAGTCCTCCATCCACCAACCGTTAGTTTTCTAACAGAAATTTCTTAGGTGGCAAACGTCTTGCCATACACAATTGACATTTATTTAATTAAAATAATTAATAATTAAATAAAAGAAAACTTAAATGAAATGTCTAGTAGGTCACGTGTGTAACACCCTGTTTTTCCTATGCTTTCTATAGCAATAAATACATATTTAAATGTGTTTATTTTAGATTAAACTCAGAATGATTTTAATTAAACTAAAATCATTTTCTTGTGTTGTTATATCATATGAAGTTATGGTAAAAACTTCGGTTAAAAATTCAGACGGAAGCTGGTCTGCGTTTTCACTGTCGGTACAAGTTTACTGTGCAGAAAACCTAATTTTGACCCGTGAATGAGACGATTAGTGTTTTTATTAGGTTTCCTTCCACTCTGGTTATTTTGAAAATTTTCGTTCAAAAGTAAAATATATTTTATTCGGACGAAAACGTCGGAAGAATTACGATCGGAAATGCAACCGGGTACGAAATGGAGCAGAATAAGAGACATAAAAGGCTTGAGGTGAGATGAGGGTGTGAGGTGACTCACTAGAGGTATGGCCTAAGCTACCTCCTAAAAAGTGGTCATGATGACACTTTTTGAAATATATCATATTATATTCTAAAAACCTATTTTTCTTTTTCCTCTTCCCAAACAAGGCACAAGACCAAAACTTGCTCTCCAAGCTCATTCCTCTCTCCTCAATTTTGTGCCACTCTCTCCCCTCTCTATATTACCCCTTTCATTTTCACTTCATCATCTTCCTCCTTCAAACTCCATTAAAGTTCATCTTCTTCTTTCTTCTAAAAGTTCATGCTCTTAAAGCTTTAATTTTTATTCTTCTTTTCTACTTAAGTTCTTCATTAAAGTTCTTCCTTATACTAAGGGTAATGCTCTCATATGAATCTTTTTGCAAGTTTCATCTTTTATTTCTTAGTTTACTTTATGTGTTCTTTATATGCTTTAAACTTCTAAAATCTCTCTAAAATGGTAGAAAACTCCTTTTGAGTTGAAACCACTTTCTATAGTCTTGTATTAACTTATATTTTCACATACTAAGAGGTTGTGAAAAACAAAAATCTCTATCCATCTCTTCCAGTGAAGGCCGAATGCTTGCATTTGTGACCTAGGAAGTTTTTGTTTTAACTTTTGGAATATGATCATGTGTTTGAGTTTCTAACTATCCATTGACCATGAATCCATAAATCTTGGAAGTTTTGATAGCTTGTTCCTATGATGGCCGAAAAATATGAATAAGTAGGCCTAGGATACTATGTTTCAACTTTCAAAGTATTGATCATGGATTTAGAACTCTTAATACCTTGTGATTCTAAACCTAAGAGTTATTGTTAAACAAAGAATATTTTCCTCATCATCTTATGATGGACGAAACTTAGAGTTTAGGTGCTAGGAAGTTCGAGTTTTTATTTTTCCAAAATGATCATGGACTTGAGCTCCATAAGATATTTGGATGCTAAGTCTAAGAGATTGGAAAGTTTAAGGATTTCTAACTTGTTTATTCTATGTTATTAAAGCTAGTATGTATTACTTTCATTTTCCAAGATGATCATGCACTTGAGCTCCAAAAGATATTTGGATGCTAAGTCTAAGAGATTGGAATGTTTAAGTTTCCATTGTTTTCCAAGATGATCATGGACTTGAGCTCCATAAGATATTTGGATGCTAAGTCTAGGAGATTGGAATGTTTAAGTTTCCATTGTTTTCCAAGATGATCATGGACTTGAGCTCCAAAAGATATTTGGATGCTAAGTCTAAGAGATTGGAAAGTTTAAAGATTTCTAGCATATAAATCCTATGAAGGCCGAACCTAGAAGGTTATGGACCTAGGATACTTTGTTCTTATTTTTCCAAAATGATCATGGTTTTGAGCTCCTTAATACATATGGATGCTAAACCTAAGAGATTGTAAAGTTTAGTGAATGCTAACCTACTTTACTAGCCTTGTCTGAATGCCCTATGCTTATAATTTAGTGGGATTTTAATTCAACTTTGTTAAATGATCATTGTTTATGAACTCCTAACACTTAAGGATCTTAAATCCATGAGTTGTATAATTTTCGGGAATCTCTAACCCTAAGAACTAGTCTTGGCCGAACCTATACCTTGTGGTTTAGTGTTCTTGTTTGATTTTACTTCCATCGCGGAGGAAACGAGAATGTTCGTGACATACCTCTTCAAGCATATAATCTTCTTACCTTCACAGAAAGTAAGAGGGGATTTCCTAGGGACATTCAATGACTATATGCATGTGTGTATGTGTTTACTTGAGTGATTTGAATATTATTATGATATGGAGCAAATACTTGAATGACTTGTTTACTTGAACTATTGTGATTATTAATTGAAGTTGATTATTACTTGCCTTAAATTATTGTGAGTTGTATATATGTGATGAACTGTCATTAAACTGTGATATTATTGTTGAGAATATATTACTATTGATTGAAGTTTGAGAAGCCGGACTTGAGTCCGTGCACAATGATTATATGGATTAAAAGACTTAATAAGCCTTGAATAGAACTTTGAAAGTATTGGTTTCATTTAGAAAAGTTCCTTGTTTAAAACGCTTACTTCAAGAGAATGAGATCTAGTTTTGAAAAGAAACGTTGAAGTGCTTTTAAGTCAATAGAAACTACCTTTTGTGATCCAAAGTTTGTACGAGAGAAAACCTTTTTCGAACTATGTGTTTTATGAAGGAAAAGCCCCTTTGAAAATATTTGACTTTATTCCATCAAGGATTTCAAAAGCAAATGAATTTCCAAATGTTTTATAAAAGACTTCATAAAGGAAAAGATTTTCTCCTAAATGATTTAGAAACGTTCCGGTTACTTGGATAAGTGACCGAGGTTTTGTTTTGGTTTTTGATTTTCACTGAACGAAAAGTAAGCACATGTGAAAGAGAATACTAGTTCGCGTGACATCACCTCTAGCATTCAGTTTATGCACGTGATCTGGGATCCGTGTCAAGAATTATGGACCAAGGGTCCTAATCGTGATATTATGGTCTAGGAGTCCTAATTTTGGAATTGAGGACTGTGTGTGTCCCAATTTGGTTGTTATGGGCTAGGAGTCCTTATCATGTTGAAATAAAACATGGATAAAACTATAATTGTTTCTATGGCCACAACCTTGGACTGTGGCATCGGTCTAAGGTGTTTTGATTGAGCACTCGGACTGCGTGTCCTGTGTTATTGATTTTCAAGTAATGAAAATTGTCAATAGTCGTTAGCTTTGGACTTTGACAACGGAAAAGAGTGAACACAAAGAAAAGTCTCGATAATGAAAAGTCTCTTACTCATATGCATTTCCCCTTAGCAGACGTGCTTGAGTTAACTGAATACCCGCTTAAGATGTGGTATTCGATAAGGTATACATCTGAATGGCCGTTATAAGGGATTCGTGATGATGTTGATTCGGGTGCATGAGGTGATGGAGACAACTTGCCAAATGTGGTGTATGAGCCTGATCAACTCTTTCTTTCTTAATGATAAAATGGTGTTGGTATCTCATGAGATTAAGTTTAGAGCCTGATGATTGAAGTGTCATGCATTATCTTTATAAAATTAATTGATTCGGGTATGAGACCCACTGAAATAATACTTGTTGTTTACCTATGAGTAATGTTTAAAATGTTAATAAGTCAAGGTGTTGTATATATCATGTGTATGGTTGTTGTATGATATATCCATTTGTCGGTGTCTCACTCTTACAGTTATATCAGGTCTCTTCGGGTTTTGCTGTAGTACCTTGGTACGCTAGTACCGATGTTACAGATGAGTCTTTCTAAGTCACTTGAAGACCTAGTGTAAGAGGTTGGGAAAGTATTCTGATTGGGGGTCTCTCCAATGAATATTTGATAGGATGACCAGCTTAGGAGTCTGAGTTGGGTTGTATATCTAAAGAGGTTGGTAAATTTAGTGTTATATACATCCATCTGTAGTATAAACTTTTTGTTTCGAAAATGGAAACTTAGAGAAATGTTGTATGTCATGGTAACTTTATTATGTTTTAAATGTATGTATTATGGATTTCAGAGTTATCCTTAAAGAAAAATTTTATACCCCAATTTTCTGACTTAAAGGAAAACAATTTTCCGAAAGCAACCAGCAAATTATCTTTTTAATTTACTTCCGCATGTGTTACGTAGTAATGCCCTGGGGGGGGGGTGTTACAGGTGGTATCAGAGCTGGTCGAGTCTTTTGGGATCTTTGGGAAATAGGTCTGTTGTGTTGATGTTGTGTTTTCTCTGAATTAAGTTTTATTTGGATTACTTCTTAGAAGTAATGTGTGTTGATACGCCTTTACACGTTTCATTTTCTGGTTGCGGCATGACTGATTTGTTCGGCAGGTCAGTTATGGAACCAACACCAGAAGGTGGACGTGGACGAGGACGTGGATGCGGTCGTGGACGTGGTCGCAGAGGTGGTCCTATCGGCGGTCGTGCCAACATGAATGAGAATTATGACGGCGGGATGGACTTCGCCGCCCAAGCTTTGGCTGACGTTGCTACTGCCATAGCTCTCCATACTACCAACGCGGCTGCCCAGAATCAACAGGAGTAGCAAAGAGCTGAACAGGCTACAAAAAGGAAGAATCTGAATCCCTTCCAATGCCAGAATCCGTCACAGTTTGACGGGGACGTAGACCCGACTAAGGCCGATCTTTGGATCCAAGAGCTAGAGAAGATCTTTGAGCTGGTGCACACCCCAGAGGGAGCAAAAGTGTCTTATGCAACATTCCAACTGATTAGAGATGTTGAATACTGGTGGAAGGGCACCGGACAACTGCTAGTAGCTGAACATCAGGAAATCACATGGGGAGTATTTCGCAATAAATTGCTGGACACGTATTTTCCCCAGAGTGCTCGGACAGAGAAAGAGTAGGAATTTCTGAGGCTCGGTCAGCGGGACATGACAGTGGGGGAATATGCGGCAAGGTTTGAGTCCCTTGCCAAATATTTCTGCTTTTTCCAGAATAACCCCAATGAGGAGTGGAAGTGCGAAAAGTTCGAAGCCGGTCTGTGCTTCGAGATGAAGGAGTCTGTGATGCCATTGGAAATTCGGAATTTCCAAGCCTTAGTAGAGAAGTGTAGAAAAGTGGAACTGATGAGGAAGGAAAGAGGCAACGCAGAAACAGTTGGAGGACCCACTCGCTCCAAAGACCAATATCAAAATCAGAATCAAAAAGGGAAGCAGCATCGGAGGGAACCTTATTTCTGACCACAAGGAAATGACCAGAATCAACAACAACATCGTTCTAATGATTCTCAATCGGGAAGTGGAGGCCAACAGAACCAAAATCGAGGCCAATTTAGAAGATGTTACAAGTGTGGAAACCCAGATCACATGGCTGATGTTTGCCCACCCAAGGGAACGAAATGTTACAACTGTGGAGAAATAGGACACTTGTCAAGGGATTGTAATGCACCAAGGTTTGAAAGGGCTGTCAACACCTTAGGGACTGATAGACCCACGACAAAGGGAAGAGTTTACACCATGTCTGGCACTGAAGCTTCACAATCTGATGATCTTTTACGACAGAAGTAGTATGCAGTTTGAAGGTCTTATGGCATTGGTCTATAATTCTAAGTTGTAATAGGATTCTAAGTATAATCGTGTTTTGACGCCCTTAAGTATTTGACTCTCTAGGGTCTCCTATGTTACTAGTCTTTCCAGTGAATGTATGTTTCTTATGACTTTTGGGAATAAAAGTCTCTTTAAGAAATTTATTCCAGTTCCCTTCTATTTTTGATTGTTGTGGTCATTTAGACTTTGGATCCAATCTTTCTTTTCCTAGAGCTGTGAATTGCCTTGTTGTTGCATGGGATGGGTATGTTTAAAAAAAAAGAAGTTTCTTGATGAGACTTAATCTAATCACTTTTACTTTTGGTGAAAGTGATTCAGTTTGAATTCTTATCAAAATGTTGCTCTTTTAAATTGTTGACCAGGAAATTCTAGTGAAAAGAGAAACTTTTTAGATTCATGATTGTAAACGTGTATCGATCATACATTTTTACCTCCCTGAACCTACTAAAGGATCTTCATACACTGGATGTTTCTGTATTCTTTTGGATTTATGAAATTCTTTTAGATACTTTCTTCTGATAGTATGATATTGATAGTGAGAGATCCTGTTTAGTTTCAAGTTACGTAATTTCAAGGACGAAATTCTTTTTAGAGAGGTAGTATTGTAACACCCTGTTTTTCCTATGCTTTATGTAGCAGTAAATACATATTTAAATGTGTTTATTTTAGATTAAACTCAGAGGGAGATTTTAATTAAAATAAAATCATTTTCTTGTGTTGTATATCATATGAAGTTACGGTAAAAATTTCGGTTGAAAATTCAGACGGAAGCTGGTCTCCGTTTTCACTGCCGGTACAAGTTTACTATGCAGAAAACCTAATTTTGACCCGTGAATGAGACGGTTAGTGTTTTTATTTTGTTTCCTTCAACTTTGGTTATTTTGAAAATTTTTGTTCAAAAATAAAATAAAATATTTTATTCGGGTGAAAACGTCGGAAGAATTACGATCGGAAATGCAACCGGGTACGAAATGGAGCAGAATAGGAGACATAAACGGCTTGAGGTGAGATGAGAGAGTGAGGTGACTCACTAGAGGTATGACCTAAGCTACCTCCTAAAAAGTGGTCATGATGGCACTTTTTGAAATATATCATATTATATTCTAAAAACCTTTTTTTTCTCTTTCCTCTTCAACCAAACAAGGCACAAGGCCAAAACTTGCTCTCCAAGCTCATTCCTCTCTCCTAAATTTTGTGCCACTCTCTCCCCTCTCTATATATACCCCTTTCATTTTCACTTCATCATCTTCCTCCTTCAAATTCCATTAAAGTCCATCTTCTTCTTTCTTCTAAAAGTTCAAGCTCTTAAAGCTTTAGTTTTTATTCATCTTTTCTACTTAAGTTCTTCATTAAATTTCTTCCTTATACTAAGGGTAATGCTCTCATATGAATCTTTTAGAAAGTTTAATCCTTTATTTCTTAGTTTACTTTATGTGTTCTTTATATGCTTTAAACTTCTAAAATCTCTCTAAAATGGTAGAAAACTCCTTTTGAGTTCAAACCACTTTCTATAGTCTTGTATTAACTTATATTTTCACATACTAAGAAGTTGTGTAAAACAAAAATCTCTATCCATCTCTTCCAGTGAAGGCATAATGCTTGCATTTGTGACCTAGGAAGTTTTTGTTTCAACTTTTGGAATATGATCTTGTATTTGAGTTTCTAACTATCCATTGATCTTGAATCTATAAATCTTGGAAGTTTTGATAGCTTGTTCCTATGATGACCGAAAAATATGAATAAGTAGACCTAGGATACTATGTTTCAACTTTCGAAGTATTGATCATGGATTTAGAACTCTTAATACCTTGTGATTCTAAACCTAAGAGTTATTGTTAAATAAAGAATATTTTCCTCATCATCCTATGATGGCAGAAACTTAGAGTTTAGGTGCTAGGATGTTTTAGTTATTATTTTTTCCAAAATGATCATGGACTTGTGCTCCATAAGATATTTGGATGCTTGCTAAGTCTAAGAGACTGGAAAGTTTAAGGATTTCTAACTTGTTTATTCTATGTTATTAAAGCTAGTATGTATTACATTCATTTTCAAAGATGATCATGGACTTGAGCTCCATAAGATATTTGGATTCTAAGTCTAAGAGATTGGAATGTTTAAGTTTCCATTGTTTTCCAAGATGATCATGGACTTGAGCTCCATAAGATATTTGGATGCTAAGTCTAAGAGATTGGAAAGTTTAAAGATTTCTAGCATATAAATCCTATGAAGGCCGAACCTAGAAGGTTATGGACCTAGGATACTTTGTTCTTATTTTTTCAAAATGATCTTGGTTTTGAGCTCCTTAATACATATGGATGCTAAACCTAAGAGATTGGAAAGTTTAGTGAATACTAACTGTAACACCCCCACTAGGTATTACTACGTAACACATGCGGAATTTAAATTAAAAAGATAATTTGCTGGTTTCTTTCGGAAAATAATTTATATAAGTGCATAAGCATCTGAAATTGGGTATAAAAATTTGTCACGACTCCAAACCAAAGCCTTGATCGGTACACAAGCATACAATCCTAGCCTGGGAAGCCTATTTAATTCAGATATATACTTGAATAAAAGCTAGTATTTTTAAAAAAAATTCGACAGAGTCTCCTCTGTAATTCGAGCATCCCAGGTAAAAGAACACCTGCTAAAATAATTACATTTTCATTCCAGAATTCCAGTTACACCTAATACCACCAGGCAGTAATATACTAAAAATCGTTACATCAATAAGTTATACATGACCAAAAGGAAAACTTAGGTTTTCATTCAAAAGGTATGCTCTCCGAGCCATAAACATTCCATTTAAAATAAAGACTCTCTGAGCCATACTCATACATACTTATCAAAAATCTAAGTCTCAAACCCTAAGCTGGTCGTTCTAAAAGTTATTCCTGAGGAAAACTCACATGATCATTCCACAATCAAATACTTCATCAAACAACCAGATCTAAGTCTCCGAGTGACTTAGGAAGACTCCTCTGCACCATCTGTACTAAAGTACCCAGGTTACAATAGTGAACCAGAAGAAACTTGATATATCTCTAAGGGTGAGATGTCGACAAATGGATATATCACACAACAACCATATACATGATACATACATCACATCAGCACATTAACATTTAATTATTATCCAGAGATAAAATGACAAGTGTTATATCAGTGGGTCTTATACCCGAACAATCAATTTTATAAAGAGAATGCATGACACTTCAATAATTAGGCTCTAAACTTAATCTCATGAGATACCAACACTGTTTTATCATTAAGAAAGAAAGAGTTGATCAGGATCATACGCCCCGTTTGGCAAGTTGTCTGCGTCACCTCATGCGCCCGGATCAACATCATCACGAATCCGTTATAACGGCCATTCGGATGTATACCTCATTGAATACCACATCTTAAGCGGGTATTCAGATAACTCAAGCACGTCTGCTAAGGGGAAATGCATATGAATAAAAGACTTTTCGTTATCGAGACTTTTCTTTGTGTTCACTCTTTTCCGTTGTCGAAGCCCAAAGCTAACGACTACGACTGTTCACAATTTTCATTACTTGAAAATCAATAACACAGGACATGCAGTCCGAGTGCTCAATCACAACACCTTAGACCGATGCTGCAGTCCGTGGTTGTGGTTGTAGAAACAATTATAATTTTATCCATGTTTTTTTCAACATGATAAGGACTCCTAACCCATAACAACGAAATTAGGACACATAGTCCTCAAATCCAAAATCAGGACTCCTAGCCCATAATATCACGATTGGGACCCTTGGTCCATAATTCTTGACACAGATCCCAGATCACATGCATTCAACTGAATACTAGAGGTGACGTCTCACGAACTAGTATTCTCTTTCACATGTGCTTACTTTCCGCTCGGTGAAAATAAAAAACCAAAACAAAACCTCCGCCACTTATCCAAGTAACCGGCACGTTTTTAAATCATTTAGGAGAAAATCTTTTCCTTTACAAAGTCTTTTATAAAACATTTGGAAATTCGTTTGCTTTTGAAACCCTTGATGGAATAAAGTCAAATATTTTCAAAGGGTCTTTCCTTCATAAAACACACCGTTCGAAAAGGTTTTCTCTCGTACAAAACTTTTGATCATAAAAATGTAGTTTCCTTCAACTCAAAATCACTTCAACATTTTTCTAAAAACCAAGATCTTATTCTTCTGAAGTAAGCACTTTAAACAAGGAACTTTTATAAGTGAACCCAAAATTTCAAAGTTCTATTCAAGGCTTATTAAGGCTTTTAATCCTTATAGTCATTGGGCACAGACTCAAGTCCGGCTTCGCAAACTTCAATCAACAGTAATATATTCACAACAATAATAATATTACAATTAATGACAGTTCATCACATATATATAAATCATAACACCTTAAAGCAAGTAATGTTCAACTCCAAGTAATAACCACAATAGTTCAAGTAAACAAGTTATTCAAGTATTGGCTCAATATCACGATAATACTCACAACACTTAATTATACACATACACACATGCATATAGTCATTGAATATCCCTAGGCAAGCTCCCCTTACCTTTGAAGACAAGTAAAGGATCCTCGTCTTAAGGCTCACGTGAGCCCCAAGAGTGTAACTATCTACTCCATCAAGCAAGCATAGCTGTGTCAAACGCCTCAGAGAGGGAATCCAACAAAGGGCAACAACCAGAAATCAAGAAATCAATTACACATGATCAAACGCACATTCTAATTTGATCTAAACACTTAATCTTATTACCAAACAAGGTCATTTTTAAAGAAAATCATGTTTGGAGCTTAAGCTTCACAATACCCTTTGAGGAAACTTTGTTTTGATTAAAGGATCATGAAAATGAACTTAGGAATCATCAATTAAGAGTCCTAATTGCACTAAATCATAATTAATTTCACAAAAACAGAACCAAATTCAATAAAATCAAATTGGGGTTTAGGGTTCCTAAATACAATTTGGGGAAAACTCATTTTAACTAAAGAATAATGAAATTGGTTTAGAGAAACACTAATTCACAGTCTCAATTTCATAAAAAAGGTTTAATTTCAAGATTAAAATCTGAAATCAAAGGGTTAGGGTTAGGGTTTCCAAAATTGGGGTTTTGAAAGAGAAGTAAAACATAGGGGAAGCAACTCACCCAAGGTGGAAGAAAGAGGTTGCGACGGCCAGCGATGGGTGCGGCGACGTCACGGCGGCTCCGGCAAGATCGTAGTGGCGGTGGAGAGTCTTGTAGCAGCCATGGTTCATAAACAAAACTAAGCTTCATGGGAAGGAAAAGGAGAGCTCGAACCACACCAAAAATGGCAGATCCACCATGGACGGCGGCTAGAAGACGTCACCGCGGCGGCAGCGACGGCTGAGTGGCCAGATCAGAACGTGCAGCGAGGAGTGACGAACGAAACGCGTTGGAGAAAGAGTTGGGTCGCGTCATCTTCTCTCCTGTGCTAAGCAGCGACGGACGGCGCTCCCGAGGTGGTGGCACGCTACTGAAGAGATGGAGTAGAAGGCAGCTTGTGGTGGAGAGGAAAAAGTATGAAGGAAGGAAGAAGAATATAAAAGAAGAGAAAAAAAAACTGTTGAAGAGGGGGGGGGAGGCGTCGAGTATAAGAGAGAGAGGGGAGATAAAAAGCAAAACTTTTTAATTGCTTAGTGAATAGGTACAAAAATGAGTGATAAATATTAAGCCTAAAAATAAACACGTTTTTAGTTTTTGAATCTAAAAATAAAGGGTGACAAATATATACTTTCAAAATTTGAAATAAATTAGAGATTGATAGTTGGATTGATCAACTAAGAAAACCCACGGTCCAACATTTAATCTCTGATTAATGTCAAACCAGTTTATTTTCAAATCTAAAATTAAATAGAATGAAAATATGAAAATACTTTTCTCTTAAACATATTATTTAAAACATTTTTTCTGTGTAGGTAATAATAGTAACAATAACGTAAATTATTGTCTAGTAAGCGTGCATTCAGCGAAATAAGTCAGTGCTAACGTACCCAATAAAATAATTTGAAGAGAGTAATTTAATTACTCAAACTAAACCACAAAACAAAATAAACATAAACATCCCAATAAAATAATTAATCATGTGTAAAAACTAGGGTGTTATACTAACCTACTTTACTAGCCTTGGCCAAATGCCCTATGTTTATAATTTAGTGGGATTTTAATTCAGCTTTGTTAAATGATCATTGTTTATGAACTCCTAACACTTAAGGATCATAAATCCATGAGTTGTATATTTTTCGGGAATCTCTAACCCTAAGAACTAGTCTTGGCCGAACCTATACCTTGTGGTTTAGTGTTCTTGTTTGATTTTAACTTGTGATTTAGTGTTCATAACCTTAGACTTCCATCGTGGAGGAAACGAGGACGTTCATGACATACCTCTTCGAGCATCTAATCTTCTTACCTTCACAGAAAGTAAGAGGGGATTGCCTAGGGATATTCAATGACTATATGCATGTGTGTATGTGTTTACTTGAGTGATTTGAATATTATTATGATATGCAGCAAATACTTGAATGACTTGTTTACTTGAACTATTGTGATTATTACTTGCCTTAAAGTATTGTGAGTTGTATATATGTGATGAACTGTCGTTAAACTGTGATATTATTGTTGAGAATATATTACTATTGATTGAAGTTGGAGAAGTCGGACTTGAGTCTGTGCACATTGATTATAAGGATTAAAAGCCTTAATAAGCCTTGAATAGTACTTTGATAGTATTGGTTTCATTTATAAAAGTTCCTTGTTTAAAACGCTTACTTCAAGAGAATGAGATTCTAGTTTTGAAAAGAAACGTTGAAGTGTTTTTAAGTCAATAAAAACTACCTTTTTTTTTATTCAAAGTTTGTACGAGAGAAACCCTTTTTCGAACTATGTGTTTCATGAAGGAAAAACCCTTTTGAAAATATTTGACTTCATTCCATCAAGGATTTCAAAAGCAAAATAATTTTCAAATGTTTTATAAAAGACTTTGTAAAGGAAAAGATTTTCTCCTAAATGATTTAGAAACGTTTCGGTTACTTGGATAAGTGACCGAGGTTTTGTTATGGTTTTTGATTTTCACTGAGCGAAAAGTAAGCACATGTGAAATAGAATACTAGTTCGCGAGACGTCGCCTCTAGCATTCAGTTTATGCACGTGATCTGGGATCCGTGTCAAGAATTATGGACCAAGGGTCCTAATCGTGATATTATGGGCTAGGAGTCCTAATTTTAGAATTGAGGACTGTGTGTCCTAACTTCGTTGTTTTGGGCTAGGAGTCCTTATCATGTTGAAATAAAACATGGATAAAATTATAATTTTTTCTACGACCACAACCTTGGACTGCGGCATCGGTCTAAGGTGTTGTGATTGAGCACTTGGACACCGTGTCCTTTGTTATTGATTTTCAAGTAATGAAAATTGTGAATAGTCGTTAGATTTGGGCTTCGAAAACGGAAAAGAGTGAACACAAAGAAAAGTCTCGATAATGAAAAGTCACTTATTCATATGCATTTCCCCTTAGCAGACGTGCTTGAGTTAACCGAATACCCGCTTAAGATGTGGTATTCGATGAGGTATACATCCGAATGGCCGTTATAAGGGATTCGTGATGATGTTGATCCGGGTGCCTGAGGTGACGGAGACAACTTGCCAAATGTGGCGTATGAGTCTGATCAACTCTTTCTTTCTTAATGATAAAACGGTGTTGGTATCTCATGAGATTAAGTTTAGAGCCTGATGATTGAAGTGTCATGCATTATATTTATAAAATTAATTGATTCGGGTATGAGACCTACTGAAATAATACTTGTTGTTTACCTATGAGTAATGTTTAAAATGTTAATATGCCAAGGTGTTGTATGTATCATGTGTATGGTTGTTGTATGATATATCCATTTGTCGGTGTCTCACTCTTACAGTTATATCAGGTCTCTTCGGGTTTTGTTGTAGTACCTTGGTACTCTAGTACCAATGTTGTAGAGGAGTCTTTCTAAGTCACTTGAAGACCTAGTGTTAGAGGTTGGGAAAGCATTCTGATTGGGGGTCTCTCCAATGAATATTTGATAAGATGACCAGCATAGGAGTCCGAGGTTGGTTGTATATCTAAAGAGGTCGGTAAATGTAGTGTTATATACATCCATCTGTAATTTAAACTTTTTCTTTCGAAAATGGAAACTTAGAGAAATGTTGTATGTCATGGTAACTTTGTTACGAATGTGAATTTACGTTTTAAATATATGTATTATGGATTTCAGAGTTATCCTTAATGAAAAATTTTATACCCCAATTTTCTGACTTAAAGGAAAACAATTTTCCGAAAGCAACCAGCAAATTATCTTTTTAATTTACTTCCGCCTGTGTTACGTAGTAATGCCCTAGGGGGGTGTTACAACGTGCTATCCTTATGCTATTATTTCTTGCAGATCTGCCTCTGCCTCGATATCTCTAAACTAGTGTTAGACACTAAAAGATTTATTTGAGAAATTTTAAAAGTGTAAAATCTTTCAGTAAAAAAATGTTTAAATCTTAATTGCAATGTTGTAAACTAGAAGGATCCATTTGTAATGTTGGTATTGTGATATTCAATGAAATAAACCCACCGTCAAATAAGCATAATGTTGAATACTCAGTCTGTTTCATGATCACACGCAGTTCTGGGAGTAATGAATGGCACCTCACAACTGATGGTACAATGTGATGCAGATCACCAACACCTGCACCGACCATTTTGAGTCCCATCTCGGCAAAACTCTGGACATCAATCACCGGCAACTAGTCTTTCTTTTTGTGGGTTGGCCCTTTCCAACCATGTCCCTAGCCCCTTCAATTTGTGGGTTGTGTGGGTTGGGGCCTCCAAAGCCCCACTATTGAGTGGGTCAAGTCAAGCAGGGCTATTAGTTTGGGCTCACCTGGGGCCAGATTGACAGCTCTAATTAGTGGTAAGAATTTTGAGACTCTCGTGATTAGTTCAACCCCTATTCATCCTAATATATTTCATGATAATAAAATCCTTGCCAAGTTTTTGGGAGATAGGGATGAGGAAGATCTAGCAAAGGACTCTCTTATAGCAGAGAAGAATAATGATATTGTAGCTGAGGATGATTCTAGTTTCATAATGATTATGACTAAATCAAATATAACCTAAGAAAGAATATAAGGTCTAATTCTAAATTTTTCTAATTCTTGTTTTTTGCCCGGGTTTTGGTTTATGTCCTCATGGTTTTTTTTTCCAATAAATTTATGGAGATATAGGATCACATTGCTTAAAAAAAAAGATGAAAAGATAAAAAAAAAAGTCTTTTTAAGTGAAAAAAAGTTATTTCTCCTCCATCTAAAGTCTTGAGCATTATGATGGAAAGTTGAGATTATTTTTCTCTTAAATATCTTCATTCCATATTTACCCCCAAGAATATGAACATACCATTATTGGTATATGTGCTAATTCATATATACCCTTTTCATAATTTACAATGTATAAGTGATTTTTTATATCACCTAAATGTAAAATCGTTTTTCAGCAAACATATCCAAATAAAAACAAATTCTGATTATAAGAGATTAGAACAAATGAGAGATTAAAACAAAAATTGTTGTATCTCGAGGGAGTAAAATAATTTTAAGCCATATTATATTTTATAAACTGAATTAGATTCATATCTCTTTAATTAATAATCGACCTAATGGTCAAAGTGGCTGGAAATATCAATCAATTATCAATTAGTACACGTTCTTAGTGATCATATAGTACACGTTCTTATCAATTATTTGTACGATAATTGATCATTGACGTAAGAATGGTGTGAATAATCAATTGAAAAGTGATTTTGAGTTGAAGGAAACTATATTTTTATGATCAAAAGTTTTGTACTAGAGAAAACCTTTTAGAACGGTGTGCTTTATGAAGGAAAAACCCTTTGAAAATATTTAACTTTATTCCATCAATGAATTTCAAATACAAATGAATTTCCTGGATGTTTTAGAAAAGATTTTGCAAAGGAAAAGGATTTTCTCCTAAATAATTTGGAAACGTTCCGGTTACTTGGATAAGTGACCGAGGTTTTGTTTTGGTCTTGATTTTCACTGAGCGAAATGTTTTACAAGCCGATAAATAAGCCTAGAAACCGAGACGTCGGGGTTCTAGTGTTGTATGGACACGTAAGATCAAGGATCTGTGTCATGGGACGGAGTGTCCTGTAAAGTTTTGTTTTTGGACTGTGTGTCCTAAGTTGATGTGGAAAGTGTGAATTCCATATCCGCGAGCCTAAAACTGGTGCATCGGTTTAAGGGCCTCGTGATTGAGCATTCGGACTGTGTGTCCTATGTTGAGATTAAAAGATTTGGACTGTGTGTCCTGTATTTGTTTTAAGTGAAAAGTCTTAATTAAAAGAATTAAGCATGGTCGTTAAGCTTTGTGCTTCGACGAGGAAAGATTATTACGACAAAGAAAACAAAGCGAGAATAAAAGTTTTTCTCGTGCATTCAATGGCAATTGTGTCATGTAAATGGCATTGAATCGAGAGTGGATCGATGTATATGGCAGACGTGTCAGGTGGTGATGATCATTGAGGTCCGGAGTAGATCAATGTATCTTTTATAGGACTTTGTGTCCAAATTGATAGGACTTTGTGTCCAAATTGATAGGACTTTGTGTCCAAATTTATAGGACTGTGTGTCCAGATTGAATATATGTGCCGCTATTTCCTAACTGGAATGGGGGAATAGTGTCATTGCTTTGCATGAGCATCCTAACGGGAATGGGGATGTGCACAATTGTGTTATGTGCTTTGCATGAGCATTCTAACGGGAATGGGGATGTGCACAATTGTGTTATGTGCTTGCATGAACATCCTATCGGGAATGGGGATGTGCACCATTGATTTTCTTGGGCATTGTTTTGTTCGTTTTTACAATGCGTCATGTGCGAGACTGATCAGCTTGAAACGAAACAGAAAGTTGTGGGATCTCCGGAGATTAGGTATCAAAATAGAGTTGAATATTGAAGTGTAATGCATTCTTTTTATAAAACTGATTGTTCGGGTTTGAGACCCTTTGATATAACACTGTTATGTTATGTATATGCATGATTTAAAATGCTTATATGATTATGTGATGTATGTATCATGTGTATGGTTGTTGTGTGATATATCCATTTGTCGGTATCTCACCCTTACAAACATATCAGGTTTCTTCTGGTTTGCTATGGTACCCTGGGTATTTTAGTACAGATGATGCAGAAGAGTCTCCCTAAGTCACTCAGAGACTTAGATCTGGTGGTTTGATGAAGTACTTAATTGTGGAGTGATCACGTGAGTTTTCCTCAGGAATAACTTTTAGAATGACCAGCTTAGGGTTTGAGACTTGGATTATTTTTTATAGTGTGTATGAGTATGGCTCAGAGAGCCTTTATTTTAAAATGGAATGTTTATGGCTCGGAGAGCCTATATTTTGAATGAAAACTTAAACTTTTCCTTTGGTCTTGTAAAGCTTATGGTTATAACTATAATTTTTATATATTGCTGCCGGGTGGAATTTGGTGTAACTGGAATTCTGGAGTGAAAATGTAATTATTTTAGCAGGTGTTCTTTTAAACCTGGGATGTCCGAATTACAGAGGAGACTCTGTCGAAATTTTTGTAAAAATACCAACTTTTATTCAAGTATATTCTTTAAATTAAATAGGCTTGCCAGGCTATGATAGTAAGTCTGTGTGCCGATCGAGACTTCGGTTTGGAGCCGTGACAAAATTTTTATACCCAATTTCAGACATTTATGTATTTATATAGATTATTTTTCCGAAAGCACCAGCAAATTGTCTTTTAATTTAAATTCCGCATGTGTTACGTAAGTAATGCCCAAGGGGGGGTGTTACAAATGGTATCAGAGCTGGTCGAGTCTTTCGGGATCTTTGGGGAATAGGTCTGTTAAGTTTTTGTTGTGTGATCTCTGGTTGGTTCTTGTTTGAATTGTTTCTTGTTGAAGCAATGTGTGTTGAAGCACAAGTATATGTTTTCTTGATGGTTTTCCAAGGGTCTTATGTCCTAGGAGACCGTAGATCTTGAATGTTACTTGGGTTCGGATATGACATTCGATTATCCTTGCGAATCGTGTCAGACATTCGAAACAAGGTGTTTGTGTATAGGGTTTTTCCGGGAGTATTCCCTGGAAATATTCTAGGTTTATGGTTAGCAAAGGACATTGATTTTTGATTGATGTAGTTTTTGGATTCGGTCAGATCTCTATCGCTTTGTGTAGGATGTTACCTACAAAGTTGAACGAGTTGGACGACTCGATTCAATTGAAAGATCAGTGGTCTGAACCGTTTGTTAGACCGAGTGTTTTCCTTGTGAAGCACCAATTGTTGTGTGGAGGTTGTGTAACTGTGTGGATTTCTAACAGCTAGGTAAAAGGACGAATTATGAACAAGTATTCTCTGACTTGCGTAGTTGATTTGGTAAATCAATTGCGAGGAGTTGTCATTTACTCAAAGATCGACTTGAAGACGAGTTAGTACCAGATTGGAGCGATGACCTATTTAAGATTGTGTGTCGTCAATTCAGTTTATGAAGAAAGATCAACTCTTAGTAGGTTTGATCGATTGATTAAGTTGTCCGGGATTGTACCCAATTCAAGGTGGTCACACTAAGCTTGGCTAGAAAGACGTGTATGTTGATTGGAACCAAGACGAATTGAGTGGATTTTGATCTTGGGTGAGTGTCTCGTGATTAAGGAACTCTTCATTGTATCCTTTGATTCTCTTGTATTTGTCAGTTGACATTTATTTCTCAAATCCTATGATTGTATTAGATAATCACAACAGTGAAGTTGGTATGTGTCAGACATATTTTCTGATTTTTATATGGAATATGTCAGAACTCATGAATTAGTTATGCTGATTCATAAATTTCCAGTTATGCATTTCTTTGTTTATGAGAAGTCGTACTCATATTTCTAAATGATCCTCGATGTATTAGACATTTGAGTTAATTGAATTAACGGAATCCATTAGTTGGGATACTTTCACACTTTGTTGAGAGAAGTGGTTATGACTATTTCTTGAGTTATAACCTAGATAATTTAGTGATAGCAAAAGTTTCTTGGTGAAACTTAGTTTCGTCACTTCTATTTTTGTTAGAGGTGAAAGTCATCATTTTGTAAATTCTTTGTACTCAGAATAAAAATTAATCCTCTTTGGATTAGACATTATTCACTCCTTGATTATTTGAGTCCGTTGGAAGATTCTTGTGGAAGAATGAACTTTATTATATTCATGTCTGTAAATGTGTATTGATCATGCATTTTTACACCCACGAACCTGATGGAATGATCTTTTTCCATACTGGATGTTCCGATATCCTTCAAATTAATGAAATTCTTTTCTATGCTTATGTGAAAGTGAAATCCAGAAAAAAAAATTCTTGAGAAATTCTTTTATGATCATCAAGGTCTTGTCTTATTGCGGTTCGAACGTACTTTTCGTCATTGATCATTTTAGTTCTACGTATTTTCCAAATGTTGTCGATGTGTGACCTATCTCATCAGTCGTGAGTTGGATATCTCCACATCAAGATGTACAATTGAGACCTTCCTTGTTGAGATGTTGGCATTCCTTCAATCTTTGTTATGAGTTTTCTAAAGACCCTCATGAGTCTTATCTGAATTCAAGTGATCGTTGATCGACTAGTGAAGTCTAAATCTTCTTACGAGTTAAGATCCACAAGCAGAGTTAGTGAACCGAATAGTGTATTAGAGGATTGTTCAGATTTCGTGGAGTATCTTCAAGTGTTGTTTCAGATGAAAAATGGAAGTTTATTAACTTGTGTCGGTTAAGTTGCTTCAAGTGTTGAGGACTAAGTTGAGGCTAAGTCCAACTGATCATCCTGAGTGGGATGGATAAGTAATGAGATGACCTATCCTTAGCAGGTTAGTTGGGGAATAGTGTGGTACTTAATTTTTGTCATCTCTATGGTAGGACGAACCGGAGTTGACAGGAGCTTCGTTAATGTATAGATGTGAAAGATATTATGAGGACCCTTAAGTTCAACATCATTGAGTAAGACGATTTTAATGGACCTTATCATGATCGAGGCAGATATATCATTAAAGGAATTTAGAGTAGTGATCAACGTTTATGGTTAATGTTGACTTAGTGAGTCCGAGGATTAACGAAGAAATATATATGGTAATTTTCCTTAAGCTGAACGGAAATAGTAAAGAGGAATTCTCGAGTGAAACTAAGTTGTTAGAAAAGTTTAAGAATTATGATTTTGGATAATTTAAACCGAAGTGATTCCTTTTGGTTGTAGTTGCATGGAGGAGTGTAATCGTATTCTTTAAGATTGAAATAAATGACTATGATATAATTAGGAGTGGTGAAATATGTCCAACACTATAATTGTATACTTTGGGTTGAAAGTTCAGTTAGTGTTGAACTTGATGTTCATTGTGAGGATAAGGTATTAGAAAAAGTTTTGCTAGCAGACTAATTTTGAGGCAAGAAGTGATTAAGTTTTGATTATGTCTTTCGAGTGTGATAAGCTATGGTGAAATGTTTATAATCTTTGAGGTCTTATTTTGGTAAAAATGTGGTTGATGATCCATAGTGGAAACTAGATATTTTAAATCCAAGATTGCCATTAGGGAGTGTCCACCTGGATTTCTTGGCTTTGTTTTGGTGCAACTCCTAGGGGTTATGGCCTTAGGAAACTCTATTTTATAATCTCTTTTCTCGGCTGCAAATAAATAAGATAAGGGCATATACGATACAAGCATTTCCTTGCATAAGTGATGGAGCCCTGCCTTTAGATGAAGGAATTGTTAGGAGTTGTGTATTTTCTTTGGGCAATAAGGTAGATGTGCATGGGAAATTTCTTAAACCAGGGATACTAACGGGGCTTGAGAACCAAATTGAAAATGAGAGGCAAATGAAGGATATGAAATCGAAGTAGGCAAAAGATTCGAGAGGAATTAAGAAGAGAACAGACTATGTTGAATGTGGTAAGATTCAATTTCAATAAGATTGAATTTCTTAGGTTCTTGGCGCAAAGTTTATCAGGTGCAATTCAGGAATGTTGTGACGTTTTGATTGAAAACTTGAAAAGTGTGAATTTGATATGACTAGAAGAGTAGACTAAGCCCAAATAGACTAAGACTATGATTGCATCTCTTGAGTAGAAGGTTAATTGATGTTATGGTAAAATTAGTGTTGGTTTTGATGTTAGCTGTGAAAGTTAGATATTGGAGAAAGTTTTTCTAATGTATCTATATTGAGAAGTGAAGATAATTAAGTGTTGATTTTGTTCTTTAAAGTGTAATAGACTAAGGTGAAATATCGAAGGTAGTGGGAATAATGCGGTAGTGAAAAGTCTCGAGGATAAATAGAATGGCATAATAATCGATCTTGTTATAGAGTTATAGATGAAAGGAATGAGCGAAGGGAAAATACAAAGTAGGATCTTAGGGTCAAAGTGTGATTACAAAATCCTGTTTAGTTTTGAGCTACGAAATTTCGAGGACGAAATTTTTTTAAGAGGGGTAGTAATGTAACACCCTAGTTTTTACACCTAGGATTAATTATTTTATTTGGATGTTTATGTTTATTTTGTTAGGTGGTTTAGTTTGAGTAATTAAATTACTCTCTTCAAATTATTTATTAGGTGCGTTAGCACTGACTTATTTCAGTGAATGCACGTTTAATAGACAATAATTTACGTTATTGTCACTATTATACCAGTACAGAAAAATATTTTAAATAATGTGATTAAGAGAAAAGCATTTTCATATGCTTATTCTATTTAATTTTAGAGTTAAAAATATTTTGGTTTGACATTTATCGGAGGTTAAATTTTGGACTGAGTATTTTCTTAGTGGATCAGTTCAATTATTAATCTTTACTCTAATTTGAATTTCGAAATTATATCTTTATCAATCTTTATTTTTAGAATCCAAAAAGTAAAAACATGTTTATTTTAGGCCTAATATTTATCACTCATTTTGTACCTATCACTAAGTAACTAGTTTAAAAACTCAAATTCTTACACTTTTCTCTCTCTCTTTCTCGACGCTCTCTTTCTCTCTTTTTCTCTTTTCTTTCTCTGCTTCTTTCTCTTTTCTTCTTTCTTTTTCTCTTCTTCCTCCTAACTCCATCTTCTTCTTCTTCTCCCACTCCAAGCTCATCTCCTCCCTTCTCCCTTCACAGACTCGATCGTGCGCCGCCTCTGGGAGCTCGTCGGCCGCTGTTCGTCGCCGTAGGGAAGGGAAGACGCGCCACCTGCACGCGTTCGCCTCTGCAGCCACGCGAAGAATCATCTCTGCCGCAGTGAGCCGTCGCGGTGAGTGTTCTCAGCCGCTGTTAATGGTGGTTTTGCCGCCCTGGGTTGTTAAATCTTTTTCCTTTCTTTCTAAAAACTTATCCCTTTGTTCTTGAATGTCTCAGAAAACGCATCCGTCTCTGCCGTCGTGTCTGGGCCGTCAGCCGCCGTGCCGGTTGGCCATGCAACCACCATGTTCTCTTCTCCTTACTCTGGGTAAGTATTTTACCCCTAATCTCTTCTATTTTGTAAAAACCCCAAATTGATTTGAAACCCTAACCCTAGCCTTTTTAATTCAGCTTCCAATCTTGAAATTGAAGCTTGTTTTATGCTATTGGGACTATGAATTTGTGTTTTCCCTAAACCAATTTCATTATTCTGAGTTTTCCCTATATTGTATTAAGGATCGAGCCCTAAACCCCCAATTTGATTTTATTTGAATTTGGGTATGTTCTGTGAAATTAATTATGATTTAGTATAATTAGGACTCTTAATGGATGATTCCCAAGTTCTTTTTTTATGATCTGTTAATCAAAACAAAGTTTCTTAAAGGGTATTGGGAAGCGTGAGCTTCAAACATGATTTTCTTTGAAAATAACCTTGTTTGGTAATTAGATTAAGTGTTTAGATCAAGTTAGAATGTGTGTTTGATCATGTGTAATTGATTTCTTGATTTCTGGTTGTTGCGCGTTGTTGGATTTACTCTCTGAGACGTTTGGACACGGCTATGCTTGCTTGATGGAGTAGATATGAGCTAACGTGAGCATTAGGACGAGGATCCTTTACTTGTCTTCAAAGGTAAGGGGAGTTTACCTAGGGATATTCAATAACTATATGCATGTGTGTATGTGTGTAATTGAGTGTTGTGAATATTATTGTGATGTTGAGCCAATACTTGAATAACTTGTTTACTTGAATCATTGTGGTTATTACTTGGAGTTGAACATTTCTTGCTTTAAAGTGTTATGAATTATATATATCTGATTAACTGTGATATATATGAATTATATATACATGATTAACTGTGATATTATTACCGTTGATTGAAGTTTGAAAAGCCAGTCTTGAGTCTGTGCCCAATAATGATAAGGATTAAAAGCCTTAATAAGCCTTGAATAGAACTTTGAAAGTTTTGGGTTCACTTATAAAACTTCCTTGTTTAAAGTGCTTACTTCAGAAGAATAAGATCTTTTTTTCAGAAAAATTTTAAAGTGATTTTGAGTTGAAGGAAACTATATTTTTATAATCAAAAGTTTTGTACTAGAGAAAACCTTTTAGAACGGTGTGCTTTATGAAGGAAAAACCCTTTGAAAATATTTAACTTTATTCCATCAATGAATTTCAAATACAAATGAATTTCCTGGATGTTTTAGAAAAGATTTTGCAAAGGAAAAGGATTTTCTCCTAAATAATTTGGAAACATTCCGGTTACTTGGATAAGTGATCGAGGTTTTGTTTTGGTCTTGATTTTCACTGAGCGAAATGTTTTACAAGCTGATAAATAAGCCTAGAAACCGAGACGTCGGGGTTCTAGTGTTGTATGGACACGTAAGATCAAGGATCTGTGTCATGGGACGGAGTGTCCTGTAAAGTTTTGTTTTTGGACTGTGTGTCCTAAGTTGATGTGGAAAGTGTGAATTCCATATCCGCGAGCCTAAAACTGGTGCATCGGTTTAAGGGCCTCGTGATTGAGCATTCGGACTGTGTGTCCTGTGTTGAGATTAAAAGATTTGGACTGTGTGTCCTGTATTTGTTTTAAGTGAAAAGTCTTAATTAAAATAATTAAGCATGGTCGTTAAGCTTTATGCTTCGACGAGGAAAGATTATTACGACAAAGAAAACAAAGCGAGAATAAAAGTTTTTCTTATGCATTCAATGGCAATTGTGTCATGTAAATGGCATTGAATCCAGAGTGGATCAATGTATATGGCAGACGTGTCAGGTGGTGATGATCATTGAGGTCCGGAGTGGATCAATGTATCTTTTATAGGACTTTGTGTCCAAATTGATAGGACTTTGTGTCCAAATTGATAGGACTTTGTGTCCAAATTTATAGGACTGTGTGTCCAGATTGAATATATGTGCCGCTATTTCCTAACTGGAATGGGGGAATAGTGTCATTGCTTTGCATGAGCATCCTAACGGGAATGGGGATGTGCACAATTGTGTTATGTGCTTTGCATGAGCATTCTAACGGGAATGGGGATGTGCACAATTGTGTTATGTGCTTGCATGAACATCCTATCGGGAATGGGGATGTGCACCATTGATTTTCTTGGGCATTGTTTTGTTCGTTTTTACAATGCGTCATGTGCGAGACTGATCAGCTTGAAACGAAACAGAAAGTTGTGGGATCTCCGGAGATTAGGTATCAAAATAGAGTTGAATATTGAAGTGTAATGCATTCTTTTTATAAAACTGATTGTTCGGGTTTGAGACCCTTTGATATAACACTGTTATGTTATGTATATGCATGATTTAAAATGCTTATATGATTATGTGATGTATGTATCATGTGTATGGTTGTTGTGTGATATATCCATTTGTCGGTATCTCACCCTTACAAACATATCAGGTTTCTTCTGGTTTGCTATGGTACCCTGGGTATTTTAGTACAGATGATGCAGATGAGTCTCCCTAAGTCACTCAGAGACTTAGATCTGGTGGTTTGATGAAGTACTTAATTGTGGAGTGATCACGTGAGTTTTCCTCAGGAATAACTTTTAGAATGACCAGCTTAGGGTTTGAGACTTGGATTATTTTTTATAGTGTGTATGAGTATGGCTCAAAGAGCCTTTATTTTAAAATGGAATGTTTATGGCTCGGAGAGCCTATCTTTTGAATGAAAACTTAAACTTTTCCTTTGGTCTTGTAAAGCTTATGGTTATAATTATTATTTTTATATATTGCTGCCGGGTGGAATTTGGTGTAACTGGAATTCTGGAGTGAAAATGTAATTATTTTAGCAGGTGTCCTTTTAAACCTGGGATGTCCGAATTACAGAGGAGACTCTGTCGAAATTTTTGTAAAAATACCAACTTTTATTCAAGTATATTCTTTAAATTAAATAGGCTTGCCAGGCTATGATAGTAAGTCTGTGTGCCGATCGAGACTTCGGTTTGGAGCCGTGACAAAATTTTTATACCCAATTTCAGACATTTATGTATTTATATAGATTATTTTCTGAAAGCACCAGCAAATTGTCTTTTAATTTAAATTCCGCATGTGTTACTTAAGTAATGCCCGAGGGGGGGTGTTACATTATCTTCTTCTACTACCTTGGTATGATACTTCTTTGAAAATTTAATATTATATTTATATATTTTGATTTATTTTTCCTATTTTCCTATAAAAAATAACCTTTTTTTAGAAAACATATTTATCTATCATATTATTTTTTCTTCCCATTTGAAAATATATTTGATTTGTTTCTTCTCTTTTCCCTGAGTAAGTTTATTAATCATTTTTAGAAAATTTATTTATCTATCATAAATTTTGGATTTTCTTTTGAAAATTTACTTGATTTATTTCTCCCATTTCAAGTGCAAGTAAACTATTTTTAGAAAATATATTTATTTATCACATTATTTTTTCTTCTCTCTTCGAAGTCTATTTGATTTATTTTTTCATTTTTCCCTATGTGTGTTAGTCATTTAAAAAATAATTATTATCTATCACATTATTATTTTTGTTATATCTTGAAAATCTATTTGATTTATTTCTCTTTTTTCCCGTGTAATTTAAACATCTTTAGAAAATATATTCATCTATCATTTTATTTTTTATTCTATTTTGAAAATTTAATTAATTTATTTCTCCTCATTTCGTGGTGTGAGTTAACCATTTTTAGAAAATATAATTATCTATCATATTTTTTCTCTCCCGCAAAACTATGTGATTTATATTCTCTTTGGCTTGTGCAACTTAATAATTTTTAGATTTATTTTTATATTATGTTTTTCTCTCTTGAAAATATAATTGATTTATTTCTCCTGTTTTTCGTGCAAGTTAACCATTTTAAAAAAAATACATTATCTGTTGTAACATCCCAAAATTTCCTTCTTTGGCTAAATAGTATTACCCAATAAATAGAAGGAGCCCATCTTCAAGGGAGAAGTGTTCTAAGGGTAGCTAATAATCAATTTTTTAGATTTGTTAAGAAAAAAATGTTTAGAATTAAGATATGGGTGCATTTAGTGGTTGAAGAGGTGTAGATAGTGAGTTGAGTTTTAACTTTTATTAAATAAAAGATAAAGAAAATAAGAAAAAAAGAAGAAGAAGAAGAAGAGAAGGGGACAAAAGGAGGGGGAGAACGTACAGAATGTAACACCCCCTTAGGGTATTACTACGTAACACATGCGGAAGTAAATTAAAAGATAATTTGCTGGTTGCTTTCGGAAAATTTGTTTTCTCTTAAGTCAGAAAACAGGGGTATAAAATTTTCTTCTATAGGGATAACTCTGAAATCCATCATACATACATTTAAAACGTAAAGTCACGTTCGTAACAAAGTTACCATGGAATACAACATTTCTCTAAGTTTCCACTTTCGAAAGAAAAGTTCAAACTACAGATATATGTATAAAACACTACATTTACCGACCTCTTTAGATATACAACCCAACTCAGACTCCCAAGCTGGTCATTCTATCAAATATTCATTGGAGAGACCCCCAATCCGAATACTTTCCCAACCTCTAACACTAGGTCTTCAAGTGACTTAGAAAGACTCCTCTGCAACATCGGTACTGGAGTACCAAGGTACTACAGCAAAACCCTAAGAGACCTGATATAACTGTAAGAGTGAAACACCGGCAAATAGATATATCATACAACAACCATACACATGATACATACAACACCTTGGCATATTAACATTCTAAACATTACTCATAGGTAAGCAACAAGTACTATTTCAGTGGGTATCATACCCGAATCAATCAATTTTATAAAGATAACGCATGACACTTCTATCATCGGGCTCTATTCTTAATCTTCGGAGATCCCAACATCCTCCAAATGAGTTGATCAAACTCGATACACGGTCTCATTGGCTAGCTAAGCACAACGATAATACACCGTCTCATTGGCTAGCTAAGCACAACGATAATACACCGTCTCATTGGCCATTTAGGCACAACGATTATGCACGCCGTTTCATTGTCCATTTAGGCACAACGATACACGTACACCGTCTCATTGTCCAATTTAAGAACAACGATAATACACCGTCACATGATACCTTTCCTCTTAAGGTCTCACGTTAAAACCATGTCGCACGTCGTCTGTAGAAATGCAAATGTAAAACATTTAGTTCTCGATGTTTTCTTTGTGTTCGTTCTCATTCGTTGTCGAAGATCAAAGGCTAGCGACTATTCATAAATTTCACCATTTTGAAATTATCAACATTAACACGGGACACGCATTCCGAGTACTCAATCACAACACCTTAGACCGATGCACCAGTCCTAAGCTTGTGGTCGTAGAAAACAACATTCACCTTTAACAACGTTCATCAAAACGTGGTTAGGACACACGGTCCACAACAACGTGATTAGGACACACAGTCCACAACAACGTGGTTAGGACACACGGTCCACAACAACGTGATTAGGACACACAGTCCACAACAACGTGATTAGGACACACAGTCCACAACAACGTGGCACGGATCAAGGATCAACGTGCATATTACAGAATACTAGAAGCGACGTCTCGCGAACTAGATTCAATTCACATTTGTTTACTTTTCGCTCAGTGAAAATCAAATCCAAAACAAAACCTCGGTCACTTATCCAAGTAACCGGAACGTTTCCGAATCATTTAGGAGAAAATCCTTTTCCTTTGCAAAATCTTTTCTAAAACATTTAGGAAATTCGTTTGTATTTGAAATTCCTTGATGGAATAAATTCAAATATTTTCAAGGGTTTTTCCTTCATAAAACACATAGTTCAAAAGAGGTTTTCTCTCGTACCAACTTTGGATCATAAAAAGGGTAGTTTCCATCGTCTTAAAAACACTTCAACGTTTCTTTTCAAAATAAGAATCTCATTTTCTTGAAGTAAGCGTTTTAAACAAGGAACTTTTATAAATGAAACCAATACTTTCAAAGTTCTATTCAAGGCTTATTAAGGCTTTTAATCCTTTATAATCATTGTGCACAGACTCAAGTCTGGCTTCTCAAACTTCAATCAACGGTAATATATTCTCAACAATAATATCACAGTTAATGACAGTTCATCACATATATATAATTCATAGCACTTTAAAGCAAGTAATGTTCAACTTCAAGTAATAACCACAACAGTTCAAGTAAACAAGTTATTCAATTATGGGCTCAATATCACAATAATATTCAAATCACTCAAGTAAACACATACACACATGCATATAGTCATTGAATATCCCTAGGCAATCCCATCTTACCTTCCGTGAAGGTAAGGAGATTAGATGCTTGGAAAGGTAAACCACGAACGTCCTTGTTTCCTCCGTGATGAAAGTATAAGGTTATGAACACAAAATCACAAGTTAAAATCAAACAAGAACACTAAACCACAAGGTATAGGTTCGACCAAGACAAGTTCTTAGGGTTAGAGATTCTCGAAAATTATACAACTCATGGATTTATGATCCTTAAGTGTTAGGAGTTCATAAACAATGATCTTTTAACAAAGTTGAATTAAAAATCCCACTAAGTACTTGACTTAGGGTTTCGGCCAAGCATAGATAAATAGGCTAGAAATTTCTAAACTTTCCAATCTCTTTAGGTTAGCATCCATACATAGTAAGGAGATTGAAACCATGATCATTTCGGAAAATGGAAAAATCAAATGTCTTAAACCATGAACTCTTAGGTTCGGCCTTAACAAGTTTGTGAGGTTAGAGATCTTTAAATCACCCAATCTTTTGGACATAGCATCCTTTAACATGAAGGAGCTTTAATCCATAATCATCTTGGAAAACAAAATAAAATAACACATCCTAGGTCAAATGTTACATTCGGCCATCATAGGAAAATAAAGCAAGAAAATATTTTAAACTTTCCAATTACTTTAGACATAACATCCTTTATTATAAGGAGCTTTAATCTATGATCATTTTGGAAGAAAACAAAACTTAATATTTTTGCCAAAAACCTTTAAAGTTCGGCCTTGATACAAAATAAAGGTTAGAAATTTTCAAACTTTCCAATCCCTTGGATTTAGCATCCTTATACATCAAGAAGCCTTAATCCATGATCACTTTGGAGAAACGTCAACTAAGCATCAATGTCTTAAACTAATTAAAGTTTAGGCCTTTACATGAAAATGTGTAAAATCTCTAAACTTTTCCAATCACTTAAACCTAACATCCTTTAGTACAAAGGAGCCCTTGGTCATGATCATCTTGGAATAGAACTCAAATACAAGTCCATACAAGCAAAGTTAAACAAAACCCACCAAAACCAAAAGCATGGTTTTGGCCTCACCAAGAAAATAGGGTTAAAAATTTTTGTTTTACACAAACTTTTAGTATGTTGTATTAGGAGTAAAAATAAGAACATAGAAATTGGTTTCAACTCAAACGGATTTTTCTACCATTTTTAAGAGATTTTAGAAGTTAAAAGCACATAAATGACATATGAAGAAAACTTTGAAATAAAAGATGAAACTTTGAAAAAGAACTACATAGAAGTATTAACCTTAACAATGTGGACAACTTTGATGAATAACTTTAAGAGAAAATCTTGATAAAAATGTAAATTTTGTAAGAGAGAAGAAGAAGAAAAGAAATGTAGTGAAGTGTAAATGTGAGAAAATGGAGGAAAATGATGAAGTGTGGAAATGAAAAGTATTTATAGAGAGTGAGGGAGAGTGGCACGGTTTTGGAGAGGAATAAGAGAATAAAGAAGAAGAAAGAAGGTGGGTTGCTTGTAGAGAGGATAAGGAGTTAAGGTGATGTGATGTGATTGGAGAGAGAAAGATAAAAAAGTGAAATTTTAAAATAAAGTCAAGATTCACTTTTTGAGGTGTGTCATAGTCTTCACATCAAGTCACTCCATGTCACTTCATCCACTTGATGCTCTGCTCCATTGCGTATCAGATGACTTCCCCGATCGTATTTCCCGACGATTTCGCCCGGGAAATCCGTAAGATTTGGCCCCGAACAAGATTTTTTGAAAAACTCCAAACCCACACAAAACACCATAAAAACACTAACCGTCTCGTTCACGAATTAAAATGTTGTCTCTGACTCAGTAAACTTGTACTTACAGTGAGAACCCAGACCGGTTTTCGTCTGAATTTTCGATCAAAAATTTTACTGTGACTTCATGCGATAAAACAACCCAAGAAAATGATTTTATTTTAAATAAAATCATCCTCTGGATTTTATTAAAATTAAACACATTAAATCATATATTTACTGATAAAGAAGTAAACGAAAAACAGGGTGTTACCCAGAATAGCAGAAAAAGAAAGGAAAAGAGAAAGAAAAAGAAGTGAGAGGAAGAAGAAAGAAGAATGGAGAAGAGAGATAAAGGGATATAGCAATGAGAAGAAGATGGGGGTTGGAGATCCTAGAGCAAGCTTGCAGAACCAAGGGAAAGAAACGGAAGAGAAGAAGAAGGAGAGAAAATTAGGGTTCAACCAAAAAGGGAGATCCACACAAACAACTTCGAATCCATTACATAGTCATGTGAGTTTCCTTACTTAGTGCTTGGTAACCATAAATCCAAGCTTAGGAATTTTAAATTCGATTTTATGGTTTGATTTCAGAATTGCATGTTGATTATATGGTTTTAAAAGAATGCAGAATGGTGATGTTGAATATTCAATTTACATGCATGTATTCTGTTTGTTAAAAGTCCTAAAAGAAGCTGCTTATCTGACAAACCCGTATAAACATGTGTAATATTTTACTCATAACTATTTCTATAGTTCTCTGTTTAGTATGATTCTTATTTTGTTAGAAAGTAGACTCGAAATAATACACTTTAGACACTGATTTTTCTATTTTTCATTGAGTATTGATGGAGAAAAACCTGTTACAAGTTAGGGTATTTCAGCTATCCTGTTTTCTGAGTGCAGAGGCTTTCCTATCAAAACTGTAATTTTTGGAAGGCTGTTTTCCAAGAGTAAAATTTTATTCATAAACTAGACTTGTTTAGATTTCCATGGAGGGGTCGTTTGTCCAAATCCGACTTCGTTTATTATTATAATAAAATCATAGAAGTTAATTGAAAACTGTTGAAATTCTGCTTATGTTGTTGATGCATTATCCCTTGTTGAATACTTGATTGAGAGATTATATATTGCTCATGTGAATGGTTTATAAGTTTTGCTTTAGGTCATTGGTTTTTAAGCTAAAAATTGATATGTGAGTTAAGTTATTTAATATTATGAAGAAATGAATGTGAAACACCATTTGGCATCCAAAGGTAGTAACCATGCTAATTCTACTCTTGAATCGAATTAGAATGGTTATCAATGACATTTCAGATGTCAAGTACAGAAGTCCTTTCAGTTTGGAAGGCAAGTATAGAGTCCTTCCCGTTTGTAAGGCAATCACAGAAGTCCTTTCAGTTTAAAAGGCAAGCAAGTAAGTGCAAAGCAGGTGGGACGCTGCTTGTGGTCATAGACGTATGTCCTGCCTTACAGTATAGAGCTAGTTCCTCTTAAGTACCTCGGTGCGCGGGGAACAGCGACGTTTTTCACTGACAAAATTAAAAAGGGATGTCCAATGAGTGGTTCACAAATATTTTTAATGACATGATGATACCAGGATTAAACCCAAAGCCAGTCCCTCTTAAGTACCTTAGTCCCCCAAAAACGCAAAATACCCAAGTAATAGTTTTAAACTGAAATGTCGGTAAAAAGTATAGTTATAGATTTAATCTGACCTATAACTTGGTTTCTTTAATTTCTTACTTGTTGGTTGTGATTTAAGTATGGTCTAATGGGTTTGAGTACTGGATAATTGTTTGGGTGAGTAGATTTATGAATATAATGTTGAAATTGAAGAAGTGAGGTGTTGTCCTCAAGACCTGTATAGACATAAGACCGGTATTTTGTTCATAGCTCTTTCCATAGAACTCTTTTTTAAATGATTCTTGTTTTTTGGAAGCTAGACTCATTTTCCTTCAGTTTTGTGCACAAATCTCATGGAATTTGACTGGGTATGGATAATTTAAAAGGTGTCATAAGTTGGAAGACAGTTTGTTGTCCTGTTTTGATCTCTGTGTCTTCTTTCAATCAAAACCTTATGTACAAATTCGATTTCTAAAATCTGGGCATAGTTTTAAAAAAACTAGACTTTCAGGACTTCCATTTAAACATATCATTTGCATGATTTCGTTGAGTTATGACCCACTGAATTAATTTCCAAAGTTACAGTTTTCTGATTGTCAAAACCATACTTTTAGCTTGACCTTGTATCTTCTTTCAGTTATATCCTTTTGTACAAATTATATTCTGGAAAACCAGATATATGTATGAAAACTAAACTTGTTCTTTTTAAATTTGAACCCAAATTTCATTGGATTTCACTGAGTATTGATATTTCAAAATGTGTTCTTTAATTGAGGGACAATAATTGTCCTGTTTACGAACATCAGTGTCTTCATTTGTTGAATTATACTAATTGAAGGACTATTTCATAAAATGAAAAATTTATTCATTAACTAGACAACCTACTACTTCCAAATATTGGTCATTTACTCAAATCTAACTTTGTTTGGTATTTTATTAAGAGAACCAAAGTGAATGTACGTCTGCTATAGATCTTATGGGTGCTCGTGTCTATTCCCAGGTTCTTTTGTTGACCTTGGTAACCTGAGGTTGCCAGGATAAACGTATGTTAAGTTATCTCTTATCATATGTTGTTGTTTTTAGAATAGAAAGAGAACTGGTCGCTTTGTTTGATGCATTCTTCTGATTGTAACCATGAAGGTCCATTGAATATGATATGTAAATGTGAAAGAAGCATGCACTATCATTTCAGTATAAAGCTAAGTAATTGTTGCTATCTGAGAAATTTAACCGAATTAGCCTTGTATGTCATAGACTTTTGAATTGTGTTTTGTTTAAGATGGTAGTAAAAATGGATAGACATGCACATTATTTTCTATTTCTCTCGTTGAATCTAATAAGATTGATTGTTGTTATAAAGTTTCATCCTTTGTGCGGTTTTGACTTGTTAGGTGGAATGCGGTAAAACCATGTACACTAAAAGTGAACAAATCCTTCCCTCTTATTCGGTTTTGTTTTTGTTTTAATTCTTTATTTTTGCATGACCCTTTTATCTGCTAAATTGAATGTATAAGATGTTATTAATTCCAATCTATATTTCAAAATGTTAAGTATAATTAATAAACTTCTTAAGCCTTTCATATATACATGCACGTAACTGCTCTGTCCTGCAACAATATTCCTACAGTTAGGTATTATTTGTTGTTTGTTTTTGGACTCTGATCGAATTCTTCTCGGCCTGTTTGAAGCCGCATGAACAAAGTCTATAATTTAGCTTTTGTTTTTCTTTACATAATCTAACCTATGGTGCATGTGATATACCTATTATGGCCTTGTACACTAGGATTTTTCATATTATAGATGAGCTACCACTAAGATCAAATATCTATCCATGTTTGTGTTTTCTCAACGCTTTCCTATTTTTACATTAAGTCAAACTGACTTCCATGCATGAGAATCTTTTAATCTTCCTTAGTGATGTCTTGGGGTGTGATAATTGATGCAAGATTGGGAAGGTTTAATTTGTTTGGTTGTACATGTAAATCATTTAAGATGCATTGTTGTATGTTCTTGGTTTCAAGTCAGAGAATCATCAATGGCCCAAATTTATCATGTTCTTTAATAAGTTCAGGGAAATGGTTTAGTATATAGGTAAAGTAGAATCAAATTTCAAATAAACCTTGTTGAGGAGGATATTACATGCCATAGTTTGTAAATGGTAACGAGCTTGTTAATTACTTGATTTATATTGTTAATGGAAAAGAATGAATGCATGCAAATACATGACTTGTACCTGATTGATTCTTTTTAATATTATTTAAGAGGACCGCATGATGCTTGTTTGTTCTTGAACTAGTTGATGAGTTCATAAGACTTTTATTTTGAGAATGTGAACCTCATAAGATGTTTGGGACATCTAATTAAATCAGATTAGCAGTTGTGTAGTATGATGTAATGTGGTGTCGGTTGACTCACTATTTATTATAACATTCCTCTGAACTGCT
This sequence comes from Sophora flavescens, assembly GCA_030762895.1. NCBI lineage: Eukaryota > Viridiplantae > Streptophyta > Magnoliopsida > Fabales > Fabaceae > Sophora > Sophora flavescens. The sequence goes on from CM061064.1 coordinate 191,936,128, forward strand.
TTGTTACCTATTTTGAAAAGAGAAATTGTTCTAGGCTTCCAGATTTGTAAATGGATCTTTGCATGTTGTAACTACATAGTGGGTATGTTTTTGATTGCATGTTCACTAGTGTCTTCATTTGTTGAGCTGCACAAATTGAAGGACTAATTTTAATTATATTCATAAACTAGATAAACTATGCTTTTCAAAGAATGGTTTACTCAAATCTGAATGTTGTGTTCAAAACCGAATAATTCCAGTAAAGGTTTTCTTATAACCGAGTTTTAGAAAAAGCTTTTCAAGTTTAATTTATATATTCACTGAAAAAGGATATTTGGAGAATTTAAAGCAATATTTTTGCTCTATCTTGGGTATTATGGGATGCTCAAGCTAGACTTATGTTTATAACATGTCCATATCTTGATATGCTACCATAGCATTATGTGTGTCATTTCTTGATCGTGTTCGACATAGATGATTGATAAGAATCATTGGCATGCATCAATTATTAGATTGTGCACATGAATAGGTACCAATAAGTTATTCCATGTGTGTCACATCCTTTCGTACATAACCATATATGTGTTTGATACATTTTTCTAAATTAGTGAAATCTAAAAAGATTGGTCTAATAAGTACTACTACTATTTGAATATGATTGTATGCTATAGTTTTATTATTATTGTTGTCATAAAGTTTATGTCCGCTTGCTATTGATTGGGATATTTGTCATGCATGATAAAGCAAACCTAATAGCAGTGATAACCAAATAGTTAAAGATCACGACTTGTCATCGAAACCTCTTAGACCTGTGTTGATCAGAGTTCGCAGCGGAAGTACGATGGTGATCTTGCATTATAAGCAGGATGATTGAGCATTAAGGAGTAGAGCAATTTTGAGGGCAAAATTATTTAAAAGGAGGAGAGTAATGTAACATCCCAAAATTTCCTTCTTTGGCTAAATAGTATTATCCAATAAATAGAATGAGCCTATCTTTAAGGGAGAAGTGTTCGAAGGGTAGCTAATAATAAATGTTTTAGATTTGTTAAGAAAAAAAATGTTTAGAATTACGATAGGGGTGCATTTAGTGGTTGAAGAGGTGTAGATAGTGAGTTGAGTTTTAACTTTTATTAAATAAAAGATAAAGAAAATAAGAAAAAAAGAAGAAGAAGAATAAGAGAATGGATAAGAGAAGGGGGAGAATGTACAGAATAGCAGAAAAAGAAAGGAAAAGAGAAAGAAAGAGAAGGGAGAGGAAGAAGAAAGAAGAATGGAGAAAAGAGATAAAGGGATATAGCAATGAGAAGAAGATGGGGGTTGGAGATCCTAGAGCAAGCTTGCAGAACCAAGAGAAAGAAACGGAAGAGAAGAAGGAGGAGAGAAAATTAAGGTTCAACCAAAAAGGGAGATCCACACAAACAACCTTCAATCCACTATATAGTCATGTGAGTTTCCTTAGTTAGTGCTTGGTAACCATAAATCCAAGTTTAGGAATTTTAAATTCGATTTTCTTGTTTGATTTCAGAATCGCATGTTGATTATATGGTTTTAAATGAATGCAGAATGGTGATCTGATAAAAGTCCTAAAAGAAGCTGCTGATCTGATAAACCCGTATAACCATATGTGTAATATTTTACTTGTAACTATTTCTATTGTGCTCTGTTTGGTATGATTCTTATTTTGTTAGAAATTAGACTCGAAATAATACACTTTAGACACTGATTTTTCTGTTTTTCATTGAGTACTGATGGAGTAAAACCTGTTACAAGTTAGGGTATTTCAGCTATCCTGTTGTCTGAGTGCAGAGGCTTTCCTATCAAAACTGTAATTTTTGGAAGTCTGTTTTCCAAGAGTAAAATTTTATTCATAAACTAGACTTGTTTAGATTTCCATGGAGGGGTCGTTTGTCCAAATCCGACTTCGTTTATTATTTTAATAAAATCATAGAAGTTAACTGAAAACTGCTGAAATTCTGCATATGTTGTTGATGCATTATCCCTTGTTGAATACTTGATTGAGAGATTATATATTGTTCATGTGAATGGTTTATAAGTTTTGCTTTAGGTCATTATTTTTTAAGCTATAAATTTATATGTGAGTTAAGTTATTTAATATTATGAAGAAATGAATGTGAAACACCATTTGGCATCCAAAGGTAGTAACCATGCTAATTCTACTCTTGAATCGAATTAGAATGGTTATCAATGACATTTCAGATGTCAAGTACATAAGTCCTTTCAGTTTGGAAGGCAAGTATAGAGTCCTTCCCGTTTGGAAGGCAATCACAGAAGTCCTTTCAGCATTTCAGATGTCAAGTACATAAGTCCTTTCAGTTTGGAAGGCAAGTATAGAGTCCTTCCCGTTTGGAAGGCAATCACAGAAGTCCTTTCAGTTTGGAAGGGAAGCAAGTAAGTACAAAGCAAGTGGGACACCGCTTGTGGTCACAGACGTATGTCCTGCCATACAGTATAGAGCTAGTTCCTCTTAAGTACCTCGGTGCGTGGGGAATAAAGATGTTTTTCACTGACAAAATTCAAAAGGGATGTCCAAATGAGCGGTTCACAAATATTTTGAATGACATGATGATACTAGGATTAAACCCAAAGCTAGTCCCTCTTAAGTACCTTGGTGCGTGGGACTGAGTGCTCTGTTTGCCGGGAATTCACTGAGATTTCATATCTCACCCATCACCCTTTTTGTTTCAGGTTAATCCCTCCTATGTTGGAGACTGTGAAGTATCCCCGGAAATACTTGGCAGTTGTTCCAATATAAGTTGTTTCTGTTATTGAAGACGTTGCCGAATCGGAGTCAAGTGTCATATTGTCATTGTTTAGTCTCTAAGTATGCTTTTGAAAATGTATGATATATATATATATATATATATATATATATATATATGAGATGTTTAGCAAAAACCTAATTTCAGTGTATCTTATGTTTTGTATCTAGTAATATCTTAATGTACTTTGGGGTATTACATCTATCATATTATTTTTTATATTTTCAACCTACTTTGACTAATCAAGGATGAATGCACTCATACTTCCTCACTTTACACTTTTATTCACTTTAGAGGAGTCTGATTCAATATCAGATGTGATGTGAAAATTTTTTTTGCCTAGTATGAATTATTTATACCTCAATAAGGAAAGGGAAAAAAATTGATCTTGGGAAAATTATTTATTCCATGGAAATAAAAAAAATTATAAACTTAATTACTATACTATTATAGAGAGTAAATAAACTTATTTTAAAGACGCTAATTAATAATAATAATCTATACTATAGATTATTTCATTTTAGTTTTTTTTTAATTGAAAATGACTAATAAAAAATTTAAATTTAATTGATTTAATTATAAATATGATTAGATAATTAATGTTAAATTCTTATAATTATAATTATAACTAATTTTAATGTTATTATAATAATTTATATTTATAATTATCTCCAATAAAAAATAATTTTGTGTCGATTTTAAAAATATCATTAATTGATTTGTGACCTCGAGTTTTATTTCTAGATTTGAGTTAAATAATGTTTTGCTTATAGGTTGACACATGGAATAAAATTCAATGAGATTATTCCTAAAATATATAAAATAATTTTGTGCCCATTTTAAAAAATATCACTAATTGATATGTTACCTAAAAAAATTTAAAAAATAAATAAATAATTGATTTGTCACATTGATCAGTTTTATTTCTAGATTTTAATTAAATGATGTTTTACGTAGAAGTTGGCACATGGAATAACATTCAATGAGATTATTCATAAATGTTTATAGTATAGATAATAGGAGTTAGGTAGAAGGATAAATTAATATATGGTATGTTGAAATACCGATAAATAAAGGTATTTATCCCATGTTATATATAAGTTCATGTTATATTATCTTTTATTTGTTTTGGGATATTTTAGGTAGAAAATCTCATGTTATATGATAAGATATGTTTTTATTTAATTTCACCCTAAAATTAGATTCAATCACAATAATATTTTATTTTTTTCATAAAAAATATTTATTTTTAATTTATTATTTATATTAAACTTAATTGAAACAATATATGCATTTTAAACAATTAGTATAATCATTACTACTTTATATGAATGTAATTATCAAGAAATCAAATGAATATATACTTATTCATATAGAATCAATATAATGGTTTTAATCCAGTCAAAAAAATATCTAATGGTTTTATTTTATATAAATGAGATAAATTAAATATTATATTTATTTAGATGCAATTGATCTAAATTTAGAATGTTTCATTAACCATTTAGTAAACTAATACATACAATAGTCATATAATTAATAATTTTATTTGAAAATAAAGTAACCCCATTCAAAAAAATTCAATTCAGTCTACATTTTATTTTATTTTTAATATGATCTACATTCTAATATAATATAGTTTCAAACTTTGAAATCATAATTTTTTTTATTTAATTTATTTATTAGTTAATTAAATTTAATAATATTTGATATGACGTAGAAAAATTACTAAACCTAAAAATATATAAATTAATTTAAAAAGTTATAATTTAAAAATATTAAAATATGTACCGTTAAATAAATGTGTATAACAATTCCGTATAATGTGTTTTTTATCCTCGAATTTGTGTGCGAGATGAATCAATTTTTTTATAATTGTTAGTAGATGATTTCTAATTTATTTTTTAAAAAAATATTATATGTTTGAAATGTAAAATATTTTATAAAAATATTAATAAGCAATATATATCATGTGCATGGCGTCACCATGCTAGTATAAATACAACTAGATAACGAGTATCTAACAACCAAAAATGAGAGTGACAAAATAAAACTAAACAAACGGATGTGATGGATTACATGGAATTGGGGTAACTAGGTGTATTTCTAACAATGTGGTTAGTTAAGGTGGGTTGATATCTCAATACACTTTAATTAATCAAAGGTGGATACACCCTTAAGTTTTCACTTTATAATTTTTGTAAAATAACACTTGCTCATATATCTGAAATACCTCTATTATTGAATGATTATTGAATTAAGATTACAATGTGAGATCACTCCTATTTATAGAGCGCTCACCAACTGTTTGATATAAGTACATAACAGAACTTATCTGATAGGACTTATCCAATAGGGTAACAGACTAACAGCTGATAACAGTTTCTGTTATCAATATAACTAACTTTTAATTTCTAAACTCCCCCTCAAGTTGGAGCTTGAAGATCCTTAATGCCCAACTTGCCAAGAAGTAATTCAAATCTGTCTCTACCTGAGGCTTAGTAAAAATGTCTGCTACTTGCTCTTTGGTTCCAATCTTTTCGGGTGCTATTTCTCCGGATTGAACTATTTCCCTCACAAAGTAACAGTCCATCTCAACGTGCTTTGATCTTTCATGGAAGACCGGATTCGCAGCAATGTGGAGTGCTACTTGATTATCACAGTGAATAGTAGTTGCTGAACTTTGATTGACACACAACTCTTCTAAAATCCAACGCAACCAAATGAGCTCACTGCCTGTGGAAGCCATCGATCTGTATTCAGCCTCAGCGGAAGATTTGGCAACCACTACTTACTCTTGGTTCTCCAAGATATGGGTGCTGCTCCTAGAGTAATAAGATAACCTGTGCAGAATCGTCGGGTAAAGGGACATCCTCCCTAATCCGCATCACAATAAGCCTCTAGAATGAGATCATTGCAGCTAGGCAAGAAAATTCCTTGCACTGGTGTAGTTTTTAGGTACCTTAGGACTTGGTATGTAGCATCCATATGTACCTACTTGGGTGCTGTCATAAACTAACACAGTATTGACCGCATACGTGATATCTGGTCTCGTAACTGTAAGGTACAAGAGTCTCCCTAACAGCCTTTGATACCGAGCAGGGTTGCCATCCGGGTCTCCATCACGAACATGCAGGTTGCAGTTCTGCTCCATTGGGAACTTGCTAGGCCTGCAATGTTGCATCTTCGTCTCATGTAGAATATCTAGAACATATTTCCGTTGGCTAAGAACTATCCCCTTTGGTGATTGAGCCACCTCAATACCTAGAAAGTACTTTAGTGGTCCCAAATCCTTGATGCTGAATAATTTGTCAAGGTAGTCTTTCACCCATTGCATCGATTCTATGTTGTTTCTAGCCAGTATTACATCATCAACATAGATCAATGCGGTGAGAAACACTTGGCCTCTTTTGAAGATGAAGAGGGAATGATCTACTCGAGATTAATTAAAACCGAGCTGAATAAGGGCACTAGTGAATTTGTGATACCAATTCCTAGAGGCCTACAGCAATCCATAAAGGGACTTCTTGAGTTTGCAAACACGAGTGACTCCCTTCTTTGCGAATCCTTGAGGAATCTTCATGTAGATTTCCTCATCCAAGTCTCCATGTAAAAATGCGTTGTTAACATCTAGTTGATGAACTAACCAACCCTTTGATGCTGCTATGGATAGAAGACATCTTACAGTTACAAGCTTGGCCACTGGGGCAAAAGTTTCATGATAGTCTTCTCCCTCAATTTATGTAAACCCCCTTCCCACTAGTCGAGCTTTATAGCGTTCAACTTCACCCTTTGGTTTGAACTTCACTTTGTAGATCCATTTTGAATCCACTGTGTTCTTTCCAGGTGGCAATTGAGTGAGACTCCAAGTGTCATTTTTCTCCAAAGCCTCAATCTCCCTCTTCATGGCTTCTCTCCAATGATGATGTTTTACAGCCTGAATAAAAGATTTAGGCTCATTCTATGAAGAAATGGCCACTAGGTAAGCTGAATGGGAGTTAGAGAAATTATTATATGATAAGTAATCTGACAAGGGGTACATCACAGTGTTACCAAAAGAGTTATTAGGCAAATGAGTTATTATATTGTTTTCTCCTCGGGTTCATTGGATTGCTCATCCTCAATCTTTTGGCTAATCATTTGCCTCTTAGAAGCAATATCATCTGTTGTGTCATCACAACACACAATCTCTGGTTGCTGTCTTTTGTAGTTTATGTGATCATTTCCTTTGAAAGGCAATTCATTTTCAAAGAACATAATATCTCTAGAAACAAAAATATCCTTAGTCTCTATGTCATACACCTTATACCCCTTTTGTCCTAAAGGATAGCCTAGGAAAACACATGCTCTCCCCCTTTCATCAAACTTCCCTTCCTTTCGGGTTTTCAAGGCATAAACAAGACAGCCAAACACCTTTAGGTGGCTATAACTAGGTTTCTTGCCAAACATTATTTCATAGGGAATTTTGTAGTTAATCACTTTTGAGGGAAATCTGTTAATTATAATAATTACTGTAAGAACACATTCCCCCCAAAATCTAATAGGTAAGCCTGAGTGGAATCTTAGTGCTCGAGAAACCTCTAGAATGTGCCTATGTTGTCGTTCCATACCCCATTTTTTGGGATGTGTAAGTGCATGACAATTGCATTATCATTCCTTTACTTTCATAAAAGTGTTGCATGTGACTTGATGTGAACTCTAGCCCATTATCTGTCCTAACATGTTTAATCCTTTTCCCAAATTGTGTTTCAACCATACATATAAACATAGGCAAGTATCTCTCTACTTCTGACTTGTGTTTCATTAGATACACCCAAGTGCCTCTACTAAAATCATCAACAATTAAAAGGAAATAATGTGCTCCAGTAGTAGATGGTGTATTATAACGATCCCAAATGTCACAATGAATCAAATCAAAGCATGTTTCAGATATTATTGAACTAATAGGAAAAGGGTAATCTACTTTGTTTATCCCTAATACATGAATCACATGGTAACCTATTCTGATTTTTAGTAATATCTATACCTATTGACCTTATTTTGTCTTCTGAGGTGTGACCAAGACGTGCATGCCACAAGGCTGCCTGATCTAATTTGCTGACCTTCATTGCCACTCCTGTGTGAGTAGTTGGCTCGAGAAGGTACAGGCCATCCTGGTGTGTACCCATCCCAATCAGGCTCCTCGAATGCAAGTCCTGTATCACACAAAAATCAGCTAAAAAAGTAATAGCACAATTGTTTTCTCTTGTCAATTTACTAATTAAAAGTAAATTACAACGAAAACTAGGGATATGTAAAATAGTATTCAACTTTATCCCATTAGATAGAGTGGCCTTCCCTGTTCCCTTCACTGGCACATATGCACCATTTGGAATTTGAACAGGATTCTGATTAGAGAATTCCCTTTTCCTAAGTAAATCATCATTGTATGTAATATGCTCTGTAGCTCCTGAATCAATGATCCAGGGCTAACTGAACACAGTTATCTGCCATGTTTACCACTGGTTTTGGTTACTGCTTTCCCTGAACAGATTCTGCATCACCTCTCAGCTATTGGAGCAATTTTTCATATTGATGCAGTGATAAGCATGGTACAGGACTGTCTTTTGTGCCTACTTGTCCTGCCTTGTAATTTCCCTTTTTGGCATTCCATGTTCCTTTTGCATGTCTGTTTGGTTTCTTCCAGTCTGTTGGATATCCAACAATTTAAGAGCATTCTTCTTTAATGTGTCCCACCTTTTGACAATGCTCACATCTTGGTCTTTCCTTCTTGATGGTAGCTTTATTGTCACTGCCTTTGTATCGAGTGTTGCTTGCTTGGAATGCTGTTGTTTCAGTCACTGATTTGTGCAGGGCTGAAATTAACCTCTGTTGCTCATCCTCAGCCACAAGGTGGTATGCTTGTCCGAGAGAGAGGGTGGGAGTCATGATCAAGATTTGAGTCTTGACAGTAGCAAAAACCTCCTCTAATCCCATAAGGAAGTCATATAATTGCTCCCTTTCTTTCATCTGGATTAGGCGTTTCTGCAAATCACATGTGCAGCCTCCACAGGAACAATTGGGCCAAGGTGCAATAGATTGTGCTTCATCCCATAGGCCCTTGAGCTTGGTGTAGTATGTTGGAACAGACAACTTCTCTTGCCTAAGCAAAGACACTGCTCTTCGAAGCTCATACATTCTTGGTGCACTTTCTTTGCCAAACCTTTCTTTAACTTCCAACCCAGATTTCTTGGGCTGTGATTGCATATCTCAGACTACTTCTAACCTATTTATCCATGCCACTCTTGAGCCACCCCTTCACCATGGCATTGTACCGCATCCAATGAGCAAGATAGGGAGAATCTGTCGGAGGCATAGGGATTGACCCATCTACAAATCGTATCTTGTTCTTCGCGTACAATGCATTGCTCATGTCAGTGACCCACTCCCCATAGTTTCAATCATGAAGGGGTTCACTGACAAAAAATTGTCCAGGGTGATCCGAGGCATGAATGTAATAGGGAGACATAAGATCAATATGATTTTCATTACCTGAGAATCTTTCATCATGGTTCTGTTTCTTGTTTGGTGAAAGAGTCGAATCATCTTTCCTTTTGCTCTGTGAAGACGTTGATTCATCTTCTGTATGAATCTTGTTCTCTGCATTGATGGCCATATTGATTCAGAGAGCTTCAAGCGAAAGAAAAGGACTCCTAGATCTTTTGGCTCTTTGATACCATGTAAAATAACACTTGCTCATATATCTGAAATACCTCTACTATTGAATGATTATTAAATTAAGATTACAATGTGAGATCACTCCTATTTATAGAGCGCTCACCAACTGTTTGATATAAGTACATAACAGAACTGATCCAATAGGGTAACAGACTAACAGCTGATAACAGTTTGTTATCAGTATAACTAACTTTTAATTTCTACAATTTTTTCTCATATTAAAGAAGCTTTATCCATCATTTTGAGGTTATGAGGTTTGAAGTTGCAATGAAAACCCGGCTACCAAGTTATGCATTGTATGGTGAAGGTTTGGAGTCCTTCGTTTTTACCTAATACGTAGCAAATTGAACTAACAAGGGGTTATTTGCAATAGAAATGATAAATATTGGTGCGAAAGTTTTCTCACTATGCGAGCGAATCACAAATTATTGATCATGCATGTATTTATCCTTTTTTTTTGTTCCAAAAAAGTTGATGAACCAATAGTACATGTTTCGTACTATGTCGTTTCGTACGAAGGAGCTAGTCTCTATTTGCAAACTCAGTAAAATCGACAAAATCAGTCCTTCCGTACATAACCAATCAACTTGTAATACGGATCGATTTTGCATAATTTGATAAATTAGAGGACTAAATGTGCAATGAAATTTTTGAAGGACTAAAATGGCACAATTATAAAAATTTGAGGGACAAAAAGTGCAATTAAACCTTTAACATATAGAGAATATATGTTTTATTTATGAGCATATAGGAATATGTTAAACTTACTCGCCATGCATGATGTATTTAATTTATCCAACTTTCCAATGTAATTGAAACAAAGAATTTGTGGTGAGTTTCCTACTGAGTGCATGCTTGAGTGACAAAATTTGCAAGTAATGTCTCTACTTTCAAGGGAATGTGGGGAAAATGTACAATAGAAATGATTTTTGAACATAAAAATGGGACAACAATTTTCGACAACAATTTGAATGATTAACGCAGTTCAAATACGTGGTTAATACGTTCGGTGGACGGTTAATGGATATAACAAGGTGTCGCAACTCATTAACCATCCACTGAACGTAACTAACCACGAATTTGAATGCTGTTAACCATGATTTTCAAGTGTTCAAATAAACATAACCCCATGTATAAGTTTATCCATTCCTTTGTAATTTAACGAGAAAAGACAATTAATGCCAGCAACTGATAGCCTATTTGTTTTAAATTTTTTCTACCGCAAAGTTCCATTTAAAACTGCGTTAATCCAAAGTTATAACACGAATCTTTAAAAAAAGGTGCATTGAGAAGCTGCATTTCTTCGTTACGTCATAAAAAAAAATTAAAACTAACAACATTAAGCCAAAATACATGATAGAAATATACTTGACGTCATGAATTTGATTTCTATCATGTAATTCTTCCTTGTCTAAATAATCAAATATTTGACATTTTTCACTTCAAAAAGTTTCTTAAAAATAAAGAAAAAACAAACAGTTGGATTGCAATGGACAAACTTTACTTCTCTAAGAGTAAAGATATTTCGACACACAATTTGGACACTTTGTATAGACACCGTAGAACTTATGAGTGTCTTGGGAGTGATGAAATATATGGTGAGAGAGAAAAAACAATAAATAAGTGGGAATGAGTACTTTTATACAGCGTTGGACATCATTTTTATGTCCAAATATCATTACTCCTTCTCTAAAGCACACATGTACGAAGTCTCTAAAGTTGAAGAAGTGTTGAGTATCCTAAACTCAACCTAATAACAGTGTACAATGATTTTTGTGTTGTTTTGTTACTGCTATGTAATATTGTTTAGACTTCCACATAAACCTGTAATTAGAATCATCCTAGCTAGTATCAATTCCATGCTCTCATTGATCAGCGCATGTTATAGATTAGAAGGTTCAATTTAAAAGTATTAGTTTTATTAACGTGACAGCTTTATAAATTGTATTCCAACAAACATAGACACGGAAAGGGAACGATCCAAGGTGCTCATCATTTATCATACTCCACCACCTTGTCATAACAATGTATTACTAGCTTATGCTCTAAAAGTAGAATAAGTTGTCTACATAGTGAACACAATGATGTGATCATGGACATACAAGCTCAAGGGGTCCCACAAGTTGAAGGCACTCAAGGACCGAAGACCCGAGCAAGACAAAGAGTCCTTCAAGTTTGTAGGATCTTTTGTAATAAAAGTAGATTGTATGATATATGTAATATTTAATGTAGAATAAGAATCATGTAATAAAAGTACATTTTTACAATAAGCACTTTAGGACTAGTTATTAGGCATAGGAAGTTCGGTCAATTGGGCCAATTGGGCTAACATAGCACATGAGTAGGAAACATTGGGACAAAATCAAAGCCCGCACTTGGGTTTAGGAGCAGGAGGTGCCAATTTGGTCACAAAAGGTAGCTTCATGTCATCATCTATAAAAGGACCTCATGTACTCATTTCTTCAATCAATGGATCATTGTGTAGTTTTCTCATTTTGAGAATTGTGAGAGAGTTGAGAGTCTCTTCTTGAGAGGTTCTTTAGTTGAACCTTGATTCTCATCTAAAGTTCCAATAATCTAGTGGCGAATCTTCCCCGAGGCTTGTTATCATCCAATCCTCTTAGAGAATTGAATGTGGCACCTCTTCTTTAAATCCTATTCCTTTTCCATTTTCTAGTTTCAATTTCATGCTTATCATTTTAGAGTAGTTTATACAATTGTGCTTTTCTACTCTTTTTGGTTTCCTTGATTCTCACTTGAGAATCAAGTTTATGATCTTGTTCTTGATCTATATGTGTTTGATCTTGCATTTTCAATAATCAAATTCAAAGAAAGATCCTAAAAACTATGTTGATCTACCTTAGATCACATCACACAATAAAATGAATCCGAATGTTTCAGTTTTGAATCTTGTCTGGGTTTACTAATGTTGTGTAACACGAATTTGAATTCGTAATTTTTGCACGATAGCACTGTGGAGTGTGCTTTTTGTCTCTCTTTTTTTTAGGCTTAATGAATTTTTTGGTCCCTAAAAATATGGTCACTTTTGGTTTTCGTCCATGCGTTTTTTTCCTTTGTATTCGATCCTTTTAACTTTTTAAGTTTTGCATTTAACACTACAAAAAAAAACCTATTTAGCGACCGAAGATTTCGGTCGCTAAACATGATAATTCGATTGCTATACTGTATAGCGACCGAATTAGCGACCGAATTAAGGGGGTAGCAGAAACCCTGGTCGCTAAATGTTTAGCGACCGAAATTATATTTCGGTCGCAAATCTGCGACCGATATTTCGGTTGCAAAAGTATATATTTCGGTCGCCGTATAGTTGGTCGCATACCAGCTCGCCTAATTTGGTGACCGATATTCGGTCGCTATTTCGGTCGCAAAATTTTGATTTTTTTTCCTGTAACGATCCTGCCGACCAAATATAGTTTTTCAACTATTACCCCATTGATTTTTAATTTCTGATATAAACAAAATACACCAATATTTTTTTAAATAAATAGAAAACATAAATATGATGTACTAACGATCCAAAACACCACAGTCAATATGATCAAGAAAACATATACATTAATTAACGCAAGTTTAATAATGGTTTATAAAAAAAAGTTTAATAAGTATTAATTAACGATCAAAACATAAAAATACACCACAGTCAATAAGTACTAATCAAAATATCAAAACTCATCAATCTTCCAAAGGGATGAACATGTAGAAACGAGAACCCCCAAGGTACTTAAACTTTGTCAATGCACCAGTGGACAACAAATACAACTCCCTGATACCATTTGTATCTGTGGCAAAATATGGGTGATCCTCATGGATTACTATATTCCCATTGAACAGATTTCCGCTTTTGTCTTCAATAGTCACAACACGCGGTATTTGTTGTCCCCAACGACGGTAGAATGATCGCGGGATTGAAATCAAATCCTGCAAATACACAAGAACAATTTAGTAAATGATTAGTTTATGCCTTAACCATCATTACGTGAATCCGATCGTTATTCTTAAGTTGATGAGATACTGTACCTGGTCTATATGGATGGCTGTCTCAAAACATTTAGTCGGGTCCATTTTCTGATAAAACGATAAGGAAAACAAGTCATATGTCTAAACTTCATCAAGTGATAATAAGAAAAGATGGAAAGATCCATGTAGCATACTATCATGTTAAAATAGAACAAAGAAATGCAACTTCACATGCAACTTTACATATTAGCAAACATAGTAGTTTTCGGAAAGCGGATGCTTTTACGTCGTTTTGAAGGATGGTCATAGAGAGGACTTTTCCTACCGGAAGTGCCTAGATAACCTAGTAAGGATGGTCATCAACAACTATTTCTGGAAAGCTCCATTTCCTAATAAAACAAATGAGTAAAAACCAGAGTTGTTTTCATAATATTGTGTACAAAGCTGCTTTCTAATGTGAATAATGTTTTAATGATGACGGCCCGTCATGCATGTGCCTGGCAAACTGTGCCTAGCCCTTCATTTTATCTAACCCTATACTTAATCCTTCATTATCTAAGAGACTCGCTTTTGTTGGCTTCAAGAAGAGACTTTCTAATTAAGCTCATGGACTTTAAATTAGTAAATGAATATTAACAACAACAAAGTTATGCCATTTACTGAACTAATAACACTTTATCAATTCATTCCAATGCTTATAATGTAAATATATACAAATATGATTCCATAATCATTTCCAAACAAGTTATCAATAAATACATATCAAATTATTCTAATTACATTGATTCATTGTTATTGAAAGATTTTTATTTTAAAGAGAATAAACTATTCTTCATAGCAATCCAAATGTATGAACATGCTCGGATATAAGTACTAGCCTTCAATAAATTTACATCATCAAACAGAAAAAGAGATAAGTAGAATTACCAAATGAATCCGATTCAAAATGAGTGAAAAGCTCTCTTGGAATTACAGGCTACAATAATGTTTTTAGATCATTTCATACTCCAACAAAGAATATTTTTTTGTTTACAAAGAAGTGAACAAGAACTTGAAATCCCTAAAACCCTCTTTTGAAATTTTTGAAACAGATTCAGACAAGAACCAACAAATTCATGGATTCCAAACGAATCAAAATACAATACAATCGAATGCATACACGTACAATACGATATGAAATTATTCAAGTAAACAATGCATCACAGAGGCTATAGATCATACTATTGTGAGATATTCAAAGACATAAATTCAGCCAAGATATGGAAAGATAAACAGATTGTGGTCGATGCAGTCCGCAATCACGGTCCGATGCGGTTTCGGTGGCCACCGCATGGCCGAGATGTTGCGGCCGCATCACGTGATGCAGTCCACAATTTAAAACCTTGATCTTCACACTCATTCTCACTCTACCAATTTCCCAATACAAATATTAAAATTTATAAATCACAAAACTTTACTTGACAAATTTCTTCATTTTTCATTTAGTTAAAAACCCATTAATCTTATTCGGCATGTGTATACTATTGTAATCAGGTATCGACTTAAATAAACATAAAATGTTGTTTGTACAACATAAGCATGTTTAGTGATCTTATTTTATTGCTATAACAATTAAGACATTTTAATTGTAGAATTTGTAGGCTAGTTAAAGTTAGTATGACAATGAGACTGAGTAACATGACTTCCCCTTTTTCAAACTTAAAAGATTGATGGACATAGGAAAAAAAAAGGAAATCTTGGAATCATATCCTATTAAGGCACAATTTTAGAATGGAATCAACCAAATAAGATACCATCAAAAATAAAATTTCCACCATCAATAAATGCATATTTCCCTATATGAATCCTGGTTGCTAATAAAACCATTTTGGCCAGATGACTACGTAAAAGTCTTGAACTGAGAAGTGTTGTAAGACCAAAAAAGTCAGCAAATTTATTTCTATGTTGCATTAAGAAAACATATTATTAACCATAAAAATAAGGTACACTCAAATACAATGAAATAGACCATGGTCATTTCATGTGCTTTCTGAAATCATCAATCACCAAAAAGAAGTGATTCAGAAACTGAAGAACCATGGGTGAATAGCCTATCAATAGAATGGTTTAAATTACTTACATAAAGTTATAGACTTCAAGTAACAAATGTTAAATTAAATTAATAGATAAAGCTTGATAACCATATATACCCCTCATATTCGCAACCGTGCAACAATTAATCTTATGACTTCTCTCACAAAACGAAACAAAAAAATGAGATGGGTAATAAATAGGAAACAATTACCAATACTCAAGCAAAAAAATGTAATTGGCAAAGTAGCCACACTTACTCTCCTGTCAAAACTCTTTGCTCTCCCTATAATTTTACCTTCTCTTAAAAAACCCGTATCATATTCTTAATTTTCTAGTTCAAACAAATCTCACATATCTCATATCAAAACATATCTTCCACAAATCTCAGTATTAAATATAAGATATGAATCTATTAACAAGATTAATTACAAATTAATGTCTGTAATATCAGTCTCAATCTCTTTTATCCACAATTTATTGCCATTATCTCTACATCTCTACAACACATCTCAATTAATGTCACCCCTTCATATACCTTTACCAATTCCCCCAAACAAGTATTTATAACCCATAAGAATTAAACTTGACAAGTAACCACTAACCACCATAATTTTTTTTTATAAACAAGCAAGTCGTGTACATTAGAAACAATGGTAAGGTCTTATTTTAAACAAATCTCGCATCTCATATAATGACATCTATTATATGTATCTTAATATTCATTACATGATATAAATATATGAATGAAAATTTAAAACCACAGTAATTTTTAAATAGGAATTTACATCAACATTAATCACAACTTACATTAGAAACAATGGTAAGGTGTTCTACTCAATCACAGTCACCTATATCACAACTCACATGAAATACACAAGTAGCTCTTCTCAGTAGTAAGCAATAAAGAGAGCAATGAAACAATGAAGCAAAATAAAAAATTATACATAGAGAGTCCATGCATGGTTACCTCAAGGCAGAGCAGGGAATGCACAAAATGATGAGGAGAGAAGAGGGTAGGAGGAGCTCTGTGCGTGCGTGGTGACCGGAGAGCTGCGTATGGCGGCTTGAAACAGAGGGGGCGGAGTATGGCGGCCTGAAACAGAGGGGGGGGGGGGGATTAAAAACAGAGCAGGAAGAGGGGAAAGGAAGAGAGGAGAGGAAGAGGGAAGAGATGGAAGAAGAGGAGGAGGAGGACGGAGGCTTACCGGAGACGGCGGTGGTGGCGGTGCCCACTGCACGGTGGTGGCGGCCTGAACGCGAGGGAGAAGATCGAAGATGGGTGAGGGAGGAAGGAAGAGAAGGCAGAAATGAGGAAGAAGGGAAAGATTTCACGATTTTATGGATTTATAATTTAGCGACCGAAAATATCGGTCGCTAAATCGGTCGCCAATCACTTAAATAAAAAATGGTCGCTAAATTCGGTCGCGGGATGAGTTAATTTGAAATTTGAATTCATAAATTTAGCGACGGAGAACTCAATCGGTCGCTAACACGCGCGATTTTAATTTTTTTCGCGCCGTTTAGCGACCAAATTAATATCGGTCGCAACTGTAAATAAAATTTAACCGTTGCATTTAATTCGGTCGCTATTTCGGTCGCTAAGAATACATAAAATTTCTGACTTTCAACCGTTGCATTTAATTCGGTCGCTATTTCGGTCGCTAAGAAGGGATAAAATTACTGACTTTTAAGTTCCTTTATTTAGCGACGGAAATAGCGACCGATAACCCTGCTACGCTCTATTTCGGTCGCTATTTCGGTCGCAGTATTATCTCTAATCACTATTTCATGTAGATCCTACAATCGGTCGCTAGTTCGGTCGCAAAAAGCAACCGAAAAATTCGGTCACTATTTTCGATCGCTAAACAACCTTTTTTTTGTAGTGTAATGTCTGCCAAATAATTCTTTTAACAATTATATATATATATATATATATATATATATATATATATATATATGTATATATATATATATTAATATAATTATTTTTATTTTTATTACATATCTTCTTCTTCTTCCCCTTTCTTCAGATCCCCTATCTTCCCTCTATCTCCCAACCCTTTCTCCATCTCCTCCACCGTCACCACACAGAAAGGGTTCGTCTCATTGCTAGTATGACAATTTCTGCTCACCAAGTTGATTTCTTCAATCTCCGAATCCTCTTTCTTTTGGTCTTGCTCAAACTCCATAGAATCAGAACTTTCACTCTCACAATTAGGGTTTGTTTCATTGCTAGTATCACCATTTTCACTCACAAAGTTGATTTCTTCAATTCCCACATCCTCATCCTCCAAAGTCATGTTCTTCCTGTTTAGGTTCCGATTCAGGTTCCGGTTTCGGTTCGGGTTCCTTGGCATGGGAAGAAAACCCGGAATCAGGATCGTAATCGAAATTGATGAAATAATCGGTGAGGGCGAAGTGATTGTGGAAACAAACATAATAAAAGTTGAGATTAAAAACGATGGCAGCAAGATGGAAATATGGAAATAACGCTTTTCCAAATACACTCCATAATTCCTCATTGAAAATATGGAAATCGTAACCATCTTTCTGCTACCAATTTTAATCTCAACTTTACATTGTGTTAATTTCCACAATCACTTCACCCTTGCTGATTCTTTCATCAATTTCGATTACAATATCGATTTTGGGTCTTCTTCCCATGCTAAGGAACCTGAACCGAAACCGAAACCTGAACAGGAAGAACATGACCAAAAGAAGGAGGATGAGGATGTGGGAATTGATGAAATCAACTTAGTGAGAGAAAAATGGTGATACTAATAATGAGACAAACCCTAATTGTGAGTGAAAGTTCTGATTCGATGGTTAGAACAGGACCCAAAGAAAGAGGATTTGAGATTGAATGCTCTAGTTGGGTCAACAAACAGAATGAGTGTTCATGGAACATGCGATTTTAATCTAATGAATTAAAAAATATCATTTTTATCTTAAAATCTGTTAAATTTGTGCATATTAACAGGGAAGCAAATGAGGTTGTTGATACTCTTGCAAAGGAGGGGTCTCTCTCTGAGGGTAGATGGGTCATGTGGCAGTGAAATTTTGTGCTGGAAGTCTCATAGGTTTTGTGTTTAATATGTGAAAAAGAACCTGTGAAGCTCCTTCTGTGTAGGTGCAGGTGGAGATTGGATGCAATGTTATAGAATGTATTTAATGCAATCTTGGTATAATTTTGAAATTGTCACATGTTGAAAATGAAAAAGGTTAACTAATTTGTGATGAGGAATGGATGTGGTTGTGTATCGCTAGACTGTTTGCAGGAGTGCTACATGAGCTGATACACGGGAGCAGAAGCATGAAGATACCATATGGCTTTAATACAAGACTTGATACAGGAATTATTATTTGATTTTCTTTGGTGTTTTATGCTTTTGCAGTATTATATGGTGATGTAAAGTTTTGATTTTAACTAGTGCTCTAGTTTTGGTCCTAAGGTGGTTAAAAAGATTATTCTGCCTAAGGTGTTGAAATTTTGTCCAGGGTGTTGAACTTTTTTGTAATATATTGTAAGGGGATGTTTTTTAAGAACATTGATGTATTGTTTATATTCTAGCTCTAAGCACATGATAGAGTGTGTCCTCTTCAACCCTTCCTAGAAGGTGGGGAGAGTAACCATTCCAAAATAAGGTAATGTAATATAGAGAAAGATCAACATAGGGGAGAAAGTCTTGAAAAAGATTCTTTCCGGACGTGAGCCTCATCCAAGATGGAAACTCCATTTTGTGCTCGCTCTCTTCTGTCATGCGCATCATGGCTGGGTGAGTTGGCCCATTGCGAATTAACTTCAGTGCTTCCAATCTGGTCATGCACTTTTTTAAGATGCGGAACCTGGGAGCTTTCCTCTTCAAAATAGGGGTCAATTTATCGTAGGGGGGTAAGGAAGGTGCCGAGGTCGTAATAGAAAGGAGTTGATAGTCCCGTCTGTTCCTCATTGGAAGTGTTGTTTTTACTGCTGCCAACCCAATACTCTTTCATAGTAACCAATATCTTCTGAGGCACAAGTGGACCATCCTCATGGTCCATCATTTTGGCATCCCATCTAATTCCCCCCAACAATTTTCCTAACCTTGTTTAGGACATCAACTTCATCCCAGATGATGACCGCGCCTTCTGGTCGAAGGATCCGATCCATCTCTAGGAGGATGTCTTCCAAGTTACACCTATTTAATAAAATTAGGGAGAATTTCATTACAAAAAATGAAGTAGAAAATTTGTTGTGTTAAGAGGGGAGTAGTCTCCAATTGGGACTGTTATCAAACAAAGTTGACCTATAGAAAGGAATTTATACCCCCAACTTGAAGCAAACAAGGAGCCATTGATGTTGTCGAAGATATAAAACCATTTATTAGGCCTCCAACCAACAGCAAGGGGTGTTTGGTTTGTATTATGTTTTTATTTTCAGTTGATATGTCATCACTGATAAATACAAAAATGTTAACTTATTTTTTATTTTGCTTTCTGTTCTCAGGATTTTTTTTTATCCATCCTATTTTCAGGATTTTGTGAAGGAAATGATAAAAACAATTTCAGTAATTATTAATGAAACACCACCTAAACTTTAAGGAGAGTTGTTCTTTAATAGATGTTTAGCTCAAATAGCAAGAATATGGTTGGTATGAAGGCTTCAAATTATTTATGCCTACACAAAAGAGAAAAAACTTGAAGTATGAACAAGGTTGATGCATAAAAAATAATCAGGGATCACGAAAAGCCATTTATCTTTTCATTTGAACTAGCTTTGAGATGCATTTCAGTTTATTGTTTTCACTTTCAAGCCTCCAACTCCAATCTAAACATTTTACTTTAACAAACAATTTAGACTCCTTCCTCGTACCCTCATATTAAGAAATCACCGCATTATAGTTATATCTCAAAAAGAAAAACTGAAGAATTAACCAACAAAGCAAGGAACTTGATCTTGTTTGATATATGCCAATAAACTAGTGTCATAGGAGAGAAGATGAAGAAACTTACGTGTCCTGTAACAAGCTAATTAACCCATTAGCATGAATAAGATCATATGTCCTTGGGTATGTAGAAAAGCCTCCACACCTGAAGAAAGAACAATAATATCATTGTGATTTCATAGAACATAATTTCCCTTTTTTTAAGGGTGACCCTATATCACCATAATTTATTGATAAAAAGTAAAAAAAATAAAAAATAAATAAAACAAAAGCATAAATAACCAGATGGATAAGGAAATTTAATTGCTTGTTGGATAATCTTTAGCAGTGAAGGAAACAATCTGAAGTACTGAAGCACTCATATACGATTACCTAATTAATTTAAGTCCATTGGAAATACCATATATTAATTTAAGTCAAACACTAAGTCTAATAACAATTATAATATCCCTTTCCTAGTAGACCAAGAATTTATCACATTTGTCCTTCTTTATAATAATAATAATAATAATAATAATAATAATAATAATAATGAGATCAACAATTGAAGATTTAGAATTAAGAAACGCTCCAGGATTCGTCTTCATCCTCGCGTCCTAGGGTTTGGGCATGGCTTCATGCATGAATCCTCCTGGTGATGTCCAGTCCCGCAGTGCTGCTCCTTCTCAAGAGCATAGCCCTCACCTAGTTCCACCCCCCAAACCACCAGATCATGGAAGGGGGGAATGGAAAGAAGATCTCGTTCTGTGATAAGTTGCTTGGGGCGCAATTAACAAGAATTCATAAGGAAAGAATGGATCTGGTATCCAAGAACCTGCTCAATATTGACTTAGAGGATGGCAACAGACTTAAACCTAAGTGTTACATCGATGAGAAGTATCTTGAAGAACCTAGGAAACCATGGAAGAATACGATCATCATAAAGTTGTTAGGGAAGACCTTGAGTTTCCCTGTAATGCAAGATAGGGTTAAGGTCATTTGGAAACCATGGAATGTTAAGATGAGAACGTTAAGATGAGAACGTCTTGTTGGCCCTCGCGTCTGCAGTTGGCATCCCCATCAAAGTAGACTTTCGAACCCTAGAAGCCTCCAGGGGTAAGTTCGCGCGTGTCTGTGTTCAGATCAATCTCAACCAACCAGTGGTTGGAAACTTTTGGTTCTGTGGGGGATGGTTCAATGTGGCCTATAAGGGACTTCATCTCTTATGCAAGTATTGTGGTATCTTTGGTCATCTCAAATCAAACTGTCCGGTCCGAAATGCTTCTCAGGAACCCCAGCCTTCTCCGGAAAGGCCAGTCAATATTGATCTTAATGTTTTATCCCAATCCCCTCAGATGGATTATGCCAAATAAGTTTCAAGTCAGACCACATATGGAGACTTCTTGGTTGTCGAGAGACCCAAAAGGAAACCTAAACCGAGGCAACAAGAAGGTGATGCTCCCAAAGACAAAAAAACCCTCGAAGGGAGCCTAACTACCTGCTGATATGGAAGGGAATGGGTTCACCAGCTTATCCCAAAATGAAGATTTCAACCCGTTTGACCCTGCAAAGGTTTTCACGGGAGGTCCAGAGGTTCGTGATTCAGTTGAGGTTACTAACAAGGGCAGACGAAGCAATAAAAGATCCAAAAATGACTCCAGGAAGAACTCTAAACCTAAGGCAATTGATACGAATGCGGACAGGGTGATCAAGGCTCCTCCCTCCTTGGTTAACCCTTTCTGGAAAGGGAAGCCATCAATGAATACTACTCAAGGTGATGTTATCACCCCTAAGGGCGGGGCCTTGAACAAATTCCCCATATCTTCCTCCCACCTTCTAGTTTTCTCGTCTTCTAGTGCTCAGTTCAAACCTCCCCCAAACCCTAATATTCCTCTTAGAGGAGGGTTAGAGAATCCGAAACCTCCTGACCGTGGCTCTGGCATTTTTTTTTCTGATGAGGTGCCGCATTGAAGTATGGGAATGCATGCAGACCGCTTCGCTAAGGACATGGAAGATGAGAATAGCCATATGGAACCACTAGATGGTGAGATGGATCTTGTTAAGGATCCCCCTTTTTCCTATGAATATGAATATTTTAGCATGGAATTGTAGTGGGGCCGGTGGCCAATTCTTTCCAGGTCTTGTTAGAGATTGTTTATGAATTTACAATTTAAGCTTCTTAGCTATCCTTGAACCCAAAATAAGTGGGGAAAGGGTTGACAAAATGCTTGCTAGATGTGGTGTTGTTAGGGTTGAAGCCTCGGATTTTTCGGGAGGAATATGGTGCCTGTGGAAAACAAACCATCTCTCTGTGGAAGTAGTTTGTACATCTGATTACTGTACTCTTCTAAAAATTAACCCCAGAAGTGTCAACCCTTGGCTCCTTGCTATTGTGTACGACAGTCCCCAATCACGGCTTAGAGATGACCTGTGGAGGGAGCTAGTTAACATAAAGGAGTCCTTTGATCTCCCATGGCGTGTCTTTGGAGATTTTAATACCGTCCTTTATGAATATGAGAAGACTGGTGGGGCCCCAGCTTGTAGAAACTCTTGTTTAAAGTTTGCCAACTGTATGAACTCCTGCAACTTATTTGACCTTGGTTTTAAGGGTCCTATCTTCACTTGGCAGAGAGGTGATATTTGCGAAAGACTCGATAGCGCATTGGGAAACCCTAAGTGGCGAAACGCTTTTCCTAATTGATTAATCACTAACCTTCCGTTGCCTAGCTCTGATCATTGTGGTATTTGGATTCGTTTAGATGAAGGAGGAAACATGAGGAACGGTCAATATTTCAAATTCCTTGGGCCTTGGCTGGAACACCACGATTTCCACTCCCAAGTGGTAAACGCATGGAGGTTTGGAGATTCATGGGATGCTAACATGGCCAGACTCACGTCAAATTTGAAAGATTGCAATAAGGAGTGTTTTGGGAACATTTTTCGATGAAAAAGAAGAATCATAGCTGGACTAGAAGGCATTTCTCGGAAACTCCTCCAGGGTCCGAATCTTAGACTCTCTCATCTAAAAGATACCCTGTGGGATGAATATATGGCCATCCTGAATCAAGAAGAGGTTTACTGGTACCAGCAATCTCGCTCAAAATGGCTCAAACTCGGTGATCGCAACACTAGGTTCCTCTATCAATCAACCCCAATGAAGAGAAAGAATAATAGAATTGATGCTCTCCTATCTGATCAAGATGTTTGGGTCCACGATGAAGATGTTATCCGTAACCTCTTGGTCAATTTTTATCGTGACTTGTTCTCCTCGTCTGGGTTGATCCATGTCCCTTTGCTCACTTCTCATTCTTATAATCCTATTTCAGAGACTGATATGGCCAATATGACAGCTCATGTGTCTCTTGACGAAGTTAGAAAGGCTCTCTTCAGCATGACCAACTTCAAGGCCCCTGTACCCGATGGCTTCCGCCCTCTATTCTTCAAGTCTAAGTGGGAAGTCCTTGGTCCTTCAATCAGAAATTTTGTAAGAAATGTCTTTGATAACCCGAACTTCATCAGATCGGTAAACAAGACCAACCTTACCCTCATTCCTAAAAGAATTGATGTCTCTCGTGCTGCAGACTTCCGTCCCATAGCCATTTGTAACGTTATATATAAAGTGGTGACCAAGGTTATTGCAAACAAAATTAAACCTATCCTCCCCATGTCATTTCCCCTTTCCAGAACAGCTTTATAGCTGGTAGAAGTCCATCGACAACTCTATCATCTTCCAAGAGCCGGTCCATTCCATGAGCAGTATGTCGGGCAAAAAGGGTTACATGATTGTCAAACTTGATCTCCATAAGGCATATGACAAGATGGAGTGGTCCTTCATCCTTGACTCCCTCAACTTACTTGGTATCCCTCCATCCTTATCGTCTGTCATCGAGGCCTGCTTATCTTCTAGCCAGTTAAGCATCAACTGGTTCAGGCGCCCTACTCAACCCTTCTCTCCTTCATCAAGGAGACCCATTTGTCTCCATACCTGTTTGTGATTGCTTTGGAACGGCTAAGTCATATGATCCTGGATGATGACAGGAGATGGTCTCCTTTGAAGCTGGGCCATGGGGGACCTCCCATTAGTGACTTGATGTTTGCGGATGACATCATCCTGGTAGCTGAGGCTTCTTTGGACCAAGCCCTCACTGTGAAGGGAATCCTTGACACCTTATGCGCTTGTTCAGGAAAACGCATTAATGCGAACAAATCTAAGGTCTAATTCTCGAAGAACATTCGTCATCCTTAGCTTCTTCTATTATTCAGGTCTTAGATGTTGCTATCACTAAAGACTTAGGGTGTTACCTTGGTATCCCAGTTATTGTTGGTCGCCAAAAAAAAACCCCTTATCAGTTCATTATTGATAAAATCGAAGGTAAAATTTCGGGGTGGAAAGCCAAGTCCCTCTCCCTCGCTGGTCGTATCACTTTAGTCCAA
Source organism: Sophora flavescens (assembly GCA_030762895.1). Lineage (NCBI taxonomy): Eukaryota > Viridiplantae > Streptophyta > Magnoliopsida > Fabales > Fabaceae > Sophora > Sophora flavescens. The sequence continues at coordinate 191,960,993 of CM061064.1, forward strand.
AGCGCTATCATGAGTATTACCAAATTTGTCATGCAGAACACATGTATGACAAGGTTTAACACTTGTGTCGCGACTTCATCTGGGGGCTACAACAGAAGCAAAACGAATCTATTTGATTTCATAGGATAAAATATGCAAACCCAAAGAGGAAGGTGGTCTAGGGTTTAGATCCCTCGGGTTGGTTAACGCCTCGTATATGCTCAAACTTGGTTGGAACATGATAATTAACCAAGACACCTTTTGGGTGCGGGTGCTTAGAGCCAAGTATAACTGTGTTGGTCTAATGCTCCCCACCGTTCGCAATACCTCCAGAGACTCCCATATCTGGAGAGATATATCTAAATACCGGTACATTGTGGAGCAAAGTACATCTTGGGTCATCATAAATGGACAAGCTACCCGATTACGGCAAGATAGCTGGATTCCTGGCATCGGGGCCCTTAGCGACACGGGCTCGGTCCCCCAACACTTGTACCGCGACTTCATCTAGGGGACTACAACGAAGCAAAGCGGATCTATTTGATTTCATAGGATAAAATATGCAAACCCAAGGAGGAAGGTGGTCTAGGGTTTAGATCCATCAGGTTGGTTAATGCCTCGTATATGCTCAAACTTGGTTGGAACATGATTATTAACCAAGACTCCCTTTGGGTGTAGGTGCTTGGAGCCAAGTATAACTGTGTTGGTCTAATGCTCCCCACCGTTCGCAATACCTCCAGAGACTCCCATATTTGGAGAGGTATATATAAATACTGGCACATTGTGGAGCAAAATACATCTTGGGTCATCATACATGGACACGATACCCGGTTCTGGCAGGGATAGCTGGATTCCTCGGCATCGGGCCCTTAGCGACCGGGCTCGGTCCCCCAAATGATGAATGGAACTTCAAGGTTGCATATTACGCCTCTAATGGGAGTTAGCTCTGGGATAGACTGAAGAACCTCTCTCTGAGCAAGGTATGTAGGGTGCTCTATACCTTATTTGTGCGAAAAGTAGAGAGGGGGAAGACGATAAATTCTCTGGATGAATCGAACCTTCTGATAGAGCGTGTATATAAAAGAGTAGGAGAATGACTTCCTAGCTTACTCAGAACCTGGGATTAGAATCGGAGATCTAGACTCAGGGAGTAAAGTAGTTCTACGACTTGCATATGTTAAGAAAAATTTTCGAGTTAGATTAGCTTAGTCTAATAGGAAACAAGTCGAGACTGGCTCTTTTCGCGACTCCTTCCTGATCAAATTTTGCTGAAGATTGCTCGTGTAAGTCCCCCAAGTGTAACATCCCTGACTGCTTTATGTATTGACGACTGTCCCCACAAACCAACACGAGTCTTTTCAGCATGTTTTTTCCTCACTCACACACTTCCTATGAAAACTTCCGCTCTAAGTCAAGCATGCTTAACTGTGGAGTTCTTAAATGATAGGTTTACGAAGAGAAGATGCATCTTGTTGGTATAGGTAGTACAAATCAATTCAAATAAGTCATCCTCAACTATATAGTTCCATACGTACACAGCCCTAGGATCCCTCTCGTTCCAATGTGTAATCAGTTCATTCACGTGTCCCTCCGCCTAGAAGCCTGTCAGGAGCTGCTCATTATCTGTGCCTTCTTGTACGGGCGACCACTCCCCACCCTCGTCAGCCCCAGCCCCGGGGGTCACACCAAGTACTGGGATGGAGGATTTTCCAGTTTGGCAACACTCCTCAAATGGGTTCTTCTCGATTAAATATGCATACAGCTTCCTCTATCAAGATATTGAGAATGTCCCTCCGATTCCCTTTGATCTAGTTTGGAAGTGGAAGGGCCCCGCGCGCGTCCAAGCTTTTCTATGGAAGGTGGCTTATGGCAGGCTTATGACCAATTCAGAAAGAGTGAGAAGAAGTTTTTTTGACTCAGACTTGTCCGATGTGCAACCAGTATCCGAAATCCATTATGCACACACTCCGAGATTACGAGGAAGTCTCTGTGCTTTGGAACAAAGTGGTTGAGGAGAGTTTGTGGAGAAAATTTTTTTAGTCTGGACCTTTCCTAGTGGCTCTAGTCTATGTTAAATTTTAATGTGTATAATATGTGGATTAGCATTAATTGGTTATTAAATTATAATTAAATTATTACTATATCAGTTATAAAATTAATTCTTAATTACGTAACCAATTGGTGAAATTGTTGTTGGGTATTTACTAAAGAGTGACCCTATGATGGGATGAGTCATTCTAATATTAACCCGTTGAGAGGTCCCTACTCTCTGCTGGTAGGTTATAAGAATAGCCTCCCCATTAGGCATTCTAACTGACAGAAACACAAAACCAAAAACCAACCAGAAAGAGAGGAGTAACCCTCTCACCTTCTCTAACATTCTGATCAACTGTTCGTATCCCTCTCACCCTCTGATCTGCTGTGATGGATTCTGCGAATCTCCAAGGTATGAAATTCTTCTCTTTCCTTTGATTAACATGAATCACATGCTATGATTTGTATCTGTATGGTATTTAGAATTATAGTTTTTCCTTCAATTGGTATCAGAGCCAAGGATAGATACATGTTATAGCTATTCTGAAAATTATATGAATCCTAATTTATGTTTTTCAATCAAGATGCAAAATCTTTTTTGGGATTTTCATATCATGTTATATCAATATTGTAAAAAATTTTGCTTGCCCAGAATTTTTTTTTCCCTTCAGCAACTTTCGTTTTTCATGCCTTGTTCTTCAAAATTCGAAACTATGATTCTGACCAATGATTTCGAAAATTGTTTGAGGGCTTTTCTTCCCACATGTTATTCGAGTAACATACTCGAAAATCGTTGGATTTCATCAAATAAAATGTGAGAAATCAATGCCTTTTCGTTTCCCTTTTGCGTGAAACTGGTTCGATCGCCCCGCGAGTTTTGCTCGCCTCGCGATTCTGGGCATCAGCATCTGTGGAATTCCATATTCGCCTCGCGAGATTATTCTCGCCTCGCGAACCTGAAATCCAGAAGAACAGTGAAATTGTCATCCTCTCTGGGTCGCCCCGCGACTACGCTTCTCGCCTCGCGACCCCGAAGGCTGACTGTTCTAGGAAAATGAAAGGTTTCTGGGTCGCCTCGCGAACACTTGACTCGCCTCGCGAGTACCCGCGAGAAGACCAAACGTTGCTGACTTTTCACAAGATTTGCCTCGCGAGATACCTCTCGCCTCGCGAATATTTTATATGGTTAAAACCGAAAAAAATATTGTATTTTTTAATACTGTACTCTAAGGTTTTGATCTAAAATTTTGTGATTGTTCTCTACTTTTTTTTGTGACACTTTGATATATTATACTCTCCTTGATCATGTGTCATATAGATGGAATTAATTTTAGAGCCTTATGTGAATTAAGTTGTGTGTTCTATGCTGCATTTGTTATACAATTTAATTATTCTAATGTATAATTGTAGCATTACTGTTGATATTTTGTATAGTTATGTACTCACCTATCGTGGGTATAATTATACAAAATTTGTGTTGTTAAACAATTAATTATTCTAATGTATAATTGTAGCATGACTATTGATATTTTGTATAGTTATGAACTCACCTATCGTGGGTATAATTATACAAAATTTGTGTTGTTAAATAATTGATTATTCTAATGTGTTATATTTGTATTATATTAATAATAATTATACCCTATCGGTGTACTATTATTAATGTAATTCGTTATTATACATCGTACTATTGTCTTAAGCTTATGTCAATTATGGTTTCAAGTACCCTATCGGTATTAGAAATTTTGGTGATGTAAGTTTTGTACATTGTATTATTCTTCTTATTGTATTTCTTGTTTATTATGATTCGGACCCTTAGGCGGAATTATAATGAATAAGAAATTTGTATTATGGGCAAGATCGGCTGAACATATATATGGAATCATATTACCCTTCAATTCTTAATGATTCCTTATTCTATGTTTTATGTCAGCCTCCTTCCCAAATTCTGCCAAAACTCTAAATGGGACAAACTATGAGGACTGGAAAGAGACTCTAGATCTCTACTTAACCATTGCTGACTTGGATCTGGCCTTGAGGGAAGACAAGCCAGCTGCTCTCATAAATGAGTCTCTTTGGAGCACGAGGATTGCTTATGAGAAATGGGAATACTCTAATAGAGTGTGCACGAAAGTGATGAAGTATACTATGGAAAAATCCATCAGGCAGAGTATCTTAGAGACCGATAATGCTAAAGAATATCAGAAAGCTGTTGTGGAGAAATTTATGACTTTTGAGAAGGCTCTAACATGCTTTGAATCCAATGTCATTGATGTTCTTCCAAATACTTGGTGGTTAGATTCAGGTGCAACCATTCATGTTGTGAATTCCTTGCAGGGGTTCACAAGCCTGAGGAAACCAAGTGATGCTGAGTCTAAGATTATTATGGGAGATGGAGCTGGAGTTTGTTATTGACATTGGAATTGTTTCTTTACTTTTGCCTTCTGGACATAATTTTCTTTTAAGAGATGCTGTGTATGCACCTTCTATGAGAAGGAACTTGATTTCTGTTTCTGCTTTGGATAAGTGTGGTTACACCTTTAAGTTTGGTAGTGGAAAATTGATTGTTTATTCAGATTCTATTTCCGTTGGTTCAGGAGTTTTACGTGATGGCCTTTATATGTTAGATCTACATGACATGTATGTCAATTCTGATGTTGGAAACAAACGCAGTAGGATTAATGAACATTCCTCTATGTTATGGCATCGACGTTTGGGGCATATTTCTAGGCCCCGTATTAAGAGGCTAGTCAAGGAAGGTATTCTCCATGATCTAGACTTCTCCGATTTTGATACATGTGTTGATTGCATCAAGGGCAAATTCTTTGCCAAGGTTAGGAATAAAGCGGCAAATAGGTGTGATGATGTGCTACGGTTGATTCACACCGACCTGTGTGGACCTATTACACCCACTGCCATGGGTGGATATGGGTATTTCATTACCTTTATAGATGATTTCTCGAGATATGGATGGATAGATCTTCTTCAAGAAAAGTCTAGTTCCCTAGATGCTTTCAAATCCTTTAAGGCTGCTGTTGAGTTGAAAACAGGTAGGAAGATAAAATGTGTTAGATCTGACAGAGGTGGAGAATTCTATGGTAGATATAATGAGACGGGTAGAAACCCATGACCTTTTGCCAGATTTCTTGAGGAATGCGGTATTGAAGCTCAATACACTATACCTGGTACTCCTGAGCAAAATGGAGTTGCAGAGAGGCGTAACCGCACACTTATGGAGATGGTAAGATGTATGTTGAGCCATTCATCATTGCCAGACTTTCTTTGGGGAGATGCCTTAAAAACTGCTGTCTATATTCTAAATCAAGTACCCAGCAAGTCTGTACCGAAAACTCCATATGAGCTCATGAGTGGAAAGAAGCCGAGTTTGAAACATTTTCATGTATGGGGTTGTAAGGCAGAAGTTAGACCTTATAATCCTCAGTCTAAGAAGCTTGATCTTAAGACTGTTAGTGGTTTCTTTATTGGCTATTGTGTGGGTTCCAGAGGTAGCAGATTCTATTGTCCATCTCATTCTATGCGAGTCGTCGAATCTGATCGAGCGATTTTCTTTGAGGATGACTTGGATAGTGGGAGTGATATACCACGACCAGTTACTCTTAGAGAAGATCGCACCATTGTTCCTATACCAGCTGTTCCTTTTCCTACAGAAGTTTTGATTCCTGCTAATGATGTTGATCAGAATCTTCAACATGAAGATGGTGTGGCAGCACCACTTGTAGATGAACAGGAACATGATCTTATTGTTGATGAAATTCCACTGAGGCGATCTCAAAGAGTGCGCAAACCTTCCATACCAGATGATTATATTGTATATCTTCAGGAACATGAGTTTGACCTCAATGATGATGATGATCCTATTACCTTTGAGGAGGCAATTTCTAGCTCTCATGCTCTGATTGGCTGAATGCTATGCATGATGAGTTGTCTTCTATGTCTCATAATGGTGTTTGGAGTCTGGAGGAATTACCAATTGGTTGTAAACCTGTTGGATGCAAATGGGTTTTCAAAACCAAACGTACTCCAGATGGTAAAGTTGAAAGGTACAAAGCCAGACTAGTAGCTAAAGGCTATAACCAAAGAGAAGGCATTGACTATAAGGAGACTTTCTCACCAGTCTCTACAAAAGATTCATTTCGAGTTGTCATGGCCTTGGTAGCTCATTTTGATCTAGAACTTCACCGGATGGATGTGAAGACGGCCTTTTCGAATGGAGACTCTTCGAAGATGTTTACATGGTTCACTTTGAAGGTTTTATCAAACAGGCAAAGAGCACTTGGTTTGCAAGCTGAATAAGTCTATTTATGGATGAAACAGGCCTCCGGACAATGGTATTTGAAGTTTGATCAGGTTGTCACTTCTCTTGGTTTCAAAGAAAATGCCTCGGATCGGTGCGTTTACTTGAAGACTTGTGAGGGTGAATTCATCATTCTCGTTCTATATGTTGATGATATACTTCTTGTTAGCGATTTGTGTTAAAATCCCGACCGAGACAAAACTCATGTTGAGTAGCCACTTTGATATGAAAGACCTTGGTGATGCTTCATTTGTTTTAGGCATCCAGTTTTATCGTGATAGGTCACGTGGCGTTCTTGGATTGTCTCAAAAAGGATATATTGAAAAGGTCCTCAAAAGGTTTAATATGCATTCTTGCTCCCCATGTCTGCACTGTTCAAAAGGGTGAGGAAAAATTCTCTAAATCTCAATGTCCTCAAAATGATGTAGAAATAAATGAAATGAAAAAGGTCCCATATGCTTCCCATTGTTGGCGGTTTAATGTATGCTCAAGTTTGTACTCGTCCCGACATTGCTTTTCTTGTAAATGCTTTAGGGAGATACTTGAGCAACCCAGGTTTGGGTCATTGGAAAGCCGTAAAAAGGTCATGAGATATTTGCGGGGAACCAAAGATTATATGTTGACCTATAAGAAGTCCGATCAACTTCAGGTCACTGGTTATTCGATTCGATTTCGCGAGGTTGCCCTGACGACCAAAAATCTACTTACGGCTTTATCTTTATGATGGCAGGAGGAGCTATTTCTTGGAAAAGCGTCAAGCAGAGCGCTTACAGCTACTTCTACCATGGAAGCAGTATGTTGCTTGCTATGAGGCTACTTGTCAAGCCATGTGGCTGAAAAATTTGATTTACGGCTTTCATGTTGTTGAAAGCATATCTAGGCCACTTGTGATATATTGTGACAATCTTCTGCTGTGTGAACTTCTCTCATAACAATAGAAGCTCTTCTCGCACTAAGCATTTTGATGTGAAATATTTGTTCGTTAGAGAGAAGATTCAGGAGTTTCAGACTCGTATTGAGCATATTGATACAGGAAACATGCTTGCTGATCCACTAACCAAAGGCTTAACTGTTGGAATATTCCGGAATCATGTAATTCATATGGGCTTAGTTAAGTCTTTTGATGTATTGGATTAGTGGGAGTCTGAAACCATTATTTGCCCATTATCATTTTTTTATGAGATATGTAAATTGACGTAATTCTTGGTTTCATATCTCTTATAGCATTTTAAGATGCTTGGACCATTTTTTGAATTGCATATTTCTCTTTATTAATTATATGCAATTTTATATTGCATATTTCTCTTTATTAATTATATGCAATTTTATATTCATCAATCTTTATGTGAAGTATGAGTCTTTAGCATGTATGATTTACTTCCTATCGGATACTATTTACGCATTACTAAAGCTTATATTTCTTATATTTCTTTGTTAACGCGTGCTTTGATCGTAAGAATCGGTATTTCTCTTTAATAATTGATTAATGCTATCCAAGTGGGAGAATGTTAAATTTTAATGTGTATAATATGTGGATTAGCATTAATTGGTTATTAAATTATAATTAAATTATTAATATATCGCTTATAAAATTAATTCTTAATTACGTAACCAATTGGTGAAATTGTTGTTGGGTATTTACTAAAGAGTGACCCTATGATGGGATGGGTCATTCTAATATTAACCCGTTGAGAGGTCCTACTCTCTCTTTGGTAGGTTATAAAAATAGCCTCCCCATTAGGCATTCTAACCGATGAAACACAAAACCAAAAACCAACCAGAAAGAGAGGAGTAACCCTCTCACCTTCTCTAACATTCTGATCAACTGTTCGTATCCCTCTCACCCTCTGATCTGCTGTGATGGATTCTGCGAATCTCCAAGGTATGAAATTCTTCTTTTTCCTTTGATTAACATGAATCACATGCTATGATTTGTATCTGTATGGTATTTAGAATTATAGTTTTTCCTTCGGTCTAATCTTAAGGGTGTTGATTATGGGAATGGCCAGTGGCAGTGGGCATCCCTATTTGGTATTATGATCTCAATGATTTGGAAAGAGAGAAACAATGTGGTCTTCTCGGGTATGCGTTCTAGCAATGAAGGCCTGTTTGCAGCTAATATCCAGCAGGTCAACCTGATCCATCATGAAATTCTCAACCCTTCCCCCTTAGTGGGCCCTATTCTCAAGGAAACTGCGAATATCCATTAGTCTTCTCCTCCAGTGAACCAATTAAATCTCAACACTGACTGGTCTCACGTTCATTCTTCGGGCCTTTCCTCTTATGGAGGCCTCATTAGGAACCATGAAGGAAGGTTTGTTGCAGGCTTCTATTGTAACTTGGGTTTAGCTACGTCGGTTGTGGCCGAACTATGGGGCTTCGTCTAGCCAGAAAAATCTCACTCACATTCTCGTAGAGCTGGACTCAAACGGTGGTAAAAATGGTAAAAGCGGATCGCATCTCATGTTTATTCCTCAAGCCAATCTTGGAGGAAATATCCCAACTGATATTGGCAACTAATTGGTCATGCTCCCTCTCGCATGTTTTCAGAGAAGCCAACAGGGCTGCTGATTGCTTAGCAAACTTAGGACACCATAGTTCTTTCTCTTGTACTGTTTTAGACGTTTGTCCCCCCTCCTCTTAAGGCTATTCTAGAGGATGACTGGTGGGGTGTTCTCTCCCTCGGTCCTAAGCTAATTAGTCTTTCCCCCTTTGAATAATAATAATAATAATAATAATAATAATAATAATAATCTATTATAAAATAAGATTTCATCACATTTGTCCTTCTTTGTCTAATAATAATTATTTAATTTTTTAAGTAATAAATTAAATATTTATTAATAAAGGCTTAATTGTAATTTTGGTCCCTCTTCTATTAATAATGTGTGTTTTGATGCCTGTTTTTTTTTTGTAGCACAATTGGTTGCCTATTTTTTCAATATTGCAAATTCGATCATTATGCCCAATGTCTATCAATTTTTCATTGATCAACAAATAGGTACACTATTTTAAGCACATCGAACCTCTAGTTAAGTTGGTATGATAAAGGATCGTATGGTGAAAACAAAAAAGTGACCCCGAAAATGAGGGACAAAATCGATAAATGACATAGAGGAACTATTAAATCATGTTAAAGTGGAGAGGCGCATGAGAGACAAACTAAATCTGAGGTTCTGTGTGCTTAGAGCAGCGATTCTTCCCTGTTGATCATTAGAAAAATTGACGGACACCGAACGAAAGGACCGAATTTGCAATATTAAAAAATAGGAGGACCAAATGTGCTATAAAAAAATTATAGGGACCAAAATCGCCCTTGATCAATAGTAAAGGGACCAAAAATTCAATTAATCTATTAATAAATTAATAAATTATGTCACTAAAGATCATATTTAAAATGAAAATTGAAAACCACAATCAATTAGTCTAAAAGTTTTAAAACATATTCATGTTATGCTGTTACTATAAATACAAAGCATTGAATTCAAAAAAATCAACCAACTAATATATTAATAATTATTTAAAATAATTTTTCGATTTCAAAATATGAATAAATCATACTCTCTCTGTCTCAGTTTATTTGTCATTTAAAAAAATCATTCATTATAATGCTATTCAAGGTAAAATAATATTTTTTTGACAAACATGTCTTTTTTTTTGGTATAACTAACATGTCTTTATTATATTAGGAGTTAGGTAGAAGGATAAACTAATAAAGGGTAGGTTGAAATATCAATAAATAAAGGTATTTATCCCATGGTATATATAAGTTTGTGTTATATTACCTTTTATTTGTTTTAGGATATTTTAGGTAGAAAATCTCATGCTATATGATATGATATGTTTTTTATTTAATTTCCTCCTGAAATTAGATTCAATCACAATAATATTTTATTTATTAATTTATTATTTATATTTATATTATACTTAATATAATACAATATATGCATTTTAAATAATTCATATTGTAACGCCCCCTAGAGCATTACCTCATGAACACGTGCGGAAATAAATTAAAAAGAAAATTTCTGGTTGCTTTTGGAAATTGATTTACTTTAAGTCATAAAATCTGGGTGTAAAAAAAAATTTCTTCTGACTACTTTAAAAAAAATGATGCGCACATCACAGTAGAACATTTACACTATACTTGACAACACACATATACCAATGTTATTTATAAACAAACCTTCCAAAACATACAATTTTTTCCTAAAAGTTTTTCTTTTTAAACCCTATAAATATTATTAGGACACGCGTACTAAACTTCTCAAACATACATCCCCAAACACAAACCTAATCTGGTCGTTCTACAAGATAGTCGCTGAAAAGACTCCGTGGTCGTCCCTATGATCACACACCTCTTCCTGCATCCGGACTTAAGTCTCCAAGTAACTTAAGGAAACTCCTCTGCAACATCTGTACTCGTGTACCAAGGTACAACAAAAAAAAACCTGCATTTAATAGATATATGCAAGGGTGAGAACCGATATATGGATTTTAAAACGATAACTACATGCACGACACACAAAACAACATATAACATATGTAATTATAACAACATAATTATTCAGAAATAAACAAGTAGTTTATCAATGGGTTTCATACCCGACAGTCTTAGTCATTTTTTTTAAAACAAATGCATGACACTTCAATAGTCATTGTCTAAAATTTTATACTTAATACCATATGAATGAGCTGATCAAGCTCTCTTTGCCAAATAAGGCACACCGGATTTAACCAAGGCACACCGGATTTAACCATAGCTATGACACCCCATTTTCAGGGTATCACATTTAAGTAACTTGTTGTGGAAATACACTCAATAAAATACTGTCGGTTGCTTGCGGAAAATATAATTTTCGAGTTACTTATCCCTTTCAAAATTGGTGATAAAATTTTTTCGTTTTCTTTTACTCCATATACAATCCAACACCATTAACGTAATATACAACTATATAACATATATAGGTATCATAAGAGATTTACACTTAGACCTTCACATAACAGGTCATCTCCAAAGTCATAACATAAGAAAATGAAGACGGAATCATAACGTACCGGTAATCTGGAATCACAACTCAAAGAAATGACTCTCAATAGCCAAACATCCAGACTAACCAAGTACCACTACTTTATAAGACACCAAAAGTCCTATAGCTGGTCACTCTAGAAGACAGTTGTTGGAAATACCTTCGTGACATTCCCACTAATGAATACTTCTTCAAGCATCTAGAAGTTAAGTCCTCGAATGACTCAGTGAATTCCTTTGCTTCATCCGTACTAGTGTACCAAAGTACTACCTTAGTCTAGAATAAACCTGATATATTTGTAAGGGTGAGTTTCCAATATATGAGTTTTGATAAGACAACCCCATGCACGACACACAAATAAAATTACTCAAAACAGTAGAATAATTTAATTCAAAGGGTTTCATACCCGACATTCATCGTCATTTTATAAAAATGCATGACACTTCAATATTCAGGCTCTATTTTGATACCTAATCTCCGGAGATCCCAACTTCTTTCAAATGAGCTGATCAGGCCCAAAACACGTTCATCTCAACCTCAAGTGACCATTGCTCAAACAGCTATTGCAACTGTTCACATGACTCCTTTGTGACAACCACTCAAACAGCTATTGCAGTTGTACACAGATTACATTGTCGGATAAGCCACCTCAACCTCATGTGACCATTGCTCAAACAACTATTGCAACTGTTCACACGACTCCTCTGTGACAACCACTCAAACAGCTATTGCAGTTGTACACAAATACATAACCACTCAAACAGCTATTGCAGGTATGCTCAAGTATTATCCGACCTCGTATGATAGCCACTCAAACAGCTATTGTAGCTTAATCATATGACCCCTTGTGACAACTATCCAACTATTGTTGTAGTCACACACATGGTAACTCATTGGTCCACACAGAACCCCAATGATCAAATGGAAACATAGTCCATAATAGATACATTGATCCACTCAGGACTCAATGATCATAACACATGACATGTCTGCCAGCTATGCATGAGAAAAACTTTTATTCTCGTTTCGTTTTCTTTGTCGTAATAATCTTTCCTCATCAAAGCACAAAGCTAATGACCATGCTTAATTTCTTATTAAGACTTTTCACTTAAACAAACACAGGACACACAATCCAAATGTTTTAAACTCAACATATGACAGACAGTCTGAGTGCTCAATCGCAAAGCCCTAAACTGATGCACCAATCATAGGCTCGTGGATATGGAACTCACAATTTCCACATCAACTTAGGACACACAGTCCACAAAATCATTGCAGGACACTCAGTCCCATGACACAGATCCTTGATCTATGTGTCCACAGAACACTAGAACCCCGACGTCTCGGTTCCTAGGTTCATTTATCCTTTTGTAAACCATTTCTCTCAGTTAAAAACAAATACAAAACAAAAGCTCCGAAAACTTATCCAAGTTTAACGGAGTGATTTCACTGAATAAAATTCTCTTACAAAAATCATTTTCTGTTAAAAAGTTGATAAAACCTGAAAACCATTGATAAATTCTTTTATTTTTCGATTATTTCATTTCTGAAAATAATTCTCAATAAAAGTCAACTTTTAAAAAGTATTCAATAAATCAATTCATAATAATAAAATAACTATATATTTAATATTTTCCAAAAATTTAATAAAATTCTTTTTATAACTTAAATAACTTTTCTGTTAGAAGTAATTGTTCTGGCTACTATATAACGTTATTTTCAGAACTTAATCACTTTAAATAACATTTTATAATAAAATTGAATTTATTTTGGAAAAATTAGAGCCTGTGAAAAATTTCACGCTTTGCCATACAGCGCTTATTGACACAGTTTCCACAAAATATTATTAAAATAATAATTTTTTTCACTTTTCTCAAAATTTCCCAAATTATTCACTCTGATTAATTATTCAAGCTTATTAAGCTTTTATCCTCAAATTAATTTTAAACACTGGCCAATGTCAGGTTTCTCAGTCCAACACTCAACAGTAGATAAAATTTCAATCACATAATAGCATGACATATATCAATTCATGACATGCATCACAATTATAATATAACCAAATAATTATAATCATGTAAATCCACATATCACATAAACTCAATTACTCAGGCAAGTATCAAATCAATCCAGTAATTAATAGCAAACAATGTAATATCATAAAATATTTTCTACAGAAAATTAACAAATGACTCCAACAATAAGCATGTGATTATCTTAAACTCCTCAAGCATACTCCCCTTACCTTTTGAAGATTCGAACTAGCAGATTCAAGTAATCTCTCTATCCCGATCCAATTCTCCTCCGTCAGCTTAAGTCAAGCTAACTTGAACGATTCCTTCAAACGAATTGCAACCAAAATAAATCAAATCAAACAACAACATACTTGGATCATGAAGGTTAGGTTTCGGCCTCAACAAATTTTCTAGGTTAGGAAAATTGAAAATTTGTTAACTTAGGGATTTATGATCCATGAGTAACTTAAACATGATTAAGTACTTAAACCAAGATCATGGAATAAAACTCATCTAGTTCCAAGAACTAGGGTTTCGGTTTTTCTCAAGATCATATGCTAGAGGTTTTAAAATTTTCTCAACTCTTGGATTTAATCAACATACAAAACCTAGAGTTGGATTCAAGTGTTACAAAACAACATTTGAATCAAAAATCCATCCAATATTCATAGCTAGGGTTTCGGCCTTTATGAAACAAATAGGTTAGGGTTTGATTTTTGATCTTCTACTTACTTAAATACAAGAACTATGAAGGTACTAAGATATTGAATCATGAATCAAGACATGAAAATGAAACAAAACCCATGATCTCCACTTTTTCATGGATTCGGCCCAGCTCTGAAAATTGGGAAGGAAATTTCTCATGATCATATGCTTCTATATGATGAAAATAGAGATGATTATGAGATCATAGCAATTGGTTTCATGTCAAAAGGATTTTTATAGAATTAGTTATGGATTTTTGAAGTTAGCTTCATGAACTTTGAATGAAATGAAGAACTTGATGAACACGAGCATAAATCCATAAAAGTTGTGAAGAGAAAGGCTTTAAATGACAAGATGAAGAGTTGTTACCTCTTGATGATCAAATAAAATGATGATTTGGATGACGTTCTTCACAAAATCACCTTGATGTTCTAAGTGTTCTTGAGAAGTTTAGAGAGAAAGATGAAGATGATGAAGATTTAGAGCAGTTTCGATAATCTGGACATATCTCTCACTATAATTATCCCTTTTGATGATCTTTATGTCGTTGGAAATAAGAGAGAAAAGGAACAACTTTCATGTAGAAAGTTTGTCGAGATTGATAGCAGAAAATGGTCGAATCGCTATGCAACATCTCAGCAGTATGAACACCTATGGTTGTTCTTGGAGTTCTTAAGAGAAAAGCTTGAACTTTGGAGAGAAATGGCATGAAAGAATGAAGAAATTTTCCTAGTGTGTTGATAAAGAGGGGGAGCCATGGGTTTAGGGGCAATTTGGTCCAAAATCCCAATGGCAAGGCTTGCAAAAATCATGGAAAGCTAGGCATAAAATCGCCCTTTCCATGCAAAAATATCCTATTGTCATAAATGCGCCATTATGGCCATTATGACTGGGATAGGATCATCATAAATGCTCGTCACATCAGTCACATCAGCCACCTCAGCTCCGTTGCTGACTCCCTGATTCATCTGACGTAGGTTTTCCTAGAGATATCTCGACGTTTTCACCCGCAACAAATATAATATTTTAATTTTACGCTAAAATTTTCAAAACTTCCAGTATCGTATTAAATACGATAAAAACATTTTTCATCTCATTCACGAATTAAAATTAGGTTTTCTAAGCAGTAAACTTTTACTGTCATTGAAAACACAAAACGACAGACCGGTTTCCGTCTGAATTTTCAACGAAAAACTTCCTCGTAACCCTATGAAAATAAGTATAACATGGAAATGACCATGGTTTATCCAAAATCATTTTCTAAGTCTCGAATAAAAATATATGTTTACATATTTATTACCGATATTAGAAAGCCGTGAAAATCGGGGTGTTACAATAGCACTGTCCAAAACTAGGCACAGTGGTTATTCTCTATAGTTTCATTGTCCATCAAGGCACAATGATACAACTTCTTGCATATCTTGCCATCAAGATATCCATACTAAATTCATAGCCACGTCTGCCAAAGAAATGCATGTAAAACATTTTGTTTCTCGTCACTTTTCTTTTTGTTCATTCTTTCATTGTCAAAGTTGAAAGGCTCACGACCATCTCAACTTTTAAATATTTAGGCTTGTCATTCAATTTCAACAATAGGACTCAAAGTCCGAATGTGCAAATCACGAAGGTCTAGACCGATGCATTCAGTCTTAGGTTTGTAGATTATAAAGCATAAAACTTACATAACTTTTATAGGACAAAATAGTCCATAACTTCAACTTTAGGACATACAATCCACAACTTATAATAGAACACTAGAATCCCGACGCCTCGACTACTAGGTTCGCTTTTCAACTTTAAAATTATTTTCGTTCTGTGAAACACAAACCAAAAACAAAATCTCCTCAACTTATCCAAGTTGTCAGAATAAAACTGTTGTGTAAAACTAATTTACAGAAAATCCTTTTTCGTTGGAAATTCATTTATAAAACCATCAAATCACCCAAAAACTCATTTTCTTCTGAAACTCTTTGTTTGAAACTTTAGTTCAAAGAAAAAAAATATTGATTTGAGACTAATTCTCGGTTCTAAAAAATATGGCTGTTTTTAAAAAAGCTTTCCGTAATAATTTTCGGAATTAATCATCGTTTGGCATTTTAAAAACATTTTAAGTAAAAATTTGACTTTTCTCTAAAATAATTTTCTCAACATCATAATTAAGTTATTTTTTAAAATCAAATTTTTGTAAAAACCTTTCATATTATTTTGTAATTTATTACGTAAAAATTAGCAGTACTAAAACATTTTCACGGTTACGCCCTCACTGTGACTCAAAGATCACTCTTACGCCGATAAATCATTAAAATAGTAGTATTTTCAACTATTCCACATTTTTAACCAATCAAATAATTAAATAATATTATATTACTATATTTCGCCAATTAAAAATTCGATATTTCTTATAAATCTTTTTAACGCTTTTATCTTCGTAATTAATTGAGTATTGACCACTGTCAGGCTTTTCAATCCATAATCAACAACAAGAAACATTCTACGTCAACATTATAGCATATAATACAGTTTAAAACATGCATTAAAACACTATAACAATTAACTGTAGATAATCAATTAAAAGCAGATAATTAACAGCAGATAAATTAACTATACAAGATAATTTAAAACACCACAAACACACTCAAATAAATTATACAGACCACATATTAATAGCATATAACTATCGGAAAAACCCTTAGGTACTCCCCTTACCTCTTGAAGTCTTTGATTCCTTTCTCGAAGTGATTTCCCCGATTCGCTTCCGGTTTCCTCCGCGAAACTCAGAACAAACCAACAATATTTATCCTTCACAACAAACATCACACAATTAATAAAAATCAAACAACAAAACACTCTAATTCCAAATACTATGGTTCGGCCTTCACAAAAGAATTTGGCTAGGGATGTTAAAATTTTACAAACTCTTGGATTAATGATCCTTGAGTACTTAGAAGACATAATCAATGATCATAAACCAAGAACTTTAAACAAAACCATCCAACTCAATAAGTTAGGGTTTCGACCTCAACAATAAAATTATGCTAGAAAATTTCTTTGGTTTCAAGCTCTTGGATTTAACATATGTGTAGATATTAGAGAGATTGAATCAAGTGGTCTATTTCATAAATTGAAACAAAACTCATCCAAATCCTCCTAGAGTAGGATTCGGCCTTAATCCATAAAGTAGGCTAGAGATTTTCACAACTCTCAAGCTTCTAGATTTAATAACAATAGGTATTGCATAGATGAAATCAAGTGTTATATGATAGAAATTGAAACAAACTCATCTAGTCTCTCCAAGACTTAGATTCGGCCCACTATGAAAGAATAGGAAAGAAATTTTCTCTTGATTCATGTTCTTTGATCATGAATATAGAGATCACATTGAGTTCATAGAAATTGGAATCACATTAAAAGGATTTTTCTATGATTTTCTAGAGATTTTTGTAGTTCTAGATCTATGAATTTCAAATGATGATCATGGCCTAGAATCAACAAAATAAATGAAGAATATATAGTTTATTGATGATGAGAAGTAAGGTATACCTCTTGGAATTAGAAAAATAGCAAGAGATCTACTAGTTGCTTCACAAATTTTGGTTATGGAAACTTAGAATTTGAGAGAAAGTGTGAGGAAGAAGATGAAGTTGATGAAATGAGAGAGAGAAGGCCTCATTTGATGGCTTAGGCCGTGGGAATGGAGGGGTAAAGGAGTCCAAATTGATTTTCATTTGAGGACAAAGGTGTAATTTCACTTGGGGGCAATTTTGACATTCAATTAAGACTTAAGGACATAATGGTCTTTTCATGCATAAGGTAATCATGACAAACATGTGGTGGAAAATTTGTAGGAAATGTTGCTGATTCTGAACCACAAAAACAAGATGAAGAAGAAAAATTGAAGTTGTCTTGCCTTAACCATGGTTAATGATTAACTAAGATAGGTTAGGTTTAGGGGTATTTTGGTCTTTTCACACTTAAACTCGTCATTACCTAAATTAAATGCTAGGTGAGTCACCCCTATCACTCACCACCCTAGGTGGCAAGATGTCTCCTCATCCGATGTCAGGTTTTTTCTCTGCACATCCATTCTCGACTCCGTCGATTACCCAATTTAGGTTTTTAAGACCGAATATGGTAAAATAACTTATTTATTTTGAAAATTTTCAAAATAACCACTATAGTTGTAAATGGGATATAAAATTTATCCATTTCTTTCTCGGGTCAAAATTAGGTTTTCTGATCAGTAAAATATTACTGTAAGTGAAAATACAGACCGGTTTCCGTCTGAATTTTCAACCCAAAATTTAACCGTAACTCTCTACGATAAAGTAGAGTATAAATATGACTTTTGTTTATCCAAAATCATTTTCTAAGTTTTCAAATAAAATATAAAAGTTTATTTATATTTGTACCGATCTTAGAAAGCAGAAAAATCGGGGTGTTATATTACTACCCCACTAAAAAAGTATTCGTCGTCGAAATTTCGTGACTCAAAACTAGACAGGATTTTCTTAATCCCAAGGTCTTACTTTCACAAGAAAGTATATTGTTATAGAAGAACTTTGTCAATCTGAAAAGAATACAGGAATGTCCAGTATGTAAAAAGATTCTTTAATAGGTTCGTGAGTGTAAAAATGCATGATCGGTACACGTTTACAAACATGAATCTAATAAAGTTCCTTCTTTCACAAGAATTTTACTATACAATAATTTAAAAGAACAAAAGGCCGACAAAATTCAGACTAGATCACTTTCACCAAAAGTAAAAGTGACTAGACTAAGTCTCATCTAGAAACTTCTTTTTATCAAGAAAGTATCTATCCCGAACAACAATAGGACAGTTCACAAAAAATTCCACAATAATTGGTTAAACAATTGAAGTTTGAAAAAAAAAATCACAATCTTTAGAAAAAGAAATGATCTGTCCCCAAAATCTAGACTGATCACATCAATCAAATGAAAAGGGACTGGAATAAATTTTATTCAAGAAACCTTTATTCTCAAAAAGTCATAAATAGCATACATCCACTGAAAAAACTAACAACATAAAAGACTTTAGAGAGTTAAATACTCAAGGGTACCTAAATATGATTCTACTTATAACCCATTACAAACTTAACATGTACTAGTCATTAAAGTACGCATCTTACATATAATATTCCTATGCACAACTACATCTTTGGTTCATGATTCGATTGCTAAAAATTCTGAACGACTCTACAACTATCTTCTATAAGACCTTCAGGTTGTGAAGTTTTCAACACCACTCCTGATGTAAAAGATCATCAGATTGTGAAGCTTCAGCACCACTCATGGTGTAGACTCTTCCCTTTGTCGTCAGTTTGTTGATTCTTGTGTTGTTGGCAACTGGTCCACACCTTGGTGCATGACAATTCTTTGATAAGTGTCCTACTTGATTATAATTGACACATTTCTTTCCTTTCAAAGAGCATTTATCTACCACGTGATTCGAATCTCCACATTTGAAACATCTCCTGCCTTGGCCTTGGCTTTGGTTCTTTTGGCCACCAGTACCTAATGTAGTAGCAAGTGGACGATATGGTTGCGGGTTCTGGTCATTTCCTGGTGGTCGGAAATATGGCTTCCTCCAAATTTGTCCCTCCCGTTGATTCTGATATTGGTATTGGAATCGAGACGGTCCACCGGTATTACCCCGATAGTCTCTACCTTTCCCCTTCAGCTCCACTTTTCGGCACTTTTCCACTAAACCTTGAAAGTTACGAATTTTAAGAGGTAGCACATACTCTTTGATTTCGTATCGTAGGCCTCCTTCAAATCTCTCACATTCCAAACCTTCACAAGGTTGAGTTTAGAAGAAACGGAAATACTTGACTAGAAATTCAAACTTTGTTGTATATTCATCAACAGATAGTTCGTTCTGCTGTAATCGTAAGAACTCATGTCCCTTCTTAACTCTGGCGCTCTGAGGAAAATAATTATCCAAAAAAAAACAGTGCGAAAATTCTCCAAGTTATTTCCTGATTGCTCGCTTTCAGTATCTGTCTAATATTATCCCACTAGCATCCTGCATCTCCTAAAAGCAGAGAAACAGCATACGGAACCTTTGTTTCTTCAGGTCTGTTGATAAGCTTGAAAATCCTTTCGAGTTCTTGTATCCACAAGTCATCCTTCTTAGGATTGACATCTCCATAAAATTGTTGAGGTTCCTGATTTCTGAAGTTTGCTAGACTTTTCGCCTCGGCCGCTTTCACCGAACCTCGGTCCTCGCTCATTTTGTGTAGCCATGATAGCAAAGAACACTAGTCATTGCCTGAACGGCCTGGTTCATCTGTTAAATCACACCCTTGTTGCTGACATAAGCATGATCACCATCACGGCCACGTCCACATCCACATCCCATTCCTGGTTCCATAACTGACCTACAAGACAAACTCAGTCAGTCCGTAACCAGAAACTGAAGCGTATACTTACGTGTCTAAAACACATTACTTCTAAGAAGTAATTCAGTCAATGTGCCATTTACTGTTCATGGATTCTCACAAGGTCTCGACTACATCAAAACCTATCAAAACACACCTACTTGTGTACCATCACACATTGTTTCGACAAGGAAACAATTCAAGCAAGGTCCAACCAGAGATAACACAAGAAAAACCCAACATACCTATTCCCCAAGGTTCCCGAAAGACTCGGCCAGCTCTGATACCACTCTGTAACGCCCCCCTAGAGCACTGCCTCGTGAACATGTGTGAAAATAAATTAAAAATAAATTTTCTGGTTGCTTTCGGAAATTGATTTAATTTAAGTCAGAAAATCCAGGTGTAAAAAAAATTTCTTCTGAATACTTCAAAAAAATGATGCGCACATCACAGAAGAACATTTACACTATACTTGGCAACACACATATACCAATGTTATTTATAAACAAACCTTCCACAACATACAAGTTTTTCCTAAAAGTTTTTATTTTTAAACCCTATAAATATTATTAGGACACACGTACTAAACTTCTCAAACATACATCCCCAAACACAAGCCTAAGCTGGTCGTTCTACAAGACATTCATTGAAAAGACCCCGTGGTCATTCCTATGATCACACACCTCTTCCCGCATCCGGACTTAAGTCTCCAAGTAATTTAAGGAAACTCCTCTACAACATCTGTACTCATGTACCAAGGTACAACTGGAAAAAAACTAGACGAACAGATATATGCAAGGGTGAGAACCAATATATGGATTTTAAAACGATAACTACATGCGCGACACACAAAACAACATATAACATATGTAATTATAATAGCATAATTATTCAGAAATAAACAAGTAGTTTATCAATGGGTTTCATACATGACAGTCATCGTCATTTTTTTTAAAACAAATGCATGACACTTCAATAGTCATTGTCTAAAATTTTGTACTTAATACCATATGAATGAGCTGATCAAGCTCTCTTTGCCAAATAAGGCACACCGAATTTAACCATAGCACTGTCCAAAACTAGGCACATTGGTTACTGTCTATAGTTTCATTGTCCATCAAGGCACAATGATACAACTTCTTGCATATCTTGCCATCAAGACATCCAGACTAAACTCATAGGCACGTATGCCAAAGAAATGCATGTAAAACATTTTGTCTTTCAATTTCACGAATGTGCAAATCACGAAGGTCTAGACTGATGCATTCAGCCTTAGGATCATAGATTATAAAGAACAAAACTTACACAACTTTTATAGGACAAAATAGTCCATAACTTCAACCTTAGGACATACAGTCCACAACTTATAATAGAACACTAGAATCCCGACGTCTCGGCTACTAGGTTCACTTTTCAACTTTAAAATTATTTTTTTTTCTGTGAAATACAAATCAAAAACAAAATCTTCTCAACTTATCCAAGTTGCCAGAATAACACCGTTGTGTAAAACTAATTTACAGAAAATAATTTTTCGTTGGAAATTCATTTATAAAATCATCAAATCACCCAAATCATAAAATCATCATTGGAAATCTTTGTTTGAAACTTTAGTTCAAAGAAAAATATATTGATTTGAGACTAATTCTCGGTTCTAACAAATATGTCTGTTTTTAAAAATGATTTCTGTAAATATTTTTGGAATTAATCATCGTTTGGCATTTTAAAAACGTTTTAAGTAAAAAAATTGACTTTTCTCTAAAATAATTTTCTCAACATTATAATTAAGTTATTTTTAAAAATTAATTTTTTATGATAACCTTTTATATTATTTTGTGATTTCATACGTAAAAATTAGCAGTACTAAAATATTTTCGCGGCTACGTCCTCGCTGTGACTCATAGATCACTCTTACGTTGATAAATCATTAAAATAATAGTATTTTCTACTATTCCACATTTTAACCAATCAAGTAATTAAATAATATTATATTACTATATTCCACCAATTAAAAATTAGATATTTCTTATAAAGATTTTTAACACTTTTATCTTCGTAATTAATTGAGCACTAACCACTATCAAACTTTTCAATCAACAATCAACATCAATAAATATTCTGAAGTTAACACAGGCAAACACAAGAAGGGGGGTTGAATTGTGTTTGTTAATAATTTTTGAAAACAACCTTTAAAACAAATTTACACTCAAGGAGATTAGAAAGCAGAAGCACGCACAAAGAAAAAGATCTTTTAAAAGACTTTAACAAAAGCAATAACAAAACCCCACAGTTAGTATAAGCAAATAAAACTGTAGAGTTTAGGGATAGAAGATTCACGCAAGAGATTTTATCATGGTTTACTCTCTTCAAACCAAAAGCTACGTCCATTCCCTTTGACTTGAAGGATTTATCAACTATTTCTCCAAATAGATTACAACCAAGTATTCAACACCTCTCCAGGCTTACAAGTATTTCTTTCTTACCAAGCCTCTTCAGGTTCTAACTCTAACAAAGAGATTTAATGTTTGATCTTCGTAACTCACTATGTGTGAGGATATGACAGTTTAAGATCAGATGAATATTTACACAATATTCAAAATAAGAAATACCGACTCTTGTTCTCTAAAGAAATATGAGTATGAGTGAAAGTTGAGCTCGTAAGGTTGTGCAGTCAAGAGTTCTAGTTTTAGTATCTCAGGTTTCCTATTTATAGTGACCTTCTTCTTCACTTGTATTTCTTCAATGGTTACTTTGAATAATCCCGTTTAGAGATAGCATTTAATGCATGATATCCGTTGTGACTGATAGCTTGATTGTGACAATGCTGAATAGTACTCTTGGTTATCGAGGTAGCATGAAATTTGGAGGCTTACTGCTTTGAGTTTTGTAGCTTGAGAACTTGTTGTTCCTCCTTTGTGTATAATTCAGCTTTTTCAGCCATAAAGTTGTCAGCGTACAGATTGTTTTGCAGTAGCTTATTGTACGATTCGGCTTTTTGCATTTTTTGATGGTACTATGTTTATTTTACAACAAGGTGAAACATTAAATCAGATAAAACAAATGTGAAGAACAAATATTCTATTGAAATAAATATCAATCATTTGAAATAAATTCAAGAGATTCGAATTGCATTTAATTCATTTCAAAGATAGAGCTCATCTAAGAAAATCTCCGTCTACTTAGTTATAAGAGAGACTAAGTCTGTTCAATATTTTATTTTGCTCATCTGATGACGTGGCGGTTAGAGCTCGTCTACTAGATTACTTTATGTTTCAGTTCATTTACTTGTACTAATTACTTTCGTCTGCTTACGTGGCAAGATGGACGTGCTTATTATCAAGTCTTTGGACTTGATGTATCTAAACAAGTTATTTTGGTGTTCGTCTAGCAAACATTTAGAGCCTTGTTCACTTAAGAAAATCAGTCTACTAAATTAAATAAACAAGTAACTTTACCAAGGTCAGCAGCCCGTCTATAAGGGTGGACGCATATTTTTCAACGAAAGCTTATCATATGTTTACTTATATTAAAGTATTTCTACATAACTGAAAGCACTTGTCAGATCTCAACTAACACTTTGCCAAACAAATTTAATCCTTTTGTTAGCATCAAAACTTAGAGATTATTAAATCCAAAACCACTTTGGTTCCAACACATTCTACGTCAACATTATAGCATATACAGTTTATAACATGCATTAAAACACTATAACAATTAACTGCAGATAATCAATTAAAACCAGATAATTAACAACATAAAAATTAACTATGCAAGATAATTTAAAACACCACAAACACACTCAAATAAATTATACAGACCACATATTAATAGCATATAGCTATCGGAAAAATCCCTCAGGTACTCCCCTTACCTCTTGAAGTCTCTGATTCCTTTCTCGAAGTGATTTCCCCGATTCGCTTCTGGTTTCCTCCGCGAAACTCAACAAACCAACAAGGTTTATCCTTCACAACAAACATCACACAATTAATAAAAATCAAACAACAAATCACTCTAATTCCTAAGACTGTGGTTCGGCCTTCACAAAAGAATTTGGCTAGGGATGTTAAAATTTTACAAACTCTTGGATTAATGATCCTTGAGTACTAGGAAGACATAATCAATGATCATAAACTAAGAACTTTAAACAAAACCATCCAACTCAATAAGTTAGGGTTTCGACCTCAACAATAAAATTATGCTAGAAAATTTCTTTGGTTTCAAGCTCTTGGATTTAACATGTATAGATATTAGAGAGATTGAATCAAGTGTTCTATTTCAGAAATTGAAAGAAAACTCATCCAAATCCTCCTAGAATAGGATTCGGACTTGATCCATAAAGTAGGCTAGAGATTTTCAAAATTCTCAAGCTTCTAGATTTAATAACAATAGGTATTGCATAGATGAAATCAAGTGTTAAATGATAGAAATTGAAACAAACTCATCTAGTCTCTCGAAGACTTAGATTCGGCCCACTATGAAAGAATAGGATATAAATTTTCTCTTGATTCATGCTATTAGATCATGAGTATAGAGATCACATTGAGTTCATAGAAATTGGAATCACATTAAAAGGATTTTTCTATGATTTTCTAGAGATTTTTTTAGTTCTAGATCTAGGAATTCAAATGATGATCATGGCCTTGAATCAAGAAAATAAATGAAGAATATATAGTTTATTGATGATGAGAAGCAAGGTATACCTCTTGGAATTAGAAAAATAACAAGAGATCTATTAGTTGCTTCACAAATTTTTGTTATGGAAACTTAGAGAATTTGAGAGAAAGTGTGAGGAAGAAGATGAAGTTGATGAAGTTGATGAAATGAGAGTTATAGGGCCTCATTTGATGGCTTGGGACGTAGCAATGGAGGAGTAAAGGAGTCCAAATTGATTTTCATTTGAGGACAAAGGTGTAATTTCACTTAGGGGCAATTTCGACATTCAATTAAGACTTAAGGACATAGTGGTCTTTTCATGCATAAGGTAATCATGACAAACATGTGGTGGAAAATTTGTAGGAAATGTGGCTGATTTTGACCCACAAAAACAAGATGAAGAAGAAAAATTGAAGTTGTCTTGCCTTAACCATGGTTAATGTTTAACTAAGATAGGTTAGGTTAGGGGTATTTTGGTCTTTTCACACTTAAACCCATCATTACATAAATTAAATGCTAGGTGAGTCACCTCTATGACTCACCACCCTAGGTGGCAAGATGTCTCCTCATCCGATGTCGGGTTTTGTCTCTGCACATCCGTTCTCGACGCCGTCGATTGCCCGATTTAGGTTTTTATGCTTGAGTAAGGTAAAATAACTTATTTATTTTGAAAATTTTCAAAATAACCAATATTATTGTAAATGAGATTTAAAATTTATCCATTTTGTTCTTAGGTCAAAATTAGGTTTTCTGATCAATAAAATCTTACTATCAGTGAAAACGCAGACCGATTTTCGTATGAATTTTCAACCCAAAATTTAATCGTAACTCTCTACGATAAAGTAGAGTATAAATATGACTTTGGTTTATCCAAAATCATTTTCTAAAAACGTTTATTTATATTTATACTGATCTTAGAAAGCAGAAAAATCGGGATGTTACAAATATAATCATTACTACTTTATAATTAATATAACTATTAAGAAATCAAATGATTATATGTTTATTTATATAGAATCAATATAATGGTTTTAATCCAGTAAAAAAAATATAATGGTTTTATTTTAAATAAATGATATAAATTAAATATTATACTTATTTAGATGCAATTGATTTAATAAACTAAATTTAGAATGTTTCATTAACTATTTAGTCAACTAAAATATACAATAGTCATACAATTAAAAATTTTATTTGAAAATAAAGTAAGCTCATTCAAAAAAATCAATTCAGTCTACATTCTAATTAATATAGTTTCACACTTTGTAATCAAAATTTTTTCGTTTAATTTATTTATTAGTTAATTAAATTTCATAATATTTGATATGACGTGGAAAAATTATTAAACCTAAAAATATATTAACTAAAATTAACACTTTATAATTTAAAAACGTTAAAATATGTACCATTAAATAAATGTGTACAATAATTTCATAGAAGGTGTTTTTTATCCTCGAATTTTTGTGGGAAATGAATCAATTGTTTTTAATAATTGTTGATAGATTATTTATAATTTATTTTTTAAAAAATCTTATATCTTTAAAATGTAAAATATTTTATAAAAATATTCATAAACAATATATATGCTGTGCATGGCACAGGGTTACCATGCTAGTATAAACACATCCTTAAGTTTTCACTTTTTAATTTTTCCTCATATTAAAAAAGCTTTATCGATCGTTTTGAGGTTGTCAGGTTTGAAGTCGCAATAAAAACCCACGGGTTACCAAGTTATGCTTGTATGGTGAAGGTTTGGAGTCCTTCGTGTTTACCGAATATATATAGCAAATAGAACTAACAAGGGGTTATTTGCAATTGTGATAAATTGTGCGAAAGTTTTCTCACTATGCGAGCGAATCATGATAATTGTTGATCATGCATGTATTTGTCCCTTTTATTTTTGTTTCAAAAAAGTTGACGAACCAATAGTACATGTTTCGTACTATTTCATTTCGGGAGGTGGGAGCTTAAATTAATAAATTGTAGTTTAACATAGCCTTTATTGTACTTTAGGTCCCTCAACTTTTTCAACTGTACAATTTTGGTCCCTCAAAAATTTTAATTACATATTTAGTCCTCTAATTTATCGAATTGTATAAAATCAGTCCTTCTATCCATGACCTATCAACGTGTAATAAAGACTGATTTTTGTAAATATATCGGTTGAATTATAACTATCTATTACCTACATTATTTCAATAAACAAAATTGAATATGAATAATAATATGATTGATTGGTTCTTAATTTTTTTTTGACAAGGACTGGTTCTTATTTTTGTATATTTATAAAGTGTATATTACATTAGTCTTTATATATATACATGACGTGTTGAATAATTTTAGATTAATAAAAATTTATAGATATAATCTATACATTACAAACAATACCAGCAAAAGATTTTGAGAACAAATATACAATAAATTTTTTAAAAATAATGTCAGGGTGATAATGATGTATATTAGTATAAGTTATTCATTCCTTTATAACTTAATGAGAGAAGACAATCAGCGCCAGCAACTGATAGCTGTTTATTTTAAATTTTTCTACTGCAAAGTTACGTTTAAAACTACGTTGATCCAAAGTTATAACATGAAGCTTTAAAAAAAGGTGTATTGGGAAGCCGCATTTCTCGTTTGCGTCAAAAAAAATTGAAAACAAACAGAATATGAGTAATTAAGCCGAAAAATGCATGCTAGAAATACTTGATGTCATGAATTTGATTTCTATCATGTAATTCTCCCTTGTCTAAATAATCAAATATTTGACAATTTTCACTTCAAAAAGTTCTTAAAAATAAAGAAAAAATAAACAGTTGGATTGCAATGAACAAACTTTACTTCTCTAAAGCACACATGTACGAAGTGTCTAAAATTGCGGAAGTGTGCAGTATCCTAAACTCAACCCAATAACAGTGTACAATGATTTTTTTTTATTGTTTTGTTATTGTTATGTAATATTGTTTAAACTTCCACATAAGCCTGTAATCAAAATCATCATAGTATCAATTCAATGCTCTCATTGATCAGCTCATGTTGTAGATTAGAAGGTTCAATTTTAAAAGTATTAGTTTCATTAACGCGAGAGCTTTATAAATTCTCTTCCAAAAAACATATACAGGGAAGGATCCGAGGTGCTCATCATTTATTCTACCCTGCCACCTCGTCATAACAATATGTTAATAGCTGATGCACTAGAAATAGAATAAGTTGTCTATAGTAAACACAAACACAAGCTCAAGGGGTCTTACAAGTGGAGGCATTCAAAGACAAAAGACCCAAGAAAGGCAAAGAAGAGTCCTTTAGGATCTTTTGTAATAAAAGTGTATTGTAAGATATATGTAATAATTGTAGAATAGGAATCATGTAATAAAATGCTTTTTCCAATAAGCATTGTAGGACTAGTTGGAGCATTGGGCTTAGGAAGTTGGGTCAATTGGGCCAATTAGCCCAACATAGCACATGAGTAGGAAACATTGGGCCAAAATCAAAGCCCACACTTAGGCTTAGGAGTAGGAGGCGCCAACTTGGTCACAAAAAGTGATGAGCTTCATGCCATCACCTATAAAAGGACCTCATGTACTCATTTCTTCAATCAATAACTCATTTGTGTAGTTTTCTCATTTTGAGAATTGTGAGAGAGTTGAGAGAGTTTCCTCTTGGGAGGTTCTTTAGTTGAACCTTGATTCTCATCTAGAGTTCTAATACTCTAGTGGTGAATCTTCCCCAAGGCTTATCATCCAATCCTCTTAGAGAATTGAATGTGGCGCCTCTTCTTTTCATCTTCTTCCTTTTCCATTTTCTAGTTTCAATTTCGTGCTTATCATTGTAGAGTAGTTTATATTATTGTGCTTCTTCTACTCTTTTTGGTTTCCTTGATTCTCACTTGAGAATCAAGTTTATGATCTTTCTTGATCTATATATGTTTGATCTAGCATTTTCAATAACCAAATTCAAAGAAAGATCTTAAAAACTATGTTGATCTACCTTAGATCACATCACACAATAAAATGAATCCGAATGTATCGGTTTTGAATCTTGTCCGGGTTTACTAATGCTTTGTAACACGAATTCCAATTCGTAATTTTTGTACGATAACATTGTGGAGTGTGCTTTTTGTCTCTCTTTTTTTAGGCTTAATGAATTTTTTGGTCCCTAAAAATATGGTCACTTTTGGTTTTCATCCATGTGTTTTTTTGTCTTTGCACAATAGCCAGTTCAGCATGCCACGCGACATTAAATTTAATATTGTAATGCCACTGCAACGTGGCAATTTCGGGGAAAAAATTATTATTTTATTTTTAATAATTTATTTTTTATTTTAACAATTATATAATATTAATAAATTTATTTTTATTACATATCTTCTTCTTCTTCCTCTTTCTTCAGATCCCCTTTCTTCCTTTCATCTCCCAACCCTTTCTCCATCTCCACCGCCACCACATAGATAAGGTTCATCCCATTACTAGTATCACAATATCTACTCACCAGTTGATTTCTTCAATCTCCAAATCCTCTTTCTTTTTGTCCTGCTCTATCTCTATAGATTCTTTCACTCACAATTAGGGTTCATCTAATTGATAGTATCACCATTTTCTCTCACTAACTTGATTTCTTCAACTCCCACATCCTTATCCTCCTTTTTTTGTCATGTTCTTCCTGTTCCGATTCAGGTTCCAGTTCAGGTTCAGGTTCAGGTTCGAGTTCAAATTCTCGGGCATGGGAAAAAGACCCAGAATCGGGATCATAATCGAAATTGATTATACAATCGGCGAGGGCAAAGTGATTGTGAAAACAAACACAATATAAAGTTCAGAATAAAATGGTAGCAACAAGATGGAAATATGGAGATATGGAAATAACGCTTTTCCAAATACACTCCAAAATTCCTCATTGAAAATATGGAAATCGTGACCATCTTGCTGCTATCGTTTTTAATCTCAACTTTATATCGTGTTTTTTTCCATAATCACTTGCCCTTGTCGATTCTTTCATCAATTTCGATTATGATCCCGAACCGGAACCTGAACAAGAAGAACACGACGAAAAGAATGAGGATGGGGATGTGGGAATTGAAGAAATCAACTTAGTGAGCGAAAATGGTGATACTAGCAATTAGACAAACCCTAATTGTGATGGTGAAAGTTCTGATTCTATAGAGTTAGAGCAGGACCAAAAGAAAGATCACTTGGGTCAACAAACAGAATGAGTGTCCATGGAACATGCGATTTTACTCTAACATATCTTAAAATCTGTTAAATTTGTGCGTATTAACAGGGAAGCAAATGAGGTTGCTGATACTCTTGCAAATGAGGGGTCCCTCTCCGAGGGTGGATGGGTCATGTGGTCGTGAAACTTTGTGCTGGAAGTCTTATAGGTTTTGTGTTTAATATGTGAAAAAGAACTTGTGAAGCTCCTTCTGTGTAGGTGCAGGTGGAGATTGGATGCAATATGATAGATCCTATTTACTGCTATCTTGGTATAATTTTAAAATTATGTCACAGGTTCAAAATGAAAAAGGTTAACTAATTTGTGATGAGGAGTGAATCTGGTTGTGTTTTGCTGGACTGTTTGCAGGAGTGCTACATCAGCTGATACACAGGAGCATAAGCATGAAGATACCATATGACTTTAATACAAGACTTGATACAGGAATTATTATATGAATTTTTTTTTGGTGTTTTATGCTTTTGGAGTATTATATGCTGATGTAAAGTTTTGATTTTAATAAGGGTCTAGTGCTCTAGTTTTGACCCTAAGGTGGTTAGAAAGATTATTCTGCCTAAGGTGTTGAAATTTTGTTCGGGGTGTTAAATTTTTTGTAATATTGTAAGGGGTTGTTTTTGAGAACATTGATGTATTGTATATCTTCTAGCTCTAAACATATGATAGAGTGTGTCCTCTTCAACTCTTCCTAGAAGGTGGGGAGTGTGACCACTTGTGATGTTAAGGCTAGATATTTTGAATAAAATGATTATTTATCAAGAAAACAAAACAAGAAATCAACTTAGTGAGCAGAAATGGTGATACTAGCAATGAGACAAACTCTATCTGTATGGTGGCGGTGGAGGAGATGGAAGGAAGAAAGGGGATCTGATGAAAAGGGAAGAAGAAAAGGATATGTAAATAATAATAATAATAATAATAATAATAATAATAATAATAATAATAATAATAATAATAATATATTTGTTAAAATAAAAAAATAATTATTAAAAAAATTTGAACTTGCCACGTGGCATTAAAATATTAAATTTAATGCCACGTGACATGCTGAACTGGCATCTCCATTAGACAGGTTAGCAGTTAACGGACGTTTTTGACGACGGGGACTAAATACAAAACTTAAAAAGTTAAAATGACTGAATGCAAAGAAAAAAAAATACAAGCACAAAAATCAAAAGTGACCATATTTTCAGGGACCAAAAAGGTCATTAAGCCTTTTTTTTTATCACCATCATTTCTGCTAGGGTTACAGTTTATGGTTGTAACTGATTTCGTATCATTCTTACAAGATTTTTCTCGTACTAAATAGCATTGCTTTTATTCATGTCTAAGCATCAACACAATATATTTGACTTCAATTATTTGGGGAGCTAAACTTGCCATTCTATGTCCTCCAGAATCAATTCAATAAGACTAGTTAGGACCTATTTTATCTACACTTTTATAAGGCAGACGTAGAATAATAAGCTCACATAACCAATCCTTTGCTTTTCACTTTTCTCTATAAACTTTTCTCTTTTCATTACTCACCATCTTTTTTCAATTTCTTCTTTGCTTCGAGTTAAGTAACCTTGTTCATCGATAGCTTCACACCCATACAATACCTGTTTTATTCCTCATTGGACGTGTTGTTTTTACTGTTGCCAACCCAATACTCTTTCACAGCAACCAATATCTTCTGAGGCACAAGTGGACCATCCTCATGATCCATGATTTTGGCATCTCATCTCATTCCCCCAACAATTTTCCTAACCTTGTTCAGGACATCAACCTCATCCCGGATGATGACTGCACCTTCCGGTCGAAGGATCCGATCCATCTCTAGGAGGATGTCTTCCAAGTTGCACCTGTGTTTAATTAAATTAGGAAGAATTTCATTAAATAAATTGAAGTAGAAGTTGGCGTTATAAAGGATCCTATGGTGAAAAAAAAGTGATCCCGAAACGATTCTTCTCTGTTGATCATTAAAAAATTCGACGGATGTCGGACGAAAGGATTGAATTTGCAACATTAAAAAATTAGGATGACCAAATGTGCTATAAAAAATTATAGGGACCAAAATCGCCCATGATCAATAGTAGGATGACCAAAAATTCTATTAAGCCATTAATAAATTAATAAATTATATGTCACTAGAGATCATATTTAAAATGAAAATTGAAAATTACAATCAATTAGTCTAAAAGTTTTATAACATAATTCATGTTATGCTGTTACTATAAATACAAAGCATGAATTCAAAAATTCAATCAAATAATATATTCATAATTAATTTAAATAATTTTTTGATTTCAAAATATGTATAAACCATACTCTCTCTGTCTCAGTTTATTTGTCATTTAAAAAAATCATTCGTTATAACCCTTTTCAAGGTAAAATAATATTTTTTGACTAACATGTCTTTATTATAGTAGGAGTTAGGTAGAGGGATAAATTAATAAAGGGTAGGATGAAATACAAATAAATAAAGGTATTTATCCCATGTTATATATAAGTTCATGTTATATTATCTTTTATTTGTTTTGGGATATTTTAGGTAGAAAATCTCATGTTATATGATATGATATGATATGTTTTTATTTAATTTCCTCTTAAAATTAGATTCAATCACAACAATATTTTATTTTTTAATTTATTGTTTATATTATACTTAATATAATAAAATATATGCATTTTAAATAATTAATATAATCATTACTACTTTATAAATTTTTTTTTTGATAAGCCAAAGTATTATTATTAAAACGGGTACAAGGGGTACCCAAACCCATAAACAAGTACAAAGGAAAGAACAAAAGACAATAAACCACTAGACAAAAAAACCAACCCAAGTGCACATATCTAACACTAAGATCTTTACTAGAAAGACCAACAGAATCCATGGACCCAAAGAGCCAATAACTACCCATAATCAAGACCATGATTTAATCTTAATGAGGTCCAGAATCTCACACATATCAAAAGTACCACCATTAAAAACAATTGTATTCCGCATCAACCAAATGGACCAAGAGACGCATGCCGTAACGTATGTTTGAATTTCTCGATACTCTTCTCCCTAAAAAACACACCATGTTGTATATAATGTTCTAAGCCATCAAAGTGCAAGATCACAGACACCCCAAGCCATGAATAAATGTGTGACCATACTTGATAAGAATAATTGCAAGAAAAGAATAGATGTTCAACAGTTTCCACATGATTAAAACAAAACACACAAGATGTATCATGTTGACCATTAATAATTCTCCTTTTTGCCAACTGATCACGGGTAGGTAGTCTATTTAGCAAAAGACGCCAAGAGAAAGCTAATACCTTGGAAGGCACCCGACATTGCCAAAAAATTTTGAAAACAGTCTAATCAATGTTAGCCAGCGAATCATTTCCTTGAAACCTTTGGAGGTAGGAATATGCAGACTTTACTGAGAAACAAAGAGAAGAATCCTCTTTCCAGATCCACTGATCAGTACCTTCTCTACATAGCACAACTGCACCTACCACACACTGAAAATCCTCAAACAAGTCTTGTTCCCAACTAAACATCTCCCTCCTCCAAGACCACCTCCACTGCCAAGAATCATTCGACCAATCCCCACAATCTGCTACCAAAGATTCCTTATCCAACGATATTGTGAAAAGCCAAGGAAAAAGATCCTTTAGAGATGCATTGGCTAGCCATTCATCATGCCAAAATCTTGTTTGGTTCCCACTCTTGATCCTCCTACCAACCGTATTTGAAAACCACAAAGGAGGGTTGACATTCGAAACTTCTATAAGATTCAGATATCTCCACCAAATAGAGCTTGTGCTATTAGCCCTTTGGATACTTGAAAAGGGCCGACTCAAATCACCATATTTATGTACCAAAAGATTATACCATATAGCCTCCATATTTGTTAGAAAGCGTCATTTCCAATTAGCCAATAAAGATAAGTTGAACAAATGCAATTTTTTTATACCAAGTCCACCTAACTCCTTAGGTTGACACACCTTGTCCCAAGCCACCCAAGCTACCTTACGTTTCTCCTCATTACCAGACCATAAGAAAGATCTTTGTAGTCCAACCAAAATTGAGAGAACCTTTTTTGGAACTTTGAAGAATGAGAAGTAGAACAGTGGCAAAATTGAGAGGACAAAGTTAATTAAGACAATTCTTCCACCTAGGGAGAGTTGTCTGCCCTTCCAGCTTGCTAACCCATTATTCATCATAACAATAACTGGTTTCCACATTTCCACCCTCCTAGGATTAGCACCTACAGGCAATCCAAGAAATTTTAAAGGTACTATCCCGATAGAACAATTTAAGAAACTAGAAGCTGCCATTAGAAAACTTTGTTCCATAGAAACCCCAAAAATATTGATCTTGTGGAAATTCACCTTTAGACCGGAGACAAGCTCAAAACTTTGCATAATAGTCTTTAGAGTCCAAAGATTTCCCCAATTTTCTTCCCCAATGAGTAATGTGTTATCCGCATATTGAAGTAAATAGATTTGTTCTGTTTCATTAAGAAATCAAATGATTATATACTTTTTTGGTAGGAACCCACCGTAATTAGGGCTTTTGGCTCCCCGGTGGGTCCACGGAGAATCCCCACAATCTTAGATCCTTTAGAGCCGCTATGGTACTAATCTCCGTTCGGGAGCTTAGTCATAGTTAAGGTTCTTCGCCCATCCTGCGACACCCTAAAACCCGGCATCACATGGTTACCCGTTGCGGAAAAGAAACCTATTTAAAACGCTTGTCGCTTTCATAAAACTAACCTTTTATATAGGGTTACTGAAAAAGGGTACTAAATTTTTTTTTTGTTAAAAGAAGTTAAGAAAAGGTGATGAACACTCGGAACATGAAAATAAACATCATTCATATAAATATAACTGTCCCACTTGGGATCTTAGGTTTGATTACAAAACAGGTCTTGTCGAACTGCCCAATATACACTAAAACAGCTACTGAAGAAACAGGTAAAAAAAAAAAAGAAACATCAAACTGGGGATAGGGAACTGGGTACAAGACTCAAAAGATGGCTCTAAAAGCCTAGGGACTATCGGGACAACTCCAAAAGCCGACGAACGATCTACCAATGCCTCTTGCATGTAGAGTGACCACAGACGCTACCCCCAGACGAGATATCAGATGTCGGATCGATAACGTCACTGCCATCATCGATAGGGACGTCGTCATCTCCGGAATCCTGTGGATGGTACTCTAGCTCCTCCTCGCCCTCATCCTCGACCTCTATCAGCTCAAGAGGCTCTTCCTCGAGATCCTCTTCGGGATCCTCCTCCACTGGATCCTCTGCAAGCACTTCGACTGGATCAAAGTGCTCATGAAGGAGACCGGTGACTTGTAGCGTATGAAGGTAATACCATGGAGGTGGAAGCGCCACAATCCTCATCTCGGTGGTATGAATCCTTCGAACGGGCAATCCGTTAGCATTCGTCTCGGTAATCGTGACTGGTCCTTGATACGTCGCGGTCATCGCACTCTAATGTATAGTCCAGTTCCCTGCCGTCCAAGCATGATCAAAAACTTCGCTCCTCGAGCTCGACTGTGCCAAGGGAACGTTCAGATCCATCTAAAAGCACGCGCATACCCGATACAAGAAGAAAAGAATAGAACATACAGATGTGCAAGAGTGAGATACCGTCATAAGATATATCCCACAACAACCATATACATGATACATACATCACATAATCATATAAGCAATTAAATCATGCATATACATAACATAACAGTGTTATATCAAAGGGTCTCAACCCGCACAGTCAATCTTTGAAAATATGCATGACACTTCAATATCAGACTCTAACTTAATCACATGAGATATCAACACCGTTTTCCACTGGAGAAGAATTAGAGTTCGTCAATCTCTAGCCCGCCGGGAAGTTGCCTCCATACCCTCATGCATTTAAGGTCTCAGGACGAGCAACGTCACATGTGCCTCTTAACCGGTCACATGGACTGACTCCCAGATACCACCTTGTATCTGAAATGTAAGAAAGCACGTATGTTTGGGGAAATGCACATGAGAAAATATATTATTCAAAATGTTTTCTTTGTGTTCATTCTTTTTCACTGTCGCAGCTCAAAGCTAACGACTTAATCATCATTCACCCATCACTTGAAAACTCTTAGGACACACAGTTCGAATGCACAATCACAACACGCGAGACCGATGCACCAGTCCTAGGCTTGTGGTCGTAGAAAACAACATTCACCTTTAATAACGTTCATCACAACGTGGTTAGGACACACAGTCCACAACAACGTGATTAGGACACACAGTCCACCACAACGTGATTAGAACACACAGTCCACAATAATGAAATCAGAACGCACTATCGTTGATTTCAAGAATTGGACTCTCAGTCCAGAACATCATGAATAGGACTCATGGTCCCCGAATTAACACTAATCCAAGATCACGTGCGTATAACTGAATACTAGAGGCGACGTCTCGTGTACTAGATTCTCTTTCTTAAGTACTTATTTTTCGTTCAGTGAAAATCAAATTCAAAACTGAATCCTCGATAACCTATCCAGGCTATCAGAAAGTTTCTAAAACATTTAGGAGAAAACCTTTTCTTTGAAAATCTTTTATAAGGCATCTTTGAAATACTTTTATCTTTGAAAATCCCCAATAGGATATTGCCAAATAATCTTGAAAGTTTTCACTTGAAGACACATAGTTCGAAAATGTTTTTTTTTTCTCGTGTAACAATAGTTCTCCAAAACCATTTCAACATTTAAAACAAGTACTTTAAGTTAATGAACTTTTGGAAAAGAACACCAATCCCTTCATCTTCAAAGCTTATTAAGGTTTTTAATCCTTATAACAGTTGAGCACAGACACAAGTCTGGCTTAGCAAACTTTCAATCAACAGCAGTATATATTCTCAGTTCAACGCTAATATCACAGTTGAAAGCAGGCCATCACAGATATGCATTATAACATTTAGAACAAGCACAGTTCAACATCAGATAATAGCATAACAGTTCAAGTACATTAGATAACCAAGTAAGCTCAATCAACATATAAATATCCAGCTAAACACATACACACATGCATGTAGTTATTGAATATCTTTAGGAAATCCCCTCTTACCTCACGTCGGAGTTAAGAGTTTTGGATTTGAAAAGAAGGTTCACAAATGTCCTCGCTTCTCCGGCGATGGAAGTCTAAGGTTACCAACATAAAATCATGAGTTAAAAAAATCAACTCGAGAACACTAACCACAATGTATAGGTTCGGTTCATACGATAAACTTTGGATTAGGGGTTTTCGATATGCGACTCTTGGATTTATGATCCTTAAGTACTAGAAGTTCATAAACAACAATCTTTTAACAAAGTTGAATTAAAAATCCCACTAAGTACTTGACTTAGGGTTTCGGCCAAGCATAGGTAAATAGGATAGGAATTTCTAAACTTTCCAATCTCTTTAGGTTAGCATCCATACATAGTAAGGAGCTTGAAACCATAATCATTTAGGAAAATGGAAAAATCAAACGTCTTAGACCATGAACTCTTAGGTTTGGCCTTAACAAGTTTGTGAGGTTAGAGATCTTTAAATCATTCAATCTTTTGGACATAGCATCCTTTAACATGAAGGAGCTTTAATCCATAATCATCTTGGAAAACAAAATAAAATAACACATCCTAGGTCAAATGTTACATTCGCCCATCATAGGAAAATAAAGCAAGAAATAATTTTAAATTTTCCAATCACTTAGACATAGCATCCTTTAACATAAGGATCTTTTTAGTCCATGATCACTTTGGAAAACAAAACTCAACATCTTTGCCATAACCATTTAAGGTTTCTGCCTTTTCAAGAAATAGGGGTTAGAAATCTTCAAACTTTCCAATCTCTTGGACTTAGGATCCTTCTATATCAAGAAGTCTTAATCCATGATCATTTTGGAAAACAAAACTTAAATACCATTGCCTTAAAACTCATTGGTTTTGGTCTTTACATAAAAATAGGGTAAAAATATTTAAACTTTCCAATCACTTAGACATAGCATCCTTTAACATAAGGGATCCTTGGTCCATGATCATCTGGGAAATAAAACTCAAATACAAACTCATACATGTAAAAGTTGAAACAAGATTCACCTAAACCATATACATGGTTTTGGCCTCCTTAGGAAGAAGAGGTTAGGAAACTTTGTTTTACACAACCTTTTAGTATGTGATAGTATAAGTAAATACAAGAATATAGAAAGTGGTTTCAACTCAAAAGGAGTTTTCTACCATTTTTGAGAGGTTTTAGAAGTTAAAAGCACATAAAGGACATATGAAGAAAACTTTGAAATAAAAGATGAAACTTTGAAAAAAAAAACTACATAGAAGTATTACCCTTAACAAGATGAACAACTTTGATGCAGAACTCTAAGAGAAAAGCTTGATAAAAATGTAAACTTTGTAAGAGATAAGAAGAAGATGAAGAAATGTAGTTAAGTGTAAATGTGAGAAATGGAGGAAAGTGATGAAGTGTGGAAATGAAGAGTGTTTATAGAGAGTGAGGGAGAGGGTCACTGTTTTGGGAGAGGAAGAAAGAAGAGAAGAAAGAAGGAGGGTTGCTTGTAGAGAGGATAATGAGTTAAGGTGATGTGATGTGATTGGAGAGAGAAAGATGAAAAAGTGAGATTTTTGAAAAAAAAAGTCATGATTCACCTTTTGAGGTGTGTCATAACCTTCACATCAAGTCACTTCATGTCACTTCATACTCTTGAGGCTCTGCTCCATTGCGTATCAGATGACTTCCCCGATTGTCTGAATTTTTGACCGAAAATTTTATTGTGACTTCATATGGTAAAACAACACAAGAAAATGATTTTATTTTAAATAAAATCATCCTCTGTATTTTATAAAAAATAAACACATTAAAGCATGTATTTATTGATAAAGAAGCATACGAAAAACAGGGTGTTACAACTCTACCCCTCTAAAAGAATTTCGTCCTCGAAATTACGTACCTTGAAATAACTCAGGATACTGCAACTTCATCTTGTCCTCAGCTTCCCACGTTGCTTCTCCGGTTGTCTCATTCTAGATGACTTTGACCAAAGGAATTTGCTTACCTCTGAGCTGCTTTGTCATCCAATCCGCGATTCGTGCCGGCAAAGTCACCAAGGACAAGTTCTCTTTTAACTATACTTTATCAGGCTCTATGATATGTGATGGATCATGAATGTATTTTCTCAACTGAGAGACATGAAAGACATCATAGATATTGGAAAGAAATGGTGGTATAGATATTTTATAAGCTACTGGACCTACACGATGAAGAATTTGGTAGGGTCCAATGAACTTGGGAGTAAGCTTTCTGGACTTTAGTACTCTGCCAATCCCAGTCGTTGGCGTGACTCTCAAGAATACATGTTCGCCTTCCTCAAACTCTAGAGGTCGTCGTCTCTTGTCCACGTAGCTTTTCTGTCGGCTCTAAGTAGTCCTCATTTTCTCCTGGATCATCTTCACCTTTTATGTCATTTGTTGCACGAAGTCTGGACCCAACAGCAAACTCTCTCCATCCTGGTACCAACACAAAGGCGTCCGACATCGTCGACCATACAGGACTTCATAAGGTGCCATTCCAATGCTTGAATGGAAACTATTATTGTAGGTGAATTCTATCAATGGTAAGGACTCGTCCCAACCCCCGACATCCTCCAAAACACAAGCTCTCAGTAAGTCCTCTAGTGACTGGATTGTCCTTTCCTTTTGTCCATCAGTCTGCGGATGATATGCGGAACTCAATCTGAGTTTCGTTCCAAGCGATTTTTGTAAACTCTTCCAAAACCTCGATGTAAACTGTGAGTCTCGGTCTGAAACAATGCTCGAAGGCACACCATGCAGTCTAACAATCTCTCTGATGTACAGTTGGGTTAACTTCTCCATAGAGTATCTTATATTGATTGGCAAAAAGTGAGCTGACTTAGTCAGTCGGTCCACTATTACCCATATAGCCTCATAACCCTTCTTAGTCCTTGGTAAACTGGTCACGAAATCCATCGAGATTCCATCCCATTTCCATTCTGGAATATCTAAAGACTATAACATTCCTGCTGGTCTTTGGTGTTCTACTTTGGCTTTCTGACATACCAAACAAGAAGCGACGTATTCCATTACATCTCTGTTCATCCCATACCACTAGTACAACTTCTTAAGATCTTGATACATCTTCGTGGCTCCTGGGTGCATACTCAACCTGCTCTTATGAGCCTCTTCTAAAATCAGCTTCCTCAGCTCAGCATCATCAGGTACACAGATTCTTTCACCAAACCTCAAGATTCCATCTGTTCCTTCTCTAAACTCTAACAGAGCTCCTTGATGTACTAAGTCTCTTTTTATCTGCAGATACTGATCAGTCTCTTGCTTCTCCTTTATCTGCTCCATTAATCCGTTTGACACGGTGGTCCTGTTCAGACACAGTTTTCCCGGCGTACTCTCAACTGACAAACTTAGATCTCGGAATTGTTCCAGCAATTCCTGCTCTTTAACCGTCATCACTGATGCGTGAATTGACTTCCTGCTCAAGGCATCAGCCACTACATTCGCCTTTCCAGGGTGATATTGTAGTTAAAAGTCACAATCCTTCAGGAATCACTAGTGGAAAATATACATTAGACGGTAAAGGTTTACGTCAGTTAATGAACGCGCTGTCGCGCACGCGCCAAAAAGCAAGCGGTTTACAAAATATGTAGTTAAGGGAGCGACAACTCGAGTATCGTCTCACAAGGACTCTTGGATTGTTATTTACCATAAAAATCAGTTTTTTTTTGGGGTTTGGTTGGAAATTCAATTGGAAAACAAAGCAAAAACAGAGCAATAAAAACAAAGCAGTTTAAAGGATTATCAAATAAGCTAAAGACGATTAATCTACTGGTCTCGATTTCCCAACTATCATCGGTTCATGTAAATTCCAAGCCCTAAGAAGATTCTAATCCCCCTTTGGTTGTAGCAACAATTAATAAGCGAAATCGCTACTACGAGATATATGTTCCTAATTTCCGAATTAAGCAAACGGGGTGAAGTACTCATGAACTAAGCGAACATGAACGAACACACGCGAATTAAGCAAACGCGATTTAATATAGGAACATAACATCACCGAAATAAATCAACACAAACACTATACACTCCTGAATTAAGCAAACAGAAATATATAACATAGTATTGAAAAGGGAAAAGCAAACAAAATAGGAATTACAGAACCTCAAGTGCGGTGGAAATCGATTACAGTAGACTAATCAAATGGAATTAGTTCTCCATAAAAACGTAGCACAACCAGAAAATCTATAAAAAAATAGTGGAGAATCAAAAGTTCTTCAAATCTGCCCAGAACAACAATTTATAACACTCACGAACTGCGCCCTCTCGCGAGGCGAACACGCACTCGCGAGGTGAATCTTATGGAGAATCTGCAACGTTTGGGATTCTCGTGAGGCGAAGAATGGCTCGCGAGGCGAGTAATTGAAGAGTCTTCTTATTACGCCCGTGATGAGTATCAGGGCCTGCGCGTGATGCTTTCTGACTTCCAGGCTCGCGAGGCGAATAGATGGATTCACGAAGCGACACAGAAATCTTGCATTTTTCTGGAACAGTCAGCCTTCCCCGCTCGCGAGGCGATAATAGGATTCGCGGGCGAGACAGAGTGAATGACATTCTGTTGTTCAATCTGGTTTTCAACTCGCGAGGCGAGTGGACTCTCGCGGGGCGAATACCTCCAGGATTGAAATTTCCCTGTTTCTTTATTCCCTTGACTACTAAGTTAACCTGAAATCAATAAAATATCCATAAGTGCTTTATTTGACTCAAAACTGGCTAAATTAACCTAAAACTACTTTAGAGACTCAAAACCTTGCTTGAGGACAATCTAATCAAATTTGGGCGAAAACGAAATATAATTAGCACAAAACCATGGTCATACTAGCCATAAAACTAGATGAGCCAAAGGCTGATCAAAATACCCCAAACTTAAACTTTGCTTGTCCCCAAGCAAACTAAAACTCAAAAACTCAAAAAGACTCAAGACATGGCAAGCTTAAAAGATTCAATCAACTTTGCACAAATTTCAAGCAATTCATCAAAATAATTTTTCCTTCAATGTTCCCCCTTTCAAACAAAGCAATTCCCACATGCATTCATTCTAAACAATTGATAATTTCATCATTCAAGCAGTCATCAATTTAAGCAAGGGATCCAAGTTACACACAAGAGGGAGATCACCAAATTCAAACAATCGCCTTCCTCACAAGGGCATTTAGTGTTTCACTCATCCGCTCAGTTTGTCTAGGTTATCAACATTTCACTCAATTTCACTTTTAAGAGCACTTCCCATGAATTTGATTTTCATCTCAAAATGGTTCCCACGGAAAACATGCATGCAACATCAGAAGGTCTTTTAAGGTTGTAATGGGGCCTGGCTAAGGGTAGGATATACAAAGGTACTAGGCTTAAGTCCCTAGGAACTAAGAGAGCATGAATATTTGATACATTGAATTTCCACTCAAGTTCCTTTTTCCATTTTTTTCTTTATGCTTCTGGTGACTACAACCTTTTTCTTTAGATATCATTTTTTGACATTTTTTTGTTCTTTTATTCTTTCTTTTTTCTTTTTCTTTGCCTTTGCTCCAACCTTTTTATTATTATTTTTTTCTTTTTCCCAATCCAGAATGACATGTCACATCCTTGTAGCCACCCCAAACTTAGTTTCTTGCAACCTTTGTCTTGCTAAGGATCCATGCTCTCCTAATCCTAAGATCGGGTTAACATGGTTTTTCCAGATTTTGGCTCATAACTTAAGGTTATCAAGAAATAATAGGCTAATTAGGCTCAAAGGGGCTAACTAGGGAACATGCATTAGGGATGATTCAATTTAGGCCAAGTGGTTATTTACAAAGAAAATTTCCTAAATCATTTGATGCAAGCACATAAACATGCAAACCAAGTAGAGACTCAAGCAAATTCGGGAAATTGCGGCTCAAAAGTGATTCTCACAATTAAAAACATGCTGGAGGCTCAAATCCTCACCTGGACATTCATGCAAATTGTTTGACTGAGATTATATCCCTAGTGTGTGCTTCCCTTCACCCCAAACTTATCATAAATCATGCCATCACAATAAAATATCTCAAAGTTCAGTTTTCAATTTTTCAAGTGGGGATCAATTTTCAAAAAAAAATTTCAACCTAGGGGGAATCATCACATAAATCATGCAATAAATCTGTGCCAAATCAATCAAGCTCATCGACCAAAGACTCACACAATTTATTCAAGAGCTAAAAGAAAAACAAGACCAAACACAAAACTAAGACCAAACACAAAACGAAACTACAATTGGTTCCCTCCCCCACACTTAAGACATACATTGTCCCCAATGAACAAACATAACTATGAAATCAGAGTGAGGGAAAGGAAAGGGTGTTCCCTGATCAAGTGCCAGTGTAGGTGGGAGCTTCCGCCTGGATCCCATTGCTTGTAGCATAAGGCCCAAGTGATGGACAAAGAGAGGGGGTTCATTCCATGGTCCCATAACTTGCAGCCTTGATATAGGAGTGAGTACTTGACAATTATGGTGACCTCGCCCTGTGCGGCGGACTCATCACTCCCTCTTGGGTCAAAGATGACCTCTTTCTCAACAAAGTCCTCCCAATAAAATTGGGGTTCAACCCCTTGGACTGGCCACGGTGCAAAATCCAGTCTCTCTGGTGGTTCCACAGGGGACGGTGGCAAATAGGTAGAGAGGGTCTCCGGTGCTGCTTCAATTTCTGCACGATCTTCATTCACTGCGCTGACAAATCCATCACATGCTATACATGCAGAAATCTAAGCACACACCACACAAGGGTTAGTGTTAGTACAATCAGTACATGAATAAATATCATCAAAGCCAGAAACAAATGGAAAATCAGAAACCAAATCCTCATGGTGTCATCAATAATTTCAGAGAGCAACTCTATTTGGAAAATAGAGTGCTCTTCCAGGGGATGCTTTATAGCATCAAAGATGTTAAACTTTGCAACAATATCACCAAACTCCATGGACATGGTTCCATCATCAACATCAATCTTTGTCTTTGCTGTCTTCATGAACGGTCTGCCCAGGATGATTGGTGATCTACTTGAATTTGTTTCCCTTGCCATGTCCAGGATGTAAAAGTCAGCAGGGAAAATCAACTCATCAACTTGTACAAGCACATCTTCTACC
Organism: Sophora flavescens; assembly: GCA_030762895.1. Taxonomy (NCBI): domain Eukaryota; kingdom Viridiplantae; phylum Streptophyta; class Magnoliopsida; order Fabales; family Fabaceae; genus Sophora; species Sophora flavescens. The sequence goes on from CM061064.1 coordinate 192,005,560, forward strand.
ATTCCCATGGGGCGAGCACTGGTCCTGTTGGCCAACTGGATAGTGAGACCTGTATGCTGCAAGGGATCAAGATCAAGGTTATTGAAAACAGAGGTGGGCATGACATTTATGGAGGCTCCCAAATCCAACATGCAATTTTCGAATTTGCTGTCCCCAATAGTGCATGGAATAGCAAAAGTGCCCGGATCCTTGCACTTCTGTGGTAGTGCCTGAGTGAGGGCTGAAACAGTAACCCTTTCAAGTGCAGGCTTAGGCTGAATGAGGGCTGAAACATTTCGCCCTAGATTAACTCTCTCATTACCCTTCAACCTCCTCTTGTGGGTGCATAGATCCTTCAGAAATTTAGCATACTTAGGAACCTGCTTGATCACATCCAGAAGGGGAATATTTACCGCCACCTTTTTGAACACATCTAAAATTTCCCTCTCCTTGTCTTCCCCACCAATCTTCTTATTTTTCTGCACTCTTTGTGGGAAGGGGATTGGTGGCACATATACTCTCTCAGCTTCAACATCAACTGAAGGCTCAGGAGTTACCTCAACAGTTTCTTCATTTTTTTCAGAGGCTGCCTCGACAACTTTTCCAGATCTCAAAGAAATGGCACTCACATTAGGATTGGAGACATTGGGATTCATCACTGTTTGTGCAGGTAGTTGGTTTGATCCTTGAGCTTGCTGTATGTTATTTATGGATGTGGCAAGCTGTCCAATCTGTGTCTGTAAGGCTTGAATGCTAGCATCCGTTCGCTGCTGAAACTGACCAATCTGTCCAACCTGTGTTTGCAAATTGTGAATGCTAGCATCTGTTCCCTCCCTGCTGGCCTGTACTGCGAGGCTTGAAACTGTCCAACTTGCTGCTGAAAAAGTGTAGTCATTTGTGTAGTCATTTACTTGAACATGTCCTCCAGTGAAGGTCCGGAAGGTGCAGAGGTGGTCACTTGGGGCGGACTCTGTGGTGGTGCCATCGGTTGTTGTTGGGATGAGTTCCCATACCGAAGGTTGGGATGATTCCTCCAGTTGGGGTGGTACTTATTTGTGGAGAGGTCGGAACGTTGTACTGGGTTCTGATTATTGCCTTGATTGTAAGGATGGACTGCATAAGCTTGAGACAAATCAAGAATCGACCCTTCTTTCGAAATGGGGCATGCATCATACAAGTGCTCGGAGAACTGCACACATGCCACACAACCTTGCGTTGAACCTTATCCATTGCTAATTGCTTCACCAAAGAAGTGAGCTCATCAATTCTATTCTCAAGGGCCTGGTTGGAAGAAGAGCTATGGACCTCATTCACACCCCCTTGTCTTAACGGAATTTCTCCTGGTTGTAAACTCGCTGGGAGTTTAGTGAAATATTTTCAATTAATTGCTTGGCAGCACTGGAGTCTTATCAACAAGGGCTCCCCACTAGCAAAGATCCAAAATATTTCTATCCATCGGTAGTAACCCCTCATAAAAATACTTGAATAAGGAGCTGCTCGGAAATCGATGTTGAGGGCAATCTGGATACCAACTGCTTGAATCTCTCCCAATACTCAGCCAATGACTCATTGCCTTGTCTGATGCCACATATTTTCTTCCTGATTGATGCAGCTCTGGAGGCAGGAAAGTATCTCTCTAAGAAGAGCTTCTTCAAATCGTTCCAGGTCGTAACAGAGCTTGGCTCAAGATAGTACAGCCAATCCTTTGCAGCGCCCTGTAGTGAAAACGAGAAGGCTCTCAGCTTGATGGGATCCTCAGTTATTCCCTCTGGTCTCAAGGGTGTGGAGCAGACAACCTGGAATTCCTTCAGATGCTTGTGTGGATCCTCACCTGCAAGACCACTAAACCTTGGCAACAAATGTATTAGACCAGATTTTAATTCAAAGGGAGTAATAGCACCAGCATATTCAATACACAAGCCATTATAATTAACATCGTGGCGCAAGCTGTCTTAATGTCCTTTGGTCACCCATGTTATCAAAAACAGTTTCAGAATTAGAATCACCACTAGTGCTAGCCCGAATTGCTCTACGGTGTGTGTGCAGTGTTCTTTCAATTTCAGGATCAAAATCACACAAGTCAGGGCAAGTAGACCTAGTAGCCAGACTAATTCAAAACAAAAAAAAGTAAAAGAAGAAAGAAAAAAATGCGAAAATAACAAACAAGAGTCCCCGGCAACGGCGCCAATTTTTTGAACGCGCTGTTGCGCACGCGCCAAAAAGCGAGCGGTTTACAAAATATGTAGTTAAGGGAGCGACAACTCGAGTATCATCTCACAAGGACTCTTGGATTGTTATTTACCACAAAAATCAGTTTTTTTTTTTTTTTTGGGGGGGGGGGGGGGGGGGTTGGTTGGAAATTCAATTGGAAAACAAAGCAAAAACAGAGCAATAAAAACAAAGCAGTTTAAAGGATTATCAAATAAGCTAAAGAAGATTAATCTACTGGTCTCGATTTCCCAACTATCATCGGTTCATGTAAATTCCAAGCCCTAAGCAGATTCTAATCCTCCTTCGGTTGTAGCAACAATTAACAAGCGAAATCGCTACTACGAGATATATGTTCCTAATTCCCGAATTAAGCAAACGGGGTGAAGTACTCATGAACTAAGCGAAGATGAACGAACACACGCGAATTAAGCAAACGCGATTCAATATAGGAACATAACATCACCGAAATAAATCAACACAAACACTATACACTCCTGAATTAAGCAAACAGAAATATATAGCATAGTATTGAAAAGGGAAAAGCAAACAAAATAGGAATTACAGAACCTCAAGTGCGGTGGAAATCGATTATAGTAGACTAATCAAATGGAATTAGTTCTCCATAAAAACGTAGCACAACCAGAAAATCTATAAAAAAACAGTGGAGAATCAAAAGTTCTTCAAATCTGCCCAGAACAGCAATTTATAACATTCAAGAACTGCGCCCTCTCGCGAGGCGAACACGCACTCGCGAGGCGAATCTTATGGAGAATCTGTAATGTTTGGCATTCTCGCGAGGCGTAGAATGGCTCGCGAGGCGAGGAATTGAAGAGTCTTCTTATTACGCCCGTGATGAGTATCAGGGCCTGCGCGTGATGCTTTCTGACTTCCAGGCTCGCGAGGCGAATAGATGGATTCGCGAGGCGACACAGAAATCTTGCATTTACTGGAACAGTCAGCCTTCCTGCTCGCGAGGCGATAATAGGATTCGCGGGGCGAGACAGAGTGAATGACATTCTGCTGTTCAGCTGGTTTTCAGCTTCGCGAGGCGAGTGGACTCTCGCGGGGCGAATACCTCCAGGATTGAAATTTCCCCTGTTTCTTTATTCCCTTGACTACTAAGCTAACCTGAAATCAATAAAATATCCATAAGTGCTTTATTTGACTCAAAACTGGCTAAATTAACCTAAAACTACTTTAGAGACTCAAAACCTTGCTTGAGGACAATCTAATCTAATTTGGGCGAAAACAAAATATAATTAGCACAAAACCATGGTCATACTAGCCATAAAACTAGATGAGCCAAAGGCTAATCAGTTAACCAAAAGCTAGACGTTAAAAAGGGAGCGGTGACAGTTTTGTAAATATCAGACTTCATTAATTCAATTTTAATGCCAGTTGTTGTAAGGACTGACGTTAAAAGTTAAGTGACTCACTTTTAATGTCAGTTCAATAAACAACTGACGTTAACAATGAACCTTTTAACGTCAGTTCTTTATTGAACTGGCGTTAAAAGTGAGTCACTTCACTTTTAACGTCAGTCCTTACATCAACAGACGTTAAAGGTTATTTTAATAATTTTTTTTACCTAGTAAACGTTCCTTTCCGCATTGCCTTCCTCAAAGTTTCAGTTTCACTTGCTTGTATGTTTTGTGTTTCTGTTTTGAAAACTAAAATATATGTACGAAGTATAAATTGAATCAATTACCCAAACCGGATCTCATTCATGAAGTGTATCAATAATACAATTACTAGATACATTCAAAATTTTAAAATCCTATAAAAAGTTACATTGAAAGGGTTTAAAATCCTAAACATTTATTGAGGCTTCGTTCCCTTCACGGGTGAGCAAGAGAGGAGAGTCGAGCGATTGAGTTTTCCAGAATTCAATGAGGAGGTTGTGTGGCAAAGCATAAGGCCACTTTTGGAACCCCTTATCACACCCGAAACATTAAAGCTACATCCCATCAGAGAGTTTTATGAAATATGCCAAAGGGAAAACTATACTCCAAATGTGACCATGTCTAGCAGTGATGGTGTTACTCATGTTGGAATCGAGGTACATGCTGATAATGTGGTCATTCATAAGCTGAGGTTTTGGAACTGTAGCAGCCGATTCTCCGGAAGGATGATAAGGTGAGCAACTCACATTATGTGATTTACAGAACCTTATCACCCATGTTATGTGATTTACACAACCTCAAAAGTTGTTTGACCATTAAGACAAAGATCTTTGAGTCTAGGAATAGGAAGAAAGAGTTATGAAGTTAATCTCCATGGCAGAGCCATATTGTGAAGCAGAAAAATAAAAGGAAGGAAGGAAGCTATTTATTGGAGCAGAGGATGAAGTTACTAGGCGTGGTAAGTTGCTAAAAAATTAAGTTGATCATTAAGAGGATTAGGTTCCAAGGTGAATGGGTAAGTAGCACAGCAATCAAAGGAATGAATGTTTTTGCAGAAACTTATATACCTTTAACGTCAGTTGTTTAATACAACTGACGTTAAAAGTGTTTTTAAAATAAAAAATATTTATTTTTAACGTCAGTTTTTTATACAACTGACGTTAAAAGTGTGATTTTTACTTCAGTTAAATAAATAGCTGACGTAAATAATCCTATATCCCTATCTGAAATGCCTTGTTGTCACTCTTAACACAGGTCACTCCATATATATAATGCAGTTTATTTCTAAACCTTTTTTTTAAACAAGTTTATTTTTTATCTTAATTAATTAGCTTGAATTAGTAAACAAATTCTTGTTCAAATTAAAATAAATAAACACTTAACATAAAACAATTTATATATGTATAATCAAATCGTATCTCATTGAAGCGATTCATAAGTTACAATTACATGATTAAAAGATAAAAAAAATTTGCAACATAGCCCTAAAATATAAAAAAGTTTCTGCTTCAACATCATTTTCTTCTCAGTCCTGTCCTCAGAAATTCCAATGGATGCAAAGTTTCAGCTTCAACATCATTTTCTTCTCAGTCCTGTCCTCAGAAACTCCAATGGATGGATCGATGCATCTCCTCCCTCACTTGAATTCCATGATGCATCGTGAACCCACAGTCACTAGCAGTGAAAGCAAAGTGAAAGGGATCTTTGCATCACCTCCTTCACTGGAATTCCTTGATGCATCGTCTTGAATCCACAAATCACTTGGGGCCAAAGCGAGTGAAAGGGATGGGTCGGGATGAAATAAAGTGAGTAAATCACATTACGTGATTTACACAACCTTACCATCCATGTTACGTGATTTACTCAACCTCAGAAGTTTTTTGACCATTAGGATTGAGACCTTTAAGTCTAGGTATAGGAAGAAATAACAAAAGTCTCAGAGCCATTTTGTGACGGAATAGAAAACGCATACGAAATATAGAGGAAAAGAAGAGGTCAGACATGATCGATACTGAAAGAATGGTACTTTATATAGAGAAGAGAGAGACTAGCTGATTTTCTTAAAAACTTATCTATAAACTTAATGCTCAATATGGGTAAGTAGCACAGTAGTCAAAGGAATTAATGTTTTTGCAGAAACTTATACACTTTCAACGTCAGTTGCTACAAACAACTGACGTAAAATGTTGTTTTATTTTTTATTTTTGATTATAACGTAAACACTGACTTTTAACGTCAGTTGTTTAATACAACTGACGTTAAATAAATGACCTTTAACGTCAGTTGTTACAAACAACTGACGTAAAATGTTGTTTTATTTTTGGTTTTTGATTATAACGTTTACACCCGCGCGCCTTCTGTACTTCTCTCTGTACGTCTCTGTTCTTCTCTTTCACGCTCACTCTGACTCTCAACTCTCACTCTGACTCTCAACTCTCACTCTCACTCTCACTCTCACTCTGCCCTAATCGCGAGCTCATCTCCACCGCAACCACCGCGAGGGTTTCTTCCCCACCATCGTGAGGTACACTCTTAACCCTAACTCTATCTTTCACGCTCATTCTTTGCAATAACTTGATATCTCTCTTTCCCCTTCCCGCACACTAACTCTCCTTGTCCCTCTGCTCTCAGTAACCACATTGAACGTTGGCCACCACTCGAGCTCCCCTCCCCACCACCACGCGAGCACCTATTTCTGGTGAGTCTTTAGGGCACATTTTTTTATTTTTGGTTTTGAGTGTATGTTGAAACTGTAGTCTCAGTAGTTGAAACTTGAAACCGTGAGTTTGAGTTGTTTGGAATGTCTCTATTTTTGGTTTTGAGTGTATGTTGAAACTGTAGTCTCAGTAGTTGAAACTTGAAACCGTGAGTTTGAGTTGTTTGGAATGTCCCTATTTTTGGTTTTGAGTGCATGTTGCTCTGCTGGTTGATCTGTCACGGCTGTGATGCTCATCACGGCTAGGCCGTGATCAGTTCTTCCTGTGAGGGTCTGGTTCAGTTGGCACGTTACGACCGTGATGGACATCACTGCTAGGCCGTGACCAGTGCTTGGCAATCTTCAAAAACTATAGTTTTCAATCTCCCGTATTGTCCTTATATTGGATATATGTTTTGTATATCTACAGGACCTATCTAGTTATTTTTATTTATACTTCTATATTTATTTTGAGTTATAACCTATGTTAATAAATATATATTGTTTCTGAACAGGTATACATATGGATCAGTTGGATAGCCCACATGCACAGGAGGACACTGTGGGGGCTACGCAGGACCCGATCACGCCTACGCCTAATTCTAGTGTAAGTTTACATGTTATATACTATCTTTAGTCCTTCTTTTTAATGTAAGTTTATAATGTTAAACCCTCTATTTTATCATTTTTTTTGTCCATACAGACATCACAGGCTCTTAGGAAACGGGGTAGAGGAGCCACCTCGTTGAAGAAACTAGAGAAGGACAGGCAAAGCGGACAGAAGATTGAGGTGTCCTTCGATGCTAATATAAATACCCAGGGACCCCATGCTAAAGAATTTAATAAGTGGGTGTTTCTACAAGCGAAGCAGCACGTAAGCATCAACTACAACCACTGGAATGACGTTCCACAGAACGTTAAGGATCAGATTTGGGAGGCTATCGCGGTATTTTACCTTTACATTCATTTGATTTACATTATTAGATAATTATCCGAGTTATAATCCATCCAGTTGTTATGTATTTAATGTGTAGGTAGCTTGGACTGTGCCAAATGACGAGGATCATCGTCATAAATGTATGAAAATGGCATCAAAGCGTTGGAATGGGTTCAAGCATGATCTTACCAGGTACTATGTATCTGGGAGGAAGCGGCTTGATAAAATGTTCTCGGATTATCCCTGGATTGATCAGGATACTTGGGATATGTTTGCCAGGAGTCAACAGGATGGAGAATTTCAGGTTGGTTGATTAAGTTAATTTTGTATGCTTCTTATAGATCATTTGACTGTATTTAATTATGTGTTTTTGTTTGAATAGGCTAAGGCAAATAAGGGTCGGCAGAATCAGGCGAAGAACGTCCACCGCCACACCATGTCTTAGGGTGGGTACCAGACTCGGATCGAGCAGATGATGGCGGATAGGCTGAGGGCGAAGCAGGAAGAGCACTTTGCTAGGATTTAAAGAGGAGAGGTGCCTGAGGGCACACCATTAAGTCCTCCGTCGGACATCGACCACGAGGATGTCTGGTTAGCCGATCGCATGACAAAGACGGGATCTTTTAAAGTTGATGCCACTCGCGAAGTGGCAGATAAGATTGTAAGTAAATAATTAACTTGATTTCAATTGATATTTGTATAGATATTTGCAACACGTTTCACTTGCACGTTTTTTCATTTTTTCATTGTAGATGGATCTTAAAGCACAATCCTCCCAGGGCTCATTCGTCCCTTCTGGACGGCGGGACGTCTTGATGACTGCTCTAGGCAAGAAAGACCATCCTGGTCGGGTTCTCGGTGTTCATGGGAACGTGACCATCAAAGAATATTATGGCAAGGCTGCTTCACGAAAGCGGGTGGTCGATGAAGCATCAATTTTGGCTTACATTACTCAGCACCTCATGTCCAACCCAGCTATTACAACATCTGATGCAAATCTTAATATCCAACCCAGAATTCAAGCAAGCGCTTGCCAGAGAGCTTAACTCCGTCGGTACATCCCAGGACATCGCAGGGCATGCCAACCCTTCACATGTAAGCACAAAAGAGAGTTTTAGTAGGGCACATGTGGAGGACGATGAGTTGGCAGCTAGGGAGCGGGAGTTCGAAGTCTAACGCCATGAGCATGAGTTGGAAATGAAAAGGCGTGAGCTTGAGTTGGACTTCAAACGACGTGAGATCGAAATGTTAACAAAGGTATGTATTCATTATTAATGTCCAAATTAGTCAAATAATTACTTGTGTTTTTTTTAATTATCAACAACTTATCTATTTTATTTTTCCTAAACTGAAGGCCAAGTCGACGTCGGTGTCGCTGTCACCTATCACTCGTTTGTTCTCACTTGGTGAGGATTATGCGTATGAGATTTTTGAATGTCCATTGGAGCACGATGGATGGGTGGCACGCCCTGATCAACGGAGGATATTTCCCTTCCGTGGTGACGATCTCGGGAACGCCTGTAGAAATAACGTCTGGATGGCCAGCACAATTTTGAGTCTCTGGTGCACGTAAGTTAATTTTAATTTTATAACTTATTTATTTTTGGTATTTTTCCATTCAATAATTTATTTTAATTTTAATATATATATTATGTAATTAACATCCACACCTTTTCATTTCTTAGGTATCTCCATCGTCTTCAGCATGATAAGGGCGTTGCATCAGTTTACGGCTTCTTAGATCCATCAATCCTTCTGCCCGATTTCTTTGTTGGCGATGCATTGAGTAAATACTTAGGGAAATTGTTGGGAGACAATCAGAAATAATTATATCTGGCTCCCTCTTGTATGAAAAGCCATTGCCGGTTGTTCGTACTTCACCCGTCTAGGCATACTGTCATATTCTATTGCTCTCTCCACCAACAAAGCCACGGTGGTGTTGGAAGTCAGAAAAATAAGTAAGTAACTAATCTTAAATTTAATTTAAGTTTTAATATCAGTTGTTTTTAGTTTATTACACACATGATATATGAATTTGTTAATTGATCGACATGATTATTTGTTTATGATAGAGAGCTGAAGGCGAGTAACATAAGTTGCGCCAACAGGAGAAGTAGGACTTCTAAGGCTAAAGCAAATCCTGTATGGAACATCCTCAAGGTTTGGTAGTTTATTTATCAAATAATTAATATTATAATTACTAATTTATATGTATATTCAACTGACATTGAAATTAATTTTGTTGGTAGTCTCGATTTCAAAATGACGGGTGGTCGTGCGGCTATTATGTGATGCTTCATATGCTGAACACAGTCTCCACATCTATTACGGATGGATGGAATAAGGTAATATTTAAACAACTTGTTAAATTATATATTATATTTTTGAAGATGACTTGCATTGATGTTATTGTTATTATTTGAACGTGTGTAGGCATTTAACGACCAATCACCTATTCAAGAAGATGAGTTAAGAGACTTGAGAATGCGCTTCGCTGAATTCTTCTTCAAGTAAGCGGCTGAAAAAGGAATTGACAAAATACCTCCTCACTACTTAGATGAATAGTTTTTTTGTTAGACTTTAGAAACTAATTAATAACATGTATATATATATCCTTAGATTGGTAGTTTTGTTTTTAGACATTGGAGACTAAAATTTATTTATATATATACATGGGTTTTGGTTTTAAGTCCCCCCATTGTTCCATTTTTCCTTTGCAATTCTGTAATGTGTGTGACATTCTCGTATTCTTGGGATATTTACTTGAATGCGAGGGGATAGCTGAGGGGAGTGATATTTTAAAACTGAATTTAAAAAAAAAATCTATTCACGTCAGTTGTATCAAACAACTGACGTTAATAGTATTTTATAAAATATACAATACACTATTAACGTCAGTTGTTTATTACAACTGACGTTAAAATTAAAAGCTTTAACGTCTGTTCTTTATAACAACTGACGTTAGTTTTAACAAAATTAACGTCCGTTTTCTTAAAGAATCGACGTTAATAGTTTTATGTTTAACGTCGATTGTTTAAACAATCGGCGTTAATTTTTACAAAATTAACGCCGGTTGTGTTAAAGAACTGGCGTTAATAGTTTTATATTTAACGCCGGTTCTTCAATCGACGTTAAAATATTAACTATTAACGCCAATCGTATTTACGCGGTCCAGTATTCGACGTAAAAAATCAATTTTAACCGATCTAAAAGTACTTATTGCAATAGTGAATTCTAACCAACGCCTCGACGCATATTCAACTCCTTCGATTAAACAGTACTTCAAGCTCTTATGGTCACGAAAATATTAAAAGTAGCCCCGCATAAGTAATGTCTCCAGATTTTTAAAGCAAAGACCACAAAATGCCCAGTTCTAAATCGTGCGTCGGATAGTTCCTCTCATGAATCTTCAACTGCCTCGATGCAAAAGCTACAACTTTTCGATTTTGCATCAGCACATAGCCCAAACCTTGATGCGAAGCATCACAGTAAACCTCAAAAGATTCCTTGGGATCAGGTAGGATCAATACCGGTGAGGTTGTCAACCTCCTTTTCAACTCTTGGAAGCCTCTCTCACAGGCTTCTCTCCACACGAACGCTTGGTCCTTACGAGTCAACTGGGTGAGAGGTCCTACAATCTTGGAAAATCCCTCAACGAAACTCCTGCAGTAGCCAGCCAAACCTACAAAACTACGGATTTCTATTCCCGTTGTCGGTCTTTCCCATTCCAAAACAGCCTCGACCTTCGTCGGATCCATAGCGATTCCTTCGCAGGATATTACATGACCCAAGAATTGAACTTGATCCAACCAAAACTCACACTTCTCTGGTTTCGCATAGAGCTGCTTCTCTCTCAGGATTTGAAGAATAATGCTAAGGTGTTCAGCATGAGTCTCCTTGTCCGGAGAATAGATCAGAATGTCGTCAATGAAGACGACTACGAACTGATCCAAAAAGTGATGAAGGATCCTATTCATATAGTCCATGAATATAGAAGGTGCATTCGTCACTCCAAACGGCATTACCAAATACTCATAATGCCCATAGCATGTTCGAAACGCTATCTTAGGAACATCTTCTGCTTTTACTCGTATCTGGTGGCATCCTGACAGCAGATCTATCTTTGAAAACATTGTCGTGCCACGCAACTGATCCATAAGATCATCTATCCTTGGAATAGGATATCTGTTTTTAATCGTGACTTTGTTTAACTGACGAAAGTCCACACACGGCCTACTAGTTCCATCTTTCTTTTTTACTAGCAGGACTGGAGCTCCCCATGGTGACACACTAGGTCGTATAAACTCTTTCCTCATCAGCTCCTCAAGTTTGTCCTTCAAGGTTTCTAACTCTTATGGCGACATGCAATATGGTGCTATGGATATTGGTCCAGTGCCTGGAATCAGATCAATCGCGAACTCGATCTCCCGAACATGTGGCAATCCAAGTACATCCTCAGGAAAAACCTCCAGAAATTCTCGAACGACAGATACGGATTCCAAGTCAAACTCGCTCTCGTCATCCAAGGAAAATCAAAGAAGCTCTTACCTGACTAGCAGATAAAAATCCAGAAATCTCCTAACTAAAGATTAAGGTTTTCTGAGCACAATCTATTAGGACATGGTTGAAAGATAACCAATCCATGCCTAAGATTACATCTAACTGTACTAAAGGTAAACAAACCAAGTCTACAAGGAAATGTCTATTCTGAATGATGATAGGACAGTTTAAGCAAACATAATTAACAGTCACAGGTTCAGCAGTTGGGGTAGAAACAATCAGATTATATGGCAAGGAAGAAACAGGAAAGTCTAGAATTTTCACACGATCCATCGAAATAAAAGAATGAGTTGCGACTGAATCGAAAAGTACAGACAAGAGATTACCAGCAATGTCGCACTTACCTTGCACAAGATCAGCGGAGTTCGATGCCTCAGCACCATTCATGGTTTACACTCTTCCCTTAATGGTTGGCTTGTTTACTCGGCATGGTTGATGTAATGCTCCTCTTTGGTGCATGACGCTCCTTTGCCAAGTGTCCCATGCGGTCACAAATTGCTACACTTGTAATCCTTCTTCGGGCAAGCATTCGCCAGGTGGCTCTGATCTCCACACCTGAAACATTTCCTTTCTTGCCCTTGATCGTTGTTTCTCTGGCCTCCACTTCCTGTCCCCGAAACACTGGGACGAGCTTGTTGTTGTTTCTGGTTGTAGTTAGATGCCTGGTGATACGGCTTCCTCTGGTTCTGCTTCGATTTTGAATTCTGGCCTTGATTCTGGCTCTTAGGACGAACAGGTCCTCATGCGCTTCCCTTGTTATCCCTTCCTTTGTGCATCATCTCAATTTTTCGGCACTTCTCCACTAGTGCTTGGAAGTTCCTGATCTCCAACGGCAATACCGATTCTTTAATCTCGAAGCGCAGATCGGATTCAAACTGCTCACACTTCCATTCCTCACCAGGATTGTCTTGAAAGAAACGGAAATACTTGGTAAGGGATTCAAACCTTGCCGCATACTCCCCTATGGTCAGGTCCCGCTGACTCAGCCTCATGAACTCCTGCTCCTTCTCTTTTCGGGAACTCTGGGGAAAGTGTTTGTCTAGAAACTTGCCCCGAAATACTCCCTAGGTGATCGCCAGGTGCTCAGCCTCCAACAACTGCCTGGTGCCCTTCCACCAGTACTCAGCATCGCCCACTTGCTGGAACACGGAATAGGGTACCTTAGATTCCTCTGGAGTGTGTACCAGATCGAAGATCTTCTCTAGCTCTTGAATCCAAAGATCAACCTTTATTGGATCCACGTCTCCATCAAATTGCGATGGATTATGACATCGGAAAGCGTCTAGATGCCTTCCCTTTGCAGCTTGTTCTACCCTCTGTTGCTCCTATTGGTTCTGGGTAGCAGCATTAGCCGTCTGAAGAGCTATAGCAGCAGCCACGTCATCCAGCGCTTGGGTAGCGAAATCCATTCCTCCGTATCCTCGTCCACGTCCACGAGCACCTCTCTGGTTCATACTGACCTATACCACACAAGCAATGATAATAACGGCGGAAAGGGATGTGAACCACGGGTTATCACACATTACCTCAAAGAAGTAATTCAAACAACGTCCAGACAGAGAAAAAAATAACTTCGACACAACAAACCTAAACCCAAACATTCCCGAAAGACTCGACTATCTCTGATACCAACTAATGCGACACCCTAAAACCCGGCATCACATGGTTATCTGTTGCGGAAAAAAAAACCTATTTAAAACACTGGTCGCTTTCGGAAAAATAACCTTTTATATAAGGTTACTGAAAAAGGGTACTCAATTTTTTTTTGTTAAAATAAGTTAAGAAAAGGTGATGAACACTCGAAAAATGAAAATAAACATCATTCATATAAATATAACTGTCCCACTTGGGATCTTAGGTTTGATTACAAAACAGGCCTTGTCGAACTCGCCCAACATACACTAAAACAAATGCATCAAGAAACAGGTAAAAAAAAACATCAAACCGGGGATAGGGAACTAGGTATAAGACTCAAAAGATGGCTCTAAAAGCCTAGGGACTATCGGGACAACTCCAAAAGCCGACAAATGATCTACCAATGCCTCCTGCATGCAGAGTGACCACAGACGCTACCCCCAGACGAGATATCAGATGCCGGATCGATAACATCACGGCCATCGTCGATAGGGATGTCGTCATCTCCGGGATCCTGCGGATGGTACTCTGGCTCCTCCTCGTCCCCATCCTCAACCTCTATCAGGTCAAAAGGCTCTTCTTCGGGATCCTCCTCCACTAGATCCTCCGCAAGCGCTTCGACTGGATCAAAATGCTCATGAAGGAGACCGGTGACTTGTAGCGTATGAAGGTAATACCATGGAGGTGGAAGCGCCACAGTCCTCGTCTAGATGGTATGAATCCTTCGTACGGGCACTCCGTTAGCATTCGTCTCGATAGTCGTGACTGGTCCTCGATACGTCGCAGTCGTCGCACCCTCATGTATAGTCCAGTTCCCTGCCGTCCCAGCATGATCAAACACTTCGCTCCTCGAGCTTGACTGTGCCAAGGGAACGTTTGGATCCATCTAAAAGCACGCGCATATCCGATACAAGAAGAAAAGAACAGAACATACAGATGTCCAAGAGTGAGATACCGTCATAAGATATATCCCACAACAACCATATACATGATACACACATCACATAATCATATAAGCAGTTAAATCATGCATATACATAACATAACAGTGTTATATCAAAGGGTCTCAACCCGCACAGTCAATCTTTGAAAATATGCATGGCACTTCAATATCAGGCTCTAACTTAATCTCGTGAGATATCAACACCGTTTTCCACTGGAGAAGAATTAGAGTTGGTCAATCTCTAGCCTCGGGCAGTTGCATCTATACCCTTATGCATTTAAGGTCTCGGGATGAGCAACGTCACATGTGCCTCTTAACCGGTCACATGGACTGACTCCCAGATACCACCTTGTATCTGATATGTAAGAAAGCACGTCTGCCTGGGGAAATGCACATGAGAAAATATTTTATTCAAAAGGTTTTCTATGTGTTCATTCTTTTTCGCTGTCGCAGCTCAAAGCTAACGACTTAATCATCATTTCCCCATCACTTGAAAACTCAGAAACATAGGACACACAGTCTGAATGCTCAATCACAACACCCGAGACCGATGCACCAGTCCTAGGCTTGTGGTTGTAGAAAACAACATTCACCTTTAATAACGTTCATCACAATGTGGTTAGGACACACAGTCCACAACAACGTGATTAGGACACACAGTCCATAACAACGAAATTAGAACGCATTATCCTCGATTTCAAGAATTGGACTCTCAGTCCAGAACATCATGAATAGGACTCATGGCCCCGAATTAACACTGATCCAAGATCACGTGCGTATAACTGAATACTAGAGGCGACGTCTCGCGTACTAGATTCTCTTTCTTAAGTACTAATTTTTCGTTCAGTGAAAATCAAATTCAAAACCGAATACTCGATAACCTATCCAGACTATCGGAAAGTTTCTAAAACATTTAGGAGAAAGCCTTTTCTTTGAAAATCTATTATAAAGCATCTTTGAAATACTTTTATCTTTGAAAATCCCTAATAGGATATTGCCAAATAATCTTGAAAGTTTTCACTTGAAGACACATAGTTCGAAAATGATTTTTTTTCTCTTGTGTAACAATAGTTCTCCAAAACCATTTCAACATTTAAAACAAGTACTTTAAGTTAATGAGATTTTGGAAAAGAACACCAATCCCTTCATCTTCAAAGCTTATTAAGGTTTTTAATCCTTATAACAGTTGAGCACAGACACAAAGTCCGGCTTAGAAAACTTTCAATCAACAGTAGTATATATTCTCGGTTCAATGCTAATATCACAGCTTGAAAGCGATTCATCACAGATATGCATTATAACATTTAGAACAAGCACAGTTCAACATCAGATAATAGCATAACAGTTCAAGTACATTAGATAACCAAGTAAGCTCAATCAACATATAAATATCCAGTTAAACACATACACACATGCATGCAGTTATTTAATATCTTTAGGAAATCCCCTCTTACCTCACATCGGAGTTAAGAGTTTTGGATTTGAAAAGAAGGTTCACGAACGTCCTCACTTCTCCGGCGATGGAAGTCTAAGGTTACAAACATAAAATCATGAAATCAACTCGAGAACACTAACCACAAGGTATAGGTTCGGTTCATACAATAAACTAGGATTAGGGGTTTCCGAAATGTATGCGACTCTTGGATTTATGATCCTTAAGTGCTAGATGTTCATAAACAACAATCTTTTAACAAAGTTGAATTAAAAATCCCACTAAGTACTTGACTTAGGGTTTAGGCCAAGCATAGGTAAATAGGCTTGGAATTTCTAAACTTTCCAATCTCTTTAGGTTAGCATCCATACATAGTAAGGAGCTTGAAAACATGATCATTTAGGAAAATGGAAAAATCAAATGTCTTAGACCATGAACTCTTAGGTTCGGCCTTAACAAGTTTGTGAGGTTAGAGATCTTTAAATCATTCAATATTTTAGACATAGCATCCTTTAACATGAAGGAGCTTTAATCCATAATCATCTTGGAAAACAAAATAAAATAACACATCCTAGGTCAAATGTTACATTCGGCCATCATAGGAAAATAAAGCAAGAAAATATTTTAAATTTTCCAATCACTTAGACATAGAATCCTTTAACATAAGGAGCTTTTTAGTCCATGATCACTTTGGAAAACAAAAATCAACATCTTTGCCATAACCATTTAAGGTATCAGACTTTTCAAGAAATAGGGGTTAGAAATCTTCAAACTTTCCAATCTCTTGGACTTAGCATCCTTCTATATTAAGGAGTCTTAATCCATGATCATTTTGGAAAACAAAACTTAAACACCATTGCCTTAAAACTCATTGGTTTTGGTCTTTACATAAAAATAGGGTAAAAATCTTTATACTTTCCAATCAATTAGACATAGCATCCTTTAACATAAGGGAGCCTTGTCCATGATCATCTTGGAAATGAAACCCAAATACAAACTCATACATGTAAAAGTTGAAACAAGATTCACCTAAACCATATACAAGGTTTTGGCCTCCTTAGGAATAAGAGGTTAGGAAACTTTGTTTTACACAACCTTTTAGTATGTGATAGTATGAGTAAATACAAGAATATAGAAAGTGGTTTCAACTCAAAAGGAGTTTTCTATCATTTTTGAGAGGTTTTAGAAGTTAAAAGCACATAAAGGACATATGAAGAAAACTTTGAAATAAAAGATGAAACTTCGAAAAAAAAAACTACATAGAAGTATTACCCTTAACAAGATGAACAACTTTGATGAAGAACTATAAGAGAAAAGCTTGATAAAAATGTAAACTTTGTAAGAGAGAATAAGAAGAAGAAGAAGAAGAAGAAGAAGAAGAAGAAGAAGAAGAAGAAGAAGAAGAAGAAGAAGAAGAAGAAGAAGAAGAAATGTAGTAAAGTGTAAATGTGAGAAATGGAGGAAAGTGATGAAGTGTGGAAATGAAGAGTGTTTATAGAGAGTGGGGGAGAGGGTCACGGTTTTGGGAGAGGAAGAAATAAGAGAAGAAAGAAGGTAGGTTACTTGTAGAGATGATAAGGAGTTAAGGTGATGTGATGTGATTGGAGAGAGAAAGATGAAAAAGTGAGATTTTTGAAAAAAAAGTCACGATTCACCTTTTGAGATGTGTCATAACCTTCACATCAAGTCACTACATGTCACTTCATCCTCTTGGTGCTCTGCTCCATTGCATATCAGATGACTTCCCCGGTCGTATTTCCCGACGATTTCACCCGGGAAATCCCTTTTTTTTTAACCAAAATGGGGTGCAAAGGCATCACTGTGGAAACTTGACATCCCAACTATGTTGGCACCCCAAGCACCACCAATCACTTGCAGCACACCATAAATTTATTAAAAAGGAGAAAACAGTACAAAGCATGGGGGGACAACACCAAAACCCATGGAAGAAACAGAGTTATTTAAACCTATAATTAGGGAGACCAATCCTATTCCGGAAGAAATCTTGTAAAATAAAGCTAGGACCTAAATTCCACCAAACAAACCCCTGGGAAAGAATGCCGTAGTTGGCTAATTTGTCAGCGCAGGAATTTCCCTCTCTAAGAATGTGTGAGCAACCAAAATGCATTTCCTTAGTTAAACTCAGGCAATTCATCCATCTGTTACGAAGCGGCCAAGGAACCAACTTTGGGTTAGAGAAAGATTCCACTGCCAACTTTGAGTCACACTCAAGCCAAAGCTTGCGCCAATTCTTCTTATGTGCCAATTCAATGGAGAGAATGGCGTCCATGATCTCAGCAGAGAAAGCATCAGATATTCCAATATGATAGGAAAAACAACCCAGAATGACTGAGCTGCTGTCCCTAAAAATGCCACCACAAGCAGCCATTCCATGGGAACCTCACTACAAGAATTTTCGCTGTTTCCCATGGCCTATGGCCCTGGGAAATCCATAAAATCCGTGGGAAAATACACATTTCCCAGGGATGACCCACGGATTCAGATCCCTCGGTTTTCAGCTGGTCGGAAACGTTTCCCACGGGTATGCCCTGGGAAATACCCCGCGGTCACACCCTTGGGAAATTTCCCAAGGACTACTCCCTGGGAAAATTTCCCACGGAAAAATCCCTGGGAAACATTTCCCACGGAATTTTCCCTGGGAAACGTTTCCCACGGAATTTTCCCTGGGAAACATTTCCCAGGGTTTTAACCTGGGAAACCTATGTATTTTTTTTAATTAAAAAACTTTAATTTATAGCTTAATAAGTCAATTAATTATTATTCCGGCGGAGGGAACCAGCGATTGCGCGGCGGCTCTGCAACTTCCGGCGGCAGCTTCGCGTCTGGACTTGACTGGTCCGGGTCAAACGGCGAACGGCGGCGACGTCTGGACTGGGCGGTGCGGTCTGGACAGCGGGAGAGAGGGAGGAGGACCAAACTATGTGTCTCTGTTTGTATGTGTTTTTACTGTTGGTATTTTTTGATTTTTGACTGTGGTTTGGAGCTTATGTTGGTGAAAAAATGGTGGAAGGGATGGATGAGTGAGGGGCTGGTTTATTGAAGAAGGAGAGAAATGGGAGGAGGAAGATGAAGTTTAGAAAGGGAAGGAGATGTGTGGGTTTGAGGTGAGAAGTGAATGTTGGCTGGGTATGGGTAATTATGGGTTTATGGTGTTTGTTGGGTTTTGGGTGAAGGAGGAAGAAGGGTTGGAGTTAGGAGGAAGATGGAGATGGGTTCTTGAAGAATAAGAGAAATGGGAGGAGGAAGATGAAAGAAGAAGAAAGAAAAAAAGGTCTGAACGGCTCCTCGATCGTGTAACATATTTCCCAGGGTCACAGCCCTGGGAAACGGCGCCTCGATCGTGTAACATATTTCCCAGGGCCACAGCCCTGGGAAACGGCGCCTCATGTAACATATTTCCCAGGGCCACAGCCTTGGGAAACGGCGCCTCGATCGTGTAACATATTTCCCAGGGTCACAGCCCTGGGAAACGGCGACTCATATAACATATTTCCCACGGCTACAGCCCTGGGAAACGGCGCCTCGATCGTGTAACATATTTCCCAGGGCCACGACCACAGGAAACGGCGCCTCACGTAACATATTTCCCGGACATGCCACTGAAACGGCGCCTCAATCGTGTAACATATTTCCCAGGGCCACACCCTGGTAAACGGCGTCTCATGTAACATATTACCCTCGGACCAATCCGTGGGAAAACAAGAGTGAGCAGTTGGCGCCTCTGTTACCCAAGGCCCAACCCGTGGGAACCATAGAGAGAACTTTCCCAAGGCTTTAACCGTGGGAAACGTCAAAATTTCCTAGGGATTTTTTGCCCTGGGTAATATGCCTTGGGAAATAGCTTAAATTCTTGTAGTGCCTCTGGCTGCGCCGTCACTGTTAGCCTTAACCCAACCCGTTTTTGGAGGATACCAAAAAACCTCCTTAATCACCGGAGCTCGATTGGGCTTACCAATAACCTAGAAGTGCTTTAAGATATTGAAATCCTCAATGGCAGAAGACATGGAACCTGTAGAAGAATTTCCAGATAAAGTCACATTAGCCCGGACCAAATTCAAAGAAGCCTCGAAAGAGATTACCTTCCCTTCAAATTTAAGTTGGTTTCTACAGAACCAAATACCCCCAATCACGTTTACAATTGCTGAGATTTGGCCCCGAACAAGATTTTTCGAAAAACTCCAAACCCACACAAAACATCATAAAATCACTAACCGTCCCGTTCACGAATTAAAATTTGGTCTCTAGCTTAGTAAACTTGTACTGACAGTGAGAACCCAGACCGGTTTTCGTCTGATTTTTTGACCGAAAATTTTACTGTGACTTCATACGGTAAAACAACACAAGAAAATGATTTTATTTTAAATAAAATCATCCTCTGGATTTTATCAAAAATAAACACATTAAAGCATGTATTTACTGATAAAGAAGCATACGAAAAACAGGGTGTTACACATCCCAAAAGTTGTTCTATGGGATTGGAACCCAGGTTCTCTACCACAAACTCAGTCTGTGCAACCAACTGATCCACACCCATCGGGTATATAATTATTTATACCGAATCAATATAATGGTTTTAATCCAGTCAAAAAAAATATAATGGTTTTATTTTAAATAAATGAGATAAATTAAATATTATATTTATTTAGATGCAATTAATTTAATAAACTAAATTTAGAATGTTTCGTTAACCATTTAGTCAACTAATATATACAATAGTCATATAATTAATAATTTTATTTGAAAATAAAGTTAGCTTATCCAAAAAAATCAATTCGGTCTACATTCTAATATAATATAGTTTCAAACTTTGAAATCAAAATTTTTTCGTTTAACTTATTTATTAGTTAATTAAATTTGATAATATTTGATATGACATGGAAAAATTACTAAACCTAAAAATATATAAATTAAAATTAAAACTTTTATAATTTAAAAATGTTAAATATGTATCTTTAAATAAATGTGTACAACAATTCCGTAGATGGTGTTTTTTATCCATGAATTTGTGTGGGAAATGAATCAATTTTTATATAATTGTTGGTAGATGGTTTATAATTTATTTTTTAAAAAAAATCTTATATCTTTAAAATGTAAAATATTTTATAAAAATATTCATAAACAATATATATCCTCTCTGCATGGCACAAGTCACCATGCTACAAGTGGATAAACAACCGGAAATGAGAGTGACAAATAAAACTAAAGGAACGGATGTGATGGATTACATGGAATTGGGGTAACCAAGTGTATTTTTAAGATGTGGTTAGTTAAAGTAGGTTGAGATTTCAATACACTTTAATTAATTAACAGTAGATACACCCTTAAGTTTTCACTTTATAATTTTTCCTCATATTAAAGAAGCTTTATCGATCGTTTTGAGGTTGTGATGTTTGAAGTCACCATGAACTAACAAGGGGTTATTTCAAATGAAATGATAAATGGTGCGAAAGTTTTCTCACTATGCTAGCGAATCATGATAATTGTTGATCATGCATGTATTTACCCCTTTTTATTTTTGTTTCAAAAAAGTTGACGAAACAATAGTACATGTTTCGTACTATTTCATTTCGGGAGGTGGGAGCTACTCTCTATTTGACACTAGTGCAGAAAAGGGATTCTACATCGGAGTTTACACATCGGTTTATTAGAAACCGATGTGTAAAACGAGGCGGTGGCATTTTTGAAATTAAAACCAAAGTATTACACATCGGTTTAGATAATAACCGATGTGTAAAACGTTTCCACATCGGTTATTTCTAACCGATGTTTAAAATTAAAATAAAAAAATTTAAAGTCATAATTTTTAACATTCAACATCGGTTCTCAATGAACCGATGTGTAAAATTGTGATTAACAACATCAGTTTCTTGATAACCGATGTATAAAATTAAAAAAAAAATAGAAATTAAAATTTTACTTTTACACATCGGTTTTAAATAACCGATGTATAAGATTTAAAAAAAAATTGGGAATTAAAAGTTTAAGGTTTACACATCGGTTTCAGGATAACCGATGTGTATAATATGGCTAACCACATCGGTTTATGGCATAACCGATGTGTAATATTGCCAATTTTTATTCTGTTCCGCGCGCTATCCCTCCATTCTCCAGTTTCGAGTTTTGCTGAACCCTAAAACAGAAAACACCCTTTGCTCAGTTCATTCCTCACCTGTGCTTTACCTTTGCGTTTGGATGCTCGCCTCACCTCGCTCTCGTCCGCTTGCCGCCATTGCTTCATTCTCTGGTGAGTGCTTCCTCCATTTTACTTTGCTTCACTTTCCCTTCACCTTGCTTCATTCTCCAAGTATTCACTTTGTTCGGTTTGTTGTTGTGGTTCATTCACTGATGTGTATGGGTAATGGATTTTGCTGTTGTTGGAGCTGGATGGTTATGTTTTGTTCTTTTATGAGCATCCCTGTTATGTTGTTTCGTTTTTTTTCTACCAGCATTGTACGGTACTCATCTCCTCTCGCTAACGCGCTGCCTCCGCTTCGCCTCCGCTCGCTTCGCTTCTCCCTCCCATCTCTGTCTCTCAAGGCGTGAAAGGTATTTTTCTTTTACTTTTTTGTTTATAGTTCTATCTCTGTCTCCTAATGTATGATATGGTTGTGGTGATGTGGGGTTTCTGGAAGAAAGGGATAGAGCTTCTTTTGAAGATGCTGTGAAGGTTTTGCTGCTGGGTCTTGGGGAAGATATAGATAGGGAAGGTCTTAGAAAGACACCATTTGGAGTTCCCAGGTCCTTTTTCCCTTTTTCCCTTTACTGGTTGTTCTGTCATGGCCGTGACCACCATCACGGCTAGGCCGTGATCATTTCTGCCTGTGAGGGTCTAGTTCAGTTGGCATGTCACGGCCGTGATGGCCATCACGGCCAGGCCGTGACAGTTTCTGCCTTGGAGGTTATATTACTGGTTGTCTGTCACGGCCGTGACCACCATCACGGCTAGGCTGTGATCAGTTCTGGCTGTGCTGGTCTGGGTTCGATTGGCATGTCACGGCCGTGATGGCCATCACGGCCAGGCGTGACGTGTTCCCGCTTGAGGTTGCTTTCTCATTTTGGTCCGTCACGGCCGTGACCACCATCACGGCTTGGCGTGATCGGTTCTACTGTGAGGGTCCGGTTCGATTGGCATGTCACGGCCGTGATGGCCATCACGGCCTGCGGTGACCACCATCACGGCTAGGCGTGATCGGTTCCGCTGTGAGGGTGCGTGGTACACCGACATGTCACGGTCGTGATGGGCATCACGGGATGGCCGTGACCAGTTCTGACTTTTCCATTCTTTCTTTTAAGCTATACTCGATCACGGCCGTGATGGCTTTCAAGGCTAGGCCGTGATGGGCTCTGTTTGGCTAATTTTCTTCACTTTTCAAGCCCCATCTTCATGCAAGCTACATAAATAGTAAAGCCTTAGTTTCCCGTTTGAGATGCAATACTAATGAGCGTACGTGTACGTGCTTAATGTACCGCTCATTGTGTTGGATCTTGAATTGTCCAAAGTTGGACAGTTTGGGAAAAAAATTTTCTTAATTCAGTTAAAATAGTTATTCATTGGTTCTAATGTTATATACTTGATGAAAGTTCGGATTGATACATTTCCTTTTGTTCTCCGGGTGCATACTTTATCGTGGTGGATGTCATCGCGTTCAAGTAGTGTACGCGTCGGAGACCGCGGGGAAATGCTTGCCAAATTTTGTCGGTATGAGCATGAGAGTTAAGGACTAACTGTTAACCGAATGTTGAAAAAGTTTCTTCTCGAATGGGATAGGGCCATACCCTGTCATAAGAAGTGGTTGATGAATATGTTGGACTAAGTACGAAGGTATTGGTTTAGTCATGGATCGCGGTTGGATGAATGCTAGACGGACAAGTGATGAGTATGAGAATGGAGTGGAAGATTTTCTACAGTTTGCAAAAACAAATGCTCCTGATAGTGGTAACGGAAGGTTTTATTGTCCTTGTGTTAACTGTTTGAATGAGAGACGACTAGAAGCTGAGGTGATACGTGATCATCTTATTTGTGAGGGGATTTGCAAGAGTTATACAACATGGATATGCCATGGTGAATTGTTAGACAGGCCGAGGGTGTCGGATAGAGAGGAAGTTGATGACGTGGAAATGGACGATGGACTAGAGGACATGATCCGTGATGTTGGGCAAGAGTCTTTTCGGCGCGCACATGTGTATGATACTTTGTGCAGTGATGCGCAAGTGGCTTTGTATCCGGGGTGCACTAATTTCACACGGTTGTCCGTGGTGTTAAGATTGTTCAATGTGAAGGCGACAAATGGGTGGAGCGATAAAAGCTTTACCGAATTGCTTGAGTTGTTGAAAGAAATGCTTCCAGAAGGCAACACATTGCCATCTCGAAACTATGAGGCGAAGAAGATATTGTGTCCGATGGGTATGGAGTATAAGAAAATACACGTTTGCCCCAATGATTGCATATTGTACAGGAAAGAGTTTGAAGAGATGCACGAGTGCCCCAGGTGTGGGGTATCACGCTACAAAGTGAAGGATGGTGATTCTAGTTGTGATGTGGTCACCAAAGGTCCTCCTGCGAAGGTGTTATGGTATCTTCCCGTGATTCCGCAGTTCAAGCGATTGTTTGCTAATGTAAATGACGCAAAGAACATTAGATGGCATGCAGATGAGAGGAAGTGTGATGGACAGCTTCGCCATCCGGCCAATTCTTTGCAATGGAAGAGAATTGATAGTTTGTTTCCGGATTTCGGCAATGAGCCCAGAAACCTCAGGCTTGGACTTGCTACCGATGGAATGAATCCATATGGAAACTTAAGTAGTATTCATAGTTCATGGCCTGTTCTCCTTGTAATTTACAACCTGTCTCCTTGGTTGTGCATGAAGCGCAAATACATTATGTTAAGTATGATGATTTCAGGTCCTAAACAGCCAGGAAATGATATTGATGTTTATCTGAGTCCCTTGATTGAAGACTTGAGAATGATGTGGGATGAAGGCGTTGATGTGATCGACGGGTATTGCCGTGAGACATTCGGATTACGTGCCATGTTATTTTGCACCATCAATGACTTTCCAAAGATACGGGAACCTGTGTGGGTATAGTGTTAAGGGGCATAAAGCATGTCCAATATGTGAAGAAGGCACATGTTACCATCAACCGCAACATGGAAGGAAGACGGTTTACCTTGGGCATCGGAGATTTCTCCGACGTAATCATCCTTATCGTAGATTGAGGAAAGCTTTCAATGGACATCCTGAGAATGAAATTGCTCCGGTGGCCTTGACCGAGAGCAAGTTTATGAAAGGGTGAACAACACTAATGTTATCTATGGGAAGACCCGGAAAGAAGGCTACGAGAGAAGAAAATATGGAAGAAGAGGTCGATCTTCTTTGATCTTCCATACTTGGTGCAAGCTTGATGTAAGACATTGTATTGATGTGATGCATGTAGAGAAAAATGTGTGTGACAGTTTAATCGAACGCTTCTCAACATTCAAGGCAAGACAAAGGATGGTGTGAATGCTCGTCTGGATCTAGTTGCGATGGGTATACGAGAGCAGTTAGCTCCACTTAAAGTGGGGGATAAGAAGACTTATTTGCCCCCAAAGTGTCATACTTTATCAAAAAAAGAGAAAAGAAGTTTCGTGAATGTCTACGGGGAGTCAAAGTGCCACAGGGTTACTCTTCAAATATCGAGAAGACTTGTCTTAATGAAAGATCTCAAATTAGTTGGCTTAAAGTCTCATGATTGTCATGTCTTGATGCAACAACTACTACCGGTGGCCATTCGTGACATATTGCCTAAAAAAGTCAGACATGCCATTACTAGGTTATGCTTATTCTTCAATGCTATATGTAGCAAGGTCATTGACACTAAAAATTTGGATGAGTTGGAAAATGAGGCAGCCATTGTATTGTGCCAATTGGAGATGTATTTTCCACCTTCATTTTTTGACATCATGGTTCATTTGATTGTTCATCTAGTGAGAGAGATTAGATTGTGCGGTCCCGTTTATTTAAGGTGGATGTACCCGGTTGAGCGATACATGAAGATCCTGAAAGGATATATGAAAAATCCACACCGTCCCGAAGCATCTATTGTTGAAAGGTATGTTGCAGAAGAAGCTATTGAGTTTTGTACAGACTACATGTCCGAAGCGGAACTCGTAGGGCTTCTAAAGTCTCGATCACGAAGGAAGATATGATGGTAAGGGTACACGAGGTATCACTTTGTAAGAGCATGGATCGGAAGGAAGTGCTTCAAGCACATTTGTATATATTGAATAACACCTGATGAGGTTGAACCATACTTATGTGAGCATAAAAGCATCATCAATGAAACTTACCCTAGAATGAATGAAAAATGGTGTTTGAACAAGCATAACAAGACTTTCTTGAACTGGTTTAAAGAAAAAATTGCAAAGGATGGTACTGCTTCTGCTACATTAAAATGGCTAGCACAGGGGCCTAACTTTGATGTCATATGCTGGAGTGGGTACGATATCAATAAGTTTTCCTTCTATACAAAGTCCCAGGATGACAAAAGTACTATGCAAAACAATGGGGTTATGGTCGTCGCTGAGTCCATGCATTTCTCTAGTTCGAAAGATAAAAACCCTGTTATGGCATCAGTTTCATACTTTGGAATCATTGAAGAGATATGGGAGGTTGATTACACGAAGTTTAGAGTACCTGTTTTTAAATGTCAGTGGGTCGACAGTAACAATGGTGTGCAAACCGATGAGTTAGGATTCAAATTGGTGGACCTTAGTAAGGTAGGTAATAAAGAGGAACCTTTTATCATGGCATCCCAAGCAAAACAAGTGTTTTATATCCGTGATCCTTCTAACAAAAGGTGGTCAGTGGTTCTCCAGGGAAAAAAACATGTATAACGGTAGTGAGGGAAATCACGATTCAACTCTTGATATTTCTGATTCTCCTTCTTTCTCAACACGAGTGCCTAATTTCAATGAGGAAAATGAAGTGGATGATGTACATGCTACTCGTAATGATCACCAAGAAGGGTTATGGGAGAACTTTACTAATTGACCACAAAGTAAGTTTAGTTTGATATTACCATCAAGTTTGGCATATTATATGTTTACGTTGATATTTATAAGTTATGTTTATGTACATTGATCGATATTTATAAGTTATGTTTGATATTTATCCCGACATACTAACAAGTTTTTTTTTTTTTGTGTTTAAACAGGTATACATGGCTGATCATGAGGATATACCTCCTTCATGCAAATGGTCGAGACCCCGTCTACCGGTAGAAAGGGTAGACGTGCCACACGGATGAGGCATTTGACCCTTAACCGTGGGTCAAAACAAAGGATAAGAGTAGATTTTGATGATAACCTCAAACCTATTGGGCCAATGGAAGATCGGTTTACCGATTTTGTGGCGACCCTTGCTAGGAACAGGCCTAGTATACTCATTGATAGGTGGAGAGATGTACTCGGCGGGACGTGAAGGAGCAGATATGGGAGAGTATTCTGGTATCTATACTTCTACGTCCCGTGTTTGTCTCGTATCTACTTTATTTTTATCTTAATAATATCATACAAGTAATTCGTTGATTCTTTTGGTCTTAATGTAGTTGACATTTGACATACCTGGATACATACGCTATGAAGAAGCGTTTCTTTGAAGTATCTTGTAGAGCGTTGGAGGGGTTTTAAGGCCGACTGGGCGGGTACTATATATTCGATCCAAAAAGTAAAAAGAACCCACTTGAGGTGTATCCGTTTCTTGACAAGGCGACGTGGGATCGCTTTGTTCGAGCCGACGTGATCCCGACTTTTCAGGTTAACTTATTTGATTTGTCTCTAAATTTATGTAATTGCATTAATTTCATTTACTTATGTAATTTAATTGTCTTTTATTTATAACAGGAGAAGAGGAAAAAGGGGCAGGGAAAACCAAAGCAAGAATGTCTACCCCCATGTCATGTCTCGTGGGGGATATAAAAAGCTTGTTAAGAAAATGGTTGAAGAGGAAAAGAAAGCACGTCGGAGGCAAAGCATCTCAAAGCGGATCCTAATGCTGAAAATCTTCCGGAGGTTGTTGATCCACCTCCACCCCCACGCCATCGTTCATGGAAGAGGGGCCGACAAAGAAAAACGGGACAATATACATCCGAGGAGGCCCGCCAAGTAGCCGAGAGGATTGTAAGTATAGTTTGTTGTAATTGTCATTTTAAGATTGTTACCGAATTGTAATGTGACCTGATATTTTTATGTGATAGGATGCCTTGGATGATCAGCTAACCCAAGGAACCTTTGTTCCTAGAGGACGCAATGATATCTTATCTATCGCCATCGGTAAACCGGACCACCCGGCCGTGTCATTGGTGTTGGATGGGGAGTCGGCATTCACCAATACCATGGTTCATCTTCACACCAATGCCACGAGGATTCGGTTGCGAGATAGAGCACAACTAAAACAGGAGATTGCAGTGAGCTTGACAGGAGATGGCCGAGCGGTTTGCCCAAAGAGATGGCAATATTTACTTCTATGTCCCAGCCAGATGACAAATGGTGTCCAACCCTCTCGTCCAACCCTCATCCCATGTGAGCACTAAGGGCTCATGTGATCCTCCTCATCATCCTGAAAATGATGATGATGGTGATGCTGTTGCTGCTGATGATGATGATGATGATGACGACCCTGATAGGTGTGAGTTGTATGTTGATGATCATCATCATCATCGCCGCTTAGTGGCATTGGGTAGGGCATATAATAAGTTAGGTAATATCATACACCATCGGTTATTACCGGATGATCATCTGAGGGTGTCTGTTGAGATTATTCGAGATGCTGATGCTCGAGTCCCTGTGCCCACTGAGGAGGTTCAAACAAGGGGTCGGGCCCCTGTAACTTCATCCTATCGCCAAGAAGACTGGTCAACTTTCTTGTTGCATCTGAGGTATTCGGTTAGTTGTGTTTTTCTATATTCATAGTTGAAATATATTTATTATTGTTTAAAGATAATGCTTTATTTGTATTTGTTATAGGATGTTGGAAATGATATTGTGCCTAAAAGGTCGGATCTAGGAAGACCGAGAGATGTCCGCTTCTCCGCCAAGGTATTCATTTGACCATTTAGTTAATAACGAATTAAATAACTTAATTATCCGTGATTACTAATATATATCTATGTTGTTTAGGGGATCGACAAAGGGGCACCTGGCCATGGTGATGTTTTTAAAGTTCTGGCTATACAGGTTGTCACCATGGAGGATGATGCAGCCTTGGTAACGTTGGAACATGATGCCAGCCCTGGTGAACTGTATATACCAAAGAAGGAACTTATGGAGATGGCACTCAATAAAGAAATGGCCAGTTCTGCACACATATCGTTTTGGTGCACGTAAGTACATTTTATTTATAAGTTAAGTACGTAATTAATTTTTAAATACAATGATAATTAACATGTTTTTCCAATATATTAGGTATCTGCATCGTATGTTAGTCGATCCGGGTAGCCTCGCCCTTTATGGGTTCATTGACCCCATGTTCATTCAGGGTGATGTTCTCGTAGCATCGGAAGACCCGGTCACTACCATACGTGATATACTTGCCCGAGACGATCATCAATTCTATCTTGCGCCTTATCTCAATAAGTAAGTACCGGTTATTTAAGTATAACTATATATGACTTAGTCACTAATCGTTCCGCAAATACAGCCGGCATTGGCAATCGTTGCTCTTGTACCCAAGAATGAACGTCGTGGTCTTCTTACGCTCATTGGGAAATAAGCCGGCGAATGAACCAAGACGATCATCGAAACGTAAGCGTTAAAATACTTTATAATCAGTAATGCAGTTGTTTTAATTATCATAAAACTATTATATATACTTTAATTAATGTTTTTGTCATGATAGGTCTATTAATGCATCCCACATGTTGCGTGGTGAAAGGCGTACTCGGGCTATCAGATGGATTATTCCCAGCGTAAGATATTTATTAGTTCAAATGCATCAAATGCAGTGGGTACAATAATTGATTTCTATTTTATTTAATTCCTCATATTCTAATTGGGTTTCATTTGTACGTAGTCACGTATACAACGTGGGTCATGGGAATGTGGCTACTATGTGATGCAGTGGATGTTGGAAATTATCTCCTCTGGGATCACTGAAAGATGGAGTGAGGTAAATGTTAATTGACACAATTAGAAGTAATAGTATAGATTCGTTATATGTTTTATGTTAGTTTATTACTTAAAAGATATAATCTTTTGTCCAATTAAACTAGCAGATATTCAACAATCCAACTCCATTGTCTCATTCTGACATCAACATCATAAAGAGGCGTTGGGCAACTTTCTTTCTTGAAGTGTACCACCCATAGTTTGTATATATGTAGTTAGTTTAAAAACTTATCATATACTAGCTATAGTGTACCTTTGACCGATGATATGTATTAGTGCTCGTGTCCGGTTCAATTCTTCTTCTCTCGTGTTTTGATGTAGCCTTGATAAAGTGTTGTTTTCATTCATTCGAAATTAATTAGGCCCGATGCCCTCTGTTTTCAGATTCTGTGCTCACTAGTCATTTGATGAAATGTCGGTATTTTTAACCATATGTGTAAGAGCTGATTGTCCGTGCTAAGAAAATTGAATGAAGTATGTTTTGCTTTTGAATGATTGTGTCAAAACTGGTTTGGTGTTCTGTTGTTGTTTCTTGTTTGATCGATGGTACTGCTGGTTTGTTTATTGATCTGCATTACATCAAAACAGGGGAAATGAATGATTGAAATGTAAATAATGATTAAAAAAATGAGATTTTACACATCGGTTCTCAATAACCGATGTGTAAATTTAACTTTCTA
The DNA here is from genome assembly GCA_030762895.1 of Sophora flavescens. Taxonomy (NCBI): domain Eukaryota; kingdom Viridiplantae; phylum Streptophyta; class Magnoliopsida; order Fabales; family Fabaceae; genus Sophora; species Sophora flavescens. Next base: position 192,036,203 of record CM061064.1, read on the forward strand.
CATCGGTTTTCCCAAGAACCGATGTGTAAATTTCACTTTACACATCGGTTCTATATAAAACCGATGTAGAAAGTCAAATTTACACATCGGTTTTCAGCAAAACCGATGTAGAAAGTTAAATTTACAACTGCTTATCAATTGATAAATTAATTTTCCACATCGGTTAATATAAAACCGATGTTTAAAATATACTTTACACATCGGTTTTTTAACCGATGTGTAAAGTGGCAATAAACCACATCGGTCGTTTCCACATCAGTTTTAAAACCGATGTGGAAAGCCAAAAATAACCGACGTGGAATCCTTTTTCTGCATTAGTGTGAAAACTCAGTAAAATCGGCAATAATAGATTAAAAAAAAAACAGATGTGTATAACTATAAATCCATGAAATATATCCATGAAATGCGCACCTTAAATTAATAAATTGTAGTTTAACATAGGCTTTATTCTACTTTTCGTCCCTCAACTTTTTCAACTGTACAATTTTGGTCCCTCAAAAATTTTAATTGTACACTTAGTCTCTAATTTATCGAATTGTGCAAAATCAGTCCTTCCATCCATGATCTGTCAACGTGTAATAAAGAAATAAAGACCGATTTTTGTAAATATATCCGTTGAATTATAACTATCTATTACCTATATTATTTCAATAAACAAAATTGAATATGAATAAGAATATGATTGACTGGTTCTTAAATTTTTTTTTGACAAGGACTGGTTCTTATTTTTATATATTTATAAAGTGTATATTACATTAATCTTTATATATATATATATATATATATATATATATATATATATATATATATATATATATATATATATATATATATATATATATATATATGCATGACATGTTGAATAATTTTAGATTAATAAAAATTTATAGATATAATCTATACATTACAAACAATACCAGCAAAAAATTTTGAGAACAAATATTCAATAATTTTTTTTAAAATAATGTCAGGGCGATAGTGATGTATATCGGTATAAGTTGATTCATTCCTTTATAACTTAATGAGAAAAGACAATTAGCGCCAGCAACCGATAGCCTGTTTATTTTAAATTTTTCTACCGCAAAGTTCCGTTTAAAACTGCGTTGATCCAAAGTTATAACATGAAGCTTTAGAAAAAGGTGTATTGGGAAGCCGCATTTCTCATTTGCGTCACAAAAAATTTAAAACAAACAGAATATGAGTAATTAAGCCAAAAAATGCATGCTAGAAATACTTGATGTCATGAATTTGATTTCTAACATGTAATTCCCCCTTGTCTAATAAATAATCAAATATTTGACATTTTTCACTTCAAAAAGTTCTTAAAAATAAAGAAAAAATAAACAGTTGGATTGCAATGAACAAATTTTACTTCTCTAAAGCACACATGTACGAAGTGTCTAAAATTGCGGAAGTGTGCAGTATCATAAACTCAACCTAATAACAGTGTACAATGATTTTTATATTGTTTTGTTATTGTTATGTAATATTGTTTTTATTGTTAGGTAATATTGTTTAAACTTCCACATAAGCCTGTAATAGAATCATCATAGTATCAATTCAATGCTCTCATTGATCAACTCATGTATTAGATTAGAAGGTTCAATTTTAAAAGTATTAGTTTCATTAGCACGAGAGCTTTATAAATTCTCTTCCAAAAAACATATACAGGGAAGGATAGGAGGTGCTCATCATTTATTCTACCCCACCACCATGTCATAACAATATGTTAGTAGCTGATGCTCTAGAAGTAGAATAAGTTGTCTATAGGGAACAGAAACACAAGCTAAAGGGGTCTTACAAGTGGAGGCATTCAAAGACCAAAGACCCAAGCAAGACAAAGAAGAGTCATTTAGGATCTTTTGTAATAAAATTATATTGTAGGATATATGTAACAATTGTAGAATAGGAATCATGTAATAAAATGCTTTTTCCAATAAGCATTGTAGGACTAGTTGGAGCATTGGGCTTAGGAAGTTGGGTCAATTGGGCCAATTAGCCCAACATAGCACATGAGTAGGAAACATTGGGTCAAAATCAAAGCCCACACTTGGGCTTATGAGTAGGAGGCGTCAACTTGGTCACAAAAGGTGACGAGCTTCATGCCATCACCTATAAAAGGACCTCATGTACTCATTTCTTCAATCAATAAATCATTTGTGTAGTTTTTTCATTTTGAGAATTGTGAGAGAGTTGAGAGAGTCTCCTCTTGAGAGGTTCTTTAGTTGAACCTTGATTCTCATCTAGAGTTATAATACTCTAGTGGCGAATCTTCCCAAAGGCTTATCATCCAATCCTCTTAGAGAATTGAATGTGGCACCTCTTCTCTTCATCTTCTTCCTTTTCCATTTTCTAGTTTCAATTTCGTGCTTATCATTGTAGAGTAGTTTATATAATTGTGCTTCTTCTACTCTTTTTGGTTTCCTTGATTCTCACTTGAGAATTAAGTTTACGATCTTGTTCTTGATATATATATATATATATATATATATATATATATATATATATATATATATATATATATAATTGTGTGTGTTTGATCTTGCATTTTCAATAACCAAATTCAAAGAAAGATCTTAAAAACTATGTTGATCTACCTTAGATCACATCACACAATAAAATGGATCCAAATGTATCAGTTTTGAATCTTGTCCGGGTTTACTAATGCTGCGTAACACGAATTCCAATTCGTAATTTTTGCACGATAACATTGTGGAGTGTGCATTTTGTCTCTCTTTTTTTAGTCTTAATGAATTTTTTGGTCCCTAAAAATATGGTCACTTTTGGTTTTCATCCATGCGTTTTTTTGTCTTTGCACGCTAGCCAGTTCAGCATGCCACGTGGCATTAAATTTAATATTGTAATGCCACTGCAACTTGGCAATTTTGGGGAAAAAATTTATTATTTTATTTTTAATAATTTATTTTTTATTTTAACAATATATATAATAATAAATTTATTTTTATTACATATCTTCTTCTCCTTCCCCTTTCTTCAGATCCCCTTTCTTCCTTGCATCTCCCAACCCTTTCTCCATCTCCACCGCCACCACATAGATAGGGTTCATCTCATTGCTAGTATCACAATATCTACTCACCATGTTGATTTCTTCAATCGCTAAATCCTCTTTCTTTTTGTCCTGCTCTAACTCCATAGATTCTTTCACTCACAATTAGGGTTCGTCTCATTGCTAGTATCACCATTTTCTCTCACTAAGTTGATTTCTTCAACTCCCACATCCTCATCCTCCTTCTTTTGGTCCCGTTCTTCCTGTTCCGATTCAGGTTCAGGTTTAGGTTCGGGTTCAAATTCCTGGGCATGCAAAAAAGACCCAGGATCGGGATCGAAATCCAAATTGATGAAAGAATCGGTGAGGGCAAAGTGATTGTGGAAACAAACACAATATAAAGTTCAGAATAAAACGGTAGCAGCAAGATGGAAATATGGAGATATGGAAATAACGCTTTTCCAGATACACTCCAAAATTCCTCATTGTAAATATGGAAGTCGTGACCATCTTGCTGCTACCGTTTTTAATCTCAACTTTAAATCGTGTTTGTTTCCAAAATCACTTACCCTTGCCGATTCTTTCATCAATTTCGATTATGACCCCGAACCGGAACCTGAACAAGAAGAACACGACCAAAAGAAGGAGGATGAGGATGTGGGAATTGAAGAAATCAACTTAGTGAGCGAAAATGGTGATACTAGCAATGAGACAAACCCTAATTGTGATGGTGAAAGTTCTGATTCTATAGAGTTAGAGCAGGACCAAAAGAGAGATCACTTGGGTCAACAAACAGACTGAGTGTCCATGGAGATTTTACTCTAACAAATTAAATACATCCTTTTTATCTTAAAATCTGTTAAATTTGTGCATATTAACAGGGAAGCAAATGAGGTTGTTGATAAACTTGCAAAGGAGGGGTCCCTCTCCGAGGATAGATGGGTCATGTGGCCGTGAAACTTTGTGCTAGAAGTCTCATAGGTTGTGTTTAATATGTGAAAAAGAACTTGTGAAGCTCCTTCTGTGCAGGTGCAGGTGGAGATTGGATGCAATGTGATAGAGTCTATTTACTGGTATCTTGGTATAATTTTAAAATTATGTCACAGGTTCAAAATTAAAAAGGTTAACTAATTTGTGATGAGGAGTGGATCTAGTTGTGTTTTGCTGGACTGTTTGCAGGAGTGCTACATGAGCTGATACACAGGAGCATAAGCATGAAGAAACCATATGATTTTAATACAAGACTTGATACAGGAATTATTATTTGAATTTTTTTTTGGTGTTTTATGCTTTTGGAGTATTATATGGTGATGTAAAGTTTTGATTTTAATAAGGGTCTAGTGCTCTAGTTTTGATCCTAAGGTGGTTAAAAAGATTATTCTGCCTAAGGTGTTGAAATTTTGTCTAGGGTGTTGAATTTTTTGTAATATTGTAAGGGGTTGTTTTTTGAGAACATTGATGTATTGTTTATCTTCTAGCTCTAAGCACATGATAGAGTGTGTCCTCTTCAACCCTTCCCAGAAGGTGGGGAGAGTGACGACTTGTGATGCTAAGGCTAGATATTTTAAATAAAATGATTATTTATCTAGAAAACAAAACAAGAAATCAACTTAGTGAGCAGAAATGGTGATACTAGCAATGAGACGAACTCTATCTGTGTGATGGCGGTGGAGATGGAAGGAAGAAAGGGGATCTGAAGAAAGTGGAAGAAGAAAAAGATATGTAAATAATAATAATAATAATAATAATAATAATAATAATATATAATTGTTAAAATAAAACAAATTATTAAAAAAATTTCGAACTTGCCACGTGGTATTAAAATATTAAATTTAATGCCACGTGGCATGATGAACTAGCATCTCCGTTAGACAGGTCAGCAGTTAACGGACGTTTTTGACAATGGGGACTAAATGCAAAACTTAAAATGTTAAAATGACTGAATGCAAAGAAAAAACAATACAAGCACAAAAATCAAAAGTGACCATATTTTTAGGGACCAAAAAGTTCATTAAGCCTTTTTTTTTTATCACCATCATTTTTGTTAGGGTTACAATTTATGGTTGTAACTGATTTCGTATTATTCTTACAAGATTTTTCACGTACTAAATAGCATTGCTTTTATTCATGTCTCAGCATCAACACAATATCTTTGACTTCAATTATTTGGGGAGGTAAACTTGCCATTCTATGTCCTCCAGAATCAATTCAATAAGACTAGTTAGGACCTATTTTATCTACACTTTTATAAGGCAGACGTAGAGTAATAAGCTCACATAACCAATCCTTTGCTTTTCACTTTTCTCTATAAACTTTTATCTTTTCATTACTCACCATCTTTTTTCAATTTCTTCTTTGCTTCGAGTTAAGAAACCTTGTTCATCGATAGCTTCACACCCATACAATAGCTGTTTTATTCCTCATTGGACGTGTTATTTTTACTGCTGCCAACCCAATACTCTTTCACAGCAACCAATGTCTTCTGAGGCACAAGTGGACCATCCTCATGATCCATCATTCCCCCAACAATTTTCCTAACCTTGTTCAGGACATCAACTTCATCCCGGATGATGACTGCACCTTCCGGTTAGTGAAACACCACCTGAACTTTTAGGAGAGTTGATCTTTAATTAGATGTTTAGCTAAAATAGCAGGAATCTGGTTCATATGAAGGCTTCAAATTAATTATACCTACACAAAAGAGAAAAAACTTGAAGTATGAACAAGGTTGATGCATAAAAAATAATCAGGGATCACAAAAAGCCATTTATCTTTTCATTTGAACTCGCTTTGAGATGCATTTCAGTTTACTGTTTTCACTTTCGAGCCTCCAACTCCAATCTAAACATTTTACTTTAACCCACAATTTATACTCCTTCCTCATACCCTCCTATTAAGAAATCACTATATCTCAAAAAGAAAAACTGAAGAATTAACCAACAAAGCAAGGAACTTGATCTTGTTTGATATAATATGCCAATAAACTAGTGTCATAGGAGAGAAGATGAAGAAACTTACGTGTCCTGTAACAAGCTAATTAACCCATTAGCATGAATAAGATCATATGTCCTTGGGTATGTAGAAAAGCCTTCACACCTGAAGAAAGAACAATAATATCATTGTGATTCATAGTACATAATTTTTCTTTTTTATAAGGGTGATCCTATGTCACCATAATTTATTGATAAAAAGTAAAAAAACAAAATAAAACAAAAGCATAAATAACCAGTGGATAAGGAAATTTAATTGCTTGTTGGATAATCTTTAGTAGTGAAGGAAACAATCTGAAGTACTGAAGCACTCATATACGATTACCTAATTAATTTAAGTCCATTGGAAATACCATATATTAATTTAAGTCAAACACCAAGTCTAATAACAATTCTAATATCCCTTTCCCAGTAGACCGAGAACTTATCACATTTGTCCTTCTTTATTTTTATAATAATAATAATAATATTAATAATAATAATAATAATAATTAAAAATGAGATCAACAATTGAAGATTTAGAATTAAGAAATGCTCCAGGATTCGTCTTCATCCTCACGTCCTAGGGTTTGTGCATGGCTTCATGCATGAATCCTCCTGGTGTTTATCCAAGACTCCAGTCTTGCTCCTTCTCAAGAGCATAGCCCTCACCTCGTTCCACCCCCCAAACCACCGGATCCTGGTGGGGGGAATGGAAAGAAGATCCCGTTCCGTGTTAAGTTGCTTGGGGCTCAAGTAACTGGAATTCATAAGGAAAGAATGGATCTGGTATCCAAGAACCTGCTCAATATTGACTCAGAGGATGGCAACTGACTCAAACCTAAGTGTTACATCGATGAGAAGTATCTTGAAGAACTTAGGAAACCTTGGAAGAATGCGATCATCGTAAAGCTGTTAGGGAAGACCTTGAGTTTCCCTGTAATGCAAGATAGGGTTAAGGTCATTTGGAAACCTTCTGGGGGTTACGATATGGTTGACCTGGGCTATGGATTCTTTATGGTTCAGTTCGACATCCCTAAAGACGGAGAGAAGGTGATTGGAGGAGGTCATTGGATGCTCATTGACCATTATCTCGCGTTGCACCTTTGGACTCCAAATTTTGTCTCCTCTGAAGTCACAATTGACAACACAATGGTTTGGATCAGGTTCCCATGTTTAGACATGGAATGTTACGATGAGAACGTCCTCTTGGCCCTCCCGTCCGCAGTTGGCATCCCCATCAAAGTAGACTTTCTAACCCTAGAAGCCTCCAGGGGTAAGTTTGCACGTGTCTATGTTCAGATCAATCTCAACCAACCAATGGTTGGAAACTTTTGGTTCCGTGGGGGATGGTTTTATGTGGCCTATGAGGGACTTCATCTCTTATGCAAGTATTGTGGTGTCTTTGGTCATCTCGAATCAAACTGCCCGGTCCGAAATGCTTCTTAGGAACCCCCAGCCTTCTCCGAAAAGTCCAGACAATATTGATCTTAATGTTTATCCCAATCCACTCAGATGGATTATGCCAAAGAAGTTCCAAGTCAGACCCCATATAGAGACTTCTTGGTCATGGAGAAACCCAAAAGGAAACCTAATCCGAGGCAACAAGAAGGTGATGCTCCCAAAGACAAAAAAACCCCTCAAAGGGAGCCCAACTACCTGCTGATAAGGAAGGGAATAGGTTCACCAGCTTATCACATAATGAAGATTTCAACCCGTTTGACCCTGCAATGGTTTTCACGGGCGGTCCAGAGGTTCGTGATTCAGTTGAGGTTACTAACATGGGAAGATGAAGTAATAAAAGATCCAAGAATGACTCTAGGAAGAACTCTAAACCAAAGGCAATTGATGTGAATGCAGACAGGGTGATCAAGGCTCCTCCCTCCTTGGTTAACCCTTTCTGGAAAGGGAAGCCATCAATGAATGCTGCTCAAGGTGATGTTATCGCCCCTAAGGGCGGGGCCTTTGAACAACTTCCCCATATCTTCCTCCCAGCCTCTAGTTTTCTCGTCTTCTGGTGCTCAATTCAAACCTCCCCCAAACCCTAATATTCATCTTGGAGGAGGGTTAGAGAATCCGAAACCTCCTGACTGTGGCTCTGGCATGATTTTTCCCGATGAGGTGCCGCATTGAAGTATAGGAATGCATGCAGACCGCTCTGTTAAGGAAATGGAAGCCGAGAATAGCCATATGGACTAGATGGTGAGATGGATCTTGTTAAAGATCCCTCGGTGAGTCACGTTTAAGTCTCTGTCCTCTCCCCCATTTTTCCTATGAATATGAATATTTTAGCATGGAATTGTCATAGGGCCGGTGGCCAATTCTTTCCAACTCTTGTTAGAGATTGTTTCTGAATTTACAATTTAAGCTTGCTAGCTATCCTTGAACCCAAAATAAGTGGGGAAAGGGTTGACATAATGCTTGCTAGATGTGGTGTTGACGGTGTTGTTAGGGTTTAGGCCTCGGGTTTTTCGGGGGGAATATGGTGCCTGTGGAAAACAAACCATCTCTCCGTGGATGTAGTTTCTACATCTGATTACTGTATTCTGTAACACCCCCACTAGGTATTACTGTGTAACGCATGCGGAATTTAAATTAAAAAGATAATTTGTTGGTTACTTTCAAAAAATAATTTATATAAGTACATAAGCATCTGAAATTGGGTATAAAAATTTGTCACGACCCCAAACCTAAGCCTTGATCGGCTCACCGGCTTACAATCCTAGCCTGGCAAGCCTATTTAATTTAGAGATATACTTGAATAAAAGCTAGTATTTTTACAAAAATTTCGACAGAGTCTCCTCTGTAATTCGAACATTCCAGGTAAAAGAACACCTGCTAAAATAATTACATTTTCTTTCCAGAATTCCAGTTACACCAAATACAACCAGGCAGTAATATGCTAAAAATAGTTATATCAATAAGCTATATATGACCAAAAGGAAAAGCTTAGGTTTTCATTCAAAAGAGATGCTCTCCGAGCCATAAACATTCCATTTTAAAATAAAGACTCTCTGAGTCATACTCATACATACTATCAAAAATCTAAGTCTCAAACCCTAAGCTGGTCATTCTAAAAGTTATTCCTGAGGAAAACTCACGTGATCATTCCACAATCAAATACTTCATCAAACAACCAGATCTAAGTCCCTGAGTGACTTAGGAAGACTCCTCTACACCATCTGTACTAAAGTACCCAGGGTACTATAGCGAACCAAAAGAAACCTGATGTATCTATAAGGGTGAGATACTGACAAATGGATATATCACACAACAACCATATACATGATACATACAACACATTAGCATATTATGATTTAAGCATTATTCATAGATAAAACAAAAAGTGTTATATCAGTGGGTCTCATACCCGAATCAATCAGTTTTATAAAGAGAATGCATGACACTTCAATCATCAGGCTCTAAACTTAATCTCATGATATACCATCATCATTTTATCATTAATAAATAAAGAGTTGATTAGACTCGTATGCCGCATTGACAAGTTGTCTCCGTCACCTCATATACCCGGATCAACATCATCACGAATCCCTTATAACGGCCATTCAGATGTATACATCATCGAATACCACATCTTAAGCGGGTATTCGGTAACTCAAGCACGTCTGCTAAGGGGAAATGCATATGAATAAAAGACTTTTCATTATCAAGACTTTTCTTTGTGTTCACTCTTTTCCGTTGTCAAAGCCCAAAGCTAAAGACTATTCACAATTTTCATCACTTGAAAATCACTAACACAGGACGCACATTCCGATCAATCACAACACCTTAGACCGATGCCGCAGTCCAAGGTTGTGGTCGTAGAAACAATTATAATTTTATCCATGTTTTATTTCAACATGATAAGGACTCCTAGTCCATAACAACGAAATTAGGACACACAATCCTCAATTCCAAGATTGGGACTCCTAGCCCATAATATCACGATTAGGACCCCTGGTCCATAATTCTTGACACGAATCCCAGATCGCGTGCATATAACTGAATGCTAGAGCCGACGTCTCGCGAACTAGATTGTCTTTCACATGTGCTTACTTTTTGCTCAGTGAAAATCAAAAACCAAAATAAAACCTCGGTCACTTATGCAAGTAACCGGAACGTTTCTAAATCATTTAGGAGAAAATCTTTTCCTTTACAAATTCTTTTAAAAAACATTTAGGAAATTCGTTTGCTTTTGAAATCCTTGATGGAATAAATTCAAATATTTTCAAAGGGTCTTTCCTTCATAAAACACACCGTTCGAAAAGGTTTTCTCTCGTACAAAACTTTTGATCATAAAAAGGTAGTTTCCTTCAACTCAAAATCACTTCAACATTTTTCTAAAAACAAAGATCTTATTCTTCTGAAGTAAGCACTTTAAACAAGGAACTTTTATAAGTGAACCCAAAACTTTCAAAGTTCTATTCAAGGCTTATTAAGACTTTTAATCCTTATAGTCATTAGGCACAGACTCAAGTCCGGCTTCTCAAACTTCAATCAACAGTAATGTATTCACAATAATAATAATATCACAGTTAATGACAGTTCATCACATTTATATAATTCATAACACTTTAAAGCAAGTGATGCCCAACTTCAAGTAATAACCACAATAGTTCAAGTAAACAAGTTATTCAAGTATTGGCTCAATATCACAAAAATACTCACAACCCTCACTTAAACACATACACGCATGCATATAGTTATTGAATATCCCTAGGCAAGCTCCCCTTACCTTTGAAGACAAGTAAATGATCCTCGTCTTAATGCTCATGTTAGCTCCAAGAGTGTAACTATCTACTCCATCAAGCAAGCATAGCCGTGTTAAACGTCTCAGAGAGGGAATCCAACAACGAACAACAACCAGAAATCAAGAAATCAATTACACATGATCAAACACACATTCTAATTTGATCTAAACACTTAATCTTATTACCAAACAAGGTCATTTTCAAAGAAAATCATGTTTGGAGCTTAAGCTTCACAATACCCTTTGAGGAAACTTTGTTTTGATTAAAAGGATCATGAAAATGAACTTAGGAGTCATCAACTAAAAGTCCTAATTTCATAAATGCATACTTAATTTTACCAAACATAACCAATTTCAATAAAAATCGAATTGGGGTTTTAGAGTTTAAAGAGCAATTTGGGGAAAGTTGATTTAAATAGAGAATCATAAAATTAACCTTAGAAACCATTAATTACAAGTCCCAAATGCACTAAAACTGAACCAATTTCAATAAAATCAAATTTGGACTTTAGGGTTCCTAAATCAATTTGGGGAAATCTCTTTTTAAATTAAAGAATAATGAAATTAGTTTAGGGAAACACCAATTCACAGCTCCAATTGCATAAAAACAAGTTTTAATTTCAAATCACAGTATGAAATCAAAGATCTAGGGTTAGGGTCTGCAAACTGATTTAGGGCTTTCATAATCAAAAAAGATTAGGGGTAAGAAACTCACCCAAGGTGAAGAAGTTGTGGTGGTTCTGTGATGCCTAGCACGGCGGCGGATGGTGGATGACTTTATACTACTTTATACTTCCCATATTCACCTTCCCTTGGATGACTTTCATAACTTAATAATGAAATTCATACTTAGTCTTCATTCTATTTATCCTCAACATCAAATTGCTTATCCTCAATTCATACTCTCCCTGTCCTCAACCATATTATCTTAATCTTCCATAAATAAAGATATAATTAGAACTTAATCTCTTCTTCATTCAATACTAATCCGTGAGAAATTTTTCCCCTACATCCTTAACTCTCATTTTTAACACCAAGATTTAACTAACTTATACCTTCCTCCCATATGAAGGGCTAAATCAAACTTAATCACTTCTATTCTCAATTACGGGTCCACTAGAAAAATTGATTTTCACACATCTAATTCTCATAGTTATTACCAAGATCAAAACTTAATTTACCATAATATGCATCAACTTCCTACTCAAAGTATACGATTGTAGTCTTAGCTCCTCTAAACATAGTCTACTTTTCCAGGATATATCAAAATCACCTATTGCAAGTCTCAAATCAAAACATCATAAAACTTCTGAAGATAAACTAAAATCAAAATACATTATGCAATGTAGGATTATTTAACTCATCAACTTTGAATTTCCTTAGTAATCTTAGATAACACAAAAGTTCATCTCTTTCGATCAAGTCCGCTAGGTGAACTTACTATAGACACTTTCCTGTAAATCTTCAAACCCTTACAATAAATCTTAGCCACGAACATTGATCATTACCCTAGATTTCCCTTAATGATATTCTGCCTTGATCATGTTAAAATCTATTGAAATCAACTTACTTAATGATGTTGAGCATAGGGGTCCTCATCCCACCAATCACATCTACACCTCAACAAAATTCCTATCACTCTTGTATATCCTACCATAGGGATGATCATACTCAAGTACTACACTTACTCTCAGCTTACCTTCTAAGGATAGATCGTTTCTTAATTATCAATCAAGTTGAAGGTGATCAGTTGGACTTTGCCTCAACTTGGTCCTTAATACTTAGAACAGATATCACTGAAAATTGTGGAGTAAACTTCGGATCTTCTTCTGAAACGATACTTGATGATACTTCATGAAATTTAATCAGTCCTCTGATACATACTTCGGTTTAGTTTCTCCACTTCATGGTGGATCTTAACAGCTAAGAAGGGTGTTGACTTCATCAACCTATCCACGATCACTCGAAATGAATTAAAACTCTTGAAAGTATTTGGTAAACCCACGATAACCTTCATTCCGATGTCAACATCTTTAGCAAGGGAGGTCTCTAACATCAAACTATCTCTCTTTCACTGTACTCGACTAACTCTGACTTGCTGATATGAATCAGATACCCATCCTCATAACTCTTGAGGTAGGTCACATGTCAATATCGTTTGGAAAATATGTAGGATGAAGTTGATGAAGGATGACAAGTCCTTTCGAACTACAATAAGACATGGTCTTGGAGATCACAGATGTAACATCCGTTATTTTATGCATGGTTAATGTATGAGGGTTAGAGTTAGGACTTGGATTATATAGCTGGGATGTGGTTTGAGGCATAGAGACCCTTGCTTGGCAAGCACACAACCTTTTCGAGTGAGTTTGAACGTAGAAACAAAATTAGGGTTTCCCAGTTAGCATCTTTGAGACATCTGAGTGTGAAATAAGAAATTTGGAGTTAGGAATGAGATTAGACCTTTTTGATGGTTTAAAGATGTTTATTAGGTCTTGATGAGCCTATATCTCAAATTTGAGGTCAATCAGACATCGAACGGGTCAATAACGCAAAGAAAAACAAACCGAGTGTTTTGCGATCGATTAATTAATTGAAAGTCGGAATATTAATTTAGGTCGGTCCTGAGTAAAATAGGTCTTAGGATTAGCCTAAAATAATTACAGAAAAATATTCCAGCAATAGGTTACACAGGAAGATGCGAAAGAAAACACCCAGTTGTGCCGACGGAACAACACCCAGTGATACGTGTCGTTACCAGAAGGAAGGTGGCGAAGGTGACGCCACCTCACATTCCACCTAACCCTTTTGCATGTATGACACCTAACCCTTTTGCATGTTTGACACCTAACCCTTTTGCATGTGTGACACCTAAACCTTTTGCATGAATGACACCTATCTCCACTACCCCTTTTGCATGCATGACACTTGTCTTCCCACTAACTTATCAAAACCTACCAAAATTCATCTATAAAAGCAAAATCACAAAAGTGACATCATTTTTCCTCCTCCAGCCTCATTTCACTCATCCTTCCATAGCCAATTTCATTCCCTCGCCTCTGCATGTGTTGGCTGAATAGTTAAGTGAAGGAAAGAACAAGTTGCAAACTCATTCACAACCAAAAACTCATCTTATCCTGTTTCTGTAAAACCATCCCTTCACCTTGTTCCACCGTTGGATCATGTTGGAATGTCATGGAGAGGTTCTAGACTAGTATTTCTTCACATCCAACGGTTAAACGTTCTATGCGTTCCCCAGAGTGAGAGTTATTCAACTCAGAAAAAGGAGATTAGATCAACCCAAGTAGCTCCTGACCAGTCACCTTGGGAGATTCATCCTAGGCTCATCCACCGTTGGATCGAGCTGAAATTTTTGGAGAAGGTAGCTCTTTAATCTCACCGTTCACTTTTGTAAATAAATACATGCGTTGTGAGATATAGAACCAAAACAGTGGCGGATTTTAGGGTGTTTGTTGCAGATTCTAAGTTCCTTAGAAGGTGTTGTTCACAATGTGGTTTCTTAGGTGGACTTTCGGAGACTCAGGGGCCTAGGTCCGTGTGAGGCAAAATCGTGAGGAGTAGAGGATGAGTAATTTCGTTGCGTCTAGGTCATCGTACGACTCTCCAGGTGGGGGAAAGAAATTATTTAACGTCGGAAACGGCACGGTGTCGTTTAATTCGATAATGGCGTAGGGCGGTCAAAACCCTACATGATTGCGAGTAACAGACAATGTCCATATCACGTTGGGGACTACTTAGTAGTACTCGTGATGATATTGAGATTGTGAGTTTATCACCGTTATGCTTATTATATATTATTTTATTATTTTATGATTGTCTACTTGGATGATTTGACTGGTTGAATTGATGTTGATAACTGCTGGATGATGATGTTATGAGTTGTGATTATTTTATAAGCATGATTTCTTATTATTTTAATTATATTTTGATAATGATTATTAGTTTGGAAATGATGATTTTATGACATGTTAGTAATGATGATGCTATGACATGATGATATTATGGTATGATGTGTTGAGTGTTATAATTGTGATTAGAGTTTGAGTAAATGATAAGTTATATCGAGACATGAGGATGTATTGGGGAATTCATGTTATATTTGTTAGTAGTGCATAACTGAGATGATTCCTGAGATGTGATGATAATGAGATTGATGAGATAAGATTTTATTGAGGTTACTTATGAGATTATGATGAGCGGTTAGGGCACTAGGGGTTGACCTGAAACATGGTTTGTGATATGGTGGACCTGAAACACGGTCGTGTGGGGTCTATGCCTCGGAGGGAGAATTCCTGGGGATAGGCTAACGCCGGACCGTCCCATACATGATTTCATTTTAGTTGCAGCTATAGTTCATGCGTTGCATGAGCATCCTGGTCGGGGTTCAGAGCTATGCACCGGATTGTGTAGCAATAGTGCCATTGCTCTGCATGGGCATCCTCCATCTGCGAACGAGGGTGTGCGCCGGGGACTCTGGGACGTGTCGATTTGTTGATGTGATATCCGGATATGGCCGATACCTGATGAGATGATTCATACAGCATTTGCATTGCATCATGATGGAGGGTAGAGGAAAGATCCTAGTTGTGGATTGAGGATGATTGTGTTTTATTTATGTATACTCTTGGAGATGGATGTTTAGTGTGCCATTATTTAATTAAACGTTGCTAAACCCTTTCCACGTTTGACGTTATATTGTTTCTTATCCCTTTTCTTCTTGTTGTTGGGTATGTTTTATTTATGTGATCGCTATAAGAAGACTCGGTGGAGAAGTCAGCTATGGAGGAACTAGATGGAACCCCTTATGAGCCAGATGCTGGAGGACGAGTAGTGGACCCGAGTAGTTGAGTAGAGAGACTACGATCAGTGCGTCTTTTTGAGGTGTTTTATCTTTTGTTGTTTATATTAGTTTGTACCAGTTTGTACCTATTAGGATCCTACTGAAGGGATTCCTCTACTGTACTGCATCAGGATATGATGTGTATATGTTATGCATGTGTGTATAAATGTTGTGTATATTTTAAGTTCAAATTTTTCCGCCGTTTAAATATATACGCTTAACGATAATAACACGATTAGGTCCTAAATATTATGGGTTTTCTTTAATGGGATGTCGGGGCGTCTCAACAGAAAGAAATTTTCAATAAAAGAAATTTCTTGATTTCACCTTCATAAAAGCATAAAGAAGAATTCCATCAATTTGAAAGATATCGGAACATCCAGTATGAAAAAGATTCTTCAATTAGGTTCGTGAGTGTAAAAATGCATAGCTAATACATATTTACAACCATGACTCCAATAAAGTTCCTTCTTTCACAAGAACTTCCAGCAGACTTAGGAAATCAAAGGATTAATAGTTCCTAA
Organism: Sophora flavescens; assembly: GCA_030762895.1. Lineage (NCBI taxonomy): Eukaryota > Viridiplantae > Streptophyta > Magnoliopsida > Fabales > Fabaceae > Sophora > Sophora flavescens. The sequence continues at coordinate 192,052,314 of CM061064.1, forward strand.
TCCCAAGAGAATTCGTTCTTGGTACAAAGAACTAGCATAATTAATTTATGAGTTCTGACAGATTTCAAATCAAAATCAGAAAAATCTGTATAACACTTACAAACTTCACCGCTGTGATTGTCTAATACAACCATAGGAACTGAAGAGACAAAATGTGCAAATTCGTAAGAATCGAATAGTACAATGAAGAGTTTTTCTTACAAATGAGACACTCATCCAAGGTCGAAGATTCAAATCATCTTGCATTGGTTCCAACAAGCACACAGGTCTTTCCAGACATGCTTAGTATGGTCACTTTTAATCGGGCACGCTCACGGACAACTTAGTTTGTCTCTCAGACATGTGAAGAGTTGATTTTTTTTCCTCATAAGCTGAGTCAATGATGCAAAAATCTTTGATAGGTCCCCATTCTAATCCAGTGACAACCCGTCCTCAAATCGATCTTTGAGAAGGCAACAGCTCCTCGCAAGTGATTTATCAAATCAACTACGCATGGCAGATAATACTCATTCTTGATCATCATTTTGTTGAGTTTGTCAGAAATCCACCCGGTGTCTCGAACCATCACACAACATTGGTGCTTCCTACGGAAAACACTCGGTCCAACAAGCTGCTTAGACCACAGATCTTTCAGTTGAATCGAGTCATCTAACTCGACCAACGTTGTAGTTGACATCACACACAAGGCTATTGAGATCAAACCGAATCTAGAAACTAGATCGATCGAAAATCAATATCCTACGCAAGCAGTAAACCTATAACATTTCCATGGAACACTCCTGGAAAATCCTCTACAATAGGCACACTGCATCAAATGTCTGACACAATCCCAAAGGATAAACAAATGTGTCACACATAAACCAAAACAACACTTACTAGCTATGGTTTCCTACAAGGTAAAACTAGTGGAAACCCATCAAGAAAACAATTTACTTATAAGCCACACACATTGCTTCGATAAGGAAACAATTCAAACAGTGACCAATCAGAGATCACACAACAAAAACATAACAGACATATTCCCCAAGGTTCCCGAAAGACTCGACCAGCTCTGATACCACTTGTAACACCCCCACTAGGTATTACTACGTAACACATGCGGAATTTAAATTAAAAAGATAATATGCTGGTTGCTTTCGGAAAATAATTTATATAAGTACATAAGCGTCTGAAATTGGGTATAAAAATTTGTCACGACTCCAAACCTAAGCCTTGATCAGCATACCTGCTTACAATCCTAGCCTAGCAAGTCTATTTAATTTAGAGATATACTTGAATAAAAGCTAGTATTTTTACAAAAATTTCGACAGAGTCTCCTCTGTAATTCGAACATCTCAAGTAAAAGAGCACCTGCTAAAATAATTACATTTTCATTCCAGAATTCCAGTTACACCAAAAACAACCAGGCAGTAATATGCTAAAAATAGTTATATCAATAAGCTATAAATGACCAAAAGGAAAAGCTTATGTTTTCATTCAAAAGAGATGCTCTCCGAGCCATAAACATTCCATTTTAAAATAAAGACTCTCTGAGTCATACTCATACATACTATCAAAAATCTAAGTCTTAAACCCTAAGCTGGTCATTCTAAAAGTTATTCCTGAGGAAAACTCACGTGATCATTCCACAATCAAATACTTCATCAAACAACCAGATCTAAGTCCCCGAGTGACTTAGGAAGACTCCTCTGTACCATCTGTACTAAAGTACCCAGGGTACTATAGCGAACCAGAAGAAACCTGATATATCTGTAAGGGTGAGATACCGATAAATGGATATATCACACAACAACCATATACATGATACATACAACACATTGGCATATTAGGATTTAAGCATTATTCATAGATAAAACAACAAGTGTTATATCAGTGGGTCTCATACCCGAATCAATCAGTTTTATAAAGAGAATGCATGACATTTCAATCATAAGGCTCTAAACTTAATCTCATGAGATATCATCACCGTTTTATCATTAAGTGATGAGTGTGATTTCACCTCATATTTCATTTACATTTTGCATGTATTTTCATATAGTTTAGGCAATTTTAATTTGATTTTTTGTTAGTTTTTACCTTGGAACGGGTAAGGCGGTTTTGTGGTGTTGTTTTGCAGAAATTAAGGATTAAATGCTCAAAATCAACCATGATGGAGCTTGCTTGAAGACGGGGCTTGAAAAGTGAAGAAAATAAGCCAAACAGAGCCCATCACGACCTGGCTGTGATGATCATCACGACCTGGCCGTGATGACCATCACGACCATGATCAAGCAAAACTGAAAAGAAAAGAAGGCAAAAGTCAGAACTGGTCACGGCCTAGCCGTGATGCCCATCACGGTCGTGACATGTCAGCTGAACCAGACCCTCAACAGGCAGACCTAATCACGACCTAGCCGTGGTGAGCGTCACGGCCGTGACAAACCAAAAATTGAAGAAGCGCCCATGGCAGAACCCGTCACGGCCTGGCCGCGATGGCCATCACGGCCATGACGCGCATTATTTGGATCTGATTTGTGTTAAATTGGGATTGAAACTTCCCTAATCTATAAATAAGGCATCTGGGTATAACATGAAAAGAGGAGTTTTACCCTAGAAGGACGTTCTCTCTGAACCAGGGCCGGCTGTGACTGTCGTGGCAAGCTTCCATGGAGTTTCTTCTCTACTTTGTTTCTATTGTTTTGATTTTGGCTTTCTCTATGACTATGAGTAGCTAAATTCCCTTTTTGTTGGGATTAGATGTAGCTAAACCGAATCTCGTGTATTTACCTTGATTGATTAATCTATGTTTATGCTTCGTTATTAGTGTTTGATTCCTATGCTTAATGCTTTTTGTGATCTGATCATCCATGAATTGTTCTAAGATTTGATTTGCAATTGGGAAGTTCTTATCAATTCTTGATCTGGAATTAATCACCTAGTAAACCTTGCATCTAGGAATGGATTTTGGTTTATTAGTAATCGTGTAATCCCTACTCTTAATGCAAATTCATTAATTAGGCCACCTAAGGAATTAGGGTCTAATTAGGGGATTTAGGCTCTTGTCATCTAAGGAATTAGGACTTGAATAATCTTGTGGGTTGATTTTAATATTTGAAGCATAAATTGGATTGGTGGTCTTAGTATTGTATGAGGCAAAGTTTTAGTGAAGTTTAATCCCAACATCTTTCATCATATTTGAAGAATCCTTCTTTTTGCATTCCAAGTGTTTGATAAAAATCCTAAAAGAGCCTGTTCCTTTTATTTTGTTATTTTAAATTGCCTTGGTATTTAATATTGAGCTCCCTTCCATCCAAATATCCTCTTAGATAGTAGTTGATTTGTTACGTGCTAGTACTTGTCACAGTCCTTGTGGGAACGATATCCCTCTTACCTCTTTACTACTTGTATGACTTGGTATACTTGCCAAGAATCGTCAACAAGTTTTTGGAGCCGTTGCCGGGGACTTGTGTTTCAATATTAGCATACCCATTTCGATTACTAATTTAAGCACAATTTTATTTTTTCTGTTTTATTATCTGTTTCTCTTTGCTGTCATTTAGTGCTAACATTCTTGGTCTCTTGGATTTTGTGCATGCGAGATACTATCCCAGTTGACCAACTTCTCTACGATCCTGAAATAGAAAGAACGGCTAGAGAGAATCGGAGTCAAGCAAAACAACGGAAGTTATTAGCACAACAAGAAAGATAACAAGAGACCTCCACTTCACATGATCATCAAGAACCACTTGAGATGGCAGGCATTGGTGAGGGTGTCACACGGAGGGCACTTGGGGATTATGCCAATACAAATGTCAATCGGCATGTCACTAGCATAGTGAGGCCTCCAGTGAATTCCAACAATTTTGAGATCAAGCCGGCTCTCTTGAATATGATGCAACAAAATCAATTTGCCGGGATGGAGAAGGAGGATCCTAATAATCATGTCTCCAACTTCATTGAGTTATGTGATACGGTGAAGATAAATGGTGCTACCGATGATGCAATTCGCCTAAGGTTGTTTCCTTTCTCTCTAAGAGATAGAGCCAAAGCTTGGCTCCAATATCAACCAAGGGGGAGCATCACTACATGGGATGACTTAGAGGCTAAATTTCTTGCAAGGTTCTTCCCTGCCTCAAGATTTGTGAAGACAAGGGGTGATATCACAAGCTTTGTTCAACAAGAGGGTGAGACTCTTCATGACACATGGGAATGGTTCAAAGACTTGCTTCGAAAATGTCCAAATCATGGGTTTGATGATCTTGTCCAAATGCAAACATTTTTCAATGGATTGAGGCCTTCAACCAAGCTTATGTTGGATGCCTCAGCTGGAGGTTCCATGAACACAAAGACACCGGAGGAAGCATTGACTTTGATAGAAGCTATGGCATCTAATGACTATCTGATGCATCATGACCGAGGTTCCACATCAAGAAGGGGAGTGTTGGAGTTAGACTCACAAACTGCACTTTTGGCTCAACATAAGCTTATGTCACAACAACTTGAGTCCATTACCAAGCAACTAGTTCAACTCCCACAACAACTCCAAACCATGCAAGGGACAACCATGCCACCTCAACAGGTAATGATATGTGATTTTTGTGGAGGAGATCATGATAATGGAAATTGTGAGGCCACACCTAGTTCCCATGAGGAAGCTAATTATATGGGGAACTATGGGCGGCAAGATAACAACCAATATTCCAACAATTACAACCAAGGGTGGAGAAATCAAACAAGTTTTGGTTGGAAACAAGATGCCGGACAAGCAAGTAAGCCTCATCCCACACAACCGCCTCAAGACCGCACTTCTATCTTGGAGAACACCCTCAATCAATTCATGCAAATGTCCATGTCAAACCAGAAAAACACCGATGCTTCCATAAAAAACTTGGAGGTTCAAGTTGGACAAATTGCAAAGCACCTAGCGGAACAATCTAGCGGAAGTCTTTCAGGTAATACTCAAATAAATCCTAAAGAGCATTGTAAGGATGTTGTTTTGAGGAGTGGTAAAAGTCTTGAGAAAGTGAGCGATGAGCCTTTGTTGAAAAATAAGAGAGTTGCTGAAAAAACTGAGTTGGGTGATGAAAAAAGAGTGAAAAATGAGGAAAAAGGCAAAGAGGTTGTAATAGAGGAAGAAGAAAAAGACAGTGAAAAAGACAAGAGAGAAAAGTTACTGGATGAAAACTTAATTTTGAGGAAGAGTAAAAGTCAGATTTTGAAAGATGGAGACAAGCCTCAAGAGATCCCTTCTTATGTAAAATTGCCATATCCTCACTTGAGCAAGAAGAAGGAGAAGGAAGAGCAATTTGCCAAATTTCTTGACATCTTTAAGAGGTTACAAATCAACATACCCTTTGCTGAAGCACTAGAGCAAATGCCAACTTATGCAAAGTTCATGAAGGAGTTACTTACGAATAAAAGGAGGTTTAAAGAAGATGAGACTGTTGCCTTGACGGAAGAATGTAGTGCGATACTTCAAAGGAAGCTACCTCCAAATCTTAAAGATCCTGGTAGTTTTACAATCCCTTGCACAATTGAGAGTGTTGCTATTGGGAAGGTCTTGTGTGACTTGGGGGCGAGTATCAATTTGATGCCGCTTTCAATCTTGAACAAGCTTGGAGGTGGTGAAGTGAAACCAACAAGGATGGCATTGCAACTAGCCGATAGATCAATCAAGCGTCCTCTTGGTATTATGGAAGATGTTTTGGTTAAAGTGAATAAGTTTATCTTCCCAGCAGATTTTGTGATATTAGACATGGAGGAGGATGCAGAAGTTCCACTTATATTAGGGAGACCTTTTCTAGCAACTGATTGTGCTTTGATAGATGTACAAAAAGGCCAACTTCGACTTAGAGTGCAAGATGAAGAGGTTATTTTCGATGTATTTGAAGCTATGCATCGCCCGAGTGATGAAGAGAATTGTTTCCGCATGGACATTGTGGATGTAGTGGCTAAAGAAGTCTTTGCACATCAGCACCACTCCTCTACTCTTGAGAATGTAATTATGAATTCTATTGAAAATCTTGATGAGAAAGAGGAGAAGGAAATAGAGGAGTGTTTGTGTGATTTGGAAGCTCAACCCAATCAACTTGCTGTCAATACTGAGAAAGAAGAGCTCAAAAAGGATGAAGTCCAAGAGAAGCTCAAGTTAGAGATTAAACCTCTACCTCCCCACTTGAAATATGTGTTTCTTGGTGAGAATGATGAAAATCCTGTCATAGTGAGCAATGTATTGTCCAAATTGGAAGAGGAGAAACTTGTAAGGGTGCTTAGAGAGCATAAAACAGCTATTGGATGGTCCATCTTAGATTTGAAAGGTAGTAGCCCTACATTTTGTATGCACAAGATTATGATGGAGGCTGAATTTAAACCGGTGGTCCAACCGCAAAGGAGGCTCAATCCTACAATGAAAGAAGTGGTAAGGAAGGAGGTGCTGAAACTCCTTGAAGCCGGAATGATCTATCCGATTTCCGATAGTGCTTGGGTGAGTCCGGTACAAGTGGTTCCCAAGAAAGGTGGCGTGACCGTTGTGAAAAGAGAGAAGAATGAGTTAATCCCAACTAGAACGGTCACTGGTTGGCGAATGTGTATAGATTACCGGAAGCTAAATCAAGCTACTAGGAAAGATCACTTCCCACTTCCATTTATGGACCAAATGTTGGAGAGGTTGGTCGGGCAAGCTTATTATTGTTTCTTGGATGGTTATTTGGGTTATAACCAAATTGCAGTTAATCCGGAAGACCAAGAGAAAACTGACTTCACATGTCCTTTTGGAGTTTTTGCCTATCGGAAGATGCCTTTCGGTCTTTGTAATGCGCCTGCAACATTTCAAAGGTGCATGCTTTCCATTTTCTCTGATATGGTAGAAAAATACATTGAAGTTTTTATGGATGATTTTTCTGTTTTCGGTTCCTCTTATGATAATTGCTTGTCTAACCTTGCTGCTGTGTTAAAGAGGTGCATGGACACCAATTTAGTCTTAAATTGGGAGAAGTGTCATTTTATGGTGCAGGAGGGCATTGTGCTTGGGCACAAGATTTCAGCTAAGGGAATTGAAGTGGATAGATCCAAGATTGATGTAATTGAGAAACTACCTCCACCAGCGAATGTCAAGGGTGTACGGAGTTTTCTTGGTTATGCAGGCTTTTACCGGCGGTTCATCAAAAACTTCTCAAAGATAGCCAAGCCGTTGTGTAGCCTTTTGAACAAGGACACACCATTTGTGTTTGATACTGCTTGTCTTACTTCTTTTCATATTTTGAAAGAAAAGTTGATCACCGCTCCCATTCTTGTTGCACCCAACTGGGAGTCACCATTTGAATTAATGTGCGACGCCAGTGACTACGCAGTTGGGGCAATTTTGGGACAGCGAAGGGAAAAGTTTTTCCATGCCATTCACTATGCTAGCAAGGTTCTCAATGAGAACCAAATAAATTATGCAACAACTGAAAAAGAGTTGCTAGCCATAGTGTTCGCATTGGAAAAATTTCATTCATACTTGATTGGGTCCCAAGTCACTATTTTTACTGATCATGCTGCAATTAAATATTTGTTGACTAAGTTAGATTCAAAACCAAGACTCATAAGGTGGATTTTATTGTTGCAGGAATTTGACTTAGTCATTAAGGACAAGAAGGGCAGCGAAAATATGGTGGCTGACCACTTATCTCGATTAGTGAATGAAGAGATTACTGCAAAAGAAAAGGACATTCGGGATGAGTTCCCGGATGAGGCTTTATTTCTAGTGCATGAAAGACCATGGTTTGCCAACATGGCAAATTACAAGGTAGCCAACATTGTTCCAGAGCACCTCACTTGGCAACAAAAGAAAAAATTCTTCCGGGATGCCAACCATTTCATGTGGGATGACCCATTTTTGTTCAAGGTTGGACCGGATGGATTATGGAGGAGGTGTGTTAGTCAAGAGGAAGCGAAGAGTATTTTGTGGCATTGCCATAACTCTCCGTATGGTGGACATTACAATGGGGAGAGGACAGCTGCAAAGGTCCTCCAATATGGGCTCTTTTGGCCCTCATTCTTCAAGGACTCTTACAATCATGTGAAGAGTTGTGACAAGTGCCAAAGGACCGGGAACATATCTAAAAGGGATGAGATGCCACTTCAAAACATATTGGAGGTTGAAGTATTTGATTGTTGGGGCATAGATTTTATGGGTCCACTTCCACCTTCATTCTCCAATCAATATATCTTGGTGGCGGTGGACTATGTTTCTAAATGGGTGGAGGCCATTGCAACACCGAAGAATGATGCACAAACAGTAATTAAGTTCATCAAAAAGAACATTTTTGCCCGGTTCGGTGTCCCAAGGGTCCTTATAAGTGATGGGGGATCTCACTTCTGCAACTCACAACTGAAAAATGTGTTGACCAAGTATGATGTGAGGCATAAGGTGGCATATCCATATCATCCGCAAACAAATGGGCAAGCAGAGGTCTCTAACCGGGAGATTAAGCGAATTCTGGAAAAAACTGTGGCCACTTCAAGAAAAGATTGGGCAAAGAAGCTTGACGATGCCTTGTGGGCTTACCGGACTGCATTAAAAACTTCTTTGGGGTTATCTCCGTTTCAGATGGTCTATGGGAAGGCATGTCATCTACCCGTAGAGTTGGAGCATCGAGCCTTTTGGGTATTGAAGTTCTTGAATTTTGATGCCACTTTGGCGGGTGAGATAAGAGTCCATTGGCTGCATGAATTAGAGGAGATGAGCCTTAATACATATGAGAATGCAGCTATTTACAAGCAGCGAGTCAAGACTTATCATGACAAGAAGATTGTGATGAAAGCATTTCAGCCGGGACAACAAGTTTTATTATTCAATTCCCGGCTGAGATTGTTTCCGGGCGAGTTGAAGTCTAAGTGGTCGGGACCGTTCATTGTCAAAGAAGTCTCATCTCATGGAGCTATAGAAGTGGATGATCCTACTTCAAAAAGGACCTTCAAAGTCAACGGCCAAAGGCTCAAGGCCTACTTGGGTGGTGACATCGAGAGATTGACCCCAACTATGCGCCTTCGTGATCCTTGAGATCACCGGCCCGTCAAGCTAGTGACGTTAAAGAAGCGCTTACTGGGAGGCAACCCAAGTTTTCTTTCCCTTTTCCCTTTTCCCTTTTCCATTCGTTTTTGAATTTAACTCTTGAATAATTTGAGAAGATCAAGAGGAAAAAGATCATAAATTAATAGATGTGTTAAGTGTTTTCAGGGTAAGAAGGAAGGAGAAGCAAAAAGGGCAGGGACAAATAAAGTCAAGTCATCACGCCTGTGTCGTGACAAAGGGTCATGGTCGTGATGAGCTATCCATGAAGACCAGAAAGGATCACGGCCTAGCCGTGATGGAGGTCACGACCGTGACAGGCCAGCTCCTATGGACCAGAATTGATCACGGCCTGCCCGTGATGAGCATCACGGCCGTGACACATTTTCCATCATCCCTTTGACCAGACATGTGAGCCAACACCCGCTACCACCTCGGTGAGTTGTTCCATTTTTCTCCTCTTTCCGACTTGATTATTTACATTGGAGACAATGTAAGTTTTTAATCTTGGGGTAGGGGTATTTTTGTAAATTTTTGAATTTTTGCAATCTTCATGTTGCATTCATATAGGCATAGTTTTTCATGATCACATGATTAGATTGCCCCTTGCTTAGATTATGCATCCAATTGTGAGAACTTAGTGCCAAATAAATTAAGATAGTGAATTTTTGAACCCAATTTTTTTTTTCTTGTGATAAGGCTACAAATAAAAATGCTTGAGATGATCTTTGATAGTTGATAATTAGCATGTGGTTTCGTAGATTTGTGTTTCTCATTGATTTTTGAACTACTAAATGTGAGATTTTTGAGCCAAAAAGGGGTACTCACTAAATCTGCCACATTCTTTGTGATAGAGTGTTTTATTCCTCTTGGATTGTATTCTCTAGAACTTGACTTGAAACCGTTTTGAAGCTTAAAAATTTTTGAAAACATTTTTGAAAATGATTGAGGCACTAGGTATTTTTCCGGCCTTCTGAGCTTTGATTGATTAAATGTTACCCCTTAGTTGCCTGATTTTGAGCCTACAAGAATAAAATACTTTTCTTGGTACCTTGAAATATTTTGATGAATGATGCTTGGTAGGAGACCTTCTAAAGTATTGCACAAAAGGGTAAAAAGGTAGTTTGAAAAAGTATGGGATGAGAAAGTTCGAAAAATATCTCTCTTGAATTGAAAATCTCCCATTCTCCAAATAATATATATATATATATATATATATATATATATATATATATAGAGAGAGAGAGAGAGAGAGAGAGAGAGAGAGAGAAGGGGATGACAAAAGGAAGTGAGAAATAAAATAAAAAGAAAGAAAGAAAGGTGAAAAAATGAATCAAAACCCAAAATAACGATTAATCCCATGGCCCCGTTACAACCAAAGTAAAAGACCTCTTGATTCTTACGCGTTTTCATTAATAAAGTAGAGATTTGGTTAATAGTCAAGCTTATGGTAGAATTCATTCTTTGAGGAAATTGAGCGAATTGTCATATATCCTTAAACACTTGAGTGAGGTGAGAAAGAGTGTCCGAATCAGTGAGAATATGAGTCTAGGAAACCTAAGCTTCTAATTGGACTTGAAATTGATTGTCTCTTGGTGAATTATTTGAAAATGCCTATTACTTGGATTAGTTACTCGGGTTCTTGGTTCACTATCCACGCTCTGATTTATTTATATCTTCTGGATTTGGTGATTGCTTGAGGACAAGCAAAGTCTTAAGCTTGGGGTGATTTGATGAGTGTGATTTCACCTCATATTTCATTTACATTTTGCATGAATTTTCATATAGTTTAGGCAATTTTAATTTGATTTTTTGTTAGTTTTTACCTTGGAACGGGTAAGGTGGTTTTGTGGTGTTGTTTTGCAGAAATTATGGATTAAATGCTCAAAATCAACCAAGATGGAGCTTGCTTGAAGTTGGGACTTGAAAAGTGAAGAAAATAAGCCAAACAGAGCCCATCACGGCCTGACCGTGATGACCATCACGGCCTGACCGTGATGACCATCACGGCCTGACCGTGATGACCATCACGGCCATGATCAAGCAAAACTGAAAAGAAAAGAAGGCAAAAGTCAGAACTGGTCACGGCCTAGTCGTGATGCCCATCACGGTCGTGACATGTCAACTGAACTAGACCCTTAACAGGCAGAATTGATCACGACCTAGTTGTGATGAGCATCACGGTCGTGACAAACCAAAAATTGAAGAAGCGCCCATGGCAGAACCCATCACGGCCCGGCCGTGATGGCCATCACGGCCGTGACACGCATTATTTGGATCTGATTTGTGTTAAATTGGGATTGAAACTTCCCTAATCTATAAATAAGGCATCTGGTCAGAACATGAAAAGAGGAGTTTTACCCTAGAAGGACGTTCTCTCTGAACCAGGGCCGACTGTGACTGCCGTGGCAAGCTTCCATGGAGTTTCTTCTCTCCTTTGTTTCTATTGTTTTGATTTTGGCTTTCTCTATGACTATGAGTAGCTAAATTCCCTTTTTGTTGGGATTAGATGTAGCTAAACCGAATCTCGTGTATTTACCTTGATTGATTAATCTATGTTTATGCTTCGTTATTAGTGTTTGATTCCTATACTTAATGCTTTTTGTGGTCTGATCATCCATGAATTGTTCTGAGATTTGATTTGCAATTGGGAAGTTCTTATCAATTCTTGATCTGGAATTAATCACCTAGTAAACCTTGCATCTAGGAATGGATTTTGGTTTATTAGTAATCGTGTAATCCCTACTCTTAATGCAAATTCATTAATTAGGCCACCTAAGGAATTAGGGTCTAATTAGGGGATTTAGGCTCTTGTCATCTAAGGAATTAGGACTTGAGTAATCTTGTGGGTTGATTTTAATATTTGAAGCATAAATTGGATTGGTGGTCTTAGTATTGCATGAGGCAAAGGTTTAGTGAAGTTTAATCCCAACATCTTTCATCATATTTGAAGAATCCTTCTTTTTGCATTCCAAGTGTTTGATAAAAATCCTAAAAGAACCTGTTCCTTTTATTTTGTTATTTTAAATTGGCTTGGTATTTAATATTGAGCTCCCTTCCATCCAAATATCCGCTTAGATAGTAGTTGATTTTTTACGTGCTAGTACTTGTCGCAGTCCTCGTTGGAACGATATCCCTCTTACCTCTTTACTACTTGTACGACTTGGTATACTTGCCAAGATTCATCAACATTAAGAAATAAATAGTTGATCAGACTCGTATGCCGCATTGGCAAGTTGTCTCCGTCACCTCATGTACCCGGATCAAATCATCACGAATCCCTTATAATGGCCATTATGATGAATACATCATCGAATACCACATCATAAGCGGGTATTCGGTAACTCAATCACGTCTGCTAATGGGAAATGCATATGAATAAAAGAGTTTTCATTATCAAGACTTTTCTTTGTGTGCACTCTTTTTCGTTGTCGAAGCCCAAAGCTAACGACTATTCACAATTTTCATCACTTGAAAATCACTAACACAGGACGCGCAGCCCGAGTGCTCAATCACAACACCCTATACCGATGCTGCAGTCCAAGGTTGTGGTCATAGAAACAATTATAATTGTATCCATGTTTTTTTTGAACATGATAAGGACTCCTAGTCCATAACAAAGAAATTAGGACACACAGTCCTCAATTCCAAGATTAGGACTCCTAGCCCATAATATCACGATTAGGACCCCTGGTCCATAATTCTTGACACGGATCCCAGATCGCGTGCATATAACTGAATGCTAGAGGCGACGTCTCGCAAACTAGATTCTCTTTCACATGTGCTTACTTTTCGCTCAGTGAAAATCAAAAACCAAAATAAAACCTCGGTCACTTATCCAAGTAACCGAAACGTTTCTAAATCATTTAGGAGAAAATATTTTCCTTTACAAATTCTTTTATACAACATTTAGGAAATTCGTTTGCTTTTGAAATCCTTGATGGAATTCAAATATTTTCAAAGGGTCTTTCCTTCATAAAACACACCGTTCGAAAAGGTTTTCTCTCGTGCAAAACTTTTGATCATAAAAAGGTAGTTTCCTTCAACTCAAAATCACTTCAACATTTTTCTAAAAACAAAGATCTTATTCTTCTGAAGTAAGCACTTTAAACAAGGAGCTTTTATAAGTGAACCCAAAACTTTCAAAGTTCTATTCAAGGCTTATTAAGGCTTTTAATCCTTATAGTCATTGAGCACAGACTCAAGTCCGACTTCTCAAACTTCAATCAACAGTAATATATTCACAACAATAATAATATCACAGTTAATGACAGTTCATCACATATATATAAGTCATAACACTTTAAAGCAAGTAATGCCCAACTTCAAGTAATAACTACAAAAGTTCAAGTAAACAAGTTTTTCAAGTATTGGCTCAATATCACAATAATATTCACAACCCTCACTTAAACACATACACACATGCATATAGTTATTGAATATCCCTAGGCAAGCTCCCCTTACCTTTGAAGACAAGTAAAGGATCCTCGTCTTAATACTCACGTTAGCTCCAAGAGTGTAACTATCTACTCCATCAAGCAAGCATAGACGTGTCAAACGTCTCAGAGAGGGAATCCAACAACGCGCAACAACCAGAAATCAAGAAATCAATTACACATGATCAAACACACATTCTAATTTGATCTAAACACTTAATCTTATTACCAAACAAGGTCATTTTCAAAGAAAATCATGTTTGGAGCTTAAGCTTCACAATACCCTTTGAGGAAACTTTGTTTTGATTAAAGGATCATGAAAATGAACTTAGGAGTCATCAACTAAAAGTCCTAATTTCATAAATGCATACTTAATTCTACCAAACATAACCAATTTCAATAAAAACCGAATTGGGGATTTAGGGTTCAAAGAGCAATTTGGGGAAAATTTGATTTAAATAAAGAATCATAAAATTAACCTTAGAAACCATTAATTATAAGTCCCAAATGCACTAAAACTGAACCAATTTCAATAAAATCATATTTGGACTTTAGGGTTCCTAAATCAATTTGGGGAAAACTCATTTTAAATTAATGAATAATGAAATTGGTTTAGGTAAACACCAATTCACGGCCCCAATTGCATAAAGACAAGTTTTAATTTTCAAATCACAGTATGAAATCAAAGAGCTAGGGTTAGGGTCTGCAAACTGATTTAGGGCTTTCATAATCAAAAAGGATCAGGGGTAAGAAACTCACCCAAGGTGAAGAAGAAGTTGTGGTGGTTCTGTGATGCCTAGCACGGCGGCGGGCGGTGGGGTCACGATGGTTCCGACGGCGGCAGCAATGGTTCTATGACACCCATGATCCAAAAATGAAGGGTAAGCTTTGGGGGAGGAGAAGGAAGTTTAAACTAACAAAGAAAGGTGTAAAACCACCATAAATGGCGGCCAAACTCACTTACCACGACGGAGGGCGGTGGCGTGGCGGAGTTGGACGGCCAGGCGCGGTGATGGTCGTTCTCCTCCACTTCGAACGACAGTCGGAGATCCTCCCATGGGCGGCGCGACGGCTGGACATGGTTGAGGGCAAGAGTGAAGGAGGAGAGGGACTTGTAGTAAAAAGGAAGAAGGAGATATGAGTATGGTGAGGTCTATGTTGGAGAATAAGAAAGAAAAGGTGTGGGTGTGGTGTTGTACGTGTATGAGAAGAGGAGAGAACTTTTTTTTTTCTTTACTTAACGGTTAAGTATACAATGAGTGGTTAAGATTGAGTCTAGAAATAAAATTATAATATTGTCCCTTGGATCTAAAAATAAAGAGTGACAAATATATACTTTCAAAATTCAAAATAGAGTAAAGATTGATAGTAGAATTGATCAACCAAGAAAATCAGTTATCAAAAAATTTATCTCAAATTAATGCCAAATCAATTTATTTTCAAATCTAAAATTACATAGAGTAAAATATATAACAAATTTATTTCAATCATATCGTTTGAAATATTTTTCTAAAAAAACACTAATAGTGATAATAACATAACATTATTGTCTAGTAAAAGTACTTCTATTGGAATAAGGCGGTGCTGACACACTTAATAAAATAATTTTAAAAGAGTAAATAAAATTACTCAAGATCAAGCATCATAAAATAAACAAAAATAAATATCCAAATAATTATTATTCCAATAAAAATAATATAAACAGATATATTTTACCGATATTGAAAAACCGTAAAAAAAAATCGGGGTGTTACACATTCTTCTAAAAAATTAACCCTAGAAGTGTCAACCCTTGGCTCCTTGCTGCTGTGTACGGCAGTCCCCAACCGCGGCTTAGAGATGACCTCTGATGGAGCTAGTTAACATAAAGGAGTCATTTGATCTCCCATGGTGTGTCTTTAGAGATTTAAATACCATCCTTTATGAATATGAGAAGACTGGTGGGGCCCCAGCTTGAAGAAACTCTTATTTAAAGTTTGCCAACTGTATGAACTCCTGCAACTTATTTGACCTTTGTTTTAAGGGTCCTATCTTCACTTGGAAGAGAGGTGATATTCGCGAATGACTCGATAGAGTGTTGGGAAACCCTAAGTGACGGGATGCTTTTCATAATTGCTCAATCACTAACATTCCGTTGCCTAGCTGTGAGCATTGTGGTATTTGGATTCGTTTAGATGAAGGAAGAAACATGAGGAACGATCGGTATTTCAAATTCCTTGGGCCTTGGCTGTAACAACCCTATTTCAACTCCCAAATGGTAAACGCATGGAGGTTTGGAGATTCATGGGATGCTAACATGGCTAGACTCACGTCAAATTTGAAAGATTGGAATAAGGAGTGTTTTGGAAACATTTTTCGATGAAAAAGAAGAATCATGTCTAGACTAGAAGGCATTTCTCAGAAACTCCTCCAGGGTCCGAATCTTAGACTCTCTCATC
The DNA here is from genome assembly GCA_030762895.1 of Sophora flavescens. Classification (NCBI taxonomy): domain Eukaryota; kingdom Viridiplantae; phylum Streptophyta; class Magnoliopsida; order Fabales; family Fabaceae; genus Sophora; species Sophora flavescens. The sequence continues at coordinate 192,068,219 of CM061064.1, forward strand.
TGAAAGATACCCTATGGGATGAATATATGGCCATCCCTGAATCAACCAGAGGTTTACTGGTTCCAGCAATCTCGCTCAAAATGGCTCAAACTCGGTGTTCGCAACACTAGGTTCTTCTATCAATCAACCATAATGAATAGAAAGAATAATAGAATTGATGCTCTCCTATCTGATCAAGATGTTTAGGTCCACGATGAAGATGGTATCCGTAACCTCTTGGTCAATTTTTATTGTGACTTGTTCTCCTCGTCTGCGTTGATCCATGTCCCTTTGCTCACTTCTCATTCTTATAATCCTATTTCGTAGACTGATATGGCCAATATGACAGCTCATGTGCTTCAAAGATAGCCAACTTAAAGGTCCCTGGACCCGATGGCTTCCACCCTATGTTCTTCAAGTCTAAGTGGGAAGTCCTTGGTCCTTAAATCAGAAATTTCATAAGAAATGTCTTTGATAACCCGAGCTTCATTAGATCAAGAAACAAGACCAACCTTACCCTCATTCCAAAAGGAATTGATGTCTCTCGTGCTTTGCAGACTTCCGTCCCATAGCCCTTTGTAACGTTATATATAAGATGGTGACCAAGGTTGTTTCAAACAGAATTAAACCTATCCTCCCCCATGTCATTTCCCCTATCCAGAATAGCTTTATAGCTGATAGAAGTTCCAACGACAACTCTATCATCTTCCAAGAGACGGTCCATTCCATGAGCAGTATGTCGGGCAAAAAGGGTTACATGATTGTCAAACTTGATCTCCATAAGGCGTATGACAAGATGGAGTGGGCCTTCATCCTTGGCTCCCTCAACTTACTTGGTATCCCTCCTTCCTTATCGTCTGTCATTGAGGTCTGCTTATCTTCTAGCCAGCTAAGCATCAACTGGTTCAGGTGCCCTACTCAACCCTTCTCTCCTTCTTGTGGGGTTCGTCAAGGAGACCCCTTGTCTCCATACCTGTTTGTGATTGCTTTGGAACGGCTAAGTCATATGATCCTGGATGAAGTTGATCATAGGACATGGTCTCCCTTGAAGCTAGGCCGGGGGGACCTCCCATTAGTGACTTGATGTTTGCGGATGATATCATCCTGGCAGCTGAGGCTTCTTTGGACCAAGCCCTCACTGTGAAGGGAATCCTTGACACCTTATGCGCTTGTTCAGGTCAACACATTAATGTGAACAAATCTAATGTCAACTTCTTGAAGAACATCTGCCATCCCTTAGCTTATTCTATTAGTCAGGCTTTAGATGTTGCTATCACTGAAGAATTAGGGTGTTACCTTGGTATCCCAGTTATTGTTGGTTGCCAAAACAATACCCCTTATCAATTCATTATCGATAAAAAGAGGTAAAATTTCGGGGTGGAAAGGCAAGTCCTCTCCCTCGTTGATCGGATCACTTTAGCCCAAAGCGCTATCATGAGTATTCCCAACTTTGTCGTGCAGAGCACGTGCATCCCCGCCTCTATTTATGACGAGGTTGAACACTTGTGCCGCCACTTTATCTGGGGGACTACAACAGAAACAAAGCGGATCTATTTGATTTCATAGGATAAAATATGCAAACCCAAGGAGGAAGGTGGTCTAGGGTTTAGATCCCTCAGGTTGGTTAACACCTCGTATATGCTCAAACTTGGTTGGAACATGATTATTAACCAAGACGCCCTTTGGGTGCTGGTGCCTAGAGCCAAGTATAACTATGTTGGTCTAATGCTCCCCACCGTTCGCAATACCTCCAGAGACAACCATATCTGGAGAGGTATATCTAAATATTGGCACACTGTGGAGCAAAGTACATCTTGGGTCATCATAAATGGACAACCTACCTGGTACTGGCAGGATAGTTGGGTTCCTGGCATTGGGGCCCTTAGTCACCAGGGCTCAGTTCCCCCCCCCCCTCCCCAACCTAAATTTTGCTGAAGATTGCTCGTGTAAGGCCCCCAAGTGTAACATCCTTGGCTGCTTTATGTATTGACGACTGTCCCCACAAACTAACACGAGTCATTTCAGCATGCTTTTTCCTCACTCACACGCTTCCAATGAAAACTTCCCAGGAGGTCACCCATCCCAGAATTGCTCCAAGTCAAGCACGCTTAACTGTGGAGTTCTTAAGTGATGGGTTTCCAAAAAGTAGATGCATCTTGTTGGTATAGGTAGTACAAATCAATTCATATAATTCATCCTCAATTGTATAGTCCCGTTCCTATACAACCTCAGGATCCCTCTCGTTCCGGTGTGTAATCGGTTCATTAACGTGTCCCTCCGCCTAGAAGCCTGTCAGGAGCCGCTCATTATCCATGCCTTCTTGTACCGGCGACTGTGACACCCTAAACCCGGCATCACATGGTTACCCAAATGCGGAAATATTTCTGATTTACAAAGTTGGTTACTTTCGAAAAGTATCATTTACTCGATGGACGAGTACACTAAAAATGGTAGTAGTTTCTTTTTTTGAGATGAAGGAATGAAAAAAGATAGAGGTGATGAACACTCAGCACATGAATTGAAGACAACATATATGTATGTATGTATGTATATATATATATATATATATATATATATATATATATATATATATATATATATATATATATATAAAACATGTCCCAATGAGAGCCAAGTTTCAGTACATAAGATAAGGCCTTATCTACGGCCATTGCAACAGAATTAGACATCTAGAAGATACAGCTTAAAATAGAGTAAGTAAAGACACAGGGAAAGAGGGTCCAGAACCACTTCCAAAAGATAACTCTAAAAGTCAGATAACGGAAGATTATCCACAAAATGCTCCGAACTGGTTACTGACACTGGCTGCAAGCAGGGTCTCCACAAAGGCTCCCACGAGACGAGACCTCATGTAATGGATCTATAACATCACCGTCCTCATCTACGGAATCATCGTCGTCATCATGATCCATAACGTGATCCTCTAGCTCATCCTCCTCCATGATCTCATTGAAGTCTTCCTTAGGATCCTCCTCAGGGTCCTCCTCGGGATCCTCCTCAATCGGCGCTGCCGGCTCTACGTCTAGAGGTGGTGGCTCATGTAGCAGTCCATGAGCTCGCAGTGTGTGAAGGTAATACCAAATCAGAGGCAGAGCTACCCTCCTAGTTTCCACAGTGTGGCTTCTAAGGATTGGGTCTCTGTCAGCATTTAAATAAGTCGTAGTGATTGCTCTGTGGTATGTGGCAGATGTCGCCCCTGGGTGTATCTGCCATGCCCCAGCATTCCCTGCATCGTCGAAGACCTCAGTCTTCGATGTTGTCAGCACAAGCGGGATATTGGGATCCATATGAACTCATCTACGTACGACGATGCCAAAAAGGAAGAGAGAATAACAAGTAGAAATGAAAGAGTGAGATACCAGCAACGGATATATCACACAACAACCATACACATGATACATACAACACCTTGGCATATTAACATTTTAAACGGTACTCATAGGTAAACAACAAGTATTATTTCAGTGGTCTCATACCTGAATCAATCAATTTTATAAAGATAATGCATGACACTTCTATCATTAGGCTCTAATCTTAATCTCATGAGATACCATCACCGTTTTATCATTAAGAAAGAAAGAGTTGATCAGGCTCATGCGCCACATTTGGCAAGTTGTCTCCGTCACCTCAGTACCCGGATCAACACCATCACGAATCCCTTATAACGACCATTCAGATGTATACATCATCAAATAACACATCTTAAGCGGGTATTTGGTAACTCAAGCACATCTGCCAAGGGGAAATGCATATGAATAAAAGACTTTTCATAATGAGACTTTTCTTTGTGGTCATTCTTTTCCGTGGTCGAATCCCAAAGGTAACGACTATTCACAATTTTCATTACTTGAAAATTAATAACACAGGACGCACAGTCCGAGTGTTCAATCACAACACCTTAGATGGAGGCCACAGTCCAAGGTTGTAGTCCTAGATACAATTATAATTTTATCCATGTTTTATTTCAACATGATAAGGACTCCTATCCCATAACAATGAAATTAGAACACACAATCCTCAATTCCAAGATTTGGACTCCTAGCCCATAATATCACAACTTGGACCCTTGGTCCATAATTCTTGACACTGATCCCAGATCGCGTGCTTATAACTGAATACTAGAGGCGACGTCTCGCGAACTAGATTCTAATTCACAGGTGCTTACTTTTCGCTCAGTGAAAATCAAAAACCAAAACAAAACCTCGGTCACTTATCCAAGTAGCCGGAATGTTTCTAAATCATTTAGGAGAAAATCTTTTCCTTTACAAATTCTTTTATAAAACATTTAGGAAATTCGTTTGCTTTTGAAATCCTTGATGAAATAAGGTCAAATATTTTCAAAGGGGTTTTTCCTTCATAAAACACATAGTTCGAAAAAGGTTTTCTCTCGTTCCATCTTTGGATCATAAAAAGGTAGTTTCTATTGTCTAAAAAAACACTTCAACGTTTCTTTTCAAAATAAGAATCTCATTTTCTTGAAGTAAGCGTTTTAAACAAGGAACTTTCATAAATGAAACCAATACTTTCAAAGTTCTATTCAAGGCTTATTAAGACTTTTAATCCTTTATAATCATTGTGCACAGACTCAAGTCCGGCTTCTCAAACTTCAATCAACAGTAATATATTATCAATACTAGTATCACAGTCAACGACAGTTCATCATATATATATATATATATATATATATATATATATATATATATATATATATATATATATATATAATTCATAACACTTTAAAGCAAGTAATGTTCAACTTCAAGTAATAACCACAATAGTTCAAGTAAACAAGTTATTCAAGTATTGGCTCAATACCACAATAATATTCAATCACTCAAGTAAACACATACACACATGCATATAGTCATTGAATATCCCTAGGCAATCCCCACTTACTTTCTGTGAAGGTAAGAAGATTAGATGCTCGAAGAGGTGTCACGAACGTCCTTGTTTCCTCCGCGATGGAAGTCTAAGGTTATGAACACAAAATCACAAGTTAAAATCAAACAAGAACACTAAACCACAAGGTATAGATTCGGCCAAGACTAGTTCTTAGGGTTAGAGATTCCCGAATATTATACAACTCATGGATTTATGATCCTAAGTGTTAGGAGTTCATAAACAATGATCACTTAACAAAGTTGAATTAAAATTCCACTAAGTTAAAAACATAGGGCATTCGGCCAAGGCTAGTAAAATAGGCTAGCATTCACTAAACTTTCCAATCTCTTAGGTTTAGCATCCATATGTGTTAAGGAGCTCAAAACCATGATCATTTTGGAAAAATAAGAACAAGGTATCCTAGGTCCATAACCTTATAGGTTCGGCCTTCATAGGATTTATAGGCTAGAGATCTTTAAACTTTCCAATCTTTTAGACTTAGCATCCAAATATCTTATGGAGCTCAAGTCCATGATCATCTGGGAAAAATGAAAATAACACATACTAGCTTTAATAACATAAAATAAACAAGTTATAAATCCTTAAACTTTCCAATCTCTTAGACTTAGCATCCAAATATCTTATGGATCTCAAGTCCATGATCATCTTGGAAAAATGAAAGTAACACATACTAGCTTTAATAACATAAAATAAACAAGTTATTAAGAGTTCTAAATCCATGATCAATACTTGGAAAGTTGAAACATAGTATCCTAGGACTACTTATTCATATTTTTCGGCCATCATAGGAACAAGCTATCAAAACTTCCAAGATTTATAGATTCAAGATCAAGGGATAGTTAGAAACTCAAACACATGATCATATTCCAAAAGTTGAAACAAAAACTTCCTAGGTCACAAATGCAAGCATTCGGCCTTCATTGGAAGAGATGGATAGAGATTTTTGTTTTACACAACCTCTTAGTATGTGAAAATATAAGTTAATACAAGACTATAGAAAGTGGTTTCAACTCAAAAGGAGTTTTCTACCATTTTAGAGAGATTTTAGAAGTTTAAAGCATATAAAGAACACATAAAGTAAACTAAGAAATAAAATATGAAACTTGCAAAAAGATTTATATGGGAGCATTACCCTTAGTATAAGGAAGAACTTTAATGAAGAACTTAAGTAGAAAAGATGAATAAAAACTAAAGCTTTAAGAGCTTGAACTTTTAGAAGAAAGAAGAGGATGAATGTTTAATGGAGGTTGAAGGAGGAAGATGATGAAATGAAAATGAAAGGGGTATATATAGGGAGAGGGAGGAAGTCCACGGCCAAAAGGGGAGAAGAGGGAGATCTTGTTGAGCAAGTTTGGTGGTTTAATGCTTGATTGGATGGGAGAAGAGAGAGAAATGACTTTTGGATTAGAATAGTATTATAATTTGAAAAGTGTGATGATTGTACTTTTAGAGTGTGTCATAGCCCCTTCCATCATGTCTCCTTACTTCTTTTATGGTCCATAATATGTTCCATTTGGTACCCGGTTACATTTCCGATCGTAATTCTTCCGACGTTTTCACCCGAATAAAATATTTTATTTTATTTTTGCACGAAAATTTTCAAAATAACCAAGGTTGAAGGAAACATAATAAAAACACTAACTATCTCGTTCACGGGTCAAAATTAGGGTTTATGCACAGTAAACTTGTACCGATAGTGAAAACGCTGACCGGCTTCCGTATGAATTTTCAACAGAAAATTTTACCGTGACTTCATATGATATAACAACACAATAAAATGATTTTAGTTTAATTAAAATTATCCTCTGAGTTTAATCTAAAATAAACACATTTAAATATGTATTTACTGCTATAGGAAACGTAGAAAAAAAAACAGGGTGTTACAGCAACCACTCCCCACCTTCATCAGCCCCGGGTGTCACACCAAGTACTGGGATGGAGGATTTTCCAGTTTGGAAACTCCTCAAATGGGTTCTTCTAGATTAAATCTTTATACAACTTCCTCTATCAAGATATTGAGAATGGCCCTCCGATTCCCTTTGATCTAGTTTGGAAGTGGAAGGGTCCCGCACGCGTCCAAGCTTTTCTATGGAAGGTGGCTCATGGCAGGCTTATGACCAATTCAGAAAGAGTGAGAAGAAGTTTTTTTGACTCAGAGACTTGTCCGATGTGCAACCAGTATCCAGAATCTAGAATGCACACTCCGAGATTACGAGGAAGTCTCTGTGCTTTGGAACAAAGTGGTTGAGGAGAGTTTGTGGAGAAAACTTTTTCAGTCTGGACCTTTCCTAGTGGCTCCAGTCTAATCTTAAGGGTGTTGATTATGGGAATGGCCAGTGGTAGTGGGCATCCCTATTTGGTATTATGCTCTCAATGATTTGGAAAGAGAGAAACAATGTGGTCTTCTCAGGTATGCGTTCTAGCCATGAAGGCCTATTTGTAGCTATTATCCAGCAGGTCAACGTAATCCATCATGAAATTCTCAACACTTCCCCCTTAGTGGGCCCTATTCTCAAGGAAACCGTGAATATCCATTAGTCTCCTCCTCTAGCGAACCAGTTCAATCTCAACACTGACTGGTCTCACATTCATTCTTCGGGCCTTTCCTCTTATGGAGGCCTCATTAGGAACCATGAAGGAAGGTTTGTTGCAGTATTTTATTGTAACTTGGGCTCAGCTACGTCGGTAGTGGCCGAACTATGGGGCTTAGTCCATGGGCTTCGTCTAGCCAGAAGCTTAAATCTCACTCACATTCTCGTAGAGCTGGACTCAAACAGTGGTAAAAATGGTAAAAGCGGATCACATCTCATGTTTATTCCTCAAGCCAATCTTGGAGGAAATATCTCAACTGATATCGGCAACTAATTGGTCCTGCTCCCTCTCGCATGTTTTCAGAGAAGCCAACATGGGTGCTGATTGCTTAGCAAACTTAGGACACTGATGAGCCTCTGTTTGACTGGTTTTATAACTAGTAAAGACCTTGGCTTTGTGCTAATTTTATATCATTTTCACCCAAATTAGACTTGATTGTCCTTAAGTAGTACTTTGAGTCTATAAAGTATTTTTAGGTTAATTTAGTTGTTTTAGAGTTAAATAAATCACTTATGTTATTTTCTTATTTTCAGGTTAATAAATAGGAAATAATTCCGGTTCGCCCCGCGAAGGATATCTCGCGCCGCGAGTCACGCAAGCCTGAAAAGTCAGAGACGATCACGGTTTACCCGTGTTGAGGATCACGGCTGTGGCAGTTTTGAAGTTGAAGCGTTCGCCTCGCGAGCATCCATTCGCCTCGCGAGTCTGGAAGTCAGAATATAATTGCTGTCACTGGAACCTGAACTGGTCATGAAGATTGGGCCATAACTTGGGCTGTAGATGTCAGTTTGAACTGAAACCGGTGGCAAATGAAAGATAAAACAAAGAGCTTTAACTCTCATGAAGACCATTATTCCAAACAGAGCCGTTTTGAAGGGCTTTAATCCATGTGAAGTCAGAGACGTTTCAGCTGCCCTATGAGTTGAATGTGGACATAACTCCCTCATCTTAACTCATAATTAAGCAAATTGAGTGGCTTTGGAAAGCTAAGAGGCAGAGGTTAAAGTGAATTAAAGGAGTATTCAGATATTGAGAGGTCTTGAGAGAATTTGTATAAATAGTTAGTCATAGTTAGGCAGAGGAGGAGTCAGTAGGAGTAGTGGTAGTTTCAATAGTTTATTTTCCTTTTCTTTTCTTTTCTGCTTATGTCTGTAATGGAGAATTAGTCTCCTAGATTAATCTACTGTGATTGGTTTCTATCCATACTTGAGGTTTCTGTAATCCTGTTTCAATTTCTTTTCTCTTTTCAATGCCATGCTTTATATTTCTATTTGCTTAATTCAGGAGTATATTGTGTTGTGTTGGTTTATCTCGGTGATATCATGTTCCTATATATAATCGCGTTTGCTTAATTCGCGTGTGTACGTTTCGTGTTCGCTTAGTTCACGAAGTGCTTAACCCCGTTTGCTTAATTCGGGAATAGGGATATATATCCGTAGTAGTGGTTCCGCTTGTGAATTATTGCTACAACCGGGAGGGGATTAGAATCTGCTTAGGGCTAGGAATTTGCATGAACCGATGATAGTTGGGAAACCAAAAGCAGTAGGTTAATCGCTTTAGCTTATTTGGTAACTGCTCTATTTTCTTGCTTTGTTTTCTGTTTTGCTTCTTTAATTTAGTTTTCAATCTCAAAACCCCCAATTCTAACTTTTACTAATTTTCTGTTAATAATAACAACAACTAAAGAGTCCTTGAGAGACGATCCGAGTTGTCGCTCTATACTACATTATTTTGTAAACGCTCGTTCTTTTTGGCGCGTGGCGACAGCGCGGTCAAAAATTGGCGCCGTTGCCGGGGACTCTTGTTGTGTTATTAGCAGAAATTTTTTTTTTTTTTTTTGCTGAATTTGTCTGGTTATGGATCTTACTGATAAGCTCACTTATTTGAAGCAATTGTTTCAGCAGACACAGTTTTGTGGCATGTGCGGCTCTCCTGAGCACCTGTATGAGGCATGCCCCATTCTGACAGAAGCTACTTATTGGCCTCGATGCTATACATTCCATCCTTACAATCAAGGCAATAAGCTTGAGGATAATGAAGAACCTGTGGAATCAAATGCATGTGTTGAGAATGATGGGGTGGATGAACCGTGTGCAGAAAGTCCAGACAATCAGACCTTTACTAACTCAGTTTCTTTTACTACATGTACTAACTGTACTGACACTAACCCGTGTGCTGTTTGTGGCCAGTTTCTTGACTCTATTTTGCAGGATGATAGTGAGAGTGATACCGATTGTTCAGCCGAAGTTCCAAATACACTATCCATTGAGCAGCTACCTCCCACTGTGGAACAACCGGTGATGGAGTTCAAGCCTCTGGAATTTGCACCATGGCCAGTCCAAGAGGTTGAGCCCCACTTTTATTGGGAGGATTTTATTGAGAAAGAGGTCATTTGTGACCCCAGAGGAAGTGAAAAGTCCGCCGCACTGGGCGAGGTTACTATGATTGTCAAGCACCCACTTCCGTATAAAGGCTGCAAGTTAGGGAAGCATGGAATGAACTACCACCCTTTGGCTACCATGTGGGACTTATGTTACAAGCAATGGGATCCCGGTGGAACCGCCCCTCAATGAGTTTTTCTTTACCTTGCTCTTTTAATTTTCTTTTTTTTTTCTTTGCTTTATTTATGTTTTGTTTCCAATAAAGCTCTTGAATAATTTGAGAAGCTCAGGAGTTGTGTTAAGTCTAGTATTGGCAAGTTTATTGGATTTGATTAATTTTTCCATAGATGATTGCATGATATGTATTGACTGTTTACCCCTAGGATTTGGAAAATTTTTGAAAATTTGATCCCCATGAGATTGAAAACTGAACTTTGAGATTTTATATGATGGCATGATTTATGATAAGTTTGGGGTGATAGGAAGCACACACTAGGGATAGAATCTCTGTCAAATAATTTGCAAAAAAATGTCCAGGTGAGGTTTTGAGCCTCCAACATGTTTTAAACTGTGTGAAAATCATTTTTTAAGTTGCACTTTCCTGAATTTGCTTGAATCTCTTTTTGGTTTGCATGATTATATGTTTGCTTCAAATGATTTAGGCATTTTCTTTGTAAATAACTACTTAGCCTAAAATAACCATCCATAATGCATGTTCCCTAGTTAGCCCATTGAGCCTAATTAGCCTGTTAGTTCTTGATAACCTAATGTTATAAGCCCAAAAATCTGGAAAACCATGTTAACCCGATCTTAGGATTAGGAGAGCATGTAATCTTAGAATGGGTGCAAGAAACTAAAGTTTGGGGTGGCTGCAAGGTGCAATGTGTTGTTTGGGAGTGAAAAAAAAAGTGTAAAAATGAAAAGAAAAAAAAAGAAAAGAAAAGAAAAACAGAAAAAAAAATAAAAGTGCAAAAATGCCAAAAAGAAATAAAAAGGTTGTAGTCACCCGAAGCAAAATGAAAAATGAAAAAGGAATTTGAGTGGAATTTCAAAGTGTAAAAATGTTTCATGCTCTCTTAGTTCCTAGGGTCTTCAGCCTAGTTCCTTTGTATATCCTACCATTAGCCAGGCCCCATTACAACCCAGAAAAGACCTTTTGATGTTGCTTACATGTTTTCTGTGGGAACCATTAGGAGATGAAAATTAAATTTATGGGAAGTGCTTCTTAAAAGTGAAATTGAGTGAATTGTTGATAGCCTGACAAAAATTGAGCGATTGAGTGAAACACAAATTTCCCTTGTGAGGAAGGCAGTTGTTTGGATTTGGTGATCTCCCTTTTATGTGTAACTTAGATCCCCTGCTTAGATTGATGATTGTTTGAATGATGAATTTCTCAAATGTTTAGAATAAATGATTGTGGGGATTACTTTGCTTGAAAAAGGGGGGACATTGAAAAAAAATTGTTTTGATGGAATTGCTTGAATTCTGTGCAAAGTTGATTGAATTCTTAAGCTTGCCATGTTTTGCCAGGTCTTGAGTCTTTTTAATTTTTTGAGTTTTAGTTTGCTTGGGGACAAGCAAAGTTTAAGTTTGGGGTATTTTGATGAGCCTCTGTTTGACTGGTTTTATAACTAGTAAAGACCTTGGCTTTGTGCTAATTTTATATCATTTTCACCCAAATTAGACTTGATTGTCCTTAAGTAGTACTTTGAGTCTATAAAGTATTTTTAGGTTAATTTAGTTGTTTTAGAGTTAAATAAATCACTTATGTTATTTTCTTATTTTCAGGTTAATAAATAGGAAATAATTCCGGTTCGCCCCGCGAAGGATATCTCGCGCCGCGAGTCACGCAAGCCTGAAAAGTCAGAGACGATCACGGTTTACCCGTGTTGAGGATCACGGCTGTGGCAGTTTTGAAGTTGAAGCGTTCGCCTCGCGAGCATCCATTCGCCTCGCGAGTCTGGAAGTCAGAATATAATTGCTGTCACTGGAACCTGAACTGGTCATGAAGATTGGGCCATAACTTGGGCTGTAGATGTCGGTTTGAACTGAAACCGGTGGCAAATGAAAGATAAAACAAAGAGCTTTAACTCTCATGAAGACCATTATTCCAAACAGAGCCGTTTTGAAGGGCTTTAATCCATGTGAAGTCAGAGACGTTTCAGCTGCCCTATGAGTTGAATGTGGACATAACTCCCTCATCTTAACTCATAATTAAGCAAATTGAGTGGCTTTGGAAAGCTAAGAGGCAGAGGTTAAAGTGAATTAAAGGAGTATTCAGATATTGAGAGGTCTTGAGAGAATTTGTATAAATAGTTAGTCATAGTTAGGCAGAGGAGGAGTCAGTAGGAGTAGTGGTAGTTTCAATAGTTTATTTTCCTTTTCTTTTCTTTTCTGCTTATGTCTGTAATGGAGAATTAGTCTCCTAGATTAATCTACTGTGATTGGTTTCTATCCATACTTGAGGTTTCTGTAATCCTGTTTCAATTGCTTTTCTCTTTTCAATGCCATGCTTTATATTTCTGTTTGCTTAATTCAGGAGTATATTGTATTGTGTTGTTTTATCTCGGTGATATCATGTTCCTATATATAATCGCGTTTGCTTAATTCGCGTGTGTACGTTTCGTGTTCGCTTAGTTCACGAAGTGCTTAACCCCGTTTGCTTAATTCGGGAATAGGGATATATATCCGTAGTAGTGGTTCCGCTTGTGAATTATTGCTACAACCGGGAGGGGATTAGAATCTGCTTAGGGCTAGGAATTTGCATGAACCGATGATAGTTGGGAAACCAAAAGCAGTAGGTTAATCGCTTTAGCTTATTTGGTAACTGCTCTATTTTCTTGCTTTGTTTTCTGTTTTGCTTCTTTAATTTAGTTTTCAATCTCAAAACCCCCAATTCTAACTTTTACTAATTTTCTGTTAATAATAACAACAACTAAAGAGTCCTTGAGAGACGATCCGAGTTGTCGCTGTATACTACATTATTTTGTAAACGCTCGTTCTTTTTGGCGCGTGGCGACAGCGCGGTCAACACCATAGTTCTTTCTCTTGTACTGTTTTAGACGTTTGTCCCCCCTCCTCTTATGGCTATTCTAGAGGTTGACTGGTGGGGTGTTGCTCTCCCTCGGTCCTTAGCTAGTTAGTCTTTCCCCCTTTGAATCAAAATAATAATAATAATAATAATAATAAATATAATAATAACAATAATAATAATAATAATCTATTATAAAATAAGATTTCATCACATTTGTCCTTCTTTGTCTAATAATAATTATTTAATTTTTTAAGTAATAAATTAAATATTTATTAATAAAGGCTTAATTGTAATTTTGGTCCATCTACTATTAACAATGTGCATTTTGGTCATTATGCTCAATGTCTATCAATTTTTCATTGATCAACAAAGAGGAACCACTATTTTAAGCACATCGAACCTCTAGTTAAGTTGGTGTGATAAAGGATCGTATGGTGAAAACAAAAAATTTATCCCGAAAATGAGGGACAAAATCGATAAATGGCATAAAGGAACTATCAAATCATGTTAAAGTGGAGAGGCCCATGAGAGAGAAATTAAATCTGAGGTTGTGTGCATAGAACGGCGATTCTTCTCTGTTGATCATTAGAAAAATTGACGGATACTGGACGAAAGGACCGAATTTGCAACTTTAAAAATATAGGAGGACCAAATGTGCTATAAAAAAATTATAGGGACCAAAATCGCCCATGATCAATAGTAGAGGGACCAAAAATTCAATTAAGCCATTAATAAATTAATAAATTATGTCACTAGAGATCATATTTAAAATGAAAATTGAAAAACACAATCAATTAGTCTAAAAGTTTTAAAACATATTCATGTTATGCGGTTACTATAAATACAGAGCATTGAATTCAAAAAAATCAATCAACTAATATATTAATAATTATTTAAAATAATATTTCGATTTCAAAATATGAATGAATCATACTCTCCCTGTATTAGTTTATTTATCATTTAAAAAAAATCATTCATTATAACCCTATTCAAGGTAAAATAATATTTTTTGACTAACATGTCTTTTTCTATTTTTTGGTATAACTAACATGTTTTTATTATATTAGGAGTTAGGTAGAAGGATAAATTAATAAAGGGTAGGCTAAAATATCAATAAATAAAGGTATTTATCCCATGTTATATATAAGTTCGTGTTATATTATCTTTTATTTGTTTTAGGATATTTTAGGTAGAAAATCTCATGTTATGTGATATGTTTTTATTTAATTTCCTCCTAAAATTAGATTCAATCACAATAATATTTTATTTTTTATTTTATTATTTATATTTATATTATACTTAATATAATACAATATATACATTTTAAACAATGAATATTGTAACGCCCCCCTTGAGCATTACCTCGTGAACACGTGCGGAAATAAATTAAAAAGAAATTTTTTGGTTGCTTTCGGAAATTGATTTACTTTAAGTCAGAAAATCTGGGTGTAAAAAAAAATTTCTTCTGAATACTTCAAAAAAAAAAATGATGTGCACATCACAGTAGAACATTTACACTATACTTGACAACACACATATACCAATGTTATTTATAAACAAACCTTCCACAACATACAAGTTTTTCCTAAAAGTTTTTCCTTTTAAACCCTATAAATATTATTAGGACATACGTACTAAATTCTCAAACATACATCCCCAAACACAAACCTAAGCTGGTCGTTCTACAAGACATTCACTAAAAAAACCTCGTGGTCATCCCTATAATCACACACCTCTTCCCGCATCCAGACTTAAGTCTCCAAGTAACTTAAGGAAACTCCTCTGCAACATCTGTACTCGTGTACCAAAGAACAACAGAAAAAAAAACAGACGAACAGATATATGCAAGGGTAATCACCAATATATGGATTTTAAAACGATAACTACATGCACGACACACAAAACAACATATAACATATGTAATTATAACAACATAATTATTCAGAAATAAACAAGTAGTTTATCAATGGGTTTCATTCCCGACAGTCATCGTCATTTTTTTTAAAAAACAAATGCATGACACTTCAATAGTCGTTGTCTAAAATTTTGTACTTAATACTACATGAATGAGCTGATCAAGCTCTCTTTACCAAATAAGGCACACCGGATTTAACCATAACACTGTCCAAAACTATGCACAGTGGTTAACTGTCTATGGTTTCATTGTCCATCAAGGCACAATGATACAACTTCTTGCATATCTTGCCATCAAGATATCGAGACTAAACTTATAGGCACGTCTGCCAAAGAAATGCATGTAAAACATTTTGTTTCTCATCACTTTTCTTTTTGTTCATTATTTCCTTGTCGAAGCTCAAAGGCTCACGACCATCTCAACTTTTCAATATTTAAGTTTGTCTTTCAATTTCAACAATAGGACACAAAGTCTGAATGTGCAAATCACGAAGGTCTAGACCGATGCATTCAGCCTTATGCTCATAGATGATAAAGCATAAAACTTACACAACTTTTATAGGACAAAATAGTCCATAACTTTAACTTTAGGACATACAGTACACAACTTATAATAGAACACTAGAATCCCGACGTCTCGGCTACTAGGTTCGCTTTTCAACTTTAAAATTATTTTCGTTCTATGAAACACAAATCAAAAACAAAATCTCCTCAACTTATCCAAGTTGTCGGAATAACACCATTGTGTAAAACTAATTTATAGAAAATCCTTTTTCGTTGGAAATTCATTTATAAAATCATCAAATCATTTTTGATCATGAGAGCTCTGCTAGGGTTTTGCCTCACGTAGCCTCCCTAGTTTTTCCTCACACAGCCTCTCTGGTTTAGTTTGTGGTTGATCATGGCGGCATGCCCTTGGCACTTTCTCGCTCCCTTGTCTCCCTCAAGCTTTCGCCTGCCTCTTGCGTCCCCAGTAAAGGCTGTTTCTCATGAACCTTCACAACCTTCTCCACAACAAAAGACCTTCGATGAGGCGCTCAGGAACATTTGTGATATTCCACACAACCAGCTTCCTAAACCTTTCATCAAAGGGGATCAGATTGCAATAAAAATCCTGGAAGATGAGTACAAGGCTGGTGTTGATGATTGCAAGAATCACCTTCACGGCCGCATTATCCTTTCTAAGGGAGATACCCCGATTAGGGTTGATACCTTGAAAGCCAAGCTATCGTCATTATGGAAACCCCTTGGACCATGGGGTGTGATCTCTCTTGGTAAGGGCTATTACGAGTTTTCCTTCTCTTCTTTAGACAACCTACGAAGGGTAAGATCTGTCACATCCTGGAATTTAAAACCAGGTTTCTTGCACCTGTTTGCATGGACTCCGGATTTCAAGCCGGCCATTCAAAATCAAACATCAACACAATGTTGGATTCGGATTTCGGGTTTGGCACAGGAATATTGGAGACATAAGATCATCTTTGCTACAGCGGGAAACACAGGTTCTCCTATCTGCTTAGATGCTACTACAAGTAAGTGCACTATTGAGCATAGTTTTGGTCATTATGCTCGCGTTCTTAATGACCTTGATTTGAAAACTGTGTTGCGAAACAAAGTGATGGTTGAGAGAGAGGATTTTAAATTCCTGGTGGATATAGAATATGAAAACCTGCCTAAAATGAGGATAAACAGTTTGGTTCTATGTTTAAATTTCAGAAAATGTGGTCTAGCCACCCGGATTGCAGGAATTTCATTGCTGCCTCTTGGCATGACCCTATTATTGGTTGTCCAATGTTTGTTCTTACTCAAAAATTGAAGACCTTGAAGCTAAAGTTGAAGGATTGGAACAAGTCGGTTTTTGGGGATGTGCATAACAATATCAGTGATGCCATGACCAGTCTGGACCAGATTCAGGCTCAAATTACTGATGATGGTGGTTCTGTGGAGCTTCGCAATAAAGAGAAAGAAGCTCAGAAGTTGTTGGAGCTTGCTCTTAGTTATGAAGAATATTTTTGGAAGGAGAAATCCAAAATTAAATGGCACCTAGAGGGTGATAGAAACACGAAATTTTTCCATCGTATGGCCAAGATTAAAAGTGCTACTAATAGAATCACTGTCATTGACCATGAAGACCAGATTCTTAGCAAGCCTGGAGAAATTAAAAGTCATATTTTGTTGTACTATCATAATTTGTTTGGTGGAGGTAATGCTTGTCACTCTAATGATCTAATAGGCAGAGTTATTCCAAATATTGTTTCTGCTCAGGACAACGCTTTCTTGACTAACATGTCCTCTATGGAGGAGGTTAAAGTTGCTGTTTTCTCAATAAATGCTAGTGGTGCCCCAGGTCCAGATGGCTTTGGAGGCCATTTCTATCATACCTATTGGGATGTGATTGCGCAAGATGTGTACAATGTTGTACTTCAATTCTTCCAACACGGTTGGATTCTTCCCAACTTTAATTCCAACATTGTTACTCCAATTCCTAAAATATCTAATGCTATGAAGATTGATCAGTTTAGGCCTATTGCCATGGCTAACTTCAAGTTCAAGATAATTACCAAGATCTTGGCAGACAGATTGGCAGTTATAGCTCCTTAAATCGTAAGTGAAAACCAGAGGGGTTTCATCAAAGGTAGACAGATCGTAGACTGCATTGGAGTAGCCTCAGAGTGTATAAATCTGCTTGATAAAAGATCGTTTGGTGGTCAGGTAGCATTGAAAATTGACATCAAAAAGGCCATTGATTCTCTTGACTGGAACTTCTTACTGCAGGTTCTTCAGTCCTTTGGTTTTAATGCTCAGTTCTGCTCTTGGATTGAAACAATTTTACTCTCTGCTAAGTTGTCTATATCATTGAATGGTAAGGCCATTGGTTTCTTTAATTACAAGCGTGGGGTTCGGCAGGGTGACCCCTTGTCCCCCCTCCTCTTTTGCTTAGCCGAGGAGGTTCTCAGTAGAGGCATTACCAAGCTAGTTGAGGATGGTAAGTTGCAATTGATGTCTGGCCCAAGATATTTCAAAATGCCTAGCCATGTTCTCTATGCGGATGATATTTTAATTTTCTGCAGAGCTTAAAAAACAAGCTTAAGCAATCTGTTGTCCCTATTTAAGGAATATGAGCAGATTTCTGGTCAGGTTGTTAGTACTGAAAAATCCAAGTTTTACACAGGGTGTATCTCTGGCTCAAGAAGGGTTATTCTTTCTCAGATCCTTGGTTTCTCTCATGGTGCTCTTCCTTTCACATATCTGGGTGTCCCTCTCTTCAAAGGTAGGCCTAAAAGACAGCATCTCGCCCCTATTGTTGATAAAATCAAGTGTAAGCTAGCTGCTTGGAAGGGATCCCTTCTCTCTATCATGGGGAGAGTTCAATTGGTTAGATCCATTGCTCTTGGCATGCTAATTTATAGCTTTCATCTATATGCATGGCCTGTTAGATTATTGAATTCTGTTGACAAGTGGTTGAGAAACTTTGTTTGGGCTGGAGATATTAAGGTCAAAAAGATTGTTACTGTTTCTTGGAATAAGGTTTACAAACCATACAATGAAGGATGTCTCGGCATTAGATCCATTAAAGCCGTTAATATGGCAGGCTTGCTAAAGCTGAGCTGGGACTTTGTGTCATCAAAAAATGAATGGTCTACTTTGCTTAAAGATAGAACCATTAGGCATAACAAAGCAATCAGCCACCACATTCCATCTTCTCTTTGGCCTGGAATTAAGTGCTACTTGGATGAAGTTTTGGATAATGTCTCTTGGAATTTGGGAAATGGTAGAAGCATCAACTTTTGGGTTGATAAATGGCTGCCAAAATCTGTCTCAGAGTACCTCAATATTCCTCATGATGTGTGTGCTGGTCTGTCAGCTAAAGTCTCATATTTCATCATTGATGGTAATTGGTGTGTCCCTAATGCTCTTCTCCTTAAATCCCCTAAGCTCAAAGAGGCAATTAATAGTACTGTTATTCCTTTTTCTCCAAGTAGTGATCATCTGGTGTGGTATAGCATAGATTCGGGCCCCCTAAGCTTCAAGGAAGCTTTCACCTTTCATAATCCAGCAAGCCAGGTTCTTCCTTGGACAAAGTTAATTTGCAATCGATGTGTTCCTCCCTCAAAATCCTTTATTCTTTGGAGGATCATGAACAATAAAATGCCCACTGATGATAATCTGCAAGGCAGAGGCTGCATTGTGGTCTCTATGTGCAGCCTTTGTGAGCAGGCTTTTGAAACCACAAAGCATCTATTCTTAGATTGTCAATTTGCTAAATCTCTTTGGCAATGGTTCATGATCAATCTGAATTGCCTTATTGACTGCTCTTCTTTTGATGTGGTTATCTCTATCTGCAACAAAGGATGGAGCACGCAGGTCCAGGATATGATAATTGCAGGTATTCTTAACATTGTTTATGTCGTGTGGCTTTGCAGAAATAGAGCTAGAATTGATAATAAGCTTAAGTTAGTCAGATCAGCTATGGCCTTAATCCACTCGAATGTTTCTCTGTCCGGTCAGTATAGCAGAGGTACAATGACTAACTCCATATCTGAATTCACCTTCTTAAAAAGCTTCAGTGTGCAATGTCACCCTGTCCCCGCCCCTCAGGTAAAAGAGGTGAAATGGCATCCTCCCTTAAAAAACATGGTGAAATGTAACTCTGATGGCAGTGCTCTTGGTCCTACTGGTCCGACAGCCTGTGGTGGTCTTTTTAGAGATTGTAATTCGGACATTTTAGGTGGTTTCACTGTCAACCTTGGCTCTCAATCCTCTCTGCTTGCTGAATTACAAGGAGCCATGTTTTGTATTGAGCTTGCTTTCAAGAAGGGTTGGAATTATCTTTGGTTGGAGAGTGACTCTCAGGGTATGGTGGCAGCTATTGATAACATCAACATTGTCCCTTGGAAGATTAGAAATAGATGGAGAAATTGTGTATTTCCCACAAAGCAAATGCAATTCATAGTCTCCCATATTTATAGGGAGGGTAATCATTGTGCTGACAAGTTAGCTAGCTATGGCAATAGTGTTTCTGGCTTAGTTTGGTGGGATGTTATTCCTGATTTTATTAAGGAAGATTTTTTCAGGAATAGGATTGGCTTACCTAATTATAGGTTTCATTAATTCCTCATGGGTTTGGTTCATGTCCCCCCATGTTTCTTTGTATTCTTTCTCTTTCTTTAATAATATTAAGGTGTTCTGCAGATGATTGGTAGAGTTTTGGGTGCCAACCTAGTTGGGATGTCTTGCTCTATTGTGATGCCTTTGCATGCCTTTTTGCTTAAAAAAATAAAAAAAAATCATCAAATCACCCAAAAATTCATTTTCTTTTGAAAATCTTTGTTTGAAACTTTAGTTCAAAGAAAAAAATATTAATTTGAGACTAATTCTCGGTTCTAACAAATATGGCTGTTTTTAAAAAAGCTTTTCGTAAATATTTTCGGAATTAATCATCGTTTGGCATTTTAAAAACGTTTTAAGTAAAATTTTGACTTTTCTCTAAAATAATTTTCTCAACATAATAATTAAGTTTTTTTTATAATTAACTTTTTATAATAACCTTTCATATTATTTTGTAATTTCTTACATAAAAATTAGAAGTACTAAAATATTTCCACGGTTAAGCCCTCACTGTGACTCATAGATCACTCTTACGCCGATAAATCATTAAAATAATAGTATCTTCAACTATTCCACATTTTTAACCAATAAAATAATTAAATAATATTATATTACTATATTCCACCAATTAAAAATTCGATATTTCTTATAAAGCTTTAATGCTTTTATCTTCGTAATTAATTGAGCACTGACCACTGTCAGGCTTTTCAATCAACAATCAACATCAATAAACATTCCACGTTAACATTATAGCATATAATACAATTTATAACATGCATTAAAACACTATAACAATTAACGACAGATAATCAATTAAAAGCATATAATTAACAACAGATAAATTAACTATGCAAGATAATTTAAAACACCACAAACACACTCAAATAAATTATACAGACCACATACTGATAGCATATAAGTATCGAAAAAATCCCTCAGGTACTCCCCTTACCTCTTGAAGTCTCTGATTCCTTTCTCGAAGTGATTTCCCCGATTCGCTTCCGGTTTCCTCCACGAAACTCAGAACAAACCAACAATATTTATCCTTCACAACAAACATCACACAATTAATAAAAATTAAACAACAAAACACTCTAATTCCTAATACTATGGTTCGGTCTTCACAAAAGAATTTGGCTAGGGATGTTAAAATTTTACAAACTCTTGGATTAATGATCCTTAAGTACTAGGAAGACATAATCAATGATCATAAACTAAGAACTGTAAACAAAACCATCCAACTCAATAAGTTAGGGTTTTGACCTCAACAATAAAATTATGCTAGAAAATTTCTTTGGTTTCAAGCTCTTGGATTTAACATGTATAGATATTAGAGAGATTGAATCAAGTGTTCTATTTCAAAAATTGAAACAAAACTCATCCAAATCTTCCTAGAATAGGATTCGTCCTTGATCCATAAAGTAGGATAGAGATTTTAAAAATTCTCAAGCTTCTAGATTTAATAACAATAGGTATTGCATAGATGAAATCAAGTGTTAAATGATAAAAATTGAAACAAACTCATCTAGTCTCTCCAAGACTTAGATTTGGCCCACTATGAAAGAATAGGAAATAAATTTTCTCTTGATTCATGCTCTTGGATCATGAACATAGAGATCACATTGAGTTCATAGAAATTGGAATCACATTAAAAGGATTTTTCTATGATTTTCTAGACATTTTTGTAGTTCTAGATCTAGGAATTTCAAATGATGATCATGGCCTTGAATCAACAAAATAAATGAAGAGTATATAGTTTATTGATGATGAGAAGTAAGGTATACCTCTTGGAATTAGAAAAATAGCAAGAGATCTACTAGTTGCTTCACAAATTTTGGTTATGGAAACTTAGAGGATTTGAGAGAAAGTGTGAGGAAGAAGTTGAAGCTGATGAAATGAGAGTGAGAGGGCCTCATTTGATGGCTTGGGTCGTGGGAATGGAGGGGTAAAGGAGTCCAAATTGGTTTTCATTTGAGGACAAAGGTGTAATTTCACTTAGGGGCAATTTTGACATTCAATTAAGACTTAAGGACATAATGGTCTTTTCATTCATAAGGTAATCATGACAAACATGTGGTGGAAAATTTGTAGGAAATGTGACTGATTTTGAACCACAAAAACAAGATTAAGAAGCAAAATTGAAGTTGTCTTGCCTTAACCATGGTTAATGTTTAACTAAGATAGGTTAGGTTAGGGGTATTTTGGTCTTTTCACACTTAAACCCATCATTACATAAATCAAATGCTAGGTGAGTCACCCCTATCACTCACCACCCTAGGTGGCAAGATGTCTCCAATCCGATGTTGGGTTTTGTCTCTGCACATCCGTTCTTGACCCGTCGATTGTCCGATTTAGGTTTTTATGCCCGAATAAGGTAAAATAACTTATTTATTTTGGAAATTTTCAAAATAACCACTATCGTTGTAAATGGGATATAAAATTTATCCATTTGATCAGTAAAATCTTACTGTAAGTGAAAATGCAGATCGATTTTCGTCTGAATTTTCAACCCAAAATTTAACGGCAACTCTCTACGATAAAGTAGAGTATACATATGACTTTGGTTTATCCAAAGTCATTTTCTAAGTTTTCAAATAAAAATATAAACGTTTATTTATATTTGTACCGATGTTGGAAAGCAGAAAAATCGGGGTGTTACATTACTACCCGACTAAGAAAAATTTCGTCGTAAAAATTTCGTGACTCAAAACTAAACAGGATTTTCTTAATCCCAAGGTCTTACTTTCACAAGAAAGTATATAGTTATAGAAGAACTTTGTCAATCTGAAAAGAATATAGGAATGTCCAGTATGTAAAAAGATTCTTTAATAGGCTCGTGAGTGTAAAAATGCATGATCGGTATACGTTTACAAACATGAATCTAATAAAGTTCCTTCTTTCACAAGAATTTTACTATACAATAATTTAAAAGAACAAAAGCCCGACAAAATTCAGACTGCATCACTTTCACCAAAAGTAAAAGTGACTAGACTAAGTCTCATCTACAAACTTCTTTTTATCAAGAAAGTGTCTATCCCGAACAACAATAGGACAGTTCACAAAAAATTCCACAATAATTGGTTCAACAATTGAAGTCTGAAAAAAAAAATCACAATCTTTAGAAAAAGAAATGATCTGACCCCAAAATCTAGACTAATCACATCAATCAAAAGAAAAGGGATTGGAATAAATTTTCTTCAAGAAACCTTTATTCTCAAAAAGTCATAAATAGCATACACCCACTGAAAAAACTAACAACATAAAAGACTTTAGAGAGTCAAATACTCAAAGGGTACCTAAATATGATTCTACTTAGAACCCATTGCAAACTTAACATGTACTAGTCATTAAAGTACGCATCTTACATATAATATTCCTATGCACAACTACATCTTTGGTTCACAAATCGATTGCTAAAAATTCTAGACGACTCTACAACTGTCTTCTATAAGACCTTCAGGTTGTGAAGTTTTCAACACCACTCCTGATATAAAAGATCATCAGATTGTGAAGCTTCAGCACCACTCATGGTGTAGACTCTTCCCTTTGCCGTCGGTTTATTGATTCTTGTGTTGTTGGCAACTGGTCCACACCTTGGTGCATGACAATTCTTTGATAAGTGTCCTTCTTGATTACAACTGAAACATTTCTTTCCTTTCAAAGAGAATTTATCTGCCACATGATTCGAATCTCCACATTTGAAACATCTCCTGCCTTGGCCTTGGCTTTGGTTCTTTTGGCCTCCACTACCTAATGCAGTAGCAACTGGACGATATGGTTGCTGGTTCTGGTCATTTCCTGGTGGTTGGAAATATGGCTTCCTCTGAATTTGTCCCTCCCTTTGATTCTGATTTTGCTATTGGAATCGAGATGGTCAGCCGGTATTACCTCGATAGTCTCTACCTTTCCCCTTCTGCTGTAACACCTCCCTTAGGCATTACTATACGAACACATGCGGAAATAAATTAAAAAGAATTTTGCTGGTTGCTTTCGAAAATTTATTTTATTTGAAGTCATAAAATTTGGGTATAAAACAATTTCTTCTAATTGAGTATAACGTGCATAACACAATAATAATAACCATCTAATTCACAATCAAATTTCCAAACATATAAAGGTTTTCAAAATACCTACACAGACTTTCTCAAAACATACCACCCAATAAAATTTAAAATATCCTAAGCTGGTCGCTCTATAAGACACTCACTGATAAGACCTCGAGATCATCCCTATGATCACACACCTCTTCCCGCAATCCGGACTTAAGTCTCCAAGTGACTTAAGGAACTCTTCTACAACATCTGCACTCGTGTACCAAGGTACAACAGCAAGACAGAAGAACATGTATACGCAAGGGTGTATTCCAATATATGGATTTTAAAACGATAACCATATGCACAACTCTCAAATACCATTTAACATGAATATTCAAAGATAAACAATATATTTATCAACGGGTTTCATACCCGACAGTCGTAGACGTTTTAAAAACCATGGCACTTCAATATTCATCAACTAACTTTGATACCTAATCTCCGGAGCTCCAACCAACAAGTAAGTGAGCTGATTAGGCTCTCATTGCCTAATAAGGAAGAATCAATGCCAGATATGACAAAGTTCAAATAACCATTCCACAGTCCAAAACGAATCAAAGTGGTGACTACATATAGCACATGGTTTTCGTGGTCATATATCCATCAAGGCATAGTGATACAAACGTCATAAATACTTGCCATCAAGCATTCAAATCCTATACAAAGACATGTCTGCCCAAAATGCATGTAAAATGTTTTGTTCATGTAATTTTCTTTGTGTTCATTGTTTCCTTGTCGAGGCTCAAAGGCTCACAACCAACCAAGGTTTAAACATTTAAGTTTAACAATAATACCAATAAAAAGGACTCCAAGTCCAAACCAATCAAACTGACTCCAAGTAAAAAATGTGCTAATCACGAAATCTAAACCCGTGCACCAGATTTAGATTCGTATATTTTTAGCACACAAAAATCAATATAGATTTTTATAGGACATTGAGTCCATAACTTAACCTTTCAGACCCCAGGTCCATATCATAGAACTCTAGACACTGACATCTCGGGACCTAGGTTCGTATTTCAATTTAACAACATTTTCGCTCTGTGAAACACAAATCCAAAACAAAATTTCCTTAACTTATCCAAGTTGTCGGAAATAACCCATTGTATAAAAATACTTTACAGAAAATCCTTTTACGTTGGAAATTTGTTTTACAAAATCATCAAAATCACTTAAAATTCATTTTCTTTCAAAAATCAATATTTTGAACCTAAAAATATTACTTGATACAAATTCTCTATTTTAACTATTATTACCGTTTTTAGTAATCCTACTGTAAATATTATCGAAATTGTCAGACGTTTGACGTTTTAAAAACGGTTTAAGTCCAAAAATGACTTCTCTAGTCAAATAATTTTTCCAACACTATAATAAAATTATTTTTGAAACTTATTTTCTTAAAATAATATTTTCTAATATTTAGAAATTTCTTACATCAAAATTAGCAGTGCTAAAATATTTTCACGGTCACGTCCTCACTATGACTCATAAAACACTCTTATGCCATTAAATCATTAAAATAATATTATTTTTCACTATAATCCATTTTTAACTAAACCAATAACTAGTAATAATATAATATTATTTTCCACATTTTCCACTAATTAAACTCATTATTCCGTAAAAAGCTTTTTAATGCTTTTAACCTCATTATTAATTGAGCACTGACCACTGTCAGGCTTTATAATCCACAAACAACATCAATAACATTCATGCCAATAGTATAGCAAATAGCACAATTAATAACATGTAATAAAACATAATAACAATTAAATGCAGATAATTAAATCATTAAAATCATATAAATCTAACTACTAAAAATAACAATTATACCCAAATAAATCATACAGACCACAGACAAATTACATACAGCTATCGGAAAAATCCCTCAGATACTCCCCTTACCACTTGAAGATTTTTCTTGTCGAATTGAAATTCCGTCAAACGTTTGGTCTTCGCAAAACACGTACACGACTCACACAACAATTTATCCTTTAATCAAAAGACAACAAATAATTAACAATCAAACAACTAAATACACCTATACTCCTATATGCTTGGTTCGGCCATGAGGGGATTCATTAGCTAAAAATTTCTAAAAATCCTAAGCTCTTGGATTAGTGTTCTTTAATCACTTGAAACCCTAAAACAAAGATTAGAATACGAAGATTGAAATAAAATATTCCAACCTTTCAAGAATCCTAATTCGGCCATGACACTTAACATAGGCTAGAGATTTCAAAAATTTACATACTCTTGGATCTCAGAACACCCCCCCCCCACCCTCTTAGGGTATTACTACGTAACACATGCGGAAGTAAATTAAAAGATAATTTGCTGGTTGCTTTCAGAAAATTTGTTTTCTCTTAACTCAGAAAACTGGGGTATAAAATTTTCTTCTATAGGGATAACTCTGAAATCCATCATACATACATTTAAAACGTAAAGTCACGTTCGTAACAAAGTTACCATGACATACAACATTTCTCTAAGTTTCCACTTTCGAAAGAAAAGTTCAAACTATAGATGGATGTATATAACACTACATTTACCGACCTCTTTAGATATACAACCCAACTCAGACTCCTAAGCTGGTCATTCTATCAAATATTCATTGGAGAGACCCCCAATCCGAATACTTTCCCAACCTCTAACACTAGGCCTTCAAGTGACTTAGAAAGACTCCTCTGCAACATCGGTACTGGAGTACTAAGGTACTACAGAAAAACCCAAAGAAACCTGATATAATCGTAAGAGTGAGACACCGCAAATGGAAATATCATACAACAACCATACACATGATACATACAACACCTTGGCATATTAACATTCTAAACATTACTCATAGGTAAACAACAAGTACTATTTCAGTGGGTCTCATACCCAAATCAATCAATTTTATAAAGATAATGCATGACACTTCTATCATCAGGCTCTATTCTTAATCTCCGGAGATCCCAACATCCTCCAAATGAGTTGATCAGGCTCGATACACCGTCTCATTGGATAGCTAAGCACAATGATAATACACCGTCTCATTGGCTAGCTAAGCACAACGATAATACACCGTCTCATTGGCCATTTAGGCACAACGATTATGCACGCCGTTTCATTGTCCATTTAGGCACAACGATACACGTACACCGTCTCATTGTCCAATTTTAGAACAACGATAATACACCATCACATGATACCTTTCCTGTTAAGGTCTTACGTTAAAACCATGTCGGGCACGTCTTCCGTAAATGCAAATATAAAACATTTAGTTCTCGATGTTTTCTTTGTGTTCGTTCTCATTTGTTGTCAAAGCTCAAAGGCCAGCGACTATTCATAAATTTCATCATTTTGAAATTATCAACATCAACATGGGACACGCAGTCTGAGTGCTCAATCACAACACCTTAGACCGATGCATCAGTCCTAGGCTTGTGGTCGTAGAAAACAACATTCACCTTTAACAACGTTCATCACAACGTGGTTAGGACACACGGTCCACAACAACGTGATTAGGACACACAGTCCACAACAACGTGATTAGGACACACAGTCCACAACAACGAGGCACGGATCAAGGATCAACATGCATATTACAAAATACTAGAAGCGACGTCTCACGAACTAGATTCAATTCACATGTGTTTACTTTTCGCTCAATGAAAATCAAATCCAAAACAAAACCTCGGTCACTTATCCAAGTAACCGGAACGTTTCCAAATCATTTAGGAGAAAATCCTTTTCCTTTGCAAAATCTTTTCTAAAACATTTAGGAAATTCGTTTGTATTTGAAATTCCTCGATGGAATAAAGTCAAATATTTTCAAGGGTTTTTCCGTCATAAAACACATTGTTCGAAAAAGGTTTTCTCTCGTACCAACTTTGGATCATAAAAAGGTAGTTTCTACCGTCTTAAAAACACTTCAACGTTTCTTTTCAAAATAAGAATCTCATTTTCTTGAAGTAAGCGTTTTAAACAAGGAACTTTTATAAATGAAACCAATACTTTCAAAGTTCTATTCAAGGCTTATTAAGGCTTTTAATCCTTTATAATCATTGTGCACAAACTCAAGTCCGGCTTCTCAAACTTCAATCAACAGTAATATATTATGAACAATAATATCACAGTAAATTACAGTTCATCACATATATATAATTCATAACACTTTAAAGCAAGTAATGTTCAACTTCAAGTAATAACCACAACAGTTCAAGTAAACAAGTTATTCGAGTATTGACTCAATATCACAATAATATTCAAATCACTCAAGTAAACACATACACCCATGCATATAGTCATTGAATATCCCTAGGAAATCCCCTCTTACCTTTCGTGAAGGTAAGGAGATTAGATGCTTGGAGAGGTAAACCACGAACGTCCTTGTTTCCTCCGCGAAGAAAGTCTAAGGTTATGAACACAAAATCACAAGTTAAAATCAAACAAGAACACTAAACCACAAGGTATAGGTTCAGCCAAGACTAGTTCTTAGGGTTAGAGATTCCCGAAAATTATACAACTCATGGATTTATGTGTTAGGAGTTCATAAACAATGATCTTTTAACAAAGTTGAATTAAAAATCCCACTAAGTACTTGACTTAGGGTTTCGGCCAAGCATAGATAAATAGGCTAGAAATTTCTAAACTTTCCAATCTCTTTAGGTTACCATCCATACATAGTAAGGAGCTTGAAACCATGATCATTTCGGAAAATGGAAAAATCAAATGTCTTAGACCATGAACTCTTAGGTTTGGCCTTAACAAGTTTGTGAGGTTAGAGATCTTTAAATCACCCAATCTTTTGGACATAGCATCCTCTAACATGAAGGAGCTTTAATCCATAATCATCTTGAAAAACAAAATAAAATAACACATCCTAGGTCAAATGTTACATTCGTCCATCATAGGAAAATAAAGCAAGAAAATATTTTAAACTTTCCAATCACTTTTAGACATAGCATCCTTTATTATAAGGAGATTTAATCTAGGATCTTTTTGGAAGAAAACAAAACTTAATATTTTTGCCAAAAACCTTTAAAGTTCGGCCTTGATACAAAATAAAGGTTAGAAATTTTCAAACTTTCCAATCCCTTGGATTTAGCATCCTTATACATCAAGAAGCCTTAATCCATGATCACTTTGGAGAAACATCAACTAAGCATCAATGTCTTAAACTACTTAAAGTTTAGGCCTTTACATGAAAATGTGTAAAATCTCTAAACTTTTCCAATCACTTAAACCTAACATCCTTTAGTACAAAGGAGCCCTTGGTCATGATCATCTTGGAATAGAACTCAAATACAAGTCCATACAAGCAAAGTTAAACAAAACCTACCAAAACCAAAAAGCATGGTTTCGGCCTCTTCAAGAAAATAGGGTTATAAATTTTTGTTTTACACAAACTTTTAGCATGTTGTAGTAGGAGTAAAAATAACAACATAGAAATTGGTTTCAAATCAAACGGAGTTTTCTACCATTTTAAAGAGATTTTAGAAGCTAAAAGCACATAAATGACATATGAAGAAAACTTTGAAATAAAAGATGAAACTTTGAAAAAGAACTACATAGAAGTATTAACCTTAACAAGATGAACAACTTTGATGAAGAACTTTAAGAGAAAAGCTTGATAAAAAAATGTAAACTTTGTAAGAGAAGAAGAAGAAAAGAAATGTAGTGAAGTGTAAAGGTGAGAAAATGGAGGAAAATGATGAAGTGTGGAAATGAAAAGTATTTATAGAGAGTGAGGGAGAGTGGCACAGTATTGGAGTGGAAGAAGAGACGAAAGAAGAAGAAAGAAGGTGGGTTGCTTGTATAGAGGATAAGGAGTTAAGGTGATGTGATGTGATGTGATTGAAGAGAGAAAGATGAAAAAGTGAAATTTTGAAATAAAGTCAAGATTCACTTTTGAGATGTGTCGTAGGCTTCACATCAAGTCACTTCATGTCACTTCATCCTCTTGATGCTCTGCTCCATTGCGTATCAGATGACTTCCCCGATCGTATTTCCCGACGATTTCACCTGGGAAATCACTGAGATTTGGCCCCGAACAAGATTTTTCGAAAAACTCCAAACCCACACAAAACATCATAAAAATACTAACCGGCTCGTTCCTGAATTAAAATTTGGTCTCTAGCTCAGTAAACTTGTACTGGCAGTGAGAGCCCAGACTGGTTTTCGTCTGAATTTTCGATCAAAAATTTTACTGTGACTTCATGCGGTAAAACAACACAAGAAAATGATTTTATTTTAAATAAAATCATCCTCTGGATTTTATCAAAAATAAACACATTAAAGCATGTATTTACTAATAAAGAAGCATACGAAAAACAGGGTATTACTGACTCTTTTTCTGCCGAATTGCAAGCTGCTATGACTGCTCTTCAAACAAATTTCGATCTAAGGGTTGGACAAACCTCTGGATGGAGTGTGACTCTGTAATGGTGGTTCATGCTTTCTCCAACCCTGAGGCAGTTCCTTGGAAGCTCAGGGTTTTATGGAGAAATTGCTTGGTTTTGACTTCTAATTTCAATTTTAGAATTACTCATATTTTTAGAGAAGCTAACCATTGTGCTGACAAGTTGGCTAACTTTGGTGTGTCTTCTAAATGTTTTACCTGGTGGAATTTGATACCTAGCTTTATTAGGTATGACTTCTTCTGTAATAGGTGGGGTCTGGCCAACTATAGGTTTAAATAGATCTTTTGTTTCCTTGCATGGGTTTCGGTTTGGTCCCCCCATGCTCTTGTACTCCTCTTTCTTTTCCTTTCTTTTAATAATATTTTGGCGTTCTACAGATGATTGGTAGTGGTATTGGTGCCAACCTAGTTGGGATGATTGCCACTATAGTGATGCTTTGCATGCCATTTTGATTTTTAAAAAAATAGGGTGTTACAGGATCCATGACCTTAGAGTAGTGTAGAGTTAAGATAAACTATCATAAGTTGAAAAATGAAACAAAATCTTCCAACTTCTCAAGAAAATAATTTCGGCCATGATAAATAAAATTGCTTAGAGGTTTCTTTTTGATTCAATAATCATGGATTCAATATATATATGAATTATAAGATTGAATCAACCAAGACTAGTTTAAAAAAATGAACAAAGTCCTCCCCCACAATAACTAGGGTTCGGCCTCAACAAGATCAGTAGGCACGAAATTTTGGTTTGATATATCCTCTTGGATCTTGAATATAGAGAGGATAATAAGATCATAGAAATTGGTTTCACTTTAAAAGGATTTTTCTATGGTTTTCTTTGAATTTTCAATGTTTTGGATCTAAGAATTGAAAAATATGATCAAGACTTCAAATCACAAAAATGAATGAAGAACATGATGATGATTGAGTGAGAGGAGTATGGTATACCTCTTGGAATTGAAAAATAAGCAAGGAATCAAGTAGTTGCTTCACAAAAATGGCTTATGGAACATAGAGAATTTTGAGAGAAAATGAAGAACAAAGCAACGGAAGAAGATGATGACTTAATAAAATGGATGGAATGGCCTAATGTGGTGTGTTGGCCGTGGGTTTTCGGGGGACTAAAGGGTCCAAATTATTTTTCATTTAAGGACAAAGGTGTAATTTCACTTAGGGCAATTTTGTGATTAAGTTAGGACTTAAGGACATTTTGGTAATTTCATGCCTAAAGTAATCATGAAAATTATGTGGTTGGGGTTGAAGGAGAGGTGGATGATTTGTGTCGAAAAATTGTGGGGTAAACTTGTCATTTCAATAAAAGTTCAAGGGTAAAATGGTCCAAGGGCAAAATGGTCATTTCACTAATTTAAAAAAATATCTAGATTTTTTGTTAAAAGCAATCATGATATGGGTGACTCATCCATATAACTCACCACCCTAGGTGGCAAGAGGTCTCAACATCCGATGTCGGGTTTTGTCTCTGCACGTCCGTTCTCGACTCACTGACACCCGATTTAGGGTTTTACGCCTGAATCGAGTATAATAACCTATTTATTTTGAAAATTTTCAAAATAACCTATATTGTTGGAAATGATATGTGAAATCTATTCATTTCGTTCTCGGGTCAAAATTAGGTTTTTTGATCAGTAAAATCCCACTGTCAGCAAAAACGCAGACCGGGTTCCGTCTGAATTTTCAATCGAAAATTTAACCGTATACTTATAAAAATAAGTATGATATGAATATGACTTTGGTTTTCCCAAAATCATTTTCTAACTTTAAGTTACAAATATAAACGTTTATTTATATTTATAACGATCTTAGAAAGCGGAAAAATCGGGGTGTTACATCTGCTCAACTTTCCGACACTTTTCCACTAAAGCTTGAAAGTTGCGAATTTCAAGCGGTAGCACAGACTCTTTGATTTCGTATCGCATTCCTCCTTCAAATCTCTCACATTCCCA
Source organism: Sophora flavescens (assembly GCA_030762895.1). Taxonomy (NCBI): domain Eukaryota; kingdom Viridiplantae; phylum Streptophyta; class Magnoliopsida; order Fabales; family Fabaceae; genus Sophora; species Sophora flavescens. Next base: position 192,100,615 of record CM061064.1, read on the forward strand.
ACATTCATCAGGTTGAGTTTGGAAGAAACGGAAATACTTGACTAGAAATTCAAACTTTTTTGTATATTCATCAACAGATAGTTCGTTCTGTTGTAATCGTAAGAACTCCTGTCCCTTCTCAACTCTGGCGCTCTGAGGAAAATACTTATCCAGAAAAATAGTGCGAAAAACACTCCAAGTTATTTCCTGAGTGCCCGCTTTCAGTATCTGTCTAATATCATCCCACCAGCATCCTGCATCTCCTAAAAGCAGAGAAAGAGCATACAGAACCTTTGTTTCTTCAGGGCTATTGCTAAGCTCTAAAATCCTTTCCAGTCCTTGTATCCATAAGTCAACCTTCTCAGGATTGACATCTCCATAAAATTGTTGAGGTTCCTGATTTCTGAAGTTTGCTAGACTTTTCTCCTCGACTACCAGCTCAGCCCGAACCTGGTCCTGCTCATTTTGTGTAGCTATGATAGCAGCAACACTAGTCATTGCCTGAACGGCCTGGTTCATCTGTTCAATCACACCCTTGTTACTCTCATAAGCATGATCACCATCACGACCACATCCCATTCCTGGTTCCATAACTGACCTACAAGACAAACTCAGTCAGTCCGTAACCAGAAACTGGAGCGTATACTTACGTGTCTAAAACACATTACTTCTAAGAAGTAATTCAGTCAATGTACCATCTATTGTTCATGGATTCTCACAAGGTTTCGACTACATCAAAACCCATCAAAACACACCTACTTGTGTACTATCACACATTGTTTCGATAAGGAAACAATTCAAGCAAGGTCCAACCAGAGATAACACAATAAAAACCCAACAGACCTATTCCCCAAGGTTCCCGAAAGACTCGACCAGCTCTGATACCACTCTGTAACGCCCCCTTGAGCTTTACCTCATGAACACTTGCGAAAATAAATTAAAAATAAATTTTCTGGTTGTTTTCGGAAATTGATTTACTTTAAGTCAGAAAATCTGGGTGTAAAATTTTTTTCTTCTGAATACTTCAAAAATATGATGCGCACATCACAGTAGAACATTTACACTATACTTGACAACACACATATACCAATGTTATTTATAAACAAACCTTCCACAACATACAAGTTTTTCCTAAAAGTTTTTCATTTTAAACCCTATAAATATTATTAGGACACAGGAACTAAACTTCTCAAACATACATCCCTAAACACAAACCTAAGCTGGTTGTTCTACAAGACATTCACTGAAAAGACCTCGTGGTCATCCCTATGATCACACACCTCTTCCCTCATCCGAACTTAAGTCTCCAAGTAACTTAAGGAAACTCCTCTGCAACATCTGTACTCGTGTACCAAGGCACAAAAGAAAAAAAAACCAGACGAACAGATATATGCAAGGGTGATCACCAGTATATGGATTTTAAAACGATAACTACATGCGCGACACACAAAACAACATATAACATATGTAATTATAACCGCATAATTATTCAAAAATAAACCAGTAGTTTATCAATGGATTTCATACCCGACAGTCATCGTCATTTTTTTTTTAAACAAATGCATGCCACTTCAATAGTCATTGTCTAAAATTTTGTACTTAATACCATATGAATGAGCTGATCAAGCTCTTTTTGCCAAATAAGGCCTGCCGGATTTAGCCAAGGCACACTGGATTTAACCATAGCACTGTCCAAAACTAGGTACAGTGGTTACTGTCTACGGTTTCATTGTCCATCAAGGCACAATGATACAACTTCTTGCATATCTTGCCATCAGATATCCAGACTAAACTCATAGGCATGTCTGCCAAAGAAATGCATGTAAAACATTTTGTTTCTCGTCATTTTTCTTTTTGTTCATTCTTTCCTTGTTGAAGCTCAAAGGCTCATGACCATATCAACTTTTAAATATTAAAGGTTGTCTTTCAATTTCAACAATAGGACTCAAAGTCCGAATGTGCAAATCACGAAGGTCTAAACCGATGCATTCAGCCTTAGGTTCATAGATTATAAAGCACAACATTTTCAGAACTTTTATAGGACAAAATAGTCCATAACTTCAACTTTAGGACATACAGTCCACAACTTATAATAGAACAACAGAATCTCGATGCCTCAGCTACTAGGTTCACTTTTCAACTTTAAAATTATTTTCGTTCTATCAAACACAAATCAAAAACAAAATCTCCTCAACTTATCCAAGTTGTCGTAATAACACCGTTGTGTAAAACTAATTTATAGGAAATCATTTTTCGTTGGAAATTCATTTATAAAATCATAAAATCGCCCAAAAACTCTTTTTCTTATGAAAATCTTTGTTTGAAACTTCAGTTCAAAGAAAAAAAATATTGATTTGAGACTAATTCCCGGTTCTAAAAAATTTGGCTCTTTTTAAAAATGATTTCCGTAAATATTTTCGGAATTAATCATCGTTTGGCATTTTAAAAATGTTTTAAGTAAAAATTTGACTTTTCTCTAAAATAATTTTCTCAACATTATAATTAAGTTGTTTTTGAAAATTAAATTTTTATAATAACCTTTCATATTATTTTGTAATTTCTTACTTAAAAATTAGCAGTACTAAAATATTTTCACGGCTACGCCCTCACTGTGACTCAGAGATCACTCTTACGTCGATAAATCATTAAAATAATAGTATTTTCTACTATTCCACATTTTAACCAATCAAATGATTAAATAATATTATATTACTATATTCCACCAATTAAAAATTCGATATTTCTTATAAAGTTTTTTAACGCTTTTATCTTTGTAATTAATTGAGCACTAACCACTGTCAGGCTTTTCAATCGACAATCAACATCAATAAACATTCTACGTCAACATTATAGCATATAATACAGTTTATAACATGCATTAAAACACAATAACAATTAACTGCAGATAATCAATTAAAAGTAGATAATTAATAGCAGATAAATTAACTATGCAAGATAATTTAAAACACCACAAACACACTCAAATAAATTATACAGACCACATACTGATAGCATATAGCTATCGGAAAAATCCCTCAGGTACTTCCCTTACCTCTTGAACTCTCTAATTCCTTTCTCGAAGTGATTTCCCCGATTCGCTTCCGATTTCCTCCGCAAAACTCAGAACAAAACCAACAAGGTTTATCCTTCACAACAAACATCACACAATTAATAAAAATCAAACAACAAAACACTCTAATTCCTAAGACTATGGTTCGGCCTTCACAAAATAATTTGGCTAGGGATGTTAAAATTTCACAAACTCTTGGATTGATGATCCTTGAGTACTAGGAAAACATAATCAATGATCATAAACTAAGAACTTTAAGCAAAAACATCCAACTCAATAAGTTATTGTTTCGACCCTCAACAATAAAATTATGCTAGAAAATTTCTTTGGTTTCAAGCTCTTGGATTTAACATGTATTTTTTTTTATAAACAAAATGGTATGCAATGGCATCATCTGTGGAAACTTGGCATCCCAACTAGGTTGGCACCCCAAGAACCACCAATCACTTGCAAGACACCATGAATTTATTAAAAGAAGAAGAAACCAATACAAAGCATGGGGGACTGGACCAAAACCCATGAAAAAAACATAGTTATCTGAACCTATAGCTAGGGAGACCATTCCTATCACGGAAGAAATCTTGCAATATAAAACTAGGAGCTAAATCCCACCAAACTAATCCTTGGGAGAAAATACCAAAGTTGGCTAATTTGTCAGCGCAGGAATTGCCCTCTCTAAGAATGTGGGAACAACCAAAGTGCATTTCCTTAGTTAAACTTAGGCAATTCATCCATCTATTTCTAAGCTGCCAGGGGACCAACTTGGGGTTGGAGAAAGCTTCAACAACCAACTTTGAGTCCCACTCCAGTCAAAGCTTGCGCCAACCCTTCTTATGAGCCAGCTCAATGGAGAGAATAACGCCCATGATTTCAGCAGAAAATGCATCAGAGATACCAATATGATAGGAGAAACATCCCAGAATAGCTGAGCTGCTGTCCTTGAAAAGGCCACCACAAGCAGCCCTTCCAGGAGAACCTCTGGCTGCTCCGTCACTATTAGCCTTAAACCAACTCGTGTTAGGTGGAAACCAAAAGACCTCTTTAATCAAAGGAGCTGAATTGGCCTTTCCAATAACCTGGAAGTGCTTTAGGATATTGAATTCCTCAAATGCAGATGACATGGAACCTGTAGAGGAATTTCCAGACAAAGCTACGTTAGCTCGGACCAAATTCAGAGAGGCCTCGAAAGAAATAACCTTCCCTTCAAATTGAAGTTGCTTTCTACAGAACCAAATACCCCCAACGACGTTTGTGATGGCTGAGGCAATGATGTCTCTGACTTGAGAGCTCCAATTTCTGTTGCAAATTGAAAGGACGGATTGGATTGAGGTGGTATCAATAGCCATGTTCAGAACAGAGCTAAGCCGGCGCCAGAACCGTTGAGCAAAGCTACAACCAAAAAAGATGTTCCGATGTTTCATAGGCCTGACCACACAAGCTGCAAATGGAAACCACGTGACAACCTCTAGACCAGAGCTTATCCTCAGTTGGGACCTTGTTATGAAAGAGACGCCAAATGAGGAAGGATTTGGACGGAGGTATGGATTTGGACCAAATTAGCTTACACCAGGATAGAGCTGACTTGGCCGGAAACATAAAGGTATAAGCATCTTTCGAGGATAACTAACCAGAATTAGAAGCAATCTAGTACAGAGAGTCTTTCATGGGAGAGATAGGGATGCTGATACAGCATAGTTCAGAGGTCAGAATCTGATTGCGCTCCAAATTGGCTTGGGGGACGTTCCATTTGCCATGAGCAATGAAATCCTCTACTTTGGATTGCAATAAATGGTGCACACTCTCAGGGATATCCAGAAGATCAACAATAGGTTTGGACAACCAACAATCAGTCCAGAAATTAATACTAGAGCCATTTCCAACATTCCATCTACTGTTAGCAAGGACAGTAAAGACCTGATTTTTCATTCCTGCCCAAATGGAAGAGTTTATGTGGTGCTGAATAGGGGTTTTATTCAAAAAGACCCTGGCACGAAGGAGGCACGCCCACTGCTTATCCGAAGAAACTAGCTCCCAGCTTCTCTTTAGCAAGGCTGCTTTATTAATAGAGCTAAGAGATCTCAATCCAATGCCTCCCTCATTAAAAGGGGCGCACAATGAGTTCCAGGCAACCGTGACTATCTTCCGAGAGTCGATGTTACCCGACCAAATGAATTTTCTAATTTTGGCAGTATCCAACCCTGCTGGAAGAACTGGAGAACTGCACAAAAAACATCATGGCCAACCACGTCCCAGTATCTTTGGTAGAAAAAGGCACCAAATCCATCTGGACCAGGGGCACCATTAACATTCATGGAGAAAACTGCATTTTTGACTTCCTCCAGAGAGGGCAGATTGGTTAGCATAATGTTGTCCTCTAGGCTCACTTCAGGAGAGATGACTTGCTCAATCAAACCATTATCACTGCAGTTGTTCTCAGAGGCAAATAGAGAAGTGTAATACTCGCAGACGTGCGATTCTATATCAGTTGTTCTGTCCAGAATCAAACCATCCTTTTTCAACAAGGACATTCTCTTGGTCGCATTTCTGAATTTAGTTACCTTATGGAAGAAGGACGTGTTTATTAGAGAGATTGAATCAAGTGTTCTATTTCAGAAATTGAAACAAAACTCATCCAAATCCTCCTAGAATAGGATTCGGCCTTAATCCATAAAGTAGGCTAGATATTTTCAAAATTATCATGCTTCTAGATTTAATAACAATAGGTATTGCATAGATGAAATCAAGTGTTAAATGATAGAAATTGAAACAAACTCATCTAGTCTCTCAAAGGCTTAGATTCGACCCACTATGAAAGAATAGGAAAGAAATTTTCTCTTGATTCATTCTCTTAGATCATGATTATAGAGATCACATTGAGTTCATAGAAATTCGAATCACATTAAAATGATTTTTCTATGATTTTCTAGAGATTTTTGTAGTTCTAGTTCTAGAAATTTCAAATGATGATCATGGCCTTGAATCAAGAAAATAAATGATGAACATATAGTTTATTGATGATAAGAAGTAAGGTATACCTCTTGGAATTATAAAAATAACAAGAGATCTATTAGTTGCTTCACAAATTTTTGTTATGGGAACTTAGAGAATTTGAGACAAAGTGTGAGGAAGAAGATGAAGTTGACGAAATGAGAGTGATAGGGCCTCATTTAATGGCTTGGGCCATAGGAATGGAGGGGTAATGGAGTCCAAATTGATTTTCATTTGAGGACAAAGGTGTAATTTCACTTAGGGGCAATTTTGACATTCAAGTAAGACTTAAGGACATAGTGGTCTTTTCATGCATAAGGTAATCATGACAAACATGTGGTGGAAAATTTGTAGGAAATGTGGCTGATTTTGAACCAGAAAAACAAGATGAAGAAGCAAAATTGAAATTGTCTTGCCTTAACCGTGGTTAATGTTTAACTAAGATGGGTTAGGTTAGGGGTATTTTGGTCTTTTCACACTTAAACCCATCATTACATAAATTAAATGCTAGATGAGTCACCCATATGACTCACCACCCTAGGTGGCAAGATGTCTCCTCATCCGATGTTGGGTTTTGTCTCTCGCACATCCATTCTCGACTTCGTCGATTGCTTCGATTTATGTTTTTATGCCCGAATAAGGTAAAATAATTTATTTATTTTGAAAATTTTCAAAATAACCACTATCGTTGTAAATGAGATATAAAATTTATCCATTTTGTTCTCGTGTCAAAATTAGCTTTTCCGATCAAGAAAATCTTCTTCATCGGTGAAAACGCAGACCGATTTTCGCCTCAATTTTCAACCCAAAATTTAACCGTAACTCTCTACGATAAAGTAGAGTATAAATATAACTTTGGTTTATCCAAAATAATTTTCTAAAAACGTTTATTGATATTTATACCGATCTTAGAAAGCAGAAAAATCGGGGTGTTACAAATATAATCATTACTGCTTTATAATTAATATAACTATTAAGAAATCAAATGATTATATACTTATTTATATAGAATCATCCAGTCAAAAAAATATAATGGTTTTATTTTAAATAAATGATATAAATTAAATATTATACTTATTTAGATGCAATTGATTTAATAAACTAAATTTAGAATGTTTCATTAACCATTTAGTCAACTAAAATATACAATAGTCATACAATTAATAATTTTATTTGAAAATAAAGTTAGCTCATTCAAAAAAAATCGATTCGGTCTACATTCTAATTAATATAGTTTCAAACTTTGAAATCATAATTTTTTCGTTTAATTAATTTATTAGTTAATTAAATTTGATAATATTTGATATGATGTGGAAAAATTACTAAACCTAAAAATATATTAATTAAAATTAACACTTTTATTATTTAAAAATGTTAAAATATGTACCGTTAAATAAATGTGTACAACAATTTTGATATTAGAGGGCATTGAAAGACCAAGCTCTTTCAATCAGATTTTCTCCATATGCAAGAGTCAGGGATCGAATTATTGACCACTTACTTAAGGGGTCTGAACCCGTTTCCACTCGAACCAACCACATGTTGTAACTATTGAGATTTAATATAATGTATTTGACGAATTTGATAAAATAATGAATTTGATTTAAGAATTTTGAAGCAAATTTGAAAAAAGTTTTTAAATTATTTTAAAATCAATCACATTTTTCCATATCATCTATGTAGAATTAACTATCAAATAAATATTATTAATTTTTTGGTAGGAACTCACCGTAATTAGGGCCTTTGGTTCTCGAAAGGGTCCACGGAGTATCGCCACAAGCTTAGATGTAACACCCCCCTTGGGCATTATTATACTAACACGTGCGGAAATAAATTAAAAATAATTTTGCTGGGTGCTTTCGGAAAAATATGATTTATTTGGAGTCAAAATCTGGGTGTAAAACAATTTCCTTTGAATAGGGTAGTACGTAACGTACTTATCACAATAGTAAAAATAAAATATATTATTCACAACAAAATTTTAAACCATGTAAAGGTTTTCAAAATACCTACACAAAGTTTCTCAAATCATACTACCCCAAAGAAATCCTAAGCTGGTCGCTCTAAAAGACACTCACTGATAAGACCTCGTGATCATCCCTATGACCACACATCTTTTTCCGCAATCCAGACTTAAGTCTCCAACTGACTTAAGGAACTCTCCTACAATATCTTCATTCGCGTACCAAGGTACGATAGCAAAGATAGAAGAACCTGTATATGCAAGGGTGAGTTCCAACATATGGATTTTAAAACGACAACCACATGTACGACTCTCAATTGCCACTTAATCATAAATATTAAAGACAACAATATATTTAAATATATCTCAAAGGGTTTCATACCCGTCAGTCGTAACCGCTTTAAAAACCATGACACTTCAATATTCATCAACTAACTTTGAGAACTAATCTCCGGAGCTCCAACCAACCAATAGATGAGCTGATCAGGCTCTCATTGCCGAATAAGGCAGAATATAAACATATTCAGATATGGCAAGTTTCAAATAATTTGGCCTGTCAAGGTTCCGAGTTTCAACTATTTAAGTACATAACTCGGTAGGATACGAGCTCTAACCATCATCGTAAGTAATTCACAAGAACATCCAACGATAGTCGTAATTAACTCGGTCTATAAAATTTGAGTAACATCCGAGCTCCCGAAATGGTCATAATTAGCCCGGCCTTTCCTAGACCCCTATTCATTTCACCCAATGGTGAAATGTATCCCTTAACATGAATACCTACCAAGGTACCCTGCATAACACCTTTAGGCACATTTGCCACAATAAAATGCAAAATACATGTAAAACATTTTAATCTCGCTGTTTTTCTTTGTGTTCATTCTTTATATGTCGGAACTAAAAAGTTTCGCGACAACCCATTATCTTAAACTACTAAGTTTAATATCTCAATTAAACTATAACTAGACTTAAGTCAAAAGTGTGCAAATCACGAAATCTAGACCGATACACCGCTCTTAGACACGTAGATTTTAGTGCACAAAACCAATACACTAATTATAGGACCTCTAGTCCATTATTCCACTTTCTTTAGCCCCGGGCCATATCTTTAGGAACACTAGGTCCGACATCTTGGCGGCTAGGTTCATTTACAACTTTAAACTATGTTTATTCTGTGAAAAATAAAAGTAAAACCAAACCTTTCTTAATCTGACTGAAATAATCCGCTGTTTACCAAAAATCCTTTCACCTTGAAAATTCACTGTTTTATTTAGAACTCGCTAATTTAAACTCAAAATCTTATTTAAGACTAATCCTCGGTAATAATAAATTTTATCTCTTTTTAAGACTACTAAAAAAATATTGATGGAATTGTCCGCCGTTTTCTGTTTTCAAAACGCAAATAGGCAAAAACGTGACTCCTTACTGTAAATTAATTTTTCTGACACTGTAATAAAGTTATTTTTGAAACTTTTCTTCATAAAATAATATTTCTATTATTTAGAAATTCCTTGGGTGAAAATTAGCAGTGTTAAAATATTTTCACGGTTACGTCCTCGCCATAACTCTTAAAATGCTCTTTCGCCGTTAAATCATTAAAATAATATTATTTCTCATAAATTCCCATTTTCACCAAATAATTAATTAAGTAATATCATATTACTATTTCCACTTAAATTAACTTCATCATTTCATAAAAAGCTTTTAAATGATTTTAACCGCGTATTTAATCGAGCTCTGACCACTGTCAGGCTTTCAAACTCACAATCCATATCAACAATTATTTCATATCAATAATATGACACTTAGAAATTTAAAACATATCACCAAATATAACAAATAATTAAATGCAGTTAAATCAAATAATTAACAGCAGATAATCAATAAGCAAATAATGGTAACTACAAAATCAATACATACACACCATAATTAAGACACACAATAACAATTACACATGGCTATCAGAAAAATCCCTCAGGTACTCCCCTTACCTCTTGAAGATTTTTCTCTTGTCGAATTGAAATTCCGTCAAACGTCTGGTTTCCGCAAAAAACGTACACGACTCACACAACAATTTACCCTTCACCAAAACACAACAATTAATCATCAATCAAACACTAAATACACCTATGCTCCTATATGCTAGGTTCGGCCATGAGGGAATTAATTAGCTAAAAATTTCTCAAAATCCTAAGCTCTTGGATTAGTGATACTTGATCACTTAAAACCCTAAAACAAAGATTATAATACAAAGATTGAAATAAAATACTTCAATCTTCCAAAAACCCTAATTCGGACATGACACTAAATTTGAGTTAGAGATTTCAAAATTTCACATACTCTTAGATCCATGACCTTAGAGTACTGTAGAGTTAAGACAAGTTATCATAAGTTGAAAAATGAAACAAAATCTTTCAACTCCTCAAGAAAATAATTTTGGCCATGAGTAGAATAATGACTTAGAGATTTGATTTTGATTCAATAATCATGGACTAAACGTATATATGAATTATAAGATTGAATCAAGCAAGACTAGTTAACAAAATGAACAAAGTCCTCCCCCACTAGAAACTAGGGTTCGGCCTTGACAAAATAAAAGGGAACGAAATTTTTGTTTGATTTATCCTCTTAGATCTTAAATATAGAGAGGATACTAAGATCATAGAAATTGGTTTCACTTTAAAAGGATTTTTCTATGATTTTCTATGAATTTTCAAAGTTTCTAGATCTAGGAATTAAAAAATATGATCAAGACTTCAAATCACAAAAATAAATGAAGAACATGATGATGATTGAGTGAGAGAATCATGGTATACCTCTTGGTAATGAAAAATGGGCAAGGAATCACCTACTTCCTTCACAAAATCAAGCTATGGTACTTAGAGATTTAATGGCAAAAATGGCAAAGCTTGATGGAGAAGATGAAGATGGACTTTTATAGAAGTGAAAATGGGCCTCTTGGCTGCCTAGGGACGTGGCCTTTGAGGGGTAAAAGGGTCCAATGTTGTGACTCCGGCAAGTGTACCGGGTCGCCGCAAGTAATAAAAACACGGTAAGATTCTACCGAGGTCGAACACAAGGATTGGGTTACCAATTCGACTAAATTGTCAAGAAATCCGATACGTTGGTTAAGCAATAGAAGGTGGTTGAGAGAAAGAGATTGAGATCGCGAATTCAAGAATCGATTCAAATAACGCTACGGTGATTAAATTCAGAAATAAAAGCATCTAAGGTTTCGAATCCACCTACCCAATCATGCAAAGTACCCAAGTGATGATATTCTCCTCCCTAAGTTCAATTTTAATGTCAACCGGGACCCCTAAATTCTCCTAAATCCACTTCCGTGCTCATTAGGACGTATTCGATGATTTGAGTTAATTACTTGCTAGGTCTCTTAACCCTAATCTCGAATTCTATTAATTCTTGTTCCCTATAGGTTGCATCGATCTCCTACTCACTCTCGTGCAATACTCGACCGATGTTCCCAATTCAAGTTCGAAAACGCGAATCGCCGCTAGGCCTCAACACGCTTAACTAGTCGATCACGCTAGCATATAATCGACACAATGAAAACAGAATTGGAAAACCATAATTGAATTAAAGGAGAGAGAGTTACATTACATGAACACTATGCCGCCATGGGTGGCTTCATCGATCCCCTAGACAAGAGGATTAGTTCCTCATGTCCGTAACAACAACGCACGTATAATCGGAATTCATCCTAAGCCTAAGAATTAAGAGAGGAGAAGAAGAGAAGAAACCCCAGAATAAGGATTACAAAAGGTCTCTGAAAATTCTGATCCCAAAAAGTCCTATTTTTCTGTTCTGATCTGCTCTATTTATAAGGAGGCCACGCGTCACGGCCGTGATGGCCATCACGGCCAGGCCGTGACGGCTTCTGCTTCTGGCGCACTTCTGGAATTCGAACTCTCGCGCACTTCTGGAATTGGAATTCGAACCCTAGTTCATCTAGTCATAAAACTAGATAAGCCAAAGGCTTATCAAATACCCCAAACTTAAACCTTGCTTGTCCCCAAGCAAGCTTAAAACTCAAAAACGACTCAAGACTTGGCAAGCCTAAAGGATCTAATCAATTTCGCACAAATTTCATGCAACTTTACAAAACAGTTTTCTTCTTTGATTCCCCCCTTTTATCATCAATGTAATCCCCACATTCACCTACTTTAAACCATTGAGAACTTCATTATTCATGCAATCATTACTCTAAGTTGAGGATCAAGGATACACACAAAGGAAGATCACCAATTTCAAACAATTGCCTTCCTCACAAGGGTATGTAAAATTTCACTCATTCGCTCAAGTTTGTCTAGGCTATCAACTTTTCCCTCAATTTCACGTATCAAGAGCACTTCCCATGAATTTGATTTTCATCTCAAACATAGTTCCCACGAAAACATGCATGCAACATCAAAAGGTCTTTTAAAGGTTGTAATGGGGCCTGGCTGAGGGTAGGATAATCAAGGATATTTAGGCTTAAGTCCCTAGGAACTAAGAGAGCATGAGCATTAAACACATTTTCCACTCAAATTCCTTTCTTTCCATTTTTCATTTGGGCTCGGGTGACTACAACCTTTTCCTTGATATTATTTTTGTTTTGCCCCTTTTCTTTTGGCAATTTTTGTTTTCTTCTTTTCTTTTCTTTTCTTTTTGCCTTGGGTCAACCTTTATTTTCTTTTTCTCATCCCAATATGACACATACCTTGTAGCCACCCCAAACTTAGTTTCTCACAACCTTTATCTTGCTCATTTCCATGCTCTCCTAATCCTAAGATTGGGTTAACATGGTTTTTCAGATTTTGGCTCGTAATGTAGGGTCATCAAGAAACAATAGGTCAATTGGGCTCAATTTGGCTAACTAGGGAACATGCATTAGGGATGGTTCTTTTCAGGCCAAGTAGTTATTCAAAGAAAATTGCCTAAATCATTTGATGCAACACATAATCATGCAAACCATATAGAGATTCAAGCAAATTCGGGAAAGTGCAACTTAACAGTGATTCTCACATTCAAAAACAGAGTTGGAGGCTCAAATTCCTCACCTGGACATTTTGCAAATTGTTTGACCGAGATACGATTCCTAGTGTGTGCACCCCCTCACCCTAAACTTATCATAAATCAAGCAATCATAATAAATCTCAAAGTTCAATTTTCAATTTTTAAGTGGGGATCAACTTTTCTATTACTTGAACCTAGGGGAAATCATCAATGGTGAATATAATTCAAGCAATCCATCTATGCTCAATATAATTAAAATCCCACAAGCTTGCCGACACGACATTTCATACAAAAACTCTTGATCTTCTCAAATTATTCAAGAGTGACAAACAAAAACAAAACAAACACAAAAAAAACAAAAACAAAAAAAAACAAGAGTGAGGAAAAGAGAGAGTACCTAGCTTGGGTTGCCTCCCAAGTAGCGCTTGTTTAACGTCCCGAGCCTGACTCAAGTCGCCCCTAAGGGTTAATCCGGAGGAAGATCCTGCTTGCCATGCCATTCCTTGGCCTGTTCTTTGTAGGTTTGTGCACTTTTATATACTCGCAAGCTGTTCCCGGACAGCTCATTTAAGTCCAGCATCCTTCTATAATCTGCACGCACTCTCCACTCCGCGATGGTCTTTTTTGGGATCAACTTGTTGTCTTTCTTGACCACCACGGTTGTACTACCTTTCAGCCTTGGTGCTTTACCCTTCTTTTTCATTCCCTTGCTGCTGAGTTCTTTCCTTGCACATTCTTCCCTTGGGAGACTCGGTATGGGTTCCATGTCTCGTAGCCACTCAAGGTAGACTTCATCCCCCGAAGGGCCTTTTTCCTCACTGTCTTCCTCATGAGATCCTACCGATACTGTTGCAAGTGAAGGATCATGGTCTTCTCGAGTTGCCCTTACCTTTTCAGTTGGGTCCACCACATCCACTCGATACACAGCTGACTTCTCTTCCGGGTGCTTAATCGCTTCAAAGACATTGAAAACCACCTTATCATCATTCACCCTTAAAGTGAGTTTCCTTGCCGCACATCTATCAAGGCATCCCCGGTGGCAAAAAGTGGTCTACCCAATATGAGAGGGATCTCAGCATCTTCATCCATGTCGAGCACCACGAAGTCCACTGGGAATATGAACTTGTCAACTTTCACGAGCAAGTCTTCGACTACTCCATAGGGATATTTGATAGAACGATCGGCCAGTTGGAGTGACATTCGCGTATCCTTTACCTCTTTGATCCCTAGCCTCTTCATCATCGAGAGGGGCATCAAGTTGATGCTTGCCCCTAGATCACATAATGCCTTTCCGAAGGTAATTCCCCCAATGGTGCATGGTATCGAGAAGGAACCGGGATCCTTCAACTTCGGAGGCAGTTTCCGTTGAAGAATGGCACTACACTCCTCGGTCAAAGCAATCGTTTCTTCATCCACAATCCTCCGCTTCTTAGTGAGAAGTTCCTTCATAAACCGAGCATATGATGGCATTTGTTCCAAGGCTTCCGCAAATGGAATGTTAATCTGAAGTTTTCGGAAGACATCAAGGAACTTATTGAATTGCTTATCCTGTTGAGGCTTCTTCAATCTTTCCGGATACAGAACCTTCATGTAGGGCGGGAGGTCTTGGGGTTCAACCCACTTCTTCCTTCGGAACTCTTCATCCACAAGTTTCAGCCTTCCCCCTTGCTCCGGTCCCTTGTCACTTGCCAACCCTTCTTTCTCTGGTTGCTCTTCCTCAACTGGTAGTTGTTCCGGGCCCTTGTCATCCTGAGAACTAGTGGTACCCTCGCTAGGTTCCAACACCCTTCCGCTTCTAGTAGATATGACATTGCATTGTCCCTTGGGGTTGTTCTCGGTACTACCCGGAAGAGTGCCTGGAAGACGCTCATTAAGTTGCTTCGCGAGCCGCGCTTATTTGTGTCTCAAGATTCTGAATTGCTGAACTCGTATGAGTCGCCAACTTGTCAACCGACGCATTCACTTTCTCTAAAGCTGTGTATGTATAGGTTGACAGCTTCTCAACTGTCCCGGTCATCTTTTTCAAAGGCCAGCTCCCACCGTTGTCTTCCACCATCCGATATTTGCAAATCGATTAGGCCCCTGGAGGAGCTCGGCTGAGTATTGCGCTGCTGAATTCCAATGTTCGGTCTCAGACCCTGTTGAGGTTGTTGCCAATTCTGTTGAGGGTGTTGTTGATCGGCTAGACCACCATTAACATCACTCCAAGCAAATCCCGGATGGTCTCTTCTCATGTAGCCCCTATTCTGATTCTGATTGTTCCTCTGATAATTGTTCTGGGGCACAGTGTCATAGAAGTTGTGGCAAGAGTCCACATGTTCTTGAGGGAAATTTAGCGGGAAATTCTGAGTGTCATGATTTCCATTGCAATTTGCACAACCAGGAGGCATTCCCTCGTGTATTGCATTAACCCTCTTGTGCCCAGACAAAGCCTCATTCTGTATCTTCAAAAGTCTGTTTTGCTCTAAAATGGCTTCCATTGTCCCAGAACTGATTCCACTCGAGGTCTCCCTACCACGGTTGTAATCATTATATGACATCTTCTCTAACAGTGCCCATCCATCCTCAGCCGATAAATATACAAAGGAACCGCCAGCTGCGGCATCACAGTTCATCTGATAGCGTCCCCTCAACCCATTAAAGAAATGCTGCACCTTGGAAACCGGGTCAAAGAACGCAGAAGGACATCTTCTCAATAAACTATTGTACCTCTCCCATGCTTCATTGTAAGTTTCGTCCTCCGCTTGCCTGAATGATGTGACGGCTATTCTTGCTTGTGCCGCCTTCTGAGGAGGGAAATATTTGGTTAGGAACTTCTGTGCCATCTGCTCCCAAGTTCTGATGCTGTTCCTATCCAAACTATCAACCCAATCGCGAGCGACATCCCTAAGAGAGAGAGGGAAGAGCCGCAAGCGAAACTCATCTTGTAAGACTCCTCTTGTCTTCTGTAAGTCACACGCCTCAAACTGATTCTCCCGGAGCTGGAATGTGACACATGCTTCAACTCTGAAGGAGTCTGTGTTCAGGTTGCCTCTCACAATAGAAGAGTCACAATCCACCAAGCTTGGTAGATCGTACTCAAAGAGAGGCTTGTAACGAGGAGGAGGAGGAGGAGGATTTTCTTCAGCCATGCCCTCTATTTTAATTGCTTCCAACCTCTTCCTTTATCTGGCCTCTTTTCTTAATTGCCTCTCGGTCCTGGTGATCTCTGAATCGAATAGCACGTCCTCTTGTAGAAGAGTACCTCGCATACAAAAACAGGCAAAGACCAAGTGGAATCAAAGAAACAGAGAAAAATAATGGCAATTAAATAAAAGAAAATAAAACAAAAAATCAGCTTAACCAAACAGCCGAATTTCCTCAGAATTAGGAAAATTGGTTGTGCCAATCCTCGTGCGGCGCAAAAACTTGTTGTGACTCCGGCAAGTGTACCGGTCGTCGCAAGTAATAAAAACACGGTAAGATTCTACCGAGGTCGAACACAAGGATTGGGTTACCAATTCGACTAAATTGTCAAGAAATCCGATACGTTGGTTAAGCAATAGAAGGTGGTTGAGAGAAAGAGATTGAGATCGCGAATTCAAGAATCGATTCAAATAACGCTACGGTGATTAAATTCAGAAATAAAAGCATCTAAGGTTTCGAATCCACCTACCCAATCATGCAAAGTACCCAAGTGATGATATTCTCCTCCCTAAGTTCAATTTTAATGTCAACCGGGACCCCTAAATTCTCCTAAATCCACTTCCGTGCTCATTAGGACGTATTCGATGATTTGAGTTAATTACTTGCTAGGTCTCTTAACCCTAATCTCGAATTCTATTAATTCTTGTTCCCTATAGGTTGCATCGATCTCCTACTCACTCTCGTGCAATACTCGACCGATGTTCCCAATTCAAGTTCTAAAACGCGAATCGCCGCTAGGCCTCAACACGCTTAACTAGTCGATCACGCTAGCATATAATAGACACAATGAAAACAGAATTGGAAAACCATAATTGAATTAAAGGAGAGAGAGTTACATTACATGAACACTATGCCGCCATGGGTGGCTTCATCGATCCCCTAGACAAGAGGATTAGTTCCTCATGTCCGTAACAACAACGCACGTACAATCGGAATTCATCCTAAGCCTAAGAATTAAGAGAGGAGAAGAAGAGAAGAAACCCCAGAATAAGGATTACAAAAGGTCTCTGAAAATTCCGATCCCAAAAAGTCCTATTTTTCTGTTCTGATCTGCTCTATTTATAAGGAGGCCACGCGTCACGGCAGTGATGGCCATCACGGCCAGGCCGTGACGGCTTCTGCTTCTGGCACACTTCTGGGATTCGAACTCTCGCGACGCGAAGGATGTCTCGCGACGCGAGTCTTCTTGTCACGGCCCGTGATGTGAATCACGGCCAAGCCGTGATGCTCTCTGCCTTGTGTGGATTTTGGGTCACGGCCGTGATACACATCACGGCTAGGCCGTGATGGTCTCTGTCTTGTGTGGTTTTAGATCACGGCCGTGATGCACATCACGGCTAGGCCGTGATGGTCTCTGACTTCCAAGTCTTCATTATTCGCGAGGCGAGCCTTCCATTCGCGGGCGAGACCTCCAAAACTGCTTTTTCCCATTGCTTCTTGACTTCCTTGATTCTCAGAGCTTCATTTATTTAACCTGAAACAACGAAAGCAACCACAAGCGTAATTCTATTCAAAATAACCTAAAAACTACACAAAAGACGCAAAACGAGTCAAAGTCCAACTTAGGAACAAAACAAGGCAAATTTGGGCGAAAACGAGAGTGAACTCGAATAAATTGGCACATAAACCCTAGTTCATCTAGTCATAAAACTAGATAAGCCAAAGGCTTATCATCCAACACACAAAAATTCAAGGACAAAGTAGTAATGTCACAAAATGGCATTTTTGTGGTATTATGACAACATAAGGACAAAATGGTCATTTCCCAAAAAGAAATTATGACCAACCTGTGGTGAGAAATGAGTGAGGATGTGTCTGATTTGTGTCCACAAATTATGGGGCAAACTTGTCATTTCGATGAAAGTTCAATGGTAAAATCGTCCAAGGGCAAAACAGTCTTTACACTAGTTTAAAGAAATATCTAGATATTTTGTTAAAAGTAATCATGACATGGGTGACTCATCCATGTGACTCACCATCCTATGTGTCAAGAGGTCTCAGCATCCGATGTCGGGTTTTGTCTCTAAATGTCCGTTCCCGACTCCGTCGATTACGCGATTTAGGGTTTTACGCCCGAATCGAGTATAATAACTTATTTATTTTGAAAATTTTCAAAATAACCTTTATTGTTGGAAATGAGATATAAAATATATTCATTTCATTCTCGGGTCAAAATTAGGTTTTCTGATCAGTAAAATCTTACTGTCAGCGAAAACGCAGACCGGATTCCGTCTGAATTTTCAACCAAAAATTTCACCATATACTTATAAAATTAAGTATGATATGAATATGACTTTGGTTTTCCCAAAATCATATTCTAAGTTTCCGATAAAAATATAAACGTTTATTTATATTTATACCGATCTTAGAAAGCGAAAAAAATTGGGGTGTTACATTAGATCCTTTAGACCCGCTATGGGACTAATCTCTGCTCGGGTGCTTAGTCACACTCGTTATGTAATAAATATTAGGGTAAATGCCCATTTTGGTCCCTGATAAAAAATGCGGAAGCCATTTTAGTCCCTGACAAAAAAAACTACTCCATTAGTCCCTGACAATTACTAACGTGGGACACGTTAGTCCCTGCGTTGGCTTCTGTTAGCCAGCATCCTTTAGTTGGGTGGCGTGGCCGTTAAATCGTCCTAGCTGGCCCCGTTATCTCTGCCCAGTTGGATTTTAATTTATTTTTCAATTTTTTAATCTTTCAAAAGCCCAAAACAGCGTCATTTTGGTCCATTTATAAAAGAAGCTTCGGCTTCTTCTTCTTCCCTGTAAAATGCTTCAAGAACCCTAATTCTAAACCCAATAGCCTTAACCTTCACTAACGGCTACAAACTCATACATGGCCAGCTCCCAGTTGCTACGGCGGCCAAGATTTGTATGCAATTTCTGAACTTTGAAAAGGTCAGAGTTCAATCATTGTATAAACCCCTTTTGTTTCTTTTCCCCTTAAACACTTTCAAGATTGAGTCTTTGTTCTTAATTCCACTTCATTTCATTGAAATTTCAATATTTTCTTGTTGTTTTTTTTTCTTCTCGTAACTAACTTTTTCCCCAAGTCACTGATCTCTTCCCCTTTACTTCAAATTCCGAAATCTGAAGTTTGAAGCTTTTGAATTTGGTGAAACAACAAGGGTTTACATTAGTGCAGTGATGTAATGTTCGCTTCTTGTTGTTCCACGCAAGCATGATGTTTCATACTCGGGTTTGGTGATTCAAACTTAAGGTTTTGATTTGTCATTCCATTCAATGGATGCAGTTTGATTTTCCAAGTTTCGTGCCTCGAGATAGTGAGTTTTGTTGCTGTTTTATCTCTAGGGTTTTGGCGTTGAGAACATGAGATTTGGCTTTGCATTGTGTGGTATTTTGGCTTTGAGAACATGAGAATTTGTTGCTGCTATTTTGTTCAAAGTTGAAGCTTTGTTTCAGAATTTGCTACATTGTGGACTTTTCATTTGAGATGTTAACTCTATTATTGAGAATAATTTCATCTGCTATGTGAGGTTGGAGAATGTGTATGAATAAATAATTGCTATAATGAGTTTCATTAATCTGGGGATTAGGATCATGGCCTTTTTTTTATCAAATTGTTAAATCTAATTAGGAATTGTTTTGAATAACATAATGTTGATTCTTCACTGGTTCTTAATCTGCGCACATTGATAGGGAAATAATAGGGTTGATGCTCATGAGATTGGGGCAGATTTGAAGGTTAAGAAATTAGGGTTCTTCAGGTTTCAAACTGATCTGCTAACAGGGTGAGTAAGAAGAAGCTGAATGTTGTCCAGGGACTAAAATGGGCACCACGTTTTTTTGTCAGGAACCAAAATTGGCCTTTACCCTACATTAAAATCCAACAGGGCATATATAACGGCCAGGTAGGATGATTTAGCTGCCACGTCACCCAACTAACGGACGCTGGCTAACGGAAGTCAACACAGGGACTAACGGAGTAGTTTTTTTTTTGTCATGGACTAAAATGGCCTCCGCATTTTTTGTCAGGGACCAAAATGGACCTTTACCCTAAATATTATTAATTTAAACAAATATCTTCTTATTCTTTTTTTCCAGTTTTTTGTAATTTACTTTATAAAAATAATTTTTTATACAAGGCAAATAAAATAGATTATCTTAAAGTCACTTTTCAACAAATATATCTAAATATAAAACTAATTCTATTATAATTTATTAAACATGTAATTAATTATTAAAATAATTAGGATCGAATTGGTGACTTGAAACCTCATCTTGGTAAATAATTTTGAAAATGCATCAAATTGGAAAATTAATTCTAAAAGAGCACCAATTTATGGTTTGTATGGTTTCAAGGTTCAAATATCAAAATTTATTTTGCCTTGTGCTAAACGTAATTTTAGTAAAAATATAGACATGTTTGGTTATAGTCAGACAAAATGAATTTTGCCTCCAAACCTCGATTTGATTGGAAGTGATAAAAATAGCTCTTGCGTTAGTTTGAAAATTTTACAATAAATTTCACATCAAACTTACTAAATATCTAAACATATATAAATCACTTTACTTCAAACTTAATTTGAAAAATTAAGTTTATTCAAACTCAATTTTAGCAAATACTTACCCAAACACTAGGGATGGCAATGGGTAGGGATTGGAAAGGTATACTATAGTGCTCGTCCTCATACTCGCGTTTGAAAAAATTACCCGTACCCCCGTGGGTTGCAACTTTAGTACCCTTACCCGTACCCTCTGGGCACCTAAGTACACGTACCTGCACCCGTTACTTGTACCTTAACTGTGAAAAAAAAACAAATAACAAAAGAAATATTATAACAATTAAAAAAATGATTCAAAGGTCTTTTAAATCTACTCATAAAATATTACAAATCAAAATATTTAAATAAATAAAAACATCAAAAAATGAATTATAGATGCAACCATGTTTTTAAAATTTGCATTGTAGTTAAAATTGTATATAATAGTAATATGAATAAATAAATAAACAATTATATGTACATACACATATGTGTGTGTGTGGGGCGGGGTGAGTACCATAGTACCCATACCCACACCCGTACCCATTCAAATTTGTGGGTAATTACCCGTACCTGGACCCTTACCCATTGTGCTGATCATTACCATACCCATTGTGAGTAATTTTTATGGATACTCAATGGGTTGGGTACAAATTTTCATCCCTACCAAACACACACTTAATGAAAAAGCTGACTTCCAAGACCTTTCAAAAAATCATTTTTTAGATAAGCTTGATTTGAAAGGTCTCAACCCACTCAACCGGCAGATTTGATCTATTTATCAAAACATTTACCCTTGATTTTGTTGTTGGTGTCTTGTCTCGATTAATGAAGAATTATAAAGGTTAGGAAGTCGATGACATGGTTTGTGTTGCCCTACTTAAAATGGATGGTCCAATTAATCTCATCACATTTGTGTCACATGTGAATGTTAACGTTTCAGACCTGACATCAGAAGCATGCAATATTATTAATGACTTGTTTGCTTTTCAAGCTTTACAGTTGATGGCCGCAACAAATTTTTTTTATAAGCCATATTATAATATAAAGGAGTAGAGATACTCAAACTAGGGGTGGCAAAATGGGTTGGGCCCGTCGGGTTGGCCCGTTTAACCCATCCTTTTTGGTGGGTTGGGTTGAGGTCCTCAACCCATCAACCCACTTTGACCCGCCCCGTCCAACCCGCCCAAAAAATGGGTTAAGAGCGGGTCGGGGCCGGTTAGCCCGCCATCCCGTCTTATTTGAAAAAAAACTTTTCAACTTCCTAGGTTTTTTTGCATGGTCTTGAGTCCTGACCCTTGGTTTATTCACATTTCACAACGTAACTTACGTCAGTGACTCTCAATTTCACACTTTGTAGTTTGTACCAGACCAGTCCATCATTCAAAGTTCAACACATAAGAGGAACCTCTGACGGCCTTTCTTCCTCACCTCCGACGCCGGACGGCGGCCCCATTGTCAAGGCCATCACTATCTCAGTGTCACTGCGCATCTGCGCTTGCTGTCTTGCTCTCTCTCTCGCTATCTGTGTGCCGCCACGACGTCCTCTGTTCCGACTTCCGACGACCCATTACGTTAGCACGTCCCCGGCACCTGTTCTCCCCCTCCGGCGCGACCCACTTGGCCACTTGCAGCCTTGCAGTTGCAGGTATATGTTTTGTAATTCACTCATTCTGTATTTCCTTATTT
Source organism: Sophora flavescens (assembly GCA_030762895.1). Classification (NCBI taxonomy): domain Eukaryota; kingdom Viridiplantae; phylum Streptophyta; class Magnoliopsida; order Fabales; family Fabaceae; genus Sophora; species Sophora flavescens. The sequence continues at coordinate 192,123,017 of CM061064.1, forward strand.
TCCTCGCAGAGACGTTGACTGTGTGAATTGTGATACTGGGATTGCCTTTGCATGCGAATCTTTGTGAGTTGTGACTTTGTCATTCTGTATTTCTGACTTTTCTGTTCAGAAACTCAATTTTATATATAAAGAAAGCCTTATCTAATGATTAATATAATATATCTTTTAAAGATAAAACCATCCCTTTCTTTCCATAAAAGCCAATAGCTAGCAAGCATATTCCATATACAGTTGTTCTAATCGGCAGACGCAGAAAGGCAGGAACAATAACAATATGGTATTAATTTATAATAGTATAATACTTATACTGCCCTTTCCAAATACTCTTATGTGAATTAGAATTGTTTTAGAATTATAATATTAATCTGTCATTCTGTATTAGATATTTAGATGATATCTGACCTGTTAGATGCATTAGAATATTAGATGGTACTCACGGACATGTGCAGAGTGCAGTGACCAACGAATCTACCTTTTTCTTATTTATATGATATGATTTCTCATTTTGCCATTGTTCAAAAATAAAGTGACACATTTATTCATCTTAATTTACACTACTCTTTTTGGCTTTCAGTAATTCTAGTTTCTAGCTCTCCATAAGTGCGTATATAGTCATATAGAATTATAGATGTTAATTCCATAAAGTAATTTTAATATTATTCACTTCATTGTTTCTATTTTTGTTAATAACTATTAAATAATAATTACTTGATTTTTGGTTTCTATTTCTCTTTGTGCCTAAACTGCCTATATTATTGATACATGCTATTCTTTGCTTAATTGTCAGACATGGATTCAAATAGTATTGTAGTTGATGCTGAAGTTGATGGGGGAAATTTAGATATTGGGGTTGAAGGATCTCAAATCAATGAACCTATTAAGAAAAAAGCCAAAGCATCAACAGCTGGATGTTGGAAGGTTTTTACTAAGATAGGACCGGGTAGAGATGCAATTGAGTTGGCAAGGTGTAATGGTTGTAAAAAGGAATATAAGTGTGGCAGTAAACAATATGGTACATCAACTTTAAATCATCTTATTGAAAAGTGTACACAAATTAAATCTAAAGATATTGGTCAGTTGATGGTAGACATGCAAGGAAAACTAAAATCTCCCAAGATAGATCAAATGGTTTCACATCAGATGTGTGCCGAAGCAATCATTGAGCATGATTTGCCCTATAAATTCGTTGAGTTTAGGAAGATTAGGAGTTGGATGAAGTACCTGAATCCGGATGTAATTTATATTACTAGAAATACTGCTAAGGCCGATGTCATGAATATTTACTTGAGAGAGAAGGAAAAGCTTAAACAAGAAATGGCTAGTATTCCTACCAGGATTTCTTTAACTTCTGATTTATGGACAGCTTGTACTACCGAAGGTTACATTTGTTTGACCTCTCATTTTGTTGACACAAATTGGAAGTTAAATAGCAAAATTCTCAACTTTTGTCATATGCCTCCCCCTCATACTGGATTGGAGTTGTCTAGGAAGATACTTGAATTTTTGACTGATTGGGGAATAAAGAAGAAAATTTTTTCTATCACTTTAGATAATGCAGCCGCAAATAATGTTATGCAACTACATTTAAAAAGCCAACTTGTCTAAAAAAAATTGGTTGTTATGTGATGGAGAGTTTTTTCATGTATGTTGTTCTGCACACATTTTAAATATAATTGTCCAAGAGGGATTGAAGCTGGCTAGTGAAGCATTGAGCAAAATTATAGAAAGTGTGAAATATGTGCGGGGTTCATAGATTCGAATGAAAAAATTCAGGGAATGCGTTGAACGAATTGGTGGTGTTGATACTTCAGTTGGCTTGTGTCTAGATGTTCCTACAAGATGGAACTCAACTTATTTGATGCTTCAGAGTGCTCTTAAATATCGTCGTGTATTTTAAAATCTTGACTTTGACGATGATAATTATAAGTATTGTCCTTTGGAGGAAGAATGGAAAAGATGTGAAAAATATGTGTATTCTTGTTGCCTTTCTATGAAACCACCAAGTTGATTTCTGGCGCATCCTATCCTACCTCCAACTGGTATTTTTTTGCAAGTTTGGAAAATTCAGTGTGTTTTGATTGAGAGTTTGAAAGATGAAGATATGGTTATAAAAATAATGGCTGAAAGGATGTTTGAGAAGTTTGATAAATATTGGGAAGAGTACAGTAATGTTCTTGCAATGGGAGCTATTCTTGACCCACGAATGAAGCTTTCTTCGTTAAGTTATTGTTACTCAAAAGTTGATCCATCTACAAATGAGTTGAAGTTGGAAAACGTAAAGAAAAATTTGTACATGCTATTTGAGAAGTATACTACTTTTTCCAAAAAGAGACTTATTATCCAGCCCCCATCTTCTACTCCTAGCATGTCGAAGGAACCCAAGGCTTTTCCTCAAAACTTGTTTGATGTAAGTTTATATATAGTTTAATTATTTTTTATTGAATTTTATTAACCTTATCCTGCTTTAATGTTTTCCTTTTCATGTGTTTTACATGTTAAATATAATAGGAATTGAAAGAGCACAATCAACAACTTGCGTGTAAAATTGGGAAGTCTCAACTAGATGTTTATTTGGAAGAGGCAAATTTGGATTTCAGTTTTTATGACCAATTGGATGTGTTACAATGGTGGAAGGATAATAAGAGTCGGTTTTCAGATCTATCTATAATGGCTCGTGACTTGTTGAGCATCCTTATTACAACGGTTGTGTCTGAATCTGCATTTAGCATTGGCTCCATTGTACTCAACAAGTATAGAAGTCGTCTCTTGTCAAAAAATGTGGAAGATTTAGTTTGTACTCGAAATTGGATGCACGGTTTTGTTTGCGATGGTAATTTACTAATTTATTTAGTTTTAATGTATTTATTTATCATGATATTGTTTTGTTGGCCATTTGTTAATTTAATTATATTCACTTAAATTGTGATATGTAGATGATGATAATGAGGAGGATCGAAAAGTGGAGCAATCTACCCCTAGGGCGCCATCTAATATTGTTGATGTGGAAGATGATGAAGAATGATTAGCTTATTTTAAATTATATGATGTCATTTTTTTTGTGTTTGGATTATGAATTTGGTTTGTAAGATGTGGGACTTTTTAAATTACAAGTTGCTACTAGGAATTTTAATTATCACTTTAATAGTATGAGTATGACAATATGATATGACTTCAAAGGTACAAGATTTAAATTTCTATATCAGAAGGTATTTAGCTATTTATATATTATCATATTATCTCTATGTTCTCTTTGAGTAATGTTTGCATTGTTAATTTATGTAACATTTAGTTTTATATTGTTTTAAATTGTATAATTTTAGCGGGCCAACCTGCAAACCCACCAACCCATTTACTAGATTTTCCTCCTTGGCGGGCTAACCCGCCAACCCACCAGGAAATGGGGTGGGTTGTAGTACTCAACCCAAGACTTTTAGCGGGTCAACCCGCCCCGCCCGGTTTAATGGCGGGTTCACGACGGGGCGGTCCGCTTTGCCACCCCTAACTCAAACTATTGTATTGGCCGCAACAATGCTTGTTAATTCTTATACAACAATTTATATCTCATATATCTTATATATATATACTAAGATGACAGAGTTAAGCATGCATTGTTTGAGTAAAAAAAAATGCATTGTCAGGTGGTAAATTATTATTGGAAAGTGTAACTTTTAAGAGTTCAATATCATGTAAGATTTGGGCTTAATTGCTGTTTTGGTCCCCCAACTTTAGCTTATATGTGATTTTAGTCCCCCAAATTTTTTTTGAGCACATTTGATCCTCCAATTTTTGAAATGGTGCAACACTAGTCCTCCATCCACCAACCGTTAGTTTTCTAACAGAAATTTCTTAGGTGGCAAACGTCTTGTCACACACAATTGACATTTATTTAATTAAAATAATTAATAATTAAATAAAAGAAAACTTAAATGAAATGTCTAGTAGGTCACGTGCTATCCTTATGCTATTCTTTCTTGCAGATCTGCCTCTGCCTCGATATCTCTAAACTAGCGTTAGACATTAAAAGATTTATTTGAGAAATTTTAAAAGTGTAAAATCTTTCAGTAAAAAAAGTTTAAATCTTAATTGCATTGTTGTAAACTAGAAGGATCCATTTGTAAAGTTGGTAATGTGATACTCAATGAAACAAACCCACCGTCAAATAAGCATAATGTTGAATACTCAGTGTAACACCCCCTTAGGGTATTACTACGTAACACATGCAGAAGTAAATTAAAAGATAATTTGCTGGTTGCTTTCGGAAAATTTGTTTTCTCTTAAGTCAGAAAACTGGGGTATAAAATTTTCTTCTATAGGGATAACTCTGAAATCCATCATACATACGTTTAAAACGTAAAGTCACGTTCGTAACAAAGTTACCATGACATACAACATTTCTCTAAGTTTCCACTTTCGAAAGAAAATTTCAAACTATAGATGGATGTATATAACACTACATTTACCGACCTCTTTAGATATACAACCCAACTCAGACTCCTAAGCTGGTCATTCTATCAAATATTCATTGGAGAGACACCCAATCCGAATACTTTCCCAACCTCTAACACTAGGTCTTCAAGTGACTTAGAAAGACTCCTCTGCAACATCGGTACTGGAGTACCAAGGTACTACAGCAAAATCCGAAGAGACCTGATATAACTGTAAGAGTGAGACACCGGCAAATGGATATACCATACAACAACCATACACATGATACATACAACACCTTGGTATATTAACATTCTAAACATTACTCATAGGTAAACAACAAGTACTATTTCAGTGGGTCTCATACCCGAATCAATCAATTTTATAAAGATAATGCATGACACTTCTATCATCAGGCTCTATTCTTAATCTCCGGAGATCCCAACATCCTCCAAATGAGTTGATCAGGCTTGATACACCGTCTCATTGGCTAGCTAAGCACATCGATAATAAACCGTCTCATTGGCTAGCTAAGCACAACGATAATACACCGTCTCATTGGCCGTTTAGGCACAACGATTATGCACGCCGTTTCATTGTCCATTTAGGCACAATGATACACGTACACCGTCTCATTGTCCAGTTTAAGAACAACGATAATACACCGTCACATGATGCCTTTCCTGTTAAGGTCTCACGTTAAAACCATGTTGGGCACATCTGCCGTAAATGCAAATGTAAAACATTTAGTTCTCGATGTTTTTTTGTGTTCGTTCTCATTCGTTGTCGAAGCTCAAAGGCTAGCGACTATTCATAAATTTCACCATTTTGAAATTATCAACATCAACACGGGACACGCAGTCCGAGTGCTCAATCACAACACCTTAGACTGATGCACCAGTCCTAGGCTTGTGGTCGTAGAAAACAACATTCACCTTTAACAACTTTCATCACAACGTGGTTAGGACACACGGTCCACAACAACGTGATTAGGACACACAGTCCACAACAACGTGATTAGGACACACAGTCCACAACAACGTGATTAGGACACACAGTCCACAACAACGTGATTAGGACACACAGTCCACAACAATGTGGCACGGATCAAGGATCAACGTGCATATTACAGAATACTAGAAGTGACGTCTCGCGAACTAGATTCAATTCACATGTGTTTACTTTTCGCTCAGTGAAAATCAAATCCAAAACAAAACCTCGGTCACTTATCCAAGTAACCGGAATGTTTCCAAATCATTTAGGAGAAAATCCTTTTCCTTTGCAAAATCTTTTCTAAAACATTTAGGAAATTCGTTTGTATTTGAAATTCCTTGATGGAATAAAGTCAAATATTTTCAAGGGTTTTTCCTTCATAAAACACATAGTTCGAAAAAGGTTTTCTCTCGTACCAACTTTGGATCTTAAAAAAGGTAGTTTCTATCGTCTTAAAAACATTTCAACGTTTCTTTTCAAAATAAGAATCTCATTTTCTTGAAGTAAGCATTTTAAACAAGGAACTTTTATAAATGAAACCAATACTTTCAAAGTTCTATTCAAGGCTTATTAAGGCTTTTAATCCTTTATAATCATTGTGCACAGACTCAAGTCCGACTTCTCAAACTTCAATCAACAGTAATATATTCTCAACAATAATATCACAGTTAACGATAGTTCATCACATATATATAATTCACAACACTTTAAAGCAAGTAATGTTCAACTTCAAGTAATAACCACAATAGTTCAAGTAAACAAGTTATTCAAGTATTGGCTCAATATCACAATAATATTCAAATCACTCAAGTAAACATATACACACATGCATATAGTCATTGAATATCCCTAGGCAATCCCCTCTTACCTTCCGTGAAGGTAAGGAGATTAGATGCTTGGAGAGGTAAACCACGAACGTCCTTGTTTCCTCCGCGATGAAAATCTAAGGTTATGAACACAAAATCACAAGTTAAAATCAAACAAGAACACTAAACCACAAGGTATAGGTTCGGCCAAGACTAGTTCTTAGGGTTAGAGATTCCCAAAAATTATACAACTCATGGATTTATGATCCTTAAGTGTTAGGAGTTCATAAACAATGATCTTTTAACAAAGTTGAATTAAAAATCCCACTAAGTACTTGACTTAGGGTTTCGGCCAAGCATAGATAAATAGGCTAGAAATTTCTAAACTTTCCAATCTCTTTAGGTTAGCATCCATACATAGTAAGGAGCTTGAAACCATGATCATTTCGGAAAATGGAAAAATCAAATGTCTTAGACCATGAACTCTTAGGTTCGGCCTTAACAAGTTTGTGAGGTTAGAGATCTTTAAATCACCCAATCTTTTGGACATAGCATCCTTTGACATGAAGGAGCTTTAATCCATAATCATCTTGGAAAACAAAATAAAATAACACATCCTAGGTCAAATGTTACATTCGTCCATCATAGGAAAATAAAGTAAGAAAATATTTTAAACTTTCCAATCACTTTAGGCATAGCATCCTTTATTATAAGGAGCTTTAATCTATGATCATTTTGGATGAAAACAAAACTTAATATTTTTGCCAAAAACCTTTAAAGTTCGTCCTTGATAAAAAATAAAGGTTAGAAATTTTCAAACTTTCCAATCCCTTGGATTTAGCATCCTTATACATCAAGAAGCCTTAATCCATAATCACTTTGGAGAAACATCAACTAAGTACCAATGCCTCAAACTACTTAAAGTTTAGGCCTTTACATGAAATTGTGTAAAATCTCTAAACTTTTCCAATCACTTAAACCTCACATCCTTTAGTAAAAAGGAGCCCTTGGTCATGATCAACTTGGAATAGAACTCAAATACAAGTCCATACAAGCAAAGTTAAACAAAACCCACCAAAACCAAAAAGCATGGTTTCGGCCTCATCAAGAAAATTGGGTTAGAAATTTTTGTTTTACACAACCTTTTAGTATGTTGTAGTAGGAGTAAAAATAAGAACATAGAAATTGGTTTCAACTCAAACGGAGTTTTCTACCATTTTTAAGAGATTTTAGAAGTTAAAAGCACATAAATGACATATGAAGAAAACTTTGAAATAAAAGATGAAATTTTGAAAAAGAACTACATAGAAGTATTAACCTTAACAAGATGAACAACTTTGATGAAGAACTTTAAGAGAAAAGCTTGATAAAAATGTAAACTTTGTAAGAGTGAAGAAGAAGAAGAAAAGAAATGTAGTGAAGTGTAAAGGTGAGAAAATGGAGGAAAATGATGAAGTGTGGAAATGAAAAGTATTTATAGAGAGTGAGGGAGAGTGGCACGGTTTTGGAGAGGAAGAAGAGAAGAAAGAAGAAGAAAGAAGGCGGGTTGCTTGTAGAGAGGATAATGAGTTAAGGTGATGTGATGTGATTGGAGAGAGAAAGATGAAAAAATGAGATTTTGAAATAAAGTCAAGATTCACTTTTGGAGGTGTGTCATAGCCTTCATATCAAGTCACTCCATGTCACTTCATCTTCTTGATGCTCTGCTCCATTGCGTATCAGATGACTTCCCCGGTCGTATTTCCCGATGATTTCGCCCGGGAAATCCCTAAGATTTGGCCCCGAACAAGATTTTTCGAAAAACTCCAAAACCACACAAAACACCATAAAAACACTAACCGTCTCGTTCACGAATTAAAATTTTATCTCTGGCTCAGTAAACTTGTACTGGCAGTGAGAACCCAGACCGGTTTTCGTCTGAATTTTCGATCGAAAATTTTACTGTGACTTCATGCGGTAAAACAACACAATAAAATGATTTTATTTTAAATAAAATCATCCTCTGGATTTTATCAAAAATAAACACATTAAAGCATGTATTTACTGATAAAGAAGCATACGAAAAACAGGGTGTTACACTCAGTCTCTTTCATGATCACACACAGTTCTGGGAGTAATGAATGGCACCTCACAACCGATGGTATAATGTGATTCAGATCACCAACACCCGCACCGACCATTTTGAGTCCCATCTCGGCAAAACTCTAGACATCAATCACCGGCAACTAGTCTTTCTTTTTGTGGGCTGGCCCTTTCCAACCATGTCCATAGCCCCTTCAATTTGTGGGTTGTGTGGGTTGGGGCCTCAAAAGCCCCACTATTGAGTGGGTCAAGTCAAGCAGGGCTATTAGTTTGGGCTCAATGGGGTTGGCCCCAGGGCTTGGGGCCAGATTGACAGCTCTAATTAGTGGTAAGAATTTTGAGACTCTCGTGATTAGTTCAACCCCTATGCATCCTAATATTATTCTTGTTATGAAAATTCTTGCCAAGTTTTTGGGAGATAGAGATGAGGAAGATCTAGCAAAGGACTCTCTTATAGCAGAGAAGAATAATGATATTGTAGCTGAAGATGATTCTAGTTTCACAATGGTTATGACTAAATCAAATATAACCTAAGAAAGAATATAAGGTCTAATTCTAAATTTTTCTGATTCTTGTTTTTTGCCTGGGTTTTGGTTTATGTCCTCATGGTTTTTTTTTCAATAAATTTATGGTGATATAGGATCACATTGCTTAAAACAAAGATGAAAAGATAAAAAAAAGTCTTTTTAAGCGAAAAAAAGTTATTTCTCCTCCATCTAAAGTCTTGAGCATTATGATGGAAAGTTGAGATTAATTTTCTCTTAAATATCTTCATTCCATATTTACCCCCAAGAATATGAACATACCATTATTGGTATATGTGCTAATTCATATATACCCTTTTCGTAATTTACAATGTATAAGTGATTTTTTATATCACCTAAACGTAATAGATTATCTTAAAATCATTTTTCAGCAAACATACCCAAATAAAAACAAATTCTGATTATAATCAATTTTTACAATAATCAATTATACATATATCCGATTATCAGAATAATTTATTTTTTTCAGCTTTCTAAAACACACTCTAAAGCGGAACTAAGGAAAGGGTCACTAGCTTGTACAAGAAAAAAGAATTTTAGGAGGATTTGATCCAAAAAAAATGAGAGATTAAAACAAAAATTGTTGTATCTCAAGGGAGTAAAATCATTTTAAGCCATATTATATTTTATAAACAGAATTAGATTCGCATCTCTTTAATTAATAATCGGCCTAATGGTCAAAGTGGCCGGAAATATCAATCAATTATCAATTAGTACACGTTCTTAGTCATCATATAGTACACATTCTTATCAATTATTTGTACGATAATTGATCATTGACGTAAGAATGGTGTGAATAATCAATTGAAATTCATGATCATCACATAAAACACGTTGTTCACCATTGATCACAAATAAAAAATTTGTGTGCAATTATCATTTTCATTAAATATAATATAAGGCGAGCACAGCAAAAGAGTTTTTTTATTTATCTAGTTCTCATTGATGGTTGATGAGTAGAGGAATAAACCACTAGCCTGTGAAGAGAGAGGGTTCCTTTTGCACTAGATGTGAAATTTATTACTAAATTAGAACTTTTCTATGGAATTAGTAAGAGCTTAAGTAATTAGTCAGAAAGAAGAAAGGAAAAAAAATATTTAGGCATCTAGATAGGGGAAATGTAGCTTAATGGTAATCCAGTTTAATCCAAACTCATAAGTTAGTGCTATTTTGGACTTGCAAGTTCTAGATATAGAATATATATTCAATCTTTCATGATAACTAATTTAGATATGCTTCTATAAATTATGGGTTTGCTGACAAAAACCGTGTATATTCAATCTTTTTAAGGCATATTGTTCACAATAAGAATTTTCTGAAGAGGCAAAAGGAGTCCTATGGTGGTCACAACTGGAAGGGTGGGGATGAGGCATCCCTTAGCAAGGACCGCAGAGAGAGACCACCAATATTCTTCTTGGATATCTATAATCTATACATTTAGGAATCTATAATCTATAATTTATAATAATTTATAATAATAATAACTATAGGCCAATAGCCTTAGCCAATTTCCAGTTCAAGATAATTACTAAAATTCTTGCTGATAGGTTGGCAGTAATTGCCCCTAAGCTGATTTCAGACCAACAAAGAGGGTTTATTAGAGGCAGAAGCATAGTTGAATGTATCAGCCTTGCCTCTGAATCTATCAATCTGCTTGATTACAAATCTTATGGTGGAAACATTGCTATTAAGTTTGATATCAAAAAAGCTTTTGACACATTGGATTGGAGTTTTCTGCTTAATGTCCTTAAAGGTTTTGGTTTTCACTCCAAATTTTCTGATTGGGTTTGTACTATCCTGCATGCTGCTAAGCTTTCTTTTTCGGTTAATGGCAAGCCAGTGGGGTTTATATCCTGCAAAAGAGGTGTAAGACAGGGTGATCCTCTCTCCCCTATTCTGTTCTGTTTAGTTGAAGAAGCTCTCGGTAGTGGCATCTCCTCTCCGGTCAATGATGGCACTTTCAAGCCAATGACAGTCCAAAGGGTACCAAGGCCCCTTCTCACATCCTTTATGCTGATGATGTTTTGGTTTTTGGCAAAGCTACTAGGAAGAACTTGCAAGCTCTAATGTCTTTGTTCAAGACATATGGTCATGCTTCTGGCCAGTTTCTCAATTTACATAAATGCAAGTTTTATGCAAGCAATTTGGCCCACAGCAGAATTGTAGACATCTCCAATGTGCTTGGTTTTAATCAAGGTAGGCTGCCATTTGCTTATCTGGGTCTGCTAATTTTTAAAGGAAAGCCTAAGAGGATACACTTAATGCCTATTTTCGATAGAGTTAAAGTTAAATTGGCTAATTGGAAGGGCTCTCTGCTCTCCGCAATGGGTAGGATTCAACTAGTCAATTCTATCATCTATGGTACTTTAACTTACAGCTTCCACATATATGCTTGGCCTGTTGCTTTATTGAAGTCCATTGATAAGTGCATTAGAAATTTTATTTGGACTGGAGATATTAACAAAAGGAATCTAGTCAGTGTTTCTTGGAGCACAGTCTGTAGCAAAATTGAAGAGGGAGGCCTTGGTATAAGGTCTCTTAGGGCCATCAATAATGCTGCTTTGCTGAAGCTCAGCTGGGAAATCTACAGTGCCAACACAGATTGGTCTTGCTTCCTTAAAGCCAGATTCTTCAGGTACAACAATCCTATAGTTCATTACACCAAATCATCAATCTGGCCGGGTATTAAAGCTCATATGAACACTGTCATTCAGAACTCAATGTGGCAAATTGGTAATGGTCATTTGGTAAACTTTTGGAAAGATAAATGGCTGAACTGCCCTATTGTGGAATTATTACAGATTCCTACTCAACTCCATGCTCTCCTTCATTCTAATGTTTCAGATTCTATCGTGAGACAACTCGTGGAATATTAATCGGGTTTTGGCCCACAGTGTTCCCAAACCTTGTTGCTGATATCAAGCAAGTCATAATTCCAATGTTTGACATCAATGATATTCTGGTTTGACCGCACGGATTCGGTTACATGTCTTTCAAAGATGCTTTCGGTTTCCTATAACCAACTCGGAATATCATTCCTTTGCACAAAGACATTTGGTCTCACTGCGATTCCTCCTTCTAGATCCTTTCTTGTTTGGAGAATTCTGCATGGAAAGCTTCCAACAGATGACAATTTGATGAAAAGGGGTTGTAATATAGCTTCTGCTTTGCAGCCTTTGTAGGTGCAAGTGTTGAATCTACTCAGCATTTATTCCTTGACCTTTGCTTTGCTAGGTTCATCTGGAATTGGGTGAGCTACTCCATTAATGCTCACTTGGACTTGTCTATTTTGGCCTCCATTCTCTCTATTTGCAACAGGAATTGGCCTACTCAATCTAAAGATCTTATCAGGGCAGTTATCATAAATACTTGTTGGTTCATTTGGCACTTGCAGAATAAGTCCATTTTTGAAGGCAAGAAGATCCATCCTAAAACTGTCATCGCTTGGATTAGGGTGCCTCATCTATATCTCGGGACCACTGTCAAAAGGAACAATTTCCTCTTCCACCAAAAATTCTGTGCTTCTAAATAACTTTGCTTTGTTTGGTCATCTTGAGAAAGCTCCCACTATCACTCGAGTGGACTGGATTTCTCCTCCTTGTGGTTGGATAAAATGCAACACCGATGGGGTCTGCTAAAGGTAACCCGGGTCATGCGGGTGGAGGTGGTATTTTTAGAGGCATGAATGCTGAAATAGCAGGTTGTTATGCTCATTATTATGGCATTACTTCGCTTTTCTTGAGCTCCTTCTTTGTTATCTTCGCCATTGAAGCTGCTCATGGCAAGGGCTGGAACAAGCTTTGGGTGGAATGCGACTCTAGCATGGTTGTCTTGGCCTTCTCCAAGCCTACTATGGCCCCCTGGAAGTTTAGAATGAGATGGTTGAATTGTATTCATCTCACTAAAAGTATGTGTTTTAGAATAACACATATTTTCAGAGAAGGTAATTGTTGTGCTGATAGGCTAGCCAACTTTGCTATTCTTTCTGGTAGCAGCTCCTGGTGGGATCTTGCCCCCGCCTTCATTAGAAATGAGTTGTTTCATGATAGACTATCCTTACCTAATTTCAGGTTTAGGTGATTTGTTCTCTCGTTGGGTTTTGGTTTTTTGTCCCCCCATCTTGTACTCTTTTTTTCTTATTATTCAATATATTGGTGGATGCTTCCAATGATCGTTAAGGCTCTTGGTGCCAACCTAGTTGGGACGATTTGCCTTATCATCATGCTTAGCGCACCTTTCCCTTAAAAAAAAAATTGATAATCTAATTAAATGTTATTACATGTGTGTCATTCTCTGAGCAAAACGTCATTTAATTCAAATCTAGAAATAAAAATCCAATGTCACAAATCAATTAATGATATTTTTTAAAAAGGGTACATCTATAATCTATAATCTATGCATTTAGGAATAATCACATTGAATGCTATTCCATGTTGTCATTCTCTGAGAAAAATGACATTTAATTCAAATCCAAAAATCTATAATCTATAATATATAATATACACATTTAGGAATCTATAATCTTTTTTTATAAACCAAATTATAATCTATAATCTATACATTTATGAATAATCTCAGTAAAACTTAAGGTCACAAATCAATTAATGATATTTTTTTAAATGGTTACAAAATCATTTTTTCATGGCATTAAACATTAGACATTATATACAGTTGAAAACATCAATTAATAATGGTTATTAAAATTTTAAATTTCAAACATAGTGATGGTCAGAATGTCATTAATGAAAACAATAATGAAATCAATTTGAATTTTGAAATTTCATAATTTATAAATGAAAACAATTGACTCTTATTGTATGAAAACAATTTATTTCTTAAATAAATAATACAATTGTCAATTGATACTTATTAAATTAAATATGTGAATCAATATAAAGTATAAGGAATTTTTTTTAATCTTGCAAGTCTGCAACCATTTGTAATTATTTTAAATAGTGATTGATTGATCGTTAAAATGATTTAATATATTATTATTATTTTTATTACTATTCTATAATCCATAATCTATACATTTATAAATAATCTCATTAAATGTTCCTCCATGTGTCATTCATTCTCTAAGCAAAACGTCATTTAATTCAAATCCATAAATAAACTCAAGTTCACAAATCAATTAATGATATTTTTTAAAACGGGTACAAAATCATTTTTTTCATGGCATTAAACATTAAACATTATATACAGCTGAAAACATCAATTAATAATGGTTATTGAAATTTTAAATTTCAAACATAATGATGATCAAAATGTCATTAATTAATGAAAACAATATGAATGATCTAATTAAATACTATTTAATGTGTCATCCTCTGAGGCCAACATCTTTTAATTCAAATCCAGAAATAAAACTCAAGGTCACAGATCAATTAATGATATTTTTTAAAATGGTTACAAAATCATTTTTTATGGCATTAAACATTATATACTGTCGAAAACGTCATTTAAAAATGGTTATTAAAATTTTAAATTTCAAACATATTGATGGTGAGAATGTCATTAATAAAAACAATAATGAAATCAATTTGAATTTTGAAATTTCATAATTCACAAATGAAAACAATTGACACTTATTGTCAATTTAGTATTTTTTGATCAGAATTGTCAATTTAGTATGAAAACAATTTAATTCTTAAATAAATAATACAATTGCCAATTGATACTAATTAAATTAAATATGTTAATTAATATAAAGTATAAGGAATTTTTTTAATCTTGCAAGTCTGCAACCGTTTGTAATTATTTAAAATAGTGATTAATTGAATTTTTTTTGTCGACTAAAGTGATTGATTGATTTTTAAAATGATTTAATATCATATTATTATTTTTATTACTAATTTATAATATATAATATATACATTTATGAATATTTTCATTCCATGTATCATATTTTTATTGCATGTGTCATTCATTCTCTAAGCAAAATGTGATTTAAATCAAATCCATAAATAAAATTCAAGGTCACAAATCAATTTATTATGTTTTTTTAAATGGTTACAAAATCATTTTTTCATTTCATTAAACATTATATAAGTTTAAAACATCAATTAGTAATGGTTATTAAAATTTTAAATTTCAAATATATTGATGGTCAGAATGTCATTAATGAAAACAATAATGAAATCAATTTCAATTTTGAAATTTCATAATTCATAAATGAAAACAATTGACACATATTGTCAATTTACTAATTTAGTATAAAATTAATTTAATATTATATTGTGTATACGAATAAAGTAATAAAGTAATCAATTAATAAGTTAAAATTAACAAAGAAATTGTAACTAAATAACTTTAAATTTTAAAATTAATTTTTTTCACTATATATTTAAAATTCAAAATGGCTCAAGCGATATAAACTTTTTATAAAAGAAATTAATATTAAATAAAATAAAATAAATTATGATTAAATTATCCAAATGGTTAACATGATAGCATATTAAGATGTATACTACTGTTTTACAAATTAAAATAAATGAAGAATGAAATATGATCGTGTGGTTCTATGCTAGATAAATTTAAATTGATATTGAAAATCAACTTGATTAGTACTAAAATTATCACACTAAAATTATAAAGCTTATACAAATAAAGTAATCATTCGATGATGATGATGATGATGATCTATTACGAAATAAGATTATATCACATTTTTGTCCTTCTTTGTCTAATAATAATTTTTTAATTTTTTAGTAATAAATTAAATTAAATATTTTGATTGAAAAAAGTAATAAATTAAATATTTATTAATAAATTAATAAATTATATGTCACTAGAGATCATATTTAAAATGAAAATTGAAAAACACAATTAATTAGTCTAAAAGTTTCATGTTATGTTGTTACTATAAATACAAAGCATTGAATTCAACAAAATCAATCAACTAATATATTCATAATTATTTTAAATAATATTTTGCTTTCAAAATATGAATAACTCATACTGTCTCAGTCTCTGTCACCTTTTATTTGTCATTTAAAAAAATCATTAATTATAACCTTTTTCAAGGTAAAATAATATTTTTTTGACTAACATGTCTTTATTACTAGCGTATAGACCCGTGCCATGCACGTGAAATATGCTAATTTTTTAGGATTTCAATAAAAAAATGTAATTGTTGATTTTAAGCTGATTAATCATTTTTCAATTTAAATTATTTAAACACTATTACTAAACACAATGATCTTCTTAATGATATCAATTTCGTTAATCTGAAAAATCATTTGATTTATTTCTCCCATTTCCTTGTGCAGGTTAACTATTTTTCAGAAAAATATTTAATTATCATATTATTTTTTTATTCTCTCTTCAAAATCTATTTGATTTACTTCTTATCGTTTCCCGGAAAGTTAATCATTATGTAAAATATTAACTATCAGTCATATTGTTATTTTTATTCTTTCTTTTTTTTTGACGAATATTTTTATTCTTTCTTGAAAATCTATTTGGTTTATTTCTCATCTTTCCCCCATGTAAGTTAAACATTTTAGAAAATATATTCATCATTTTTTTTCTTCCTTATTTAAAACTATTTGATTTATCTCTTCTTTGTCCGGTGTGAGTTAACCATTTTTATAAAATATGTTTATCTATCATATTAATTTTTTCTTCTCTCTTGAAAACACATTTAAGTTATTCCTCCTCTTTTCCCATCATAGTTAACATTTTTTAGAAAGTATATTTATCTATCATATTATTTTAATATTTGACATTTCTCCTAATACCTTGATGTTCTAGCTATTTCTCTCAACATCAATATTGTAGTGATTTTTTTTTCAAAGAAAAATTATAAATTAGTACCAACTATCTTCTTCTACTATCTTAGTATAATACTTCTTTGAAAATTTAATATTATATTTATATATTTTGATTTATTTCTCCTATTTTCCTGTAAAAGATAACCTTTTTTAGAAAACATATTTATCTATCATATTATTTTTTTCTTCCCACTTCAAAATATATTTGATTTGTTTCTTCTCTTTTCCCTGAGTAAGTTTATTAATCATTTTTAGAAAATTCATTTATCTATCATAAATTTTTTATTTTCTTTTGAAAATTTGTTTGATTTATTTCTACCATTTCACGTGCAAGTAAACCATTTTTAGAAAATATATTTATTTATCATATTATTTTTTCTTCTCTCTTCGAAGTCTATTTGATTTATTTTTTCTTTTTTTCGTGTGTGTTAGTCATTTAAAAAATAATAATTATCCATCACATTATTATTTTTATTATATCTTGAAAATCTATTTGATTTATTTCTCTTTTTTCCCTGTGTAATTTAAACATATTTAGAAAATATATTCATTTATCATTTTATTTATTATTCTATTTTGAAAATTTATTTATTTATTTTTCCTCTTTTCGTGGTGTGAGTTAACCATTCTTAGAAAATATAATTATCTATCATATTTTTTTCTCTCCTGCAAAACTATGTGATTTATATTCACTTTGGCTTGTGCAAGTTAATAATTTTTAGATTTTTTTTATATTATGTTTTTCTCTCTTGAAAATATAATTGATTTATTTCTCCCGTTTTTCGTGCAAGTTAACCATTTAAAAAAAATACATTATCTATCATATTATTTTTTATATTTTCAACCTACTTTGTCTAATCAAGGATGAATGCACCCATACTTCCTCACTTTACACTTTTATTCACTTTAGAGGAGTCTGATTCGATATAAGATGTGATGTGAATTTTTTTTTTTTTTTGCCTCATAAGTATGAATTATTTATACCTCAATAAGGAAAGGGAACAAAAATTACTCTTGTGAAAATTAATTATTCCATTGAAATAAAAAATTATAAACTTAAATACTATACTATTAAAGAGAGTAAATAAACTTATTTTAAAGACACTAAGTGTACTGGCCGAGGTTACTAACCCGGCCACCGAGCTCAAGTACCCGACCCAGTCCGGAAATTAAGGATAATAAATCAAAGATCACTTAATTAAAGGAATAAGATATTGATATTAAATCCTGATATTATCTAAAATAACCTTATCTGGTTAAAAGAGATAATATCCCTTAAATTAAGGAATCATATCTCAAAAGAGATATCAAGAGACAAATCATATCTCAAAAGAGATATTAAGAGATAAATCAAATCTCTAAAAGATATTAAGAGATAAATCAGATCTCTAAGATAGGGGAATCCTATTATAAAAGGAGGAGTACCCCTCATAAGAAAGTCACCTTTCACTGAATCCCGGTAACTCTCCCTTAAGCGTGTTAGAGGAACTAGCGTCGACCAAGAGACTCTCAGACAGTCCTTGCTCCTTAGTACTCGTCCGATACAAAATTAAGGGATCGAGATCACCGCCCCGCCAAGGGTTGAACTTAGAACTACGTCTGGCTTTGATTCCCACTGGGATACGTAGGACTGGAATATCACATTCTGTCAAGCCAAAATCTAAAACAACCCCCTTGGTTTAACGTTCTATGGCGAGATTTCGGCAAATCGGATCTCGGCGGGAACATTTGGCGCCCACCGTGGGGCCAGGTAAAACTTTGCCCCGACCACTCAATCAACCACCGTCAGCCACCTTCCAAAACCCACACACAAATTTTCCATAACACAGAGAGAGGAAAAGAAAAGGAGAAAAGAGACACAACCAAACAAACCTTCTCCGTTCTCTCTCCTCCATAACCCATAACATCATGGCTGACACCGTTGTCTCCACCACCGAAACCGAAAGCAGCGACGAGGAAGAAGACTTCTTCGCCGCCTTAACTCGCCGCCTGAGTCAGTCCTCACTTCACGACTCTCGCAACCACCACCCACCACTCACTCAGCCTATCATCGCTACTAACAAACCAGAGAGCGCGAGCCTGAAGCGGACTCGGGTCTTATCCGGGTTGCCCCATTCCATTCTGAACGGGATCGGAAGCTGGTCTGGTCGCAGCGCCTTCTCCGGTGAAGGAAGCCCAAACGGGTCCTCTCGTGTCTCGCCGCCGCCGACGACGCCGTTTGGGGAAAAAGACGACCCATGGGAGTGATTTACACAGACGCAGGCCAAGTCGCGAGGTTGAAGTATATCATTGAAATGCAGTCGTTGGTTTTCAGAACAAAACACCACTTGGTCTCCCTCATGCTTCTTTGTTCAACAACCAGACCTCTCAAGTGAGAAAGGAGCATGTTCTGAAACAACAGGTGTGGTTCTGTTTGGGGAAGACAAGCAAAGCCTAACAGGTTGGTTCAGCAACAGGTTCGGTATGAAGGGTTACCCGAGTTTGGGTATGAGGGCGTGAAATGCACGCGCCCTTCTTCGTCGCCCCAATCTGCATGGACCCCCTAGCCCCAAAATCAACGAGTACAATATGTGGATCCGAGTCAAGACATTGGTTACCTGGTGGATCTGGTGTGAAAAGGGGTTGTGGTGGAACTGGGGTGTTTTTGCCTCTCCATAATGGCCACAATCCTACTGAATCTCGCAAGAAATCTGGTAGATCAACTGCTTCTGTGGGTGTCACCGAAACCTCAGGCTTTCCCCAAGTTCTGGTGCCAGCAAAGGTTGTTCATGCTTTGAATTACATGAACATTAAGGACTTGAATGCAACCACGGATCTCGAATGCTTTGGCTACAGACTATGATGCATTGTTGGTTCGGAGAAATGCACTCCTCATGCAGGCTTTCTCCAACGAGGAAAGAAGAACCAAATTTTTGCGATGGAGGATACAGTTCCTGGAGAGGAGTATCAGAAATCTTGATTTCACTCCTGATGGTATTAATACCATAGTCCAAGTCAATGACCTTCACAATTCTCCTGGACATGGCCATCCAATGTCATTATTTTTCTCGGAGAACGGAAGAAGATATCTTACAGAGCTCGGCCAGCACAGCTCGGTTTAAGAGGGTTCAACCATATGGGCTTGAGGGAATGCCTAAATCAGAGGCCACGAAATCTCAGGTGATATTGTTCCTTAAAATCTAATTTAAAACTAATATGATTTGATATGTTTTTCTCCACGCCTTTAGTGTTGTGTTATGTAGCATCGTATTATGTTATTTTGAGCAAAGTGATGCTCGGCTGATACCACTCCCAGAGTCACAAAATTTGCGGTTACAAAGTGGTTGAGCTCCAGCTCCCCAATAACAGGTCGAAGCTCCTCAAATTAAAACCATGGAGACCGAGTCAGACTCCCTCTATAAGAATCATAGAGATCAAGATCTCCCTTGGAAAATAAAATTCCATCGGCTCCAGCACTCAGACACCATGCTAAACCCTGAAGAGGCCAACCGAAGCCTCTAAAGGTACTTGACTCCTAAGCAGGAGCTAAAACCTAAGTAGGTGCTAAACCCTGAAGAGGCCAACCGAAGCCTCTAAAGGTACTTGACTCCTAAGCAGGAGCTAAAAACCTAAGGAGGTGCTGAACCCTGAAGAGGCCAACCGAAGCCTCTAAAGGTACTTGACTCCTAAGCAGGAGCTAAAAACCTAAGGAGGTGCTCACCCCTGAAACGGCCAACCGAAGCCTCTAAAGGTACTTGAATCCTAAGCAGGAGCTAAAACCTAAGGAGGTGACCGAGCTAAAATCGACCGAGCTGCCATCGAGACGCCGGGCCTAAGGAGGTGACCGAGCTAAAATCGACCGAGCCGCCGTCGAGACGCCGGGCCTAAGGAGGTGACCGAGCTAAAATCGACCGAGCCGCCGTCGAAAGGCCGGGCCTAAGGAGGTGACCGAGCGAAAATCGACCAAGCCGCCGTCGAAACGCCGGACCTAAGGAGGTGACCAAGCTAAAATCGACCGAGTCGCCGTCGAAACGCCGGGCCTAAGGAGGTGACCGAGCTAAAATCGATCGAGCCGCCGCCGAAACGCTGGGCCTAAGGAAGTGACCGAGCTAAAATCGACCGCGTCGCCGTCGACAGGTCGGGCCTAAGGAGGTGACCGAGCTAAAATCGATCGAGCCGCCTCCGAAACGTTGGGCCTAAGGAAGTGACCGAGCTAAAATCGACCGAGCTGCCGTCGAAACGTCGGGTCTAGAGAGGTGACCGAGCTAAAATCAACCGAGCTGCCGTCGAAACGTCGGGCCTAAAGAGGCAAGTGCCTAAAGAGGTGACCTAGCTAAAGTCGACCTAGTTGAGGTCAAAATGCCAAGTCTACAACAGTAGAAACACCTTATCGCCTGAAAAGGTATTTCAAGACCTAAGAAGGCAGGTAAGAACCTACAGGTATATCAAATTCGACTATTTCGACTAAATCGTGTAACACGATGAAACTAAACGAGTACTAACTTAGAAAGTAAGGTGCATGTCGTTCCATCAATAACCATGGGCCAAGCCCGGAATACATAAAATTTCAAAATCAAAAGGGCATCGCCCAAAAAACGTGTCTCCGAATCTACTAATACAAATTCATGAGTCAAGGTCATCCTTGGCATTTGGAGGGGAGGGTAGCAGATCGTCCGGGTGGGCCCACTTCACCTTCACCTTCGGGTCCCTCCTCGGCCGCTTTCCGTCGCCCTCTTCCCCTTGAGATACGACCTCCTCATCCTCCATCTCGGACAACGGAACTAGGATTCCATCTCGGTTAAAATCCTTGTCCACGTCAAGAAGGAGAAGTCAGCATTCGATGGAAATGCCGAAGCTTCTTCACGGCTCGGGAAAAGCCATTAACATGCTCCCTCATGATAGAAGCCTCGGCTTCAGCCGGATCGAACGCAGAGCCTCGGATTCTCCCCCATTCTCGGATTCCAGCAACTTCCGCAACTCAAGACTGGCTTCCCTCTTGGTGTGAAGCCCTTCCACGACCTTCTGAGGGTTGAGCCGGTCGGTTCTTTCCATTTCCAGCTCGGCCATAAGGGTAGTATTGCCTTTTTTCAGCTCTACCTTTTGGGCCTTCAATTGCCCAATTAGCCGAGCTTGCTCTTCACACTTTGCCATGACTTTTTCAAGCTCGTCCCCAGTGCGCAAAGTTCAGGCGGCTTCCGCCTTCATACTTTTCATTATTAGAAAGCTCGCGGCTTGAAAAACAGGTAATGGAGGAGACTCAGAAGAGCGTAAGCGACCGCAGCTTTCCTGCTCGCATCATGGACCAATTCTAGTAAAAGCCGAGCATATGCTGGCTTAACAACTAGAGAACCCACTATAGGGCCAGAGTTAAAATTGTCTAGCTAAGAACAAAGGGCAGAAGCCCAGAAAGCCGAGGCCGAGCATTGCCCCCTCACACCAAAAAGCCGAGGTCGAGCTATGCTCCCTCGCACTACGCACCGAAAAAACTCGAAGTCGAGCAATTTTTCCCTCCTCGCAATAAAAATCCTAGATCAAGCACAGCATCTTCGCACCAAGATAAAGTCCACAGTAGATCATGCATGTTAGAGACCCAGGATTCGAGGGAAATCCTGGTAATTGTCAACCAAATAAGCCGGAATCCCAAGTACGACTGGGCTCCGCACGAAAGTCCGAGCAGTGCTCGGCCAAGCAAGACGATAACCCAAGAAAGGCTTGGTTCTACAAAAAATAGATTTCCGAGCAATGCTCCCGCGAATCATAGTCTGAAGTCCTAAGCACCAAAAACATGTTAAGACATGCGGGTTGACATTTAAGCTCTTTCGCTTATTTCAAGCTCGGAGCTTGGGGGGACTAGTGGGGATAAAGGAAGGATATTCTCGGAAATTTCAGAGAAATGATATCCCTTAGCCTACAGCTCGAAGAACTTGTATGAAAAATATTTTCTCATACAAATTGGAGAAGATATTAGAAAAGTTTATTCTGAGACACACCTTCAATATCGGGAAAAATAATTCGAGGTCAAGTTGCAAAGTTAGTGGGTATTTCAAAATCCACCAAATGAAAGGGTTATGAGCTACTCGAAGAAAATGTTAAGAGCTCCCAAGAACTTCAAAGACCAAGCTACATTCGGCAAAGGGCAAGTCAAATTCAAACTCTCAAGATAAGCATCTTGAAAGCATCAAAAGTTAAAGGATGAAATACAAGCACCGAGGTAAATTCCTAATGACCGAGTTTGAACTTGACTCTTCAAAAGATCGGTTCAAACCTGAACCACTACTAAGTCGAATCTCAGCTACCAGCTTCTAAACTTGTCTTAAACAAAGGTAAGATTGAAGTATCTTATCTTCAGAGCATGTTACTGGCCGAGATGTGAACCTCAACCACTAAACTCGAGTACTGCCCGAGAGGTATTAACCGAAGTAAGAGGATCTATGCAAATCCAGTACCTTATCAACACCAAGGACAAGCTCAGCTTCATTCATAAAACTCTTTTGCTTATTCTGAGCTCAAAGTTTGGAGAGCTTATATACTGATCAAGATGTTAAACTCGGTCACTGAGCCCACCAAACTAAAATATTGGATGAGAAATAAAGCTAGATCTCCAAACCCAAACAATCAAAGGGAAATGATTACTAGGCTCGCCCACCGAGCCCGCTGAACTTAAGAATTGACCGAAATATAAAGCTCGACAACCTGAAACGTGAAGCTCAGGTTCCCTAATGGGTTGAGCTCCGGATCCCGACCACTCGGTTGAGCTCCGGCTCTTGACTTACCGTTGAGCACGCAACTACAGCGCAAGCCTTAGAAATGATGCCGTGAAGGCCACGCGTCACACACAATAACGTCTCTTTTCCATCTCGGGAACCGAGAAAGTATGGCCTCAACAGGAAACGAGTAACCATCCCCACCTCAGCTCGGTACCTCGAAAGCGTCAAGCTCGGTCACCCGAGCTGCTCACCGAGCTGGAGGATGTGAACACATATACAAGATATGAAGCTCGGGCAATCACCTCGTCGAGCCGAAAGACCAAAAGGTAAGACCAAGTTCCTAGCCTCGGCTCCTTCGAAAAAGCTTCCACGTGATCGGCTCGAAGCTTGGGGGGCTTGTGTATGAGCCAGGATACAGAGCTCGGCTAAACATCATGAAAGCTTCTACGCCTAATCAGCTCAAAGCTTGGGGGGCTTGTGTACTGGCCGAGGTTACTAACCCGGCCACCGAGCTCAAGTACCCGACCCAGTCCAGAAATTAAGGATAATAAATCAAAGATCACTTAATTAAAGGAATAAGATATTTATATTAAATCCTGATATTATCTAAAATAACCTTATCTGGTTAAAAGAGATAATATCCCTTAAATTAAGGAATCATATCTCAAAAGAGATATCAAGAGACAAATCATATCTCAAAAGAGATATTAAGAGATAAATCAAATCTCTAAAAGATATTAAGAGATAAATCAGATCTCTAAGATAGGGGAATCCTATTATAAAAGGAGGAGTACCCCTCATAAGAAAGTCACCTTTCACTGAATCCCGGTAACTCTCCCTTAAGCGTGTTAGAGGAACTAGCGTCGACCAAGAGACTCTCAGACAGTCATTGCTCCCTAGTACTCGTCCGATACAAAATTAAGGGATCGAGATCACCGCCCCGCCAAGGGTTGAACTTAGAACTATGTCTGGCTTTGATTCCCACTGGGATACGTAGGACCGGAATATCACATTCTGTCAAGCCAATATCTAAAACAACCCCCTTGGTTTAACGTTCTATGGCGAGATTTTGGCAAATCGGATCTCGGCAGGAACACTAAGTAATAATAATAATCTATACTATAGATTATTTAATTTTAGTTTTTCTTAATTGAAAATGACTAATCAAACATTTAAATTTAATTGATTTAATTATAAATATGATTAAATAATTAACATTAAATTCTTATAATTATAATTATAACTAATTTTAATGTTATTATAATAATTTATATTTATAATTATCTCCAATAAAAAATAATTTTGTGACGATTTTAAAAATATCATTAATTGATTTGTGACCTCGAGTTTTATTTATAGATTTGAATTAAATAATGTTTTGCTTATAGGTTAACACATGAAATAAAATTCAATGAGATTATTCCTAAATGTATATAAAATAATTTTGTGCCCATTTTAAAAAATATCACTAATTGATATGTTGCCTAAATTTTTTTTAAAAAAATCAATAATTTATTTTTCACATTGATCAGTTTTATTTCTAGATTTGAATTAAATGATGTTTTGCTTAGAGGTTGACACATGAAATAATGTAACACCCCCCTTGGGCATTACTATACTATCACGTTCGGAAATAAATTAAAAGAATTTTGCTGGTTTCTTTCGGAAAAATTTGATTTATTTGGAGTCAAAAAAATCTGGGTGTAAAACCATTTCCTTTGAATAGTGTAGTACGCAACATACTCATCACAATAGTAAAAAAAATAAAACATATTATTCACAACAAAATTTTAAACCACGTAAAGGTTTTCAAAATACTTACACAAACTTTCTCAAAACATACCACTCCAAAAGAAATCCTAAGCTGGTCGTTCTAAAAGACACTCACTGATAAGACCTCGTGATCATCCCTATGATCACACATCTTTTCCCGCAATCCGGACTTAAGCCTCCAAGTGACTTAAGGAACTCTTCTGCAACTTCTGCATTCGTGTACCAAGGTACAATAGCAAAGACAAAAGAACCTGTATATGCAATGGTGAGTTCCAATATATGGATTTTAAAACGATAACCATATGCACGACTCTCAAATACCAATTAACATGAATATTCATAGATAAACAATATATATTTATCAAAGGGTTTCATACCCGACAGTCGTACCCATTTTAAAGGAAAAAAACCATGACAATTCAATATTCAACAACTAACTTTGAGACCTAATCTCCGGAGCTCCAACCAACAAGTGAATGAGCTGATCAGGCTCTAGTTGCCAATAAAGGCAGAATCAATGCCCGATATGGCAAAGTTTTATTGACCATTCCACAGTCCAACTCAAGGCAAAGTGGTGACTACATATAGCACATGGTCTACTTGGTCGTATATCCATCAAGGCATAGTGACGCAAACTGCATGAATACTTGCCATCAAGCATTCAAGTCCTATGCAAAGGCACGTCTGCCCTGTAATGCATGTAAAACCTTTTGTTCTCGTTATTTTCTTTGATGTAAATCTTTAGGTGTCGGAGCTAAAAGTCTCACGACTAAATTACCAATTTAAACTTTCAAGTTTAATACCTCTTTCCAAAATAACTGACTCCAAGTCAAAAGGTGTGCAAATCACGAAATCCAGACCGATGCACCAGTCTTGGATGCGTAGATTTTAGTGCACAAAACCAAATATACAGTTTATAGGACATTATAGTCCATAATTTCCTCTTCAGACCCCAGGCCCATATCTTAGAACTCTAGACCCGACGTCTCGGTTGCTAGGTTCGTTTAAACTATTTTCGTTCTGTGAAAAACAAAACAAAAATCAAAATTTCCTCAACCTATCCAAGTTGATGGAATAACTTTAGGTTTACCGAAAATCCTTTTACATTGGAAATTCGTTTTGTAAATTTAACAAAATTCCTTAAAACTTATTTTTGTTCAAAAATCAATAATTTGAACTGTAAAACCTTATTTGAGACAAATTCTCAATAATACCCTCTTTAAAAATACTTTGGTAAATATTGACGGAATTGTCCGTCGTTTGCTGTTTTAAGACGCATTTAGGTAAAAATAGGACTCTTTGTCGTAAATTAATTTTTCCAACACTGTAATAAAATTATTTTTAAAACTTTTTCGCTTAAAATATTATTTTCTAACATTTATAAATTACTCAGGTGAAAATTAGCAGTGCTAAATATTTTCACGGCTACGTCCTCACTATGGCTCAAAAATGCTCATTCGCTGTTAAATGATTAAAATAACATTATTTTTCACTTTTCCCATTTTTCATTAAATAAATAACCATGTAATATTATATTACTATTTCCATTGAATTAAACTCATTAATTCATAAAAAAAAAGCTTTTAACTGCTTTTAACTCTTATTTAATTGAGCTCTGACCACTGTCGGGCTATCAAATTCACAATCCACATCAAATAATACTATCATGCTAAGATTACATCAATTAGCAATTCAAACACATAGTCAAATAAAACAATTAATTAAATGCAAATAGCGCAAATAATTAACAACAAATGATAACTTAAGCAAGTAATGCTAACTAATTGAAATTTTACATAGACTCAATAACTAACACAATCAATAACAATTACACATGGCTATCAGAAAAATCCCTCAGGTACTCCCCTTACCTCAAAAACACAATATCTCTGAGAACTAGTTCGTCGGAAATCCAAGTAACGCCGATAACGCGCGTATCCGATAACTTAGCTTATCCTTCATTAAACATAACACTCAATCAACAAACAAACAACTAAATCAAGCCTAAAATCCTACATATTGGTTTCGGCCAAGGGCTGACTTTGGGGTTCAAAATCCTTAAAATTTCTAAACTCTTGGATTAGTGATTTATAATCACTTAAAACCCTAAATCAATGATCATGGCATAAAGATTGAAATTAAATCTTCCAATCCTTCAACAAATGATTTTCGGCCATGACCATTAAAATGGTTTAGAGACTATAATTTAACTCAAACAATATAGATCTAATACCTATATAGCTTATAAGATTGAATCATGTAAAGAAAATGAACAAAATCCTCCCCCCACAAAACCCTAGGTTCTGCCTTCTTAGGTTAAATAGGTTCGAAAATTTTGTTTGATGCAATCTTCTATATATAGAATATAGAGGTAAAAATAGGATTATAGAAATTGGTTTCATGTCAAATGGATTTTCCTATGATTTTCTATGAATTTTTGAATCTAGAAAGCCTAAAATGCATCATATTGAAAAAGACTTCAAAATGAAAAATTCAATGAAGAACATGATACTAAATAAGGATGCATGATGAGAATGTTTTACCTCTTGGAATCACGAAAATGGCAAGAAATCTAACACTTCCTTCACAAAATAAGCCTAAATAACTGAAGAGTTTTGATGGAGAAAAGGAGTAAACTCTTGAAGAAGATGAAGTGTTCCTTAAATAGGTGTGAAATTGGTACTCTTGGCAGCCTTGAGGACATGTGTTTCAAGGGCAAGTGGGTTAATATGCCAAAAATCCAAGGACAAAGGTGTAATCTTGCTTTAGGTTAATTTGTAATTAAAATCAACCATAAGGGCATAATGGTCATTTCCCCTAAAAAGTTATCATGACCATGAGGAGTCATCCCATGACTCACCCCTTGTGACTCATCATGATTTGACATCCTATTTATCCGTTAGCGGGTCCCGAAAATCCCGTTTTTGACTCAGTCGTTTACCCGATTTCGTATAACACCCGCATAATATATATTATTTCACTTTTTAAGTGAAAAAATTTAAAATAGCCAAAGAAGTTGGAAACTTCATAAAAATCTTAAGTGTTTCGTTCACGAGTCAAAATTAGGTCATTTGAGCAGTAAAATCTTACTGTCAATAAATCGCAGACTGGGTTTCGTCTGAATTTTTGACCCAAAATTTCACCGTATACTTATAAAAATAAGTATGATATGAATATGACTTTGGTTTTCCCAAAATCATTTTCTAAGTTTCAGATAAAAATATAAACATTTATTTATATTTATACCGATCTTAGAAAGCGGAAAAATTGGGGTGTTACAATACTACCCCTCTAAAAAGAATTCCGTCCTCGAAATTTGGGACTCAAAACTAGACAGGATTTCCTTAATCCCAAGGTCTTACTTTAACAAGAAGGTAAGTAATCATAGAAGAACTTTATTAATCCGAAAAGAACACAGGAATGTCCAATATGCAAAAAGATTCTTTAATAGGTTCATGAGTGTAAAATTGCATAGCTAATACATATTTACAACCATGACTCTAATAAAGTTCCTTCTTTCACGAGAACTCCTAGTGGATTAGGAACTCACAAACGACTAGTTCCCACTCTGAAGAGAATTCATTCTTTGAATAAAGAATTTATAAAACTGATTTAAAAAAAAAACAACAATCCGATCAAAATTCAGACTGAATCACTCTTACCAAAAGTAAAAGTGACTAGACTAAGTCTCATCTAGAAACTTCTTTCATCACGAAGGTATCTATCCCGAACAATAACAAGACAGTTTCAAAAAAATTCTCCACAATAAACGACACAACCTTTGAAATTTGAAAATAAATCTACTATCAAAGAAATGATATGATCTTAAAAACCTATTCTGATCACCTCAATCAAGAGAAAATGGTCTGGAATAAATTTCCTTTCAAGAGACCTTTATTTTCATAAAGTCGTAGATATTATATATTATTGACGTCAACTGAAAGGACTTACAACATAAAAGACTTTAGAGAGTCAAATACTCAAGAGTACCTACATATGATTCTACTTAGATCATATTACAAACTTAACATGTATTAGTCATTAAAGCATGCATCTTACTTATATTATTCCTATGCATAACTACTTCTTGGGTTCATGATCCAGTTGCTCTAGGTTGTGAAGTTTTCAACACTACTCCTGATGTAGACTTTTCCCTTTGTCAGTGGTTCTGGTGTTGTTAACAACTGATCTACGCTTTGGTGCATTACAATCCTTCGATAAGTGACCCACTCGATTACAATTGTAACATTTAACTCCTTCCATTGGACAAGTTTTAGCCATATGTTTTGGGTCTCCACACTTGTAACATCTTCTGACTTGGCCTTGGCTTTGATTCTTTTGGCCTCCACTTCCTGGTGCAATGACATGATAAGGTTTCTGATTTTGATCATTTCCTGGGTATCGGAAATAAGGTTTCCTCTGGTTTTGCTTCTCCTTCTTATTCTGCTGAAATTGAAATCGAGATGATCCGCCAGTAGCACCCAAATTGTCTTTACTTTTCCCTTTCTGCTCCACTTTCCGGCATTCTTCAACTAAGACTTGAAAGTTGCGAATTTTTAGCGGTAGCACAGACTCTTTAATTCCGTATCGTAGGACTCCTTCAAATCTCTTACATTCCCATCCTTCATCAGATTGAGTTTGGAAGAAACGGAAATACTTGACTAGGAATTCAAACTTTGCAGTATATTCACCCACGGATAGTTCATTCTGTTGTAATCGTAAGAACTCATGTCCCTTCTCAACTCTAGAGCTCTGAGGAAAATACTTATCCAATAAAATTGTACGAAAAACACTCCAAGTATATTCCTAGTTAATAGCTTTCAGTATGTGTCTGATCTCCGCCCACCAGCATCCTGCATCCCTGTAAAGTAGAGAAAAAGCATATGGAACCTTCGATTCTTCAGGACTGTCGATACTCTCGAAAATACTTTCCAGTTCTTGTATCCACAAGTCAGCCTTCTCTAAGTTTTCATTTCCATAAAATCCTTGAGGATTTTGATTTCTGAAGTTTGCTAGATTTTTCGACTCGGCTGTCAGCTCAGCCCGAACCTGGTTCAGCTCATTCTGGGAAACCGCGATAGCAGCAACACTAGTCATAGCCTGCATGGCCTGGTTCATCTGTTCAATCACATCCTTGTTGCTGATATAATCACGAGCACCATTACGATCACATCCAAGTCCTTGTTCAATTCCTGGTTCCATAACTGACCTAGAAAACAAACTTAGTCAGTCCGCAACCAGAAATTGAAATGCATATTTTTGTACTTTTGTGTCTCAAACACATTACTTCTAAGAAGTAATTCGGTCAATGTACCCTCTATTGTTCCTAGATTCGCACAAGGTCTCAACTAAACAATACACAACTACTTGTGTGTCAACACACATTGTTTTCAACAAAGAAACAATTCAAGCAAGGTCCTACCAGAGATCACACAACAAAAACATAACATACCTATTCCCCAAGGTTCCCAAAAGACTCGACCAACTCTGATACCACTCTGTAACACCCCCCTTGGGCATTACTATACTATCACGTTCGAAAATAAATTAAAAGAATTTTGCTGGTTTCTTTCGAAAAAATTTGATTTATTTGGAGTCAAAAAAATATGGGTGTAAAACAATTTCCTTTGAATAGTGTAGTACGCAACATACTCATCACAATAGTAAAAAAAAATAAAACATATTATTCACAACAAAATTTTAAACCACGTAAAGGTTTTCAAAATACTTACACAAACTTTCTCAAAACATACCACCCCAAAAGAAATCCTAAGCTGGTCGTTCTAAAAGACACTCACTGATAAGACCTCGTGATCATCCCTATGATCACACATCTTTTCCCGCAATCCGGACTTAAGCCTCCAAGTGACTTAAGGAACTCTCCTTCAACTTCTGCATTCGTGTACCAAGGTACAATAGCAAAGACAGAAGAACCTGTATATGCAATGGTGAGTTCCAATATATGGATTTTAAAACGATAACCATATGCACGACTCTCAAATACCAATTAACATGAATATTCATAGATAAACAATATATATTTATCAAAGGGTTTCATACCCGACAGTCGTACCCGTTTTAAAGGAAAAAAACCATGACACTTCAATATTCAACAACTAACTTTGAGACCTAATCTCCGGAACTCCAACCAACAAGTGAATGAGCTGATCAGGCTCTAGTTGCCAATAAAGGCAGAATCAATGCCCGGTATGGCAAAGTTCTATTGACCATTCCACAGTCCAACTCAAGGCAAAGTGGTGACTACATATAGCACATGGTCTACTTGGTCGTATATCCATCAAGGCACAGTGACGTAAACTGCATGAATACTTGCCATCAAGTATTCAAGTCCTATGCAAAGGCACGTCTGCCCTGTAATGCATGTAAAACCTTTTGTTCTCGTTATTTTCTTTGTGGTAAATCTTTAGGTGTCGGAGCTAAAAGTCTCACGACTAAATTACCAATTTAAACTTTCAAGTTTAATACCTCTTTCCAAAATAACTGACTCCAAGTCAAAAGGTGTGCAAATCACGAAATCCAGACCGATGCACCAGTCTTGGATGCGTAGATTTTAGTGCACAAAACCAAATATACAGTTTATAGGACATTATAGTCCATAATTTCCTCTTCAGACCCCAGGCCCATATCTTAGAACTCTAGACCCGACGTCTCGGTTGCTAGGTTCGTTTAAACTATTTTCGTTCTGTGAAAAACAAAACAAAAATCAAAATTTCCTCAACCTATCCAAGTTGATGGAATAACTTTAGGTTTACCGAAAATCCTTTTACATTGGAAATTCGTTTTGTAAACTTAACAAAATTCCTTAAAACTTATTTTTGTTCAAAAATCAATAATTTGAACTGTAAAACCTTATTTGATACAAATTCTCAATAATACCCTCTTTAAAAACACTTTGGTAAATATTGACGGAATTGTCCATCGTTTGCTGTTTTAAGACGCATTTAGGTAAAAATAGGACTCTTTGTCGTAAATTATTTTTCCAACACTGTAATAAAATTATTTTTAAAACTTTTTCGCTTAAATATTATTTTCTAATATTTATAAATTACTCAGGTGAAAATTAGCAGTGCTAAATATTTTCACGGCTACGTCCTCACTATGGTTCAAAAACGCTCATTCGCTGTTAAATGATTAAAATAACATTATTTTTCACTTTTCCCATTTTTCATTAAATAAATAACCATGTAATAGTATATTACTATTTCCATTGAGTTAAACTCATTAATTCATAAAAAAAGCTTTTAACTGCTTTTAACTCTTATTTAATTGAGCTCTGACCACTGTCAGGCTTTCAAATTCACAATCCACATCAAATAATACTATCATGCTAAGATTACATCAATTAGCAATTAAAATACATAGTCAAATAAAACAACTAATTAAATGCAAACAACGCAAATAATTAACAACAAATGATGTAACACCCCGTTTTTCGTATGCTTCTTTATCGGTAAATACATGTGTTAGTGTATTTATTTTCGATAAAATCCAGAAGATGATTTTCTTTAAAATAAAATCATTTTCTTGTGTTGTTTTACCATATGAAGTCCCAATAAAATTTTCAGTCGAAAATTCAGACAAAAACCGGTCTGGTTTCTCGCTACCGGTACAAGTTTATGAGCTAGAAACAAAATTTTAATTCATGAACGAGACAATTAGTGTTTTTATGGTGTTTCGTGTGGGTTTGGTAAATTTTCGAATTTTGTTGTCCGGGAATAAAATATAATATTTTATCCGGACAAAACCTTCAGAAAATACGATCGGATGTGCAACCGGTTACGTATTTAGGCAGTTAAAGGAACCCTAAAGGAGGAGAAAAGACTTGATGGGAAGCCTCATTAAATGTTTATGACACACCTAAGGAAAAAGAAAATCCTTATGTCATTCCAAAATCTTACTTTTCAACCTTCTCTCTCCAATCACATCACATCACATTAACTCTTAAACCTCTCTTCAAGAAACTCATCTTCTTTCTTCTTCTCCCTCTCAAGGCCGTGCACCCTCCCCCTTCCCTCTATAAATATCACTCATCAACTTCACTTCAACACTTTCCTTTCTCCTACTTCACTCTTAAGCTTTCATCTTTTTAACTTCAAGCTTCCAAAGCTCTTGCTTTTATTCTTCTTTTCACCAAGTGTTATTCACCAAAGTTGTTCCTCTTGTTTAGGGTAATACTCTCATGTATTCTTTTCTTTAAAAACTTCATCTTTTTCTAAAGTTTCTTCTTTATGGCATTTATGAGCTTTTATCTTCAAAAATCTCTCAAAAATGGTAGAAAACTCCTTTTGAGTTGAAACCAATTTCTATGACCTTGTATTTACTTGTAGTTTAACATACTAAAAGGTTGTGTAAAACAAAGTTTCCTAACCTCTACTTTCTAATGAGGCCGAACCATGCCTATGGTTTTGATGGATCTTGTTTCAACTTTTACAGGTATGAGTTTGTATTTAAAGATTTGTTTTCCAAAATGATCATGGACCAAGGCTCCTTTATGTTAAAGGATGCTATGTCTAAAGTGATTGGAAAGTTTAAAGATTTGTTATCCAAAATGATCATGGACCAAGGCTCCTTTATGTTAAAGGATGCTATGTCTAAAGTGATTGGAAAGTTTAAAGATTTGTTTCCCAAAATGATCATTGACCAAGGCTCCTTTATGCTAAAGGATGCTATGTCTAAAGTGATTGGAAAGTTTAAAGATTTTTACTCTACTTTATGTCATTTACTTTCACGCCATTTGTATTTATGTCATTTACATTATGTCATTTACTTTTATGTCATTTATATTTATGCCATTTACTTTATGCCATTTACTTTATGCCATTTACTTTATGCCATTTACTTTATGTCATTTATGTTTATGTCATTTATGATTCATTTACTTATGTCATTATACTATGTTGTTCTTACTTTATGTGCTTATGAGCTTTGTTATTTAAAATACTATGTTGCTTTCAAGATGATCATAGACTTGAGCTCCATAAGTTATTGGATGCTAAAAGGTCTAAGAGATTGGAAGAATTTAAAGATTTTTATCATAAAAACCCAAGGATGGCCGAATCTTAAAGGTTATGGACCTAGGGTGTTTCGTTTTTCATTTATCCAAAGTGATCATGGTTTTGAGCTCCTTACTATTAATGGATGCTAAACCAAATAGATTGGAAAGATTAAATGTTCCTAGCCTATTTTATTGGTCAAGGCCGAATCTCCATCAAGGTGTAACTTGGTGGGATTTTTGTTCAACTTTGTTTTAAGTAATCATGTTTTAAACTCTTAGCACTTGAGGATCATAAATCCCTAAGTTGCATATGTTTTGGAAACTTCTAACCCTAAGTTCTTGGTTGAGTTCTAATCCTTTGAACCTTGTGTCTTGAAACCTAGACTTGCCTCCTAACCAACCTTGAAGAACGTTCGCGAAACTGTTCATTTTCTTACATTCTCTTACCTTCTTAAGGTAAGAGGGGATTTCCTAAAGATATTCAATAACTGTATGCATGTGTGTAGGTTTTTAACTGGATATTTATATGTTGATTGAGCTTACTTGATTATCTAATGTACTTGAACTGTTGTGCTATTATCTGATGTTGAATTGTACTTGTTCTAAATGATATAATGCATATATGTGATGAACTGCTTTCAACTGTGATATTATCATTGCACTGATGATATATATTGTTATTGATTGAAAGTTTGCTAAGCCAGACGTGCGTCTGTGCTCAACCATAATAAGGATTAAAAACCTTAATAAGCTTTGATGATGAAGGGATTGGTGTTCTTTTCCAAAAGCTCTTTAAACTTAAAGTACTTGTTTTAAATGTTGAAATGGTTTTGGTGTACTATTGTTATACAAGAGAAAAAAATCCTTTTCGAACTGTGTCTTCAAGTGAAAACTTTCAAGATTATTTGGCAATATCCTATTGGGGGAAATATTTCAAAGATAAAAGAATTTCATAGATGCTTTATAAAAAGATTTTCAAAGAAAAGGTTTTTCCTAAGTATTTTAGAAACTTTCCGATAACCTGGATAGGTTATCGAGGATTCGGTTTTGAATTTGTTTTTCACTGAACGAAAAATAAGTACTTATGAAAGAGAATCTTGTACGCGAGACGTCGCCTCTAGTATTCAGTGATGTGCACGTGATCTTGAATCAGTGTGAATTCGGGACTACGAGTCCTGGTTATGATGTTATGGACTTAGGTCCTAATCTCACTGTGTTGGACTGTGTATTCTAACTGCGTGTGATGAACATGATTAAAGGTGAAGGTTGTTTTCTACGACCACAACCCTTGACTGTGGCCACGGTCTTGGGCATTGTGATTGAGCGTTCGGACTATGAGTCCTATGCTTCTGAGTTTTCAAGTGATGGGGAAATGATGATTTAAGTCGTTAGCTTCGAGCTGCGACAGTGAAAAGAATGAACACAAAGAAAACCTTTTAAATAAAAATATTTTCTCATGTGCATTTCCCCAAGCAGACGTGCTTTTGATATATATCAGATACAAGGTGGTATCTGGGAGTCTGTCCATGTAAACCGAGTGAAGAGGCACATGTGACGTTGCTCGTCCTGAGACCTTAATGCATGAGGGTAAGGAGGCAACTGCCCGGTGGGCTAGAGATTGACCAACTCTAATTCTTCTCCAGTGAAAACGGTGTTGAGATCTCATGAGATTAAGTTAGAGCCTGATATTGAAGTGCCATGCATATTTTCGAAAAATTGACTGTGCGGGTTTGAGACCCTTTGATATAACACGGATATATTGTGTATATGCATGATTTAACTGCTTATATGATTCTGTGATGTATGTATCATGTATATGGTTGTTGTGGGATATATCTTATGACGGTATCTCACTCTTGCACAACTGTATGTTTTGTTCTTTTCTCCTTGCTTCGGGAACGCACGTGCTCTTAGATGGATCCGGACGTTCCTCTGGCACCAACGAATTCGAGGAATGAGGTCTTCGATCACGCTGGGGCGGCGGGGAGTTGGACCATACATGAAGGAGCGACGACTGCAACTTATCGGGGACCGATCACGACTACTGAGACCAATGCAAATGGAGTACCTATACGGAGGGTTCATACCGTCGAGTCTAGGATTGTGGCGCTTCCACCTCCATGGTTCTACCTCCACACGCTACAGGTCACCGGACTTCTTCACGAGCACCTTGACCCAGTCGCACCGCTCGAAGAGGATCCAGTGGAGGAAGATCCCGAAGAGGATCCGGAGGAAGACCCCTACGAGTACATAGAGGTCGAGGAGGAGGAGGAGGAGGAGCCAGAGTACCACCCACAGGATCCCGGCAACGACCCTATCGATGATGGTGGCGATGTTATTAACCCGACAAGTGGTTCTTCGTCTGAAGGTAGTTTCTGCGGTCACTCCGTGTGCGAGAGGCATGGATAGATCGTTGTTAGTTTTTGGAGTTACCCCGATGGTCCTTTGGCTTTTAGAGTCATTTTCTTTTTGAGCCTTATGCCCGGTTCCCTATTCCCAGTGTGACGTTATCTTTTACCTACTTCTTCAGCTTTTGTATCAGTGTGAGTTGGCCAGTTCGATAAGGACTGTCTTGTCACCAAAAGACTAAGATTCCAAGTGGGTCGGCTATGTATTTATATGTATGATGTTTATTCACATGTTCTGAGTGTTCATCATTATTTCTTGACTACCGCTTACAAAAAAAAATAAATAAAATGAGTACCCTTTTCAGTAACCTTCTAACAAACGTTATATTTCCGAAGGCGACCAGCGTTTTAAATAAGTTTCTTTTCCGCAAATGAGTAACCATGTGATGCCAGGTTTTAGGGCATCACAAATGATAACTTAAGCAAGTAATGCTAACTAATTGAAATTTTACATAGACTCAATAACTAACACAATCAATAACAATTACACATGACTATCAAAAAAATCCCTTATGTACTCCCCTTACCTCAAAAACACAGTATCTCTGAGAACCAGTTCGTCGGAAATCCAAGTAACGCCGATAACGCGCGTATCCGATAACTTAGCTTATCCTTCATTAAACATAACACTCAATCAACAAACAAACAACTAAATCAAGCCTAAAATCCTACATATTGGTTTCGGCCAAGGGCTGACTTTGGGGTTCAAAATCCTTAAAATTTCTAAACTCTTGGATTAGTGATTTATAATCACTTAAAACCCTAAATCAATGATCATGGCATAAAGATTGAAATTAAATCTTCCAATCCTTCAACAAATGATTTTCGGCCATGACCATTAAAATGGTTTAGAGACTCTAATTTAACTCAAACAATATAGATCTAATACCTATATAGCTTATAAGATTGAATCATGTAAAGAAAATGAACAAAATCCCCCCCCCCGACAAAACCCTAGGTTCTGCCTTCTTAGGTTAAATAGGTTCGTAAATTTTGTTTGTTGCAAGCTTCTAGATCTATAATATAGAGGTAATAATAGGATTATAGAAATTGGTTTCATGTCAAATGGATTTTCCTATAATTTTCTATGAATTTTTGAATCTAGAAAGCCTAAAATGCATCATATTGAAAAAGACTTCAAAATGAAAAATTCAATGAAGAACATGATACTAAATAAGGATGATGAGAATGGTTTACCTCTTGGAATCACGAAAATGGCAAGAAATCTAACACTTCCTTCACAAAATAAGCCTAAGTAACTTAAGAGTTTTGATGGAGAAAAGGAGCAAACTCTTGAAGAAGATGAAGTGTTCCTTAAATAGGTGTGAAATTGGTCCTCTTGGCAGCCTTGAGTCCGTGGGTTTCAAGGGCAAGTGGGTTAATATGCCAAAAATCCAAGGACAAAGGTGTAATCTTGCTTTAGGTTAATTTGTAATTAAAATCAACCATAAGGGCATAATGGTCATTTCCCCTAAAAAGTAATCATGTCCATGAGGAGTCATCCCATGACTCACCCCTTGTGACTCATCATGATTTGACATCCTATTTATCCGTTAGCGAGTCCCGAAAATCCCGTTTTCAGCCCAGTCGTTTACCCGATTTCGTATAACACCCGCATAATATATATTATTTCACTTTTTAAGTGAAAAATTTTAAAATAGCCAAAGAAGTTGTAAACTTCATAAAAATCTTAAGTGTTTCGTTCACGAGTCAAAATTAGGTCATTTGAGCAGTAAAATCTTACTGTCAATAAATCGCAGACCGGGTTTCGTCTGAATTTTTGACCCAAAATTTCACCGTATACTTATAAAAATAACTATGATATGAATATGACTTTGGTTTTCCCAAAATCATTTTTTAAGTTTCAGATAAAAATATAAACGTTTATTTATATTTATACCGATCTTATAAAGCGGAGAAATTGGGGTGTTACAAATAACATTCAATGAGATTATTCCTAAATGTATACCGATAAATAAAGGTATTTATCCCATGTTATATATAAGTTCATGTTATATTATCTTTTATTTGTTTTGGGATATTTTAGGTAGAAAATCTCATGTTATATGATAAGAAATGTTTTTATTTAATTTCCCCCTAAAATTAGATTCAATCACAATAATATTTTATTTTTTTCATAAAAAAAATAATATTTATTTTTTATTTTATTATTTATATTAAACTTAATTGAAACAATATATACATTTTAAACAATTAGTATATCATTACTACTTTAAATTAATGTAATTATCAAGAAATCAAATGAATATATACTTATTTATATAGAATCAATATAATGGTTTTAATCCAGTCAAAAAAATATCCAATGGTTTTATTTTAAATAAATGAGATAAATTAAATATTATATTTATTTAGATGCAATTGATCTAAATTTAGAATGTTTCATTAACCATTTAGTAAACAAATACATACAATAGTCATATAATTAATAATTTTATTTGAAAATAAAGTAACCCCATTCAAAAAAAAATTTTAATTCAGTCAACATTCTAATATATTTTTTTTGATATGATCTACATTCTAATATAATATAGTTTCAAACTTTGAAATCATAATTTATTTATTTAATTTATTTATTAGTTAATTAAATTTAATAATATTTGATATGACGTAGAAAAATTACTAAACCTAAAAATATATAAATTAAATTAAAATTGTTATAATTTAAAAATATTAAAATATGTACCGTTAAATAAATGTGTATAACAATTCCGTATAATGTGTTTTTTATCCTCGAATTTGTGTGCGAGATGAATCAATTTTTTAATAATTGTTAGTAGATGATTTCTAATTTATTTTTTTAAAAAAATCTTATATGTTTGAAATGTAAAATATTTTATAAAAATATTAATAAACAATATATATCATGTGCACGGCGTCACCATGCTAGTATAGATACAACTAGATAACGAGTATCTAACAACCAAAAATGAGAGTGACAAAATAAAACTAAACAAACGGATGTGATGGATTACATGGAATTGGGGAAACCAGGTGTATTTTGTAACACCCCGATTTTCGCTGCTTCGTGATATCGGTAATAAATATATAAAAATATATTTTTATCCGAGACTTAGAAAATGATTTTGGACAAACCAAGGTCATTTCCATGTTATACTTATTTTCATAAGTTACGGGGAAGTTTGTGGGTTGAAAATTCAGACGGAAACTGGTCTGCCGTTTTCTGTGTTTTCACTGACAGTAAAAGTTTACTGCTCAGAAGACCTAATTTTAACTCGTGAACGAGATGAAAAATGTTTTTATCGTATTTGCTACGATACTGGAAGTTTTGAAAATTTTGGTAAAAAAATAAAATAATTTACGTTTTACGGGCGGAAAGCGTAATCGGGTAGACGACGGAAGGGAAATTAGAGTTTCTAAGAGTAGTAAGAGGGTTTATCTTAGGATTTTGAGATGATTCAAGTGGATGAATCATATTTTTAAGTCTAGAAGGTTTTTCTGGGTTAAATAGAAAATTTAGAAATTTTACGGTTAAGTCCCTGAACTTTCTGTAAATTACCCTTTTGTCCCTAAATTAGTTTTTTTTGTTTTTCCAAGTGGATTGGGATAGAATCCTTGTTTCTAACCTTAAATGGTCGTGGCTTATAAGCCCAAACTTTTCTAATTCATAGTTGAGTCCATAAAGCCCATTTAAGTTTCTTATCTTAAGTTTAAAGGCTTAAATCTTCAAGTGGGCCCCACAACAAACAAGAAAATGAAACCAAGCCCAAATGTGTCAAGCCCAAATACATAAGCCCATGAGAGAAGATGACTTTCTCATTTGATGGATGAATCAAGATTTTTCTAGAATATTCCACACTTTTCTACATCATTCTTGGTTTTTCTTCAACATTCTAGGTTATTCTCAAATGTTCTTGAATTTCTCTTAACTTATCCTTGACTCATCAAATCAGCCAACTAAGTCAAAGATAAGATAGCATTTAATGTGACAAAAATCATCATCATGACATTTTATTGCCTATTTGCAAACTAGTCCTTCAACTATTGGAATCTTTGCAATTTGGTCCTTGGAACTTAATTGCACTTTGATCCTTTTAACATGACAACTCATCTTCATCTAGAGTTTTCTTGAGATGTCGCCACTCACACTATAAATACCCTCCTCTCACTTTTCATTTAGTTCTTTGGTCATTTGCTTTCTATAAACTCTAAAGTTTCTAAGTTTCTTAGTTCTAAGTTTCAAAGCAAGTTCTTGGATTTCCTTCATCATTGATTCTCAAGAGGGTAAATCCTAATCTTTGTTCTTAATCATGCCTATGTTCTTTAGTAAGTTTCTTGATTCAAGGCTTATATTATGGTTGTTCATCATTTTCAAGTTTCTAATCCTAGAACTTTGAAAAATCATAATAAATCCTAGGAAAATCTAATGATGATGAAACTACTTTCCATCTTCTAGATATCATGTCTACTATCTAAATCCAAGAGCATGAAGCAATCAAAAATCTTTTTCTTGAAAACCTAGCTTTGGCCGAACCTATCACCTTAGGGTTGGTAGAGTTTTGTTCATGTGTTTTCATGTATGATCATGTATTCTATGTGGCATGTATGACTACACACTCTAATCCATGTTAGTCTCTTAAAATGAATATTTTTCTCAAAAATCTTTATGTTGGCCGAACCCTAAGTGGGTGAGTTTTGTTGAGTTTTGTTCATGGTTTTCATAAATGATCTTAGAAATCAATCTCTTAGTATGCATGTTTAATAAATCCAAGTTGGTTTATCAAACTAAAAACCCTAACCCTATGTTCTTGTGTTGGCCGAATCTACCATTTAGAGAGTTAGGAAGTTTTGAGTTTGAAACTTAGTGGTTTAGTCACTAATCTATGATTTAGGTTAATCAAGGATCATTAATCCATGACATAATCATGATTAGCAATTTTAAGGATTTTAAACCCTAAAAGTCAGCCCTTGGCCGAAACCTAACCCTCATGAGTTAAGTATGTTATGGTTTGATTTGATTTAATTTGGTTGCAATTCGTTTGAAGGAATCAATCGGGTTGGTTTGACCTAAAGCCGACGGAGGAAACCGAATTAAATCGGGAGGTTGTTTGAAAACGTTAGTTGAGTCTTCAAGAGGTAAGGGGAGCTTACCTGAGGGATTTTATCTATAACTATTTGCTTTTGGTGTGGCTTATATGATTTATATGTGGTTTGTGATTAATTGTTTATGTTCTTTACGATGTGTTGTTTATCTGTGTATCGGTGTTTGATCTGCCTTTACTTTATTTAGTTATCTGCAGTCGTATATGATATTGTTATGATGCATGATCCGCCTGGGGATATAATTTTGATAATTTTTGTTGAATGTTGTTTGTGAGTGTTGTTTGAGAGGCCTGACAGTGGTCAGTGCACAACCGATTAATCAAATAAAAGATTTAATAAGTTGTGAAAGTTATATTCAATGTTTTATGGGAAATGTTGGAATATAATAGTGGAGGAAAATATAATTTTTGTAAAAATAATGAGTTTTGAGAAATATATTATTTTAATGATTTATTAGTGTAAAGGAAGTTTATGAGTCACGGTGAGAGCGTAACCGTGAAATTTTTTTAGTACTGCTAATTTTTACACAAGAAATTCCGAAATATTATAAAAAGTGATTTTGTGAAATTAATATTCGAAAAGACCTTATTTATTATATATGAAAATTATTTTAGAAGAAATGTCAAAGTTTGACTTTAAGAACATTTTCTTTGAAAATGCTAAGCGACGGCAAGTTTTGAAATTATTTAAGAGGAAAGTTTGAAAACGGCAGTACTTAATTTAAAAAAAAAAAGAGATTTAATCTGAATTGATTTATTAGAGTTGAAGTTTCTATAAAAAGAAGTTATTGATGATTTGACGTTATTTTATAAAAAGATATAAAAGAAGTAAAAAGATATAAAAGATGTAAAAAGATATAAAAGATGTAAAACGATATAAAAAGATGTAAAAAGATGTAAAAGATGTAAAACGATATAAAAAGATGTAAAAGATATAGGACTTAATAACCGAGACGTCGGGGTATTAAGGTTTGTTGTGTTGTAGACTGGGTATCTAATAAAAGAAGTTAACACATTGTAAAATGTTTTCTATTACCACGACCCTAAGACTGATTGCAAGGTCTAGGGGCTTCGTGATTGAGCACTCGGACTCTGAGGTCCTGTGTTGTTAATAAAAGATGTAAAAATGTTTCAAAAGATGTTAAGTCGTAAGCTTTTAAGAGCTTTGACAAATAAAGATATATCACAAAGAAAAGTGTTGAGAACAAAATGTTTTCTTGCATGCATTTGGCAGACGTGCCATGATAAGAAGAGGGATTACCTTGCGGCGTCAGGGTAGATCATACAAAGTTGTTCTCATTGTGCCCAGGGTTTGGACAATGAGGCCCCATCTCAGAGTGTTATCACTGTGCCAACGATGTTGGACAGGTGTGCGATGGGAGTGCCTGTGGCGGTGTGCCTGTGGCAATTGAGTCTGATCAACTCATCAAGAGGTTGGAGATATCTCATGAGATTAAGTATGAATGTTTAGATGATATATTGAAGTGTTCATGCATAGTTTTTCCAATGTTGATGTTTGGGGTGTGAAACCCATTGATAAACGAGATATTATGATATGAATGAGTATGTTGTTATAGACATGTATATGTGTATGTGCCTTCTTTTGTGTTGCGCATTTAGTTATGGTGATGAATCCATATATTGGCGTCTCACCCTTACAAACATATCAGAATCGTACGAGGGGTATGATATCTACAAGGAGATGAAGGTTGTCTAGTCCGAGGCATGCTGTTGCTGTTTTAAGGGGTGTAGTGTCTGTTAGTTACGACCAGCGTAGGTACGATTATGCTATATTATGTTGTTAGAATTAAGCTGATGATGTTTTATGTGAGAAAACATATGAGGCAGTATAGTTAGAGGACTTATATACATTATGTATTTAGGTGTGATCTGATTACGTTGTTGTGGTTAGGAGTTTAAAAGAAAAAGAAAAATTTTTATCACCATATTTTGAAAATATAAACGTTGAGAAAACATGATTTTCCGAAAGAAACCAGCAAATTAAGTTTTATTTCCGCAAACGGGTAACCATGTGATGACCCGAGATTAGGGTGTCACATTAGTGGTATCAGAGCTGGTCGAGTCTTTCGGGAATGTTGGGAAATAGGTCTGTTGTGTTGACGTTGTGTTTTCTCTGAAGTGAGACGACGTTGTGTTTTCTCTGAAGTGAGACGATGTTGTGTTTTTATGAAGCGAGACTTGTTTGAATTACTTCTTAGAAGTAATATGTGTTAGTAAATGAGTAAGGAATTACAGAAAAGTGTCTATGTTAGTTTTACCTAAGTTGAATGGGAGCTGAAAAGAAAAGTTCTTGGGAAAAATTAAGTTGATAGAAAAGTTCGAGGATGAGGATATGCAATGAAGTTATTTTGAAGATATGCAAATGAAGTTATTTTGAGGATGAGATGTGTGAGGTGATATCAAAGTGGAGTGGTGAATTATAATTAGGAGGAACTAAGACTATGATTAAATATTTTGAGTAGGGAGTTGATGCGTGGTGCTGTGAAGACATTGTTAGTATTAATGATAATATTCAGAGTTAGATGATTGGAATAAGGTTTATGGTGGAACCATGTTGATAAGAGAAGTGATTAAGTTTTGATTTTGTTTTTCGAGGGTGATAGGCTTTGATGCAATTTTGAGGATAGTACGGATATGTAGAATTAACATAAGAATAAATTGTGTTATGGAATATGGAAATAAGAGGAATGAAGTGATGTGAAGGGCAATGTAAAATCTTAAGTTTAAGATGAGATTGCAAAATTTTGTTTAGTTTTGAGTCTCTAAATTTCGAGGACGAAATTTTTTTTAGTGGGGTAGTAATGCAACACCCCGATTTTCGCTGCTTCGTGATATCGGTAATAAATAGATAAAAATATATTTTTATCCGAGACTTAGAAAATGATTTTGGACAAACCAAGGTCATTTCCATGTTATACTTATTTTCATAAGTTACGGGGAAGTTTGTGGGTTGAAAATTCAGACGGAAACTGGTCTGCCGTTTTCTGTGTTTTCACTGACAGTAAAAGT
Source organism: Sophora flavescens (assembly GCA_030762895.1). Classification (NCBI taxonomy): domain Eukaryota; kingdom Viridiplantae; phylum Streptophyta; class Magnoliopsida; order Fabales; family Fabaceae; genus Sophora; species Sophora flavescens. The sequence goes on from CM061064.1 coordinate 192,167,640, forward strand.
TTACTGCTCAGAAGACCTAATTTTAACTCGTGAACGAGATGAAAAATGTTTTTATCGTATTTGCTACGATACTGGAAGTTTTGAAAATTTTGGTAAAAAAATAAAATAATTTACGTTTTACGGGCGGAAAGCGTAATCGGGTAGACGACGGAAGGGAAATTAGAGTTTCTAAGAGTAGTAAGAGGGTTTATCTTAGGATTTTGAGATGATTCAAGTGGATGAATCATATTTTTAAGTCTAGAAGGTTTTTCTGGGTTAAATAGAAAATTTAGAAATTTTACGGTTAAGTCCCTGAACTTTCTGTAAATTACCCTTTTGTCCCTAAATTAGTTTTTTTTGTTTTTCCAAGTGGATTGGGCTAGAATCCTTGTTTCTAACCTTAAATGGTCGTGGCTTATAAGCCCAAACTTTTCTAATTCATAGTTGAGTCCATAAAGCCCATTTAAGTTTCTTATCTTAAGTTTAAAGCTTAAATCTTCAAGTGGGCCCCACAACAAACAAGAAAATGAAACCAAGCCCAAATGTGTCAAGCCCAAATACATAAGCCCATGAGAGAAGATGACTTTCTCATTTGATGGATGAATCAAGATTTTTCTAGAATATTCCACACTTTTCTACATCATTCTTGGTTTTTCTTCAACATTCTAGGTTATTCTCAAATGTTCTTGAATTTGTCTTAACTTATCCTTGACTCATCAAATCATCCAACTAAGTCAAAGATAAGATAGCATTTAATGTGACAAAAATCATCATCATGACATTTTATTGCCTATTTGCAAACTAGTCCTTCAACTATTGGAATCTTTGCAATTTGGTCCTTGGAACTTAATTGCACTTTGATCCTTTTAACATGACAACTCATCTTCATCTAGAGTTTTCTTGAGATGTCGCCACTCACACTATAAATACCCTCCTCTCACTTTTCATTTAGTTCTTTGGTCATTTGCTTTCTATAAACTCTAAAGTTTCTAAGTTTCTTAGTTCTAAGTTTCAAAGCAAGTTCTTGGATTTCCTTCATCATTGATTCTCAAGAGGGTAAATCCTAATCTTTGTTCTTAATCATGCCTATGTTCTTTAGTAAGTTTCTTGATTCAAGGCTTATATTATGGTTGTTCATCATTTTCAAGTTTCTAATCCTAGAACTTTGAAAAATCATAATAAATCCTAGGAAAATCTAATGATGATGAAACTACTTTCCATCTTCTAGATATCATGTCTACTATCTAAATCCAAGAGCATGAAGCAATCAAAAATCTTTTTCTTGAAAACCTAGCTTTGGCCGAACCTATCACCTTAGGGTTGGTAGAGTTTTGTTCATGTGTTTTCATGTATGATCATGTATTCTATGTGGCATGTATGACTACACACTCTAATCCATGTTAGTCTCTTAAAATGAATATTTTTCTCAAAAATCTTTATGTTGGCCGAACCCTAAGTGGGTGAGTTTTGTTGAGTTTTGTTCATGGTTTTCATAAATGATCTTAGAAATCAATCTCTTAGTATGCATGTTTAATAAATCCAAGTTGGTTTATCAAACTAAAAACCCTAACCCTATGTTCTTGTGTTGGCCGAATCTACCATTTAGAGAGTTAGGAAGTTTTGAGTTTGAAACTTAGTGGTTTAGTCACTAATCTATGATTTAGGTTAATCAAGGATCATTAATCCATGACATAATCATGATTAGCAATTTTAAGGATTTTAAACCCTAAAAGTCAGCCCTTGGCCGAAACCTAACCCTCATGAGTTAAGTATGTTATGGTTTGATTTGATTTAATTTGGTTGCAATTCGTTTGAAGGAATCAATCGGGTTGGTTTGACCTAAAGCCGACGGAGGAAACCGAATTAAATCGGGAGGTTGTTTGAAAACGTTAGTTGAGTCTTCAAGAGGTAAGGGGAGCTTACCTGAGGGATTTTCTCTATAACTATTTGCTTTTGGTGTGGCTTATATGATTTATATGTGGTTTGTGATTAATTGTTTATGTTCTTTACGATGTGTTGTTTATCTGTGTATCGGTGTTTGATCTGCCTTTACTTTATTTAGTTATCTGCAGTCGTATATGATATTGTTATGATGCATGATCCGCCTGGGGATATAATTTTGATAATTTTTGTTGAATGTTGTTTGTGAGTGTTGTTTGAGAGTCCTGACAGTGGTCAGTGCACAACCGATTAATCAAATAAAAGATTTAATAAGTTGTGAAAGTTATATTCAATGTTTTATGGGAAATGTTGGAATATAATAGTGGAGGAAAATATAATTTTTGTAAAAATAATGAGTTTTGAGAAATATATTATTTTAATGATTTATTAGTGTAAAGGAAGTTTATGAGTCACGGTGAGAGCGTAACCGTGAAATTTTTTTAGTACTGCTAATTTTTACACAAGAAATTCCGAAATATTATAAAAAGTGATTTTGTGAAATTAATATTCGAAAAGACCTTATTTATTATATATGAAAATTATTTTAGAAGAAATGTCAAAGTTTGACTTTAAGAACATTTTCTTTGAAAATGCTAAGCGACGGCAAGTTTTGAAATTATTTAAGAGGAAAGTTTGAAAACGGCAGTACTTAATTTAAAAAAAAAAGAGATTTAATCTGAATTGATTTATTAGAGTTGAAGTTTCTATAAAAAGAAGTTATTGATGATTTGACGTTATTTTATAAAAAGATATAAAAGATGTAAAAAGATATAAAAGATGTAAAAGATGTAAAACGATATAAAAAGATGTAAAAAGATGTAAAAGATGTAAAAGATGTAAAACGATATAAAAAGATGTAAAAGATATAGGACTTAATAACCGAGACGTCGGGGTATTAAGGTTTGTTGTGTTGTAGACTGGGTATCTAATAAAAGAAGTTAACACATTGTAAAATGTTTTCTATTACCACGACCCTAAGACTGATTGCAAGGTCTAGGGGCTTCGTGATTGAGCACTCGGACTTTGAGGTCCTGTGTTGTTAATAAAAGATGTAAAAATGTTTCAAAAGATGTTAAGTCGTAAGCTTTTAAGAGCTTTGACAAATAAAGATATATCACAAAGAAAAGTGTTGAGAACAAAATGTTTTCTTGCATGCATTTGGCAGACGTGCCATGATAAGAAGAGGGATTACCTTGCGGCGTCAGGGTAGATCATACAAAGTTGTTCTCATTGTGCCCAGGGTTTGGACAATGAGGCCCCATCTCAGAGTGTTATCACTGTGCCACGATGTTGGACAGTGTGCGATGGGAGTGCCTGTGGCGGTGTGCCTGTGGCAATTGAGTCTGATCAACTCATCAAGAGGTTGGAGATATCTCATGAGATTAAGTATGAATGTTTAGATGATATATTGAAGTGTTCATGCATAGTTTTTCCAATGTTGATGTTTGGGGTGTGAAACCCATTGATAAACGAGATATTATGATATGAATGAGTATGTTGTTATAGACATGTATATGTGTATGTGCCTTCTTTTGTGTTGCGCATTTAGTTATGGTGATGAATCCATATATTGGCGTCTCACCCTTACAAACATATCAGAATCGTACGAGGGGTATGATATCTACAAGGAGATGAAGGTTGTCTAGTCCGAGGCATCTTTGTTCTTGTTTTAAGGGGGTGTAGTGTCTCATAGTTACGACCAGCGTAGAGGTACGATTATACTATATTATGTTGTTAGAATTAAGCTGATGATGTTTTATGTGAGAAAACATATGAGGCAGTATAGTTAGAGGACTTATATACATTATGTATTTAAGTGTGATCTGATTACGTTGTTGTGGTTAGGAGTTTAAAAGAAAAAGAAAAATTTTTATCACCATATTTTGAAAATATAAACGTTGAGAAAACATGATTTTCCGAAAGAAACCAGCAAATTAAGTTTTATTTCCGCAAACGGGTAACCATGTGATGACCCGAGATTAGGGTGTCACATATTTCTAACAATGTGGTTCGTTAAAGTGGGTTGATATCTCAATACACTTTAATTAATTAAAGGTGGATACACCCTTAAGTTTTCACTTTATAATTTTTGTAAAATAACACTTGCTCAAATATCTGAAATACCTCTATTATTGAATGATTATTGAATTAAGATTACAATGTGAGATCACTCCTATTTATAGAGCACTCACCAATTGTTTAATACAAGTACATAACAGAACTTATCTAATAGGACTTATCCAATAGGGTAACAGACTAACAGCTGATAACAGTTTTTGTTATCAATATAACTAACTTTTAATTTTTACACTCCCCCTCAAGTTGGAGCTTGAAGATCCTTAATGCCCAACTTGCCAAGAAGTAATTCAAATCTGTCTCTACCTGAGGCTTAGTAAAAATGTCTGCTACTTGCTCTTTGGTTCCAATATTTTCGGGTGCTATTTCTCCGGATTGAACTATTTCCCTCACAAAGTAACAGTTGTAATGTGACTCTCAAAACTCGGCGTCACATGGTTACCCAATTGCGGAAATATTTCTGATTTACAAAGCTGGTTACTTTCTGAAAGTATCATTTTCTCAATGGATGAATACACTAAAAACGGTAGTTAATTTTTTTTTCGAGATGAAGGGGGATAAAGGTGATGAACACTCAGAACATGAATTGAAGACAGCATACATATATAACATGTCCCAATGAAAGCCAAGTTTCAGTACATAAGATAGGGCCTTATCAATGGCCATTTCAATAGATGTAGGCATCTAGGAGTTACAACTTAAAAAAAAAGTAAGTAAGACACAAGGAAAGAGGGTCCGGAACCATATCCAAAAGATAACTCTAAAAGTCAAATGACGGAAGATTATCCACAAAATGCTCCATACTGGTTACTGACATTGGCTGCAAGCAGGGTCTCCACAAGGGCTCCCACGAGACGAGGCCTCAGGTAATGGGTCTATAACGTCGCCGCCCTCATCGATCAACGGAATTGTCATCGTTGTCATGATCCATAACGTGATCCTCCGACTCATCTTCCTCCACGACCTCATCGAAGTCCTCCTTCGGGTCCTCCTTAGGATCCTCCTCAGGGTCCTCCTCGGGGTCCTCCTCGGGGTCCTCCTCAATCGGTGCTACCGGCTCTACGTCAAGGGGTGGTGGCTCATGTAGCAGTCCGTGAGCTCGCAGTGTGTGAAGGTAATACCAGATCGGAGGCATAGCTACCCTCCTAGTTTCCATAGAGTGGCTTCTACGGATTGGGTCTCCGTCAGCATTTAGATCGGTCATGGTGATGGCTCCGTGGTATGTGACAATGTCGCCCCTGGGTGTATCTGCCATGCCCCAGCATCCCCTGCATCGTCGAAGACCTCAGTCTTTGATGTTGTCGGCACCAGCGGGATATTGGGATCCATCTGGACTCATGTACATACGGCGATACCAAAAGGACGAGAGAATAACAAGTAGAAATGAAAGAGTGAGATACCGACAACGGATATATCACACAACAACCATATACATGATACATACAACACCTTGGCATATTGACATTTTAAACATTACTCATAGGCAAACAACAAGTATTATTTCAATGGGTCTCATACCTGAATCAATCAATTTTTATAAAGATAATGCATGACACTTCAATCAGCAGGCTCTAATCTTAATCTCATGAGATACCATCTCCGTTTTATCATTAAGAAATAAAGAGTTGATCAGACTCATACGCCACATTTGGCAAGTTGTCTCCGTCACCTCATGTACTCGGATCAACACCATCACGAATCCCTTATAACGGCCATTCAGATGTATACATCATCAAATACCACATCTTAAGCGGGTATTCGGTAACTCAAGCACGTCTGCCAAGGGGAAATGCATATGAATAAAAGACTTTTCATTGACGAGACTTTTCTTTGTGTTCACTATTTTTCGTTTGTCGAAGCCCAAAGCTAACGACTATTCACAATTTCCATCACTTGAAAATTTATAACACAGGATGCACAGTCCGAGTGCTCAATCATAACACTTTAGACCGCGGCCACAGTCCAAGGTTGTGGTCGTAGAAACAATTATAATTTTATCCATGTTTTATTTCAACATGATAAGGACTCCTAGCCCATAATAACGAAATTAGGACACACAGTCCTCAATTCCAAAATTAGGACTCCTAGACCATAATATCACGATTAGGACCCTTGGTCCATAATTCTTGACACGGATCCCAGATCACGTGCATAAACTAAATACTAGAGGCGACGTCTCGCGAACTAATATTCTCTTTAACATGTGCTTACTTTTCGCTCAGAGAAAATCAAAAACCAAAACAAAACCTCGGTCACTTATCCAAGTAACCAGAACGTTTCTAAATCATTTAGGAGAAAATATTTTCCTTCACAAATTATTTTATAAAACATTTAGGAAATATTGTAGCAAGGCTTACGAGTGCCATGCAGACATCGTTTATTATTTTTAGTTTTCTCCTCGGATTGTAGTTAGACGCCCGGTTTTGAGGCTTTTCTTTGATTTGGTTTTATTCAGAGGTATGGATTTAATATTATATTTATTACTTTGATACATTATTACTATTTTATTTAATATGAGACATTTTCCAAACTTAAATAATTGAGAAAATTTTTATGATTAACATATTTTAAAGAAATGTATTAAAGGATTTTTATACTATTATTTTGGGTTACTAATGTAACGAAGGGCGTTACATTTATGGTATCAGAGAAGTTCGATTCTAAAAATTGGGTTGTGGTAGTGGGGCTTTTTCCAAAAACAAAACTTGGGCGCATAGGATGCTTGTTAGGGTTATAATTTATGCATGTTATTCTTTTAAATATTGGACCTGATCAACCCAGTGTTTGGTTGGTGGCGTGCAGATTATGGCCACTAACAGGCGACGGACGAAGGATGCACTTGCAGCGACATTGGTTCAGATGACCAGAGTTCTGCACGAGTAGAAGGAGACTCTCCGTCAGATGAGGGATAACGGGAACATGCCTAATGTTGGGCCAGTCAACGCTCCAGATCCGCAGTACAGGGGTTTGTCAGAGTTCCGAAATAATATTCCGCCAGCGTTTCGAGGGACTACCGATCCGATTGAGGCAGAGGAGTGGTTAATGAAGCTAGAGAAGATTTTTCGATTCATGAGGTGTGGTGACGATCAAAAGGTAGATTTTGCCACCTACATGCTGGAGTCAGACGCGGAGCACTGGTGGAACTGTTCTAGGGGTGGATTGCTTGCTTCGGGGGCCCATCTCACATGGGACAGGTTCAAGGACGTTTTCCTGGAAAAATACTTTCCGTATAGTGTTCGTATACAGAAGGAGACAGAGTTTCTTCAGCTTCGTCAGGGGAGTATGACTGTGGCAGATTATGTTGCCAAGTTTGAGAGCCTGTCAAGGTTCACTTCATATGTGAGGGACAATCCTGATAGTGATTGGAAGGAAATCAAGTTCGAACAGGGCTTGAGGTCAGAGTTGCGAAGCCTTGTTGGGCTCCTAGAGATTCGAGATTACCCCATCTTGGTAAACAAGTGTAGAGTGGTAGAGCGAAATATATAAGCTATTTTGGCTAAGAAGTCGAAAGACAATAGCTTTAGCGATGACAAGAGGTTCCAGAGCAAGGGAGAAAACTTTCAGAAGAGCCTACGACCTGTGCCTACTATCACTAAGGGTAAGCAGATTCAAGGGGCTCAGGGTGATAAGGAAGCAACATGCTACAGATGTGGATGGCAGCACAAAGGTCGTACGTGCCCCACGGCACAAGTCTCCTGCAACAATTGTGGAAAGACTGGACAATTTGCTAGGATATGCAAGTCAGGAGGCCAATCTCAGACCAGAACCCAGAACCACGGAAGGGTCTTTATCATCCAAGGAGAGGAGGTGAAGGAATCCGACGGTGTGATCCAAGGTAAGGGCTTTATTAAAGGTCATGATGTTATCATATTGTTCGATTCGGGAGCAACACATTCATTCGAATCTTTTAAATATGCTAGATGCCTAGAGTTGTCTGTTTCTAAATTGTCATAAGATTTGTGCGTTTCTACTCCTGCTAAAGATAGATTGATTACTTCTTCTGTTTGCCTGAAATGTCCTTTGTTGTTCCAAGACCTGACTTATAGTGTTGATTTGATATTTTTGCCTATGTCGGGTCTAAATATTACTTTTGGCATAGATTGGTTATCTCATAATAATGATGTTATTGATTGCTCTAGTAGAACCATGTCTTTTGCTCCACAAACTATGTCTGTTGGTTCCCCAAATCAAATTGCTCTATATCTGTTGCATCTTATCATAAGTGCTTGGTTGAGGGAGCTCAGGGATACATTCTCCTCTTTTCTGCTAAGATAGAGGATGAAAGTGATATGGCGGCATTACCTGTTGTATGCGAGTTTCCAGATGTGTTTCCTAATGAGGTCTCTAGTTTACCTCCATAAAGAAAGATCGAGTTTACCATAGATCTAATATCTGGGAGTGGACTTGTATCCATAGCACCCTATAGGATGACACATTTAGAGTTGAGCGAGCTCAAGAAACAAATAGAGGAGATGTTAGGAAAGGGGTTTATGAGGCCTAGTCTGTCACCTTGGGGAGTGCCAGTGCTTTTAGTGCAAGAGAAAGATGGGAGTATGAGGTTGTGTGTTGATTATAGGTAGTTGAATAAGGTAACCATCAAGAAAAAAAAAATATATCCCTTGCCTAGGATAGATAACCTTTGTGTTTTGAATATAACATACGTTACAATAGGTGTGTGTGTATGAGATGAATTTCGGGGACGAAATTCTTTAAGGAGGGGAGAAAATGTAACATCCTAAAATTCTAACATAATTAATTTAAAAAATATATATAATAATAACAATATTAAGTTATTAAAAAGTATAGTGCAAATAAAATATAAATAAGAGATCTAGTGTAAAGAATGGATATTATAAGGATTTATTGAAATTTATTAACTATTATAAAGAATGCAAAATTATTTATATATATATATATATATATATAATAGAAATATATATATGTATATATATTTAAAAAAAAAAAGAAAAGAAGAAGGGTACAAGGGCGTAAGCCCAGGAAGGCAGAGTATATATAATTATACTCGTCACTGTGCGTAACAAGGAGCACCGCACAGCGTCCGTTCGTCCCTTTCCTGCCAGTACAACCTAACAACAACACAGATCCAAGAATACCACTAAACGGGAGAAGAATTTTTAGGGAAGCACAAATCCCTATCATAAATAATTTTTAGAGCACATTGGAGGTCTTCAAGATGTGAGTAACAATACTTTTTACAAACCCTCTCCATGGTATGAATGATTGTTTGTGTTGACAGTTTTATTATTATTTTTCTTATTGATGGATGAATTGATTTGCAAGTGTGTTCCCCTAAATCGAAGAGAAATTGTTTATTGCTAATTTATAGTTCTGTGTGCGAAATTCTTGTGTTTAAGCCAGACGGTAAAATCACTAAAGTTTCATTCTGCGTGTCCAAAACCTCTCAGGAGTAGATTTTCTTTTTATCTTTAACTACTTTTGTGAAGTCTCCTGTATGCCAAGTTCAATTCAATAGGCATTGGTGTTCCACTGACGTGTGGTTTTACCTCCTGGGAGCATATAATTTTATTTAATTGGACTTTAATAGCTTAGACATAGCATGTATTAAATCCCATTTTGCTTATGGTTTAAAAAGAGAATAAGTACATTTGATTGTTATAATTTAAAATATATTCAGCATGTTTTATTCGGGATATAAATGATATACGTATGTGAGTGAAGTTTGCTGTTATGCCTCCTAAGATAGAGGCATTGACTTTTAACATCGCCATTTAATGGGATGTCGAAATTAAGATATGGGACAAGGAATCAATTTTAAGAACGAGGCTCTCGGGTCACCGTTAATGGGAGGCAAGGAACCCAATTAATTACGAGGTTCTCGGGTCACCATAGGGGCAAGGAGTCAATTCTAAAATGGGATTCCCGAGTTACCATCGGGGCAAGGAATCAATTCTAGGACGAGGTTCTCGGGTCACCATAAAGAGGGTGGCAAGGAATCAATTCTAGAACGAGGTTCTCGAGTCACCGCAGACTAGGGACAAGGAATCAATTCTAGGACGAGGTTCTCGGATCACCATAAAGAGGGTGGCAAGGAATCAATTCTAGAACGAGGTTCTCGAGTCACCGCAGACTAGGGACAAGGAACCAATTTAATGAGGTTCTCGAGTCACCGAATTGGGCAAGAAACCAACACGAAGTGGGGTTTCCGAGCCACTGGATGATTGTGTTATTGTGTGATGTGTGGTTACTTTGTTTAATTAATATATGATATTTGATTATGTTGTCGTTATATGCTTGTTGTAATTAAATGTATTTTTTTAATGAACATTATTTTGGAAAATTAGCGGGTACCATGGATAGTTTTTCCGGTTCACGTCTTAGATGAGAACATCACTATTTTCGAAATATTTTATAACTGTATTGTTGTTCACCGAGATTTTATATCTCAATAAAAAGTGTTGTTTTCAGAGCCCGAGGACATCACTGTTGCGGTCACCGAGGCTTGAAGAACTACTTTCTTTTTAGCTTAGCTGGTTAGTATTGTAGCATGGCTTACGAGTGCCATGCAGACATCGTTTATTATTTTTAGTTTTCTCCTCGAATTGTAGTTAGACACCCGGTTTTGAGGCTTTTCTTTGATTTGGTTTTATTCAGAGGTATGGATTTAATATTATATTTATTACTTTGATACATTATTACTATTTTATTTAATATGAGACATTTTCCAAACTTAAATAATTGAGAAAATTTTTATGATTAACATATTTTAAAGAAATGTATTAAAGGATTTTTATACAATTATTTTGGGTTACTAATGTAACGAAGGACGTTACATAAGCTTTGGGGGAGGAGAAGGAAGTTTAAACTAACAAAGAAAGGTGTAAAACCACCATAAATGGCGGCCAAACTCACTTACCGCGATGGAGGGTGGTGGCGTGACGGAGTTGGACGGCTAGGCGCGGTGATGGTCGTTCTCCTCCACTTCGAACAACAGTCGGAGATCCTCCTAGTGGCGGCGCGACGGTTGGACATGGTTGAGGGCAAGAGTGAAGGAGGAGAGGGACTTGTAGTGAAGAGGAAGAAGGAGATGTGAGTGGGGTGAGGTCTTTGTTGGAGAATAAGAAAGAAAAGGTGTGGGTGTGGTGTTGTACGTGTACGAGAAGTGGAGAGAACTTTTTTTTTCTTTACTTAATGGTTAAGTATACAATGAGTGGTTAAGATTGAGTCTAGAAATAAAATTATAATATTGTCCCTTGGATCTAAAAATAAAGAGTGACAAATATATACTTTCAAAATTCAAAATAGAGTAAAGATTGATAGTAGAATTGATCAACCAAGAAAATCAGTGATCCAAAAATTTATCTCAAATTAATGCCAAATCAATTTATTTTCAAATCTAAAATTACATAGACTAAAATATATAACAAATTTCTTTCAATCATATCGTTTGAAATATTTTTCTAAACAAACACTAATAGTGACAATAATATAACATTATTGTCTAGTAAAAGTACTTCTATTGGAATAAGGCAGTGCTGACGCACTTAATAATTTTTTTTTAAAAGAGTAAATAAAATTACTCAAGATCAAGCATCATAAAATAAACAAAAATAAATATCCAAATAATTATTACTCCAATAAAAATAATATAAACAAATATATTTTACCGATATTGAAAAACCGTAAAAAAATCGAGGTGTTACAACAGTCCATCTCAACGTGCTTTGATCTTTCATGGAAGACCGGATTCGCAGCAATGTGGAGTGCTGCTTGATTATCACAGTGAAGAGTAGTTGCTGAACTTTGCTTGATAGACAACTCTTCTAAAAGCCAACGCAATCAAATGAGCTCACTGACTGTGGAAGCCATCGATCTGTATTCAGCCTCAGCTGAAGATTTGGCAACCACTGCTTGTCTCTTGGTTCTCCAAGATATGGGTGCTGCTCCTAGAGTATTAAGATAACCTGTGCAGGATTGTCGGGTAAGGGGACAACCTCCCCAATCCGCATCACAATAAGCCTCTAGAATGAGATCATTGCCGCTAGGCAAGAAAATTCCTTGCACTGGTGTAGTTTTTAGGTACCTTAGGACTCGGTATGCAGCATCCATATGTACCTGCTTGGGTGCTGTCATAAACTGACACAGAGTATTGACCGCATACGTGATATCTGGTCTCGTAACTGTAAGGTACAAGAGTCTCCCTAACAGCCTTCGATACTGAGTAGGGTTACCATCCGGGTCTCCATCACGAACATGCAGCTTGCAGTTCTGCTCCATTGGGAACTTGCTAGGCCTGTAATGTTGCATCTTTGTCTCATGTAGAATATCTAGAACATATTTCTGTTGGCTAAGAACTATCCCCTTTGGTGATTGAGCCACCTCAATACCTAGAAAGGACTTTAGTGGTCCCAAATCCTTGATACTGAACAATTTGTCAAGGTAGTCTTTCACCCATTGCATTGATTCTATGTTGTTTCCAACCAGTATTACATCATCAACATAGATCAATGTGGTGAGAAACACTTGGCCTCTTTTGAAGATGAAGAGGGAATGATCTTCTCGCGACTGATTAAAACCAAGCTGAATGAAGGCACTAGTGAATTTGTTATACCAATTCCTAGAGGCCTGTCGCAATCCATAAAGGGACTTCTTGAGTTTTCAATCACGAATGTCTCCCTTCTTTGTAAATCCTTGAGGAATCTTCATGTAGATTTCCTCATCCAAGTCTCCATGTAAAAATGCATTGTTAACATCTAGTTGATGAACTAACCAACCCTTTGATGCTTGTTATGGATAGAAGACATCTTATAGTTACAAGCTTGGCCACCGGGGCAAAAGTTTCATGATAATCTTCTCCCTCAATTTGTGTAAACCCCTTGCCACTTGTCGAGCTTTATAGGGTTCAACTTCACCATTTGGTTTGAACTTCACTTTGTAGATCCATTTTGAATCCACTGTGTTCTTTCCAGGTGGTAATTGAGTGAGACTCCAAGTGTCATTTTTCTCCAAAGCCTCAATCTCCCTCTTCATGGCTTCTCTCCAATGATGATGTTTTACAGCCTGCATAAAAGATTTAGGCTCACTCTGTGAAGAAATGGCCACTAGGTAAGCTTAATGGGAGTTAGAGAAATTATTATATGATAAGTATTCTGACAAAGGATACATCACAGTGTTACCATAAGAGTTATTAGGCAAAGTAGATGTGATGAAGGTGGTGGTAGGTCAACTTGATAGTCTAACAAGTGCGTAGGAAGTTGCCTCAGTCTTCCACTTTGTCTTCCCTCATTAGGAGGTTCAAAGTGAATGTTTGCATTTTCTGCACCTTCTGAATCAGGTGTTGTCTCCTCGGGTTCATTGGATTGCTCATCGTCAATCTCTTGGCTAACCATTTGCCTCTTAGAAGCAATATCATCTGTTGTGTCATCACGGCACACAATCTCTGGTTGTTGTCTTTTGTAGTTTATGTGATCATTTCCTTTGAAAGGCAATTCATTTTCAAAGAACTTAATATCTCTAGAAACAAAAATATCCTTAGTCTCTATGTCATGCACCTTATACCCATTTTGTCCTAAAGGATAGCCTAGGAAAACACATGCTCTCCCCCTTTCATCAAACTTCCCTTCCTTTCGGGTTTTCAAGGCATAAACAAGGCAGCCAAACACCTTTAGGTGGCTATTACTAGGTTTCTTGCCAAACATTATTTCATAGGGAGTTTTGTAGTTAATCACTTTTGAGGGCAATCTGTTAATTATATGAATTACTGTAAGAACACATTCCCCCCAAAATCTAATAGGTAAGACTGAGTGGAATCTTAGGGCTCGGGCAACCTCTAGAATGTTCCTATGTTTTCGTTCCACTACCCCATTTTGTTGGGGTGTGTAAGTGCATGACAATTGCATTATTATTCCTTTACTTTCATAAAAGTGTTGCATGTGACTTGATGTGAACTCTAGCCCATTATCTGTCCTAACATGTTTGATCCTTTTCCCAAATTGTGTTTCAACCATACATATAAACATAGGCAAGTATCTCTCTACTTCTGACTTGTGTTTCATTAGATACACCCAAGTGCCTCTACTAAAATCATCAACAATTGAAAGGAAATAATGTGCTCCAGAAGTAGATGGTGTATTGTAATGACCCCAAATGTCACAATGAATCAAATCAAAGCATGTTTTAGACTTTATTGAACTAATAGGAAATGGGTAATCTACTTTGTTTAGCCCTAATACATGAATCACATGGTAACCTATTCTGATTTTTAGTAATATCTATACCTATTGACCTTATTTTGTCTTCTGAGGTGTGACCAAGACGTGCATGCCACAAGGCTGCTTGATCTGATTTGCTGACCTTCATTGCCACTCCTGCGTGAGTAGTTGGCTCGAGAAGGTACAGGTCATCCTGGTGTCTGCCCATCCCAACGAGGCTCCTTGAAAGCAAGTCCTATATCACACAAAAATCAGCTACAAAAGTAATAGCACAATTGTTTTCTCTTGTCAATTTACTAACTGAAAGTAAATTACAATTAAAACTAGGGATATGTAAAATAGTATTCAACTTTATCCCATTAGATAGAGTGGCCTTCCCTATTCCCTTCACTGGCACATATGCACCATTTGGAATTTGAACTGGATTCTGATTAGAGAATTCCATTTTCCTAAGTAAATCATCATTGAATGTAATATGCTCTGTAGCTCCTGAATCAATGATCCAGGGTTTATTGAACACAGAGTTACCTGCCATGTTTACCACTGGTTTTGGTTGCTGCTTTCCTTGAACAGATTGATCAGCCTCTGGCCCGACTAGTTTTATGACTAGTAAGACCATGGTTTTATACGAGTTTAATCTCGTTTTCACCCAAAATTGGACGTAATTATCCTCAAGCAACATTTTGAGTCTGTAAAGTAGTTTTAGGGTATTTTAGTTGGTTTTGAGTCAAATAAAGCATTTACTGCTATTTCATGTTTTCAGGATAATAAGAGGAGCAAAAGGGTAAGGATCTTGAAGCAGAGGCCATCACGCCCAGGCCGTGACACTTGTCATGGCCGTGATGAGCTACCCATGGAAGATAGAAAAGGTCACTGCCCAGTCATGACACACATCATGGGCGTGATGAGGAGATCATGAAAGTCAGAAAGCATCACGACCCAGCCGTGACACACATCACGGGCGTGATGTGAAGACCCTGAAGACCAGAAGACATCACGGCCCAGCCATGACACACATCACGGGCGTGATGAGGGGAACCTGAAGGTCAGAATTGATCACGGCCTGACCGTGATAGAGGTCACGGCCATGACAGATCAGCACCCAAAGTCAGAAGCGATCACGGCCTGGCCGTGATAGACATCACGGCGTGACAGACCAGAATTTGAATGCGCGCTAAGACAAGCGGTCACGGCTTGGCCGTGACGGCCATCACGACCGTGACGCGCAGCCTCTTTATAAATACAAGCACATCAGACACAAATGATCCAGATTTTCACTGTTCACACTATATTTTTAGATTTTCATTCTATTTTTGATGGAGAACTAATTCCCCTTGATTAATCTGCTGTAATCAGTCTTCGCCGACACTTGAGGTTTATACAATTCCTGGATTAATTTGCTTCTCCCTTTCAATACTATGCTATATTTTCTGTTTTATTAATTCGGAATTGTGTAGACTAGGTATTGATTTGTTTCGATGATTTTATGTTCCTATATCTAATCGCGTTTGTTTAATTCACGTGTGTTCAATCGTGTTTGCTTAACTCACGAGTGCTTCAACCCGCCCGTTTGCTTAATTCGGGAATTAGGAACATATATCGTGTAGTGCCAATTTCGCTTGTTAATTGTTGCTACAATCGAAAAAGGGATTAGAATCTGCTTAGGGCATGGGAAATGTATGAGTCGATGATAGTGGGAAACCGAGAACAAGATTAATCGCTTTGATCATTGATAATCACTTCTCGCTCTGTTTTCTTAATTGAATTTTAAACCTTCAACCCCCCCCCCCCCCCCAAAAAAAAAAAAAACTGATTTTCTGTAAATAACAACCCAAGAGTCCTTGTGAGACGATACTCGAGTTGTCGCACCCTGACTATAGTTTTTATAAACCGCTCGCTTTTTGACGTGCGTGCGACAGCGTGTTAAAATTGGTGCCGTTGCCGGGGACTCTTGTTATTAACAAAAAAAAAATTAAAAAAAAAATTGCATTGCTGAATTAGTTCTGGCTACTAGGTCTGGTTGTTCTGAATTGTTTGAATTAGATCCTGAAATTGAAAGAACTTTGCACACACGCCGTAGGGCACTTCAGGCTAGAACTAGTTCACCAACCAGTAGCGATTCTAATTCTGCACCTGCACTTGATAACATGGCTGACCAAAGAACATTAAGACAGCTTGCTGCCCCTGATGTAAATTATAATGGGTTGTGTATTGAATATACTAATGTTGTTGCTCATTTTGAATTAAAATCTGGTTTGATACACTTGTTGCCAAGGTTTAGTAGTCTTGCAGGTGAGGATCCACATAAACATCTGAAGGAATTCCAGGTTGTCTGCTCTACGCCTTTGAGACTGGAAGGAGTAACTGAAGACCACATCAAGCTGAGAGCCTTCCCATTCTCACTTCAAGGTGCTGTGAAGGATTGGTTGTACTACCTTGAACCGAATTCTGTTACAACCTGGAATGATCTGAAGAAAGTCTTCCTAGAGAGGTACTTCCCTGCCTCAAGAGTTGAGTCAATCAGGAAGGAAATATGTGGCATTTAGATAAGGCAATGAATCATTGGCCGAGTACTGGGAGAGATTCAAGAAGTTGGTATCCAGTTGTCCTCAGCACCAGATTTCTGAGCAGCTAATTATTCAGTACTTTTATGAGGGATTGCTGCCAATGGACAAAAATATTTTAGATGCTGCTAGTGGGGGAGCACTTGTTGATAAGACCCCAGCTGCTGCCAAGCAATTGATTGAAAACATGTCACTCAACTCCCAGCAGTTCACAACTAGAAGCAACTCTGTCGAAGCAAGGGGTGTGAACGAGATCCATGGTTCTTCTTCCAACAAGGCCCTTGAAACCAGAATTGATGAGCTCACTTCTTTGGTGAAGTAGTTGGCAATGGATAAGGTTCAGCCAGCAAGGTTGTGTGGCATTTGTACCTCTCCTGAGCACCTGACCGATGCATGCCCCATTCTGAAAGATGAGTCAGTCACTGATTTGCCTCAAGCTTATGCAGCCAATCTTTACAATCAAGGCAACAATCAGAACCGGTACGACATTCCCGACCTTTCCACAAATAAGTACCACCCCAACTGGAGGAATCATCCAAACCTTCGGTATGGGAACTCATCTGCACAACAGCAACAACCGATGTTACCGCTGGCACCACTACAGAATTCTCCCAAGTGACCACCTATGCACCTTCTGGACCTTCACTAGAGGACCTTGTAAAGCAAATGGCTGCACAAAATCTCCAGTTTCAGCAGCGAACAGATTCTAGTATTCAGGCCTTGCAAACACAGATTGGACAGCTTGCCACTTTGATGAATGCCATGCAGCAAGCTCAAGGATCGAACCAACTACCTGCACAAACAGTGGTGAATCCTAATGTTCCAAATCCTAATGTGAGTGCAATCTCTTTGAGGTCCGGGAAAGTTTTAGAGGCAGCCCCTGAAAAAGATAAAGGAACTGTTGAGGTAACCCCTGAACCTTCTGCCGTTGTTGAGGCTGAAAGAGAGTATGTGCCACCAATCCCCATCCCGCAAAGATCTCTGAAGAATAGAAATATTGTTGAGGAAGACAAGGAGAGAGAGATCTTGGATGTGTTCAGAAAAGTGGCGGTAAACATTCCGCTCCTTGATGTGATTAAGCAGGTTCCAAAATATGCAAAGTTTCTGAAAGATTTGTGCACACACAAGAGGAGGTTGAACCCCATTATTATTGGGAAGACTTTACTGTCAAGGAGGTCATCTTTGACCCAAGTGGGAGTGAGAAGTCCGCCGCACTCGGCGAGGTCACCATGATTGTCAAGCGCTCACTCTCATGCTTATGCTGCATACCATGGAATCCGAGAGGATCATATTGCATTTTGGGCACTCCTTGGCCGCTGTATCACAGACAGTGGGATCCCGGTGGAACCGCCTCCATGAGTTTTTTCTAAACCTTCTCCTTTCCCCCACTCTTATTTTATATTTATGTTCTTTCATTGAGGATAATGTATGTTTTAAGTGTGAGGGAGGGAACCATTTGTTTCTTTTTTGTTTTCTTTGTGTGGCTTTGTGTCGTATGTGTGTTGAGTCTTGTGTCGGCAAGCTTGATTGGATTTTGTTGAATTTGCATAGATAGATTGCATGATATATGCTGATTGTTGATGATTTCCCCCTGGGTTTTGAAAATTGAAAAATTGACCCCCATGTGAAAAATTGAAAATTAGACTTTGAGATATTCTATTGTGATTGAATGATTTATGATAAGTTTGGGTTGATAGGGTGCACACACTAGGGATAGAATCTCGGTCAAACAATTTGCGAAAAATGTCCAGGTGAGGAATTGAGCCTCCAACATGTTTTTAATTGTGTGAATCACTTTCAAGTCGCACTTTCCCGAATTTGCTTGAATCTCTTCATGGTTTGCATGTCTATGTGTTTGCATCAAAAGATTTAGGCAATTTTCTTTGAATTAACTACTTGGCCTAAATTGAAACAGTCCCTAATGCATGTCCCCTAGTTAGCCACATTGAGCCTGATAAGCCTATTGTTTCTTGATGACCCTATGTTACAAGCCAAAAATCTGAAAAACCATGTTAACCCGATCTTAGGATTAGGAGAGCATGGAAGCTTAGCAAGACAAAGGTTTGCAAGAAACTAAGTTTGGGGTGGCTACGAGGATATGATGTGTTGTCTGGGATTGAGGAAAAGAAAAAAAAATAAAGGTTGGAGCCTAAGAAGAAGAAAAAAAAGAAAGGAAGAAAAGAACAAAAATGTCAAAAAAAAGGGTATTGAAAGAAAAAGGTTGTAGTCACCCAAGGCAAAAAGAAAAATGGAAAAAGGAACTTGAGTGGAAATTCAATATATCAAAATGCTCATGCTCTCTTAGTTCCTAGGGACTTAAGCCTAGTACCTTTGAATATCCTACCCTTAGTCAGGCCCCATTACAACCTTTAAAAGACCTTCTGATGTTGCACGCATGTTTCCGTGGGAACCTTGTTTGAGATGACAATCAAATTCATGGGAAGTGCTCTTAAAAGTGAAATTGAGTGAAATGTTGATAGCCTAGACAAATTGAGCGAATGAGTGAAACGCTAAATGCCCTTGTGAGGAAGGCGATTGTTTGAATTTGGTGATCTCCCTTTTGTGTGTAACTTGGATCCCTTGATTAGATTACTGAGTGCATGAATGATGAAATTCTCAATTGTTTAAAGTAAATGAATGTGGGGGTTGCATTGTTGAAAAAGGGGGGGAACATTGAAGAAATTTTTTTTTGTTGTAATTGCATGAAATTTGTGCGAAATTGATTAAATCCTTTAAGCTTGCCAAGTTTGAGTCCTTTTTGAGTTTTAGTTTGCTTGGGGACAAGCAAAGTTTAAGTTTGGGGGTATTTTGATCAACCTCTGGCTCGACTAGTTTTATGACTAGTAAGACCATGGTTTTATACGAGTTTAATCTCGTTTTCGCCCAAATTTGGACGTAATTGTCCTCAAGCAACATTTTGAGTATGTAAAGTAGTTTTAGGGTATTTTAGTTGGTTTTGAGTCAAATAAAGCATTTACTGCTATTTCATGTTTTTAGGATAATAAGAGGAGCAAAAAGGGAAGGATCATGAAGCAGAGGCCATCACGCCCAGGCCGTGACACTTGTCACGACCGTGGTGAGCTACCCATGGAAGACAGAAAAGGTCACGGTCCAGTCGTGACACACATCACGGGCGTGATGAGAAGATCATGAAAGTCAGAATGCATGACGGTCCAGCTGTGACACACATCACGGGCGTGATGTGAAGACCCTGAAGACCAGAAGACATCACGGCCCAGACGTGACACACATCACGGGCGTGATGAGGAGAACCTGAAGGTCAGAATTGATCACGACCTGGCCGTGATAGAGGTCACGGCCGTGACAGATCAACACCCAAAGTCAGAAGCGATCACGGCCTGGCCGTGATAGACATCACGGCCGTGACGGACCATAATTTGAATGCGCGCCAAGACAGAAGTGGTCACGGCTTGGCCGTGACGGCCATCATGACCGTGACGCGCAACCTCTTTATAAATACAAGCGCAGCAGACACAAATGATCCAGATTTTCACTGTTCACACTATATTTTTAGATTTTCATTCTATTGTTGATGGAGAACTAATTCCCCTTGATTAATCTGCTGTAATCGGTCTTCGCCGACACTTGAGGTTTATACAATTCCCAGATTAATTTGCTTCTCCCTTTCAATACTATGCTATATTTTCTATTTGCTTAATTCAGAATTGTGTAGACTAGGTATTGATTTGTTTCGATGATTTTATGTTCCTATATCTAATTGCGTTTGCTTAATTCGCGTGTGTTCAATCGTGTTTACTTAATTCACGAGTGCTTCACCCTGTTTGCTTAATTCGGGAATTAGGAACATATATCGTGTAGTGCCAATTTCGCTTGTTAATTGTTGCTACAATCGAAAAAGGGATTAGAATCTGATTAGGGCATGGGAATTGTATGAGTCGATGATAGTGGGAAAACGAGAACAGTGGATTAATCGCTTTGATCATTGATAATCACTTCTCGCTCTGTTTTCTTAATTGAATTTTAAACCTTCAACCCCCCCCCAAAAAAAACTGATTTTCTGAAAATAACAACCCAAGAGTCCTTGTGAGACGATACTCGAGTTGTCGCACCCTGACTACAGTTTTTACAAACCGCTCGCTTTTTGACGCGCGTGCGACAGCGTGTCACAGATTCTGCATCACCTCTCAGCTATTGGAGCAGTTTTTCATATTGATGCAGTGATAAGCCTGGTACAGGACTGTCTTCTGTGCCTACTTGTGTTGCCTTGTAATTTTCCTTTTTGGCATTCCATGATCCTTTTGTATCTCTGTTTGGTTTCTTCCAGTCTGTTGGATATCCAACAATTTCCGGGCATTCTTTTTTAATGTGTCCCACCTTTTGACAATGCTCACATCTTGGTCTTTCCTTCTTGATGGTAGCTCTATTGTCACTGCCTTTGTATCGAATGCTGCTTGCTTGGAATGCTGTTGTTTCAGTCACTGATTTGTGCAGGGCTGAAATTAACCTATGTTGCTCATCCTCAGCTACAAGGTGGTATGCTTGTCTGAGAGAGAGGGTGGGAGTCATGATCAAGATTTGAGGCTTGACAGTAGCAAAAACCTCCTCTAATCCCATAAGGAAGTCAGATAATTGCTCCCTTTCTTTCATCTGGATTAGGCGTTTCTGCAAATCACATGTGCAGCCTCCACAGGAACAATTGGGCCAAGGTGCAATAGATTGTGCTTCATCCCTAGACAACTTCTCTTGCCTGAGCAAAGACACTGCTCTTCGAAGCTCATACATTCTTAGTGCACTTTCTTTGACAAACCTTTCTTTAACTTTAACCCAGATTTCTTGGGCTGTGATTGCATATCTCACACTACTACTAACCTCTTTTTCCATGCCACTCTTGAGCCACCCCTTCACAATGGCATTGCACCGCATCCAATGAGCAAGATAAGGAGAATCTGTCGGAGGCATAGGGATTGACCCATCTACAAATCCTATCTTGTTCTTGGCATACAATGCATTGCTCATGTCAGTGACCCAATCCCTATAGTTTCCATCATGAAGGGGTTCACTGACAAAAAATTGTCCAGGGTGATCCGAGGCATGAATGTAATAGGGAGACATAGAATCAATGTGATTTCATTACCTGAGAATCTTTCTTCGTGGTTCTGTTTCTTGGTTGGTGAAAGAGTCGAATCATCTTTCCTTTTGCTCTATGAAGACGTTGATTCATCTTCTGTATGAATCTTGTTTTCTGCATCGATGGCCATATTGATTCAGAGAGCTTCAAGCAAAAGAAAAGGACTCCTAGATCTTTTGGCTCTTTGATACCATGTAAAATAACACTTGCTCATATATCTGAAATACCTCTATTATTGAATGATTATTGAATTAAGATTACAATGTGAGATCCTTCCTATTTATAGAGCGCTCACCAACTGTTTGATATAAGTACATAACAGAACTTATCCAATAGGGTAACAGACTAACAGTTGATAACAGTTTCTGTTATTAGTATAACTAACTTTTAATTTCTACAATTTTTTCTCATACTAAAGAAGCTTTATCCATCGTTTTGAGGTTGTGAGGTTTGAAGTCGCAATGAAAACCCGGCTACCAAGTTATGCATTGTATGGTGAAGGTTTGGAGTCCTTCATTTTTACCTAATACAAAGCAAATAAAACTAACAAGGGGTTATTTGCAATATAAATGATAAATATTGGTGCGAAAGTTTTCTCACTATGCGAGCGAATCACAAATTGTTGATCATGCATGTATTTATCCTTTTTTTTTGTTCCAAAAAAGTTGATGAACCAATAGTACATTTTTCGTACTATGTCGTTTCGTACGAAGGAGATAGTCTCTATTTGCAAACTCAGTAAAATCGGCAAAATCAGTCCTTCCGTCGATAACCAATCAACTTGTAATAAGGACCGATTTTGCATAATTTGATAAATTAGAGGACTAAAAGTGCAATGAAATTTTTGAAGGACTAAAATGGCACAATTAGAAAAGTTTGAGGGACAAAGAGTGCAATTAAACCTTTAACATATAGAGAATATATATTTTATTTATGAGCATACATGAATATGTTAAACTTACTCGCAATGCATGATGTATTTAATTTATCCAACATTCCAATGTAATTGATACAAAGAATTTGTGGTGAGTTTCCTACCGAGTGCATGCTTGAGTGACAAAATTTTCAAGTAATGTCTCTACTTTCAAGGGAATGTGGGGAAAATGTACAATAGAAATGATTATTGAACATAAAAATGGGACAAAAATTTTCGACAACAATTTGGATGATTAACACAGGTCAAATACGTGGTTAATATGTTCGGTGGATGGTTAATGGATATAACAAGGTGTCGCAACTCATTAACCATCCACTAAACGTAACTAACCACGAATTTGAACGTCGTTAACCACGATTTTCATGTGTTCAAATAAACATAACCCCATGTATAAGTTTATCCATTCCTTTATAATTTAACGAGAAAAGACAATTACTGCCAGCAACTGATAGCCTGTTTGTTTTAAATTTTTTCTACCGCAAAGTTCCATTTAAAACTGTGTTGATCCAAAGTTATAACATGAATCTTAAAAAAAAGGTGCATTGAGAAGCTGCATTTCTCCATTACGTTAATAAAAAAAAATTTAAATTAACAACATTAAGCCAAAATACATGCTAGAAATATACTTGACGTCATGAATTTGATTTCTATCATGTAATTCTTCCTTGTCTAAATAATCAAATATTTGACATTTTTCACTTCAAAAAGTTTCTTAAAAATAAAGAAAAAATAAACAGTTGGATTGCAATGGACAAACTTTACTTCTGTAAGAGTAAAGATATTTCGACACACAATTTGGACACTTTGTATAGACACCGTAGAACTTATGAGTGTCTTGGGAGTGATGAAATATATGGTGAAAGAGAAAAAAACAATAAATAAGTGGGAATGAGTACTTTTATACGGTGTTGGACACCATTTTTATGTCCAAAGCACACATGTACGAAGTCTCTAAAGTTGAGGAAGTGTTGAGTATCCTAAACTCAACCAAATAACAGTGTACAATGACTTTTGTGTTGTTTTGTTAATGTTATGTAATATTGTTTAGACTTCCACATAAACCTGTAATTAGAATCATCCTAGCTAGTATCAATTCCATGCTCTCATTGATCAGCGCAGGTTATAGATTAGAAGGTTCAATTTAAAAGTATTAGTTTCATTAACATGACAGCTTTATAAATTGTATTCCAAAAAACATAGACACAGAAAGGGAAGGATCCGAGGTGCTCATCATTTATCATACTCCACCACCTTGTCATAACATTGTATTACTAGCTTATTCTCTAAAAGTAAAATAAGTTGTCTACATAGTGAACACAATGATGTGATCATGGACATACAGGCTCAAGGGGTCCCACAAGTTGAGGTCACTGAAGGATCGAAGACCCAAGCAAGACAAAGAGTCCTTCAAGTTTATAGGATCTTTTGTAATAAAAGTAGATTGTAGGATCTATGTAATATTTAATGTAGAATAAGAATCATGTAATAAAAGTACTTTTTTACAATAAGCACTTTAGGACTAGTTATTAGGCTTAGGAAGTTGGGTCAATTGGACTAACATAGCACAAGAGTAGGAAACATTGGGCCAAAATCAAAGCCCACACTTGGGTTTAGGAGTAGGAGGCGCCAACTTGGTCACAAAAGGTGATGAGTTTCATGTCATCATCTATAAAAGGACCTCATGTACTCATTTCTTCAATCAATGGATCATTGTGTAGTTTTCTCATTTTGAGAATTGTGAGAGAGTTGAGAGTCTCTTCTTGAGAGGTTCTTTAGTTGAACCTTGATTCTCATATAGAGTTCCAATACTCTAGTGGCGAATCTTCCCCAAGGCTTGTTATCATCCAATCCTCTTAGAGAATTGAATGTGGCGCCTCTTCTTTTCATCCTATTCCTTTTCCATTTTCTAGTTTCAATTTCATGCTTATCATTTTAGAGTAGTTTATACAATTGTGCTTTTCTACTCTTTTTGGTTTCCTTGATTCTCACTTGAGAATCAAGTTTATGATCTTGTTCTTGATCTATATGTGTTTGATCTTGAATTTTCAATAATCAAATTCAAAGAAATATCCTAAAAACTATGTTGATCTACCTTAGATCACATCACACAATAAAATGAATCCGAATGTATCAGTTTTGAATCTTGTCTGGGTTTACTAATGTTGTGTAACACGAATTCCAATTCGTAATTTTTACACGATAGCACTGTGGAGTGTGCTTTTTGTCTCTTTTTTTAGGCTTAATGAATTTTTTGGTCCCTAAAAATATGGTCACTTTTGGTTTTCGTCCATGCGTTTTTTTCCTTTGTATTCGATCCTTTTAACTTTTTAAGTTTTGTATTTAATGTCTGTCGAATAATTTTTTTTAACAATTATATATATATATATATATAATTATTTTTATTTTTATTACATATCTTCTTCTTCTTCCCCTTTCTTCAGATCCCCTATCTTCCCTCCATCTCCCAACCCTTTCTCCATCTCCTCCACCGCCACCACACAGATAGAGTTCGTTTCATTGCTAGTATCACAATTTCTGCTCACCAAGTTGATTTCTTCAATCTCCGAATCCTCTTTCTTTTGGTCTTGCTCAAACTCCATAGAATCAGAACTTTCACTCTCACAATTAGGGTTTGTTTCATTGCAAGTATCACCATTTTCACTCACAAAGTTGATTTCTTCAATTCCCACATCCTCATCCTCATCCTCCAAAGTCATGTTCTTCCTGTTCAGGTTCCGATTCAGGTTCTGGTTCCGGTTCGGGTTCCTTGGCATGGGAAGAAAACCCGGAATCATGATCGTAATCGAAATTGATGAAAGAATCAGTGAGGGCGAAATGATTGTGGAAACAAACATAATAAAAGTTGAGATTAAAAATGATAGCAGCAAGATGGAAATACGGAGATATGGAAATGACGCTTTTCCAAATACACTCCATAATTCCTCATTGCAAATATGGAAATTGTAACCATCTTGCTGCTACCATTTATAATCTCAACTTTACATTGTGTAATTTCCACAATCACTTCGCCCTTGCAGATTCTTTCATCAATTTTGATTACGATCTCGATTTTGGGTCTTCTTCCCATGCTAAGGAACCCGAACCGAAACCGAAACCTGAACAGGAAGAACAGGACCAAAAGAAGGAGGATGAGGATATGGGAATTGATGAAATCAACTTAGTGAGAGAAAATGGTGATACTAATAATGAGACAGACCCTAATTATGAGTGAAAGTTCTGATTCGATGGTTAGAACGGGACCCAAAGAAAGAGGGTTTGAGATTGAATGCTCTAGTTGGGTCAACAAATAGAATGAGTGTTCATGGAACATGTGATTTTAATCTAATGAATTAAAAAATATCATTTTTATCTTAAAATCTGTTAAATTTGTGCATATTAACAGGGAAGCAAATGGCCGTGAAACTTTGTGCTGGAAGTCTCATAGGTTGTGTTTAATATGTGAAAAAGAACTTGTGAAGCTCCTTATGTGTAGGTGCAGGTGGAGATTGGATGCAATGTTATAGAATGTATTTAATGCAATCCTGGTATAATTTTGAAATTGTCACAGGTTGAAAATGAAAATGGTTAACTAATTTGTGATGAGGAATGGATGTGGTTGTGTATCGATGGACTATTTGCAGGAGTGCTACATGAGCTGATACACGGGAGCAGAAGCATGAAGATACCATATGGCTTTAATACAAGACTTGATACAGGAATTATTATTTGATTTTATTTGGTGTTTTATGCTTTTGGAGTATTATATGGTGATGTAAAGTTTTGATTTTAACTAGTGCTCTAGTTTTGGTCCTAAGGTGGTTAGAAAGATTATTCTGCCAAAGGTGTTGAAATTTTGTCCAGGGTGTTGAAATTTTTTGTAATATATTGTAAGGGGATGTTTTTTTAGAACATTGATGTATTGTTTATCTTCTAGCTCTAAGAACATGATGGAGTGTGTCCTCTTCAACCCTTCCTAGAAGGTGGGGAGAGTGACCATTTTTTATGCTAAGACTAGATATTTTGAATAAAATAATTATTTTTATCGGGAAAAAAAATCAACTTAGTGAGCAAAAATGGTGATGCTAGCAATAAAACCTCGGTCATAGATAGCTTCACACCCAAACAATACCTGTTTTATTCCTCATTGGACGTGTTGTTTTTACTGCTACCAACCCAATACTCTTTCATAGTAAACAATATCTTCTGAGGCACAAGTGGACCATCCTCATGGTCCATCATTTTGGCATCCCATCTAATTCCCCCAAAAATTTTCCTAACCTTGTTTAGGACATCAACTTCGTTGCAGATGATGACCGTGCATTCGGGTCGAAGGATCCGATCCATCTCTAGGAGGATGTCTTCCAAGTTGCACCTGTTTAATTAAATTAGGGAGAATTTCATTAAAAAAAATGAAGTAGAAAATTTGTTGTGTTAAGAGGGGAGTAGTCTCCAATTGGGACTGCTATCAAACAAAGTTGACCTATAGAAAGGAATTTATACCCCCAACTTGAAGCAAACAAGGTGCCATTGATGTTGTTGAAGATATAAAACCATTTATTAGGCCTCCAACCAACAGCAAGGGGTG
Source organism: Sophora flavescens (assembly GCA_030762895.1). NCBI lineage: Eukaryota > Viridiplantae > Streptophyta > Magnoliopsida > Fabales > Fabaceae > Sophora > Sophora flavescens. Next base: position 192,195,022 of record CM061064.1, read on the forward strand.
TTTGGTTTGTATTATGTTTTTATTTTCTGCAGATATGTCATCACTGATAATTACAAAAATGTCAACTTATTTTTTATTTTGCTTTCTGTTTTCAGGATTTTTTTTATCCATCCTATTTTCAGGATTTTGTGAAGGAAATGATAAAAACAATTTCGGTAATTATTAATGAAACACCACCTAAACTTTAAGGAGAGTTGATCTTTAATAGATGTTTAGCTCAAATAGCAAGAATTTGGTTGGTATGAAGGCTTCAAATTAATTATGCCTACACAAAATAGAAAAAACTTGAAGTATGAACAAGGTTGATGCATAAAAAATAACCAGGGATCTCAAAAAGCCATTTATCTTTTCATTTGAACTAGCATTGAGATGCATTTCAGTTTACTGTTTTCACTTTCAAGCCTTCAACTCCAATCTAAACATTTTACTTTAACAAACAATTTAGACTCCTTCCTCATACCCTCCTATTAAGAAATCACCGCATTATAGTTATATCTCAAAAAGAAAAACTGAAGAATTAACCAACAAAGCAAGGAACTTGATCTTGTTTGATATATGCCAATAAACTAGTGTCATAGGAGAGAATATGAAGAAACTTACGTGTCCTGTAACAAGCTAGTTAACCCATTAGCATGAATAAGATCATATGTCCTTGGGTATGTAGAAAAGCCTTCACACCTGAAGAAAGAAAAATAATATCATTGCGATTTCATAGAACATAAATTTCCTTTTTTTTAAGGGTGACCCTATGTCACCATAATTTGTTGATAAAAAGTAAAAAAAACAAAATAAAACAAAAGCATAAATAACTAGATGGATAAGGAAATTTAATTGCTTGTTGGATAATCTTTAGCAGTGAAGGAAACAATCTGAAGTACTGAAGCACTCATATACGATTACCTAATTAATTTAAGTCCATTGGAAATACCATATATTAATTTAAGTAAAAAACACCAAGTCTAATAACAATTCTAATATCCCTTTCCTAGTAGACCAAGAATTTATCACATTTGTCCTTCTTTATAATAATAATAATAATAATAATAATAATAATAATAATAATAATAATAATAATAATAATAATAATAATAATAAAAAGGAGATCAACAATTGAAGATTTAGAATTAAGAAACGCTCCGGGATTCGTCTTCATCCTCGCGTCCTAGGGTTTGTGCATGGCTTCATGCATGAATCCTCCTGGTGTTGTCCAGTCCCCCAGTGCTTCTCCTTCTCAAGAGCATAGCCCTCACCTCGTTCCACCCCCCAAACCACCGGATCATGGAGGGGGGAATGGAAAGAAGATCTCGTTCCGTGATAAGTTGCTTGGGGCTCAAGTAATAAGAATTCATAAGGAAATAATGGATCTGGTATCCAAGAACCTGTTCAATATTGACTTAGAGGATGGCAACAGACTTAAACCTAAGTGTTACATCGATGAGAAGTATCTTGAAGAACTTAGGAAACCTTGGAAGAATGCGATCATCGTAAAGTTGTTAGGGAAGACCTTGAGTTTCCCTGTAATGCAAGATAGGGTTAAGGTCATTTGGAAACCTTTTGGGGGTTACGATATGGTTGACCTGGGCTATGGATTCTTTCGGGTTCAGTTCGACATCCCTGAAGATGGAGAGAACGTGATTGGATGAGGTCCTTGGATGCTCTTTGACCATTATCTCGCGGTGCGCCTTTGGACTCCAAATTTTGTCTCCTCTGAAGTCGCAATTGACAGCACAATGGTTTGGATCAGGTTCCCATGTTTAGACATGGAATGTTACGATGAGAACGTCCTATTGGCCATCGCGTCCGCAGTTGGCATCCCCATCAAAGTAGACTTTCGAACCCTAGAAGCCTCCAGGGGTAAGTTCGCGCGTGTCTGTGTTCAGATCAATCTCAACCAACCAGTGGTTGGAAACTTTTGGTTCCATGGGGGATGGTTCAATGTGGCATATGAGGGACTTCATCTCTTATGCAAGTATTGTGGTATCTTTGGTCATCTCGAATCAAATTGTCCGGTCCGAAATGCTTCTCAGGAACCCCAGCCTTCTCCGGAAAGGCCAATCAATATTGATCTTAAAGTTTTATCCCAATCCCCTGAGATGGATTATGCCAAAGAAGTTTCAAGTCAGACCCCATATGGAGACTTCTTGGTCGTGGAGAAACCCAAAAGGAAACCTAAACCGAGGCAACAAGAAGGTGATGCTCCCAAAGACAAAAAAAAACCCTCGAAGGGAGCCCAACTACCTATTGATAAGGAAGGGAATGGGTTCACCAACTTATCCCAGAATGAAGATTTCAACCCGTTTGACCCTGCAAAGGTTTTCACGGGCGGTCCAGAGGTTCGTGATTCAGTTGAGGTTACTAACAAGGGCAGACGAAGCAATAAAAGATCCAAAAATGACTCCAGGAAGAAGTCTAAACCTAAGGCAATTGATACGAATGCGGACAGGGTGATCAAGGCTCCTCCATCCTTGGTTAACCCTTTCTGGAAAGGGAAGCCATCAATGAATGCTGCTCAAGGTGATGTTATCACCCCTAAGGGCGGGGCCTTGAACAACTTCCCCATATCTTCCTTCCAGCCTCTAGTTTTCTCATCTTCTGGTGCTCAGTTCAAACCTCCCCCAAACCCTAATATTCCTCTTGGAGGAGGGTTAGAGAATCCGAAACCTCCTGACCGTGGCTCTGGCATTTTTTTTTCTGATGAGGTGCCGCATTGAAGTATGGGAATGCAAGCAGACCGCTCCGCTAAGGACATGGAAGCTGAGAATAGCCATATGGAACCACTAGATGGTGAGATGGATTTTGTTAAAGATCCCCCTTTTCCTATGAATATGAAAATTTTAGCATGAAATTGTCGTGGGGCCGGTGGCCAATTCTTTCTAGGTCTTGTTAGAGATTGTTTATGAATTTACAATTTAAGCTTCTTAACTATCCTTGAACCCAAAATAAGTGGGGAAAGGGTTGACAGAATGCTTTCTAGATGTGGTGTTGACAGTGTTGTTAGGGTTGAAGCCTCGGGTTTTTCGGGGGGAATATGGTGCCTGTGGAAAACAAACCATCTCTCCATGGAAGTAGTTTCTACATCTGATTACTGTATTCTTGTAAATATTAACCCCAGAAGTGGCAACCCTAGGCTCCTTTCTACTGTGTATGACAGTCCCCAACCGCGACTTAGAGATGACCTCTGGAGGGAGCTAGTTAACATAAAGGAGTCATCTGATCTCCCATGGTGTGTCTTTGGAGATTTTAATACCGTCCTTTATGAATATGAGAAGACTGGTGGGGCCCCAGCTTGTAGAAACTCTTGTTTAAAGTTTGCCAACTATATGAACTCCTGCAACTTGTTTGACCTTGGTTTTAAGGGTCATATCTTCACTTGGAAGAGAGGTGATATTCGTGAAAGACTCGATAGAGCGTTGGGAAACCCTAAGTGGCAGGACACTTTTCCTAATTACTTAATCACTAACCTTCCGTTGCCTAGTTCTGATCATTGTGGTATTTGGATTCGTTTAGATAAAGGAAGAAACATGAGGAATGGTCGGTATTTCAAATTCCTTGGGCCTTAGCTGGAACACCCTGATTTCCACTCCCAAGTGGTAAACGCATGGAGGTTTGGAGATTCATGGGATGCTAACATGGCCATACTCATGTCAAATTTGAAAGATTGGAATAAGGAGTGTTTTGGGAACATTTTTTGATGAAAAAGAAGAATCATGGCTAGACTAGAAGGCATATCTCGGAAACTCCTCCAGGGTCTGAACCTTAGACTCTCTCATCTGAAAGATACCCTGTGGGATGAATATATGGCCATCCTGAATCAAGAAGAGGTTTACTGGTACCAGCAATCTCGCTCAAAATGCCTCAAACTCGGTGATCGCAACACTAGGTTCTTCTATCTATCAACCCTAATGAAGAGAAAGAATAATAGAATTGATGCTCTCTTATCTGATCAAGATGTTTGGGTCCACAATGAAAATGGTATCCGTAACCTCTTGGTAATTTTTTATCGTGACTTGTTCTCCTCATCTGGGTTGATCCAGGTCCCTTTGCTCACTTCTCATTCTTATAATCCTATTTCAGAGACTGATATGGACAATATGATAGCTCATGTGTCTCTTGACGAAGTTAGAAAGGCTCTCTTCAGCATGACCAACTTCAAGGCCCCTGGACCCGATGGCTTCCACCCTCTATTCTTCAAGTCTAAGTGGTAAGCCCTTGGTCCTTCAATCAGAAATTTTGTACAAAATGTCTTTGATAACCCGAGCTTCATCAGATCAGTAAACAAGACCAACCTTACCCTTATTCCTAAAGGAATTGATGTCTCTCGTGCTGCAAACTTCCGACCCATAGCCTTTTGTAACGTTATATATAAGGTGGTGACAAAGGTTGTTGCAAACCGAATTAAACCTATCCCCCCCATGTCATTTCCCCTTTCCATAATAGCTTTATAGATGGTAGAAGTTCCATCGACAACTCTATAATCTTCCAAGAGCCGGTCCATTCCATGAGTAATATGTCGGGCAAAAAGGGTTGCATGATTGTCAAACTTGATCTCCATAAGGCATATGACAAGATGGAATGGTCCTCCATCCTTGACTCCCTCAACTTACTTGGTATCCCTCCATATCATCTGTCATCGAGGCCTGCTTATCTTCTAGCCAGTTAAGCATCAACTAGTTCAGGCGCCCTACTCAATCCTTCTCTCCTTCTTGTGGGGTTCTTCAAGGAGAACCATTGTCTCCATACCTGTTTGTGATTGCTTTGGAATGGCTAAGTCATATGATCCTGGATGCGGTTGATGATAGGAGATGGTCTCCTTTGAAGCTGGGCTGTGGGGGACCTCCCATTAGTCACTTGATGTTTGCGGATGATATCATCCTGGTAGCTGAGGCTTCTTTGGACCAAGCCCTCACTGTGAAGGGAATCCTTGACACCTTATGCGCTTGTTCAGGTCAATGCATTAATGCGAACAAATATAAGGTCTACTTCTCGAAGAATATTCGCCATCCCTTAGCTTCTTCTACTAGTCAGGACTTAGATGTTGCTATCACTGAAGACTTAGGGTGTTACCTTGGTATCCCAGTTATTGTTGGTCACCAAAATGAAACCCCCTATCAGTTCATTATCGATAAAATCAGAGGTAAAATTTCGGGGTGGAAAGCCAAGTCCCTCTCCCTCGCTGGTCGTATCACTTTAGCACAAAGCGCTATCATGAGTATTCCCAACTTTGTCATGCAGAGCACGTACATCCCAGCCTCTATTTATGACAAGGTTGAACACTTGTGTCGTGACTTCATCTGGGGGACTACAACAGAAGCAAAGCGGATCTATTTGATTTCATAGGATAAAATATGCAAACCCAAGGAGGAAGGTGGTCTAGGGTTTAGATCCCTCAGGTTGGTTAACGCCTCGTATATGCTCAAAACTTGGTTAGAACATGATTATTAACCAAGACGCCCTTTGGGTGCGGGTGGTTAGAGCCAAGTATAACTGTGTTGGTCTAATGCTCCCCGTCGTTCGCAATACCTCCAGAGACTCCCATATCTGGAGAGGTATATCTAAATACTGGCACATTATGGAGTAAAGTACATCTTGGGTCATCATAAATGGACAAGCTACCTGGTTCTGGCAAGATAGCTGGATTCCTAGCATTGGGGCCCTTAGCGACCTAGGCTCAGTCCCCCAACACTTGTGCCGCGACTTCATCTGGGTGACTACAACAGAAGCAAAGCGGATCTATTTTATTTCATAGGATAAAATATGCAAATCCAAGGAGGAAGATGATCTAGGGTTTAGATCCCTCAGGTTAGTTAACGCCTCGTATATGCTCAAACTTGGTTGGAACATGATTATTAACCAAGACTCCCTTTGGGTGCGGGTGCTTAAGGCCAAGTATAACTGTGTTGGTATAATGCTCCCCACCGTTCGCAATGTAAGACTCAATGACTTAGAGATTTTGATATATGACAAATATAATTTAATGTGTGTGCAAGTGTTTTAGTGTCAAATTGCAAAGACAGGTATCAAGCAGTGATCAACAAGTTCATTAAGCAAATTCAAGGAAGAACTTGAAGGAATCAAGGACCTGCATGTAGAAATCAAAAGAGCAAAGTCAAAGATCAAAGGATCATCAAGACCAAGCTTAAAGGAGAATTTTATATTTAAGTCTTAGATGATTTGTAAGAGAAAGAAATCTTTTAGTCACAAGATAGCTCAACTAAAAAGATGAATGAAGGAAATCAATTTTCATAACCTGCATTAAAAGGAATAAGTTTTTTTAATGAAAATGATTTTTGGAATTAAGAAAATTATTTGTCAGGTACAGCCATGTAATCAATGGATGTATGTCTGCTACTGTAACTGACAAATGAATTTAAGGTTCTTGATTCAGTAACACATATGCACAATATGAAATCAGATCAGTTATAAATGGTTAAATGAATACAGCCTTGTGCATATGCTAGGTACGCGTGTATTCAAGTTTCAGGAGAAGAAATATTTTTAATTGAAAAACAACTCTGACATGAGCTTTGCTAGGGTTTTGCCTCACGTAGCTCCCTAGGGTTGCATTGTGGTTGATCATGAAGATCTGTCCATGGCGCTTTCTTGATCCTTTGTCTCCTTCAAGCTCTCCTATACCATTTGCGTCTCCAATAAAGGATCCTTCTCATGAACCATCGTAGCCTTCTCCACAACAAAAGACCTTTGCTGAGGCACTCAGGAATATTTGTGATATTCAGCACAACCAACTACCTAAACCTCGCATCAAAGGGGATCAGATTGTAATAAAAATTCCGGAAGATGAGTACAAGGCTGGTCTTGATGATTGCAAGAATCACCTTCACGGCCGTATTATCCTTTCTAAAGGAGATAGCCCGATTAGGGTTGATGCCTTGAAAGCCAAGTTATCATCATTATGGAAGCCCCTTGGACCATGGGGTGTGATCTCTCTTGGTAAGGGCAATTACGAGTTTTCCTTTTCTTCTTTAGACGACCTACAAAGGGTAAGATCTGTCACATCTTGGAATTTAAAACCAGGTTTCTTGCGTCTGTTTTCATGGACACCATATTTTAAACCAGCCATTCAAAACCAAACATCAACACAATGTTGGATTCGGATTTCGGGTTTGGCACATGAATATTGGAGACATAAGATCATCTTTGATATAGCGGGCAGCATAGGTACTCCTATATGCTTAGATGCTACAACAAGTAAGTGCACTATTGAGCATAGTTTTGGTCATTATGCTCGCATTCTTATTGACCTTGATCTGAAAAGTGTGTTGCGAATCAAAGTGATGGTTGAGAGAAGATTTTGAATTCCTGGTGGATATAGAGTATGAAAATCTGCCTGAATTCTGCATTCCTTGTCATTCTATTGGCCACTCACTATCTTCCTGCAAAAATATTGGTGATGCTGAGAATCGTGGTAAACCTGCTATTTCTGATAGCCAGCCTGCTCGTGTTATTTCCATATATGTTGCTAAACAGAAAGCAGAAAAAGGAAAAGAGACAATAGTTGATAAGCCTTCGGCTTATCTAGTTTTATAACTAGATGGACCGTGGTTTTTGTGCAAATTATTCGAGTTCAATCTCGTTTTCGCCCAAATTTGCCTTGTTTTGTTCCTAAGTTGGACTTTGACTTGTTTTACGTCTTTTGTGTAGTTTTTAGCTTATTTTGGATAGAATTATGCTTTTGGTTGCTTTTAGTGTTTTCAGGTCAATAAGTGAAGCTCCGGGAGTCAAGGAAAGCCAAGAAATAGTGGAAATTGCAATTCTAGAGACACTCGCCCCGCGAGTGTATGCTCACCTCGCGAGACTGAAGGTCAACAAAGCAGCAAAAGTCATCATTTATGGATCGCCCCGCGAGAGCCTGAAGACCCAGGAAGACAGAGACCATCACGGCCCAGCCGTGATGAATGTCACGGCTGTGACGGATTGAAGTTGGAAGACTCGCCCCGCGAACACACCCTCGCCTCGCGAAAATCCAAACTTGAATGCGCGCCAAAACTAAAATTCGCGTCGCGAGAGTGAGCTCGCCCCGCAAGCGGGCGAGAAACAGAATCCTTATTTAAAGGCTGTCTCAGATCAGAATTGGGTATCAAGTTGTTAGCCACTGTTTAGGGCAGTAGTTGTTACGAATCCTTGTTTCTCTTTGGAGCTGCGTCTCCCTTTTTCTTTTTGTTTTATTTTACGATGGTGATTATGTCCGAGTGTTTGTCTATGAGCATGAGGAATTAATCCCCTCGTCCGAGGGATCAATGAAGCCGCCCATGGCGGTGTAGATCCAATGTGATGTATGTTTTTCTCTCCTTTAATTCAATTCTTGTTTTCCAATTCTGTTTTGATTGCGTTGATCATATGTTTTGCGTGATTGACTAGTTAAACGTGTTTGAGGCCGAACGGCGATTCGCATTTTAGAACTTGGACTGGAATCACTAATCGAATAATGAGCACGACAGTGGATTTAGGAGATTAGTGCAACCTTATAGGGAACAAGAATTAACCAAATTCGAGATTAGGATTATGAGACCTAGTAAGTAATTAATCCAATCGTCGAATACGTCCTATTGAGCACGGCAGTGGATATAGGAGAAATTAGGGGTCCCGGTTGACATCGTAATTGAACCTAGGGAGGAATACATCATCACTTGGGAATGCATATTGGGTAGGTGGATTTGTGACCTTGGACATTTTAATTTCAGATTTTTAGTTAATTAGTTTAATAGATTGTTAATTGAATTTCGATCCTATTCTCTCTTCTCTCTCTCAACCACCTTCTGTAATTTGACCAAACGTATCGGATTTCCCGCGGATTAGACGAATTGGTAGCCCAATCCCTGAGTTCGACCTCGGTAATTACTTACCGTGTTTCTTTTATTACTTGCGACGACCCGGTACACTTGCCGGCGTAACAACAAGTTTTTGGCGCCGTTGCCGGGGATTGGCACCAACCAATTTTCCTAATTTTAGGGAAGTTTCTTTATTTGGTTAAGTTATTTTTCTTTTCATTTTTATTTTTTTATTTTTATTTGATATTATCTCTCTCTACTTCTTTGATTCCACTTGGTCTTGCCTTGTTTTGTATGCGAGGTACACAAAGGAATGCTTCCGGGTTGCGAATATTGTAATGGGAACCATGACACTTGGAGTTGTCCGTTCTACTTCTCTCAAGAATATGTGGAACCATGGCATAATTTCTATGACAAGTGCCCCGAAACAACTATCAGAGTCAGAATCAGTATTGGGGTGATATGAGTAGAGACCATCCGGATTTCGCTTGGAGTAATGCTGACGATGGTCTAGCATGGCAACCACAACCTCAACAAAATTGGCAACAACAACCTCAACAGAACGGTGGAAGACAACCTTGGGAGTTGACTTTTGAGAAGTTGAGTGCGACACTTGAGAAAGTGTCAATCAATACAAACGCAGCCATTGATAAGATGGCCACATCATTTGAGAAGGCGAATGCGGCATTAGAGATGAAGATTGCCCAACTCGCAAGGCAACTAAATGAGCATCCCCCAGAGACTTTCCCAGTTGATACCGAGAACGACCCTAAGAACCAATGCAATGCCACAACAACTAGAAGCAGTGGGGTGTTGGGATATGACTGGGATGTAACTAGTTCTCAGGGAGTTGAGGAAGAACTACCACATGTTGAGGAAGAACAACCGGAGGAAAAGGAATTGACAAGCGACAAGGCCCAGGAATAGCCACATGTTGAGGAAGAGCAACCTAAGGAAGAGGAGTTGGCAAAGGACAAGGCAATGGAGCAAGGGGGTAGAGATCAAAATGCGGATAAAGTGGTAGGGGATTCCACCATGCTTGCCAAGCAACCTGAAATTAATGCATTGGATAACTATGTTGGCTTACATGCATGTGTGGACATGGGTAAGTTAGACCCTCCCACTCGTCTGGCACACTTCCTCGAGAAAACACCATTTGACCCGAGAGGAAGTGAATTCATAATTACAGTGGTCAATGGAGTTTTCACACTCGGGCTAGGTGGAAGTATGGATAGAGTCATATTGCTCCTACAAGGGCCACTTCACAAACCATGGGATCCGAGTGGAGGATTTGATATGATGAGCGTCTCTTGGCCCTTGTACCACAGACTATGGGATCCAGGTGGATGCTTCTTAATAAGTCAGGCTCGGGACGTTAAACAAGCGCTACTTGGGAGGCAACCCAAGCTAGGTATCCCTCTCTTCTCCTAACTTTTGTTTTGTTTTGTTTATGTTTTTGTTTTTGTTTGTCACTCTTGAGTAATTTGAGAAGATCAAGAGTTTTTGTATGAATGTGTGTCGGCAAGATTGTTGGATTTCAATTAAATTGAGCATAGATTGATTGCATGAATTATTTGACCATTGATGATTTCCCCCTAGGTTCTGAATTTAGAAAAGTTGATCCCCACTTAAAAATTGAAAACTGAACTTTGAGAATTTTGTTGTGAATACTTGATTTATGATAAGTTTGGGGTGAGGGGGTGCACACACTAGGAATTGTATCTCGGTCAAACAATTTGAAAAATGTCCAGGTGAGGATTTGAGCCTCCAACTCTGTTTTTGAATGTGTGAATCACTGTTAAGTTGCACTTTCCCGGATTTGCTTGAATCTCTATATGGTTTGCATGTTTATGTGTTGCATCAAATGATTTAGGCAATTTTCTTTGAGTAACTACTTGGCCATAAATTGAACCAACCTTGATGAATGATCCCTAGTTAGCCACATTGAGCCTTGAAGCCTATTGTTCTTGATGACCTTACATTACAAGCCATTAACTCAGAAAAACCATGATTTTCCCCTATCCTAGGATTTAGGAGAGTATGGAATTTTAGCTTTGTGAGTATTGTTGTGGAACTAAGTTTGGTGTGGCTACAAGTTCATGAATCATAGTTGAGAAAAAGAAAAACGGAAGTAAGGGCCGAAGGCTTGAGGAAAAAAAAAAGGGTGATAAAAAGCATTGAATATGTGCCAAAAAGGGCAAAGAAAAATAAATATAAAAAGGAAGAGGTGTGTAGCCACCAAATGCAAGGAAGAGAATAATATGAGAGTGAATTCAATTGTTGTGATATTAGTTTCATGCTCTCATTGATCCTAGGGACTTAGCCTCTATCCTTTGAATATCCTACCTTGAGCCAGGCCTCATTACAACCTTTAAAAGACCTTCTGATGTTGCATGCATGTTTTCGTGGAAACTGTTTTTGGAGATGAAAATCAAATTCATGGAAAGTGCTCTTGATATGTGAAATTGAGTGAAAAGTTAAAAGCCTAGACAAACTTGAGCGAATGAGTGAAATACTAAATGCCCTTGTGAGGAAGGCAATTGTTTGGAATAGGTGATCTTCCTTTGTGTGTATCTTTGAGCCTCAACTTAGAGTAATGATGGCATGAATGATAAATTCTCAATTGTTTAAAGTAGATGAATGTGGGGATTACATTGATGTTAGGGGGGGAGATCATTGGAGAAAAACTGAATTGATTGCATGAAATTTGTGCGAAATCGATTGATTCCGTTAGGCTTGCCAAGTCTTGAGTCGTTTTTGAGTTTTAAGCTTGCTTGGGGACAAGCAAGGTTTAAGTTTGGGGTGTTTTGATAAGCCTTCGGCTTATCTAGTTTTATAACTAGATGGACCGTGGTTTTTGTGCAAATTATTCGAGTTCAATCTCGTTTTCGCCCAAATTTGCCTTGTTTTGTTCCTAAGTTGGACTTTGACTCGTTTTACGTCTTTTGTGTAGTTTTTAGCTTATTTTGGATAGAATTATGCTTTTGGTTGCTTTTAGTATTTTCAGGTCAATAAGTGAAGCTCCGGGAGTCAAGGAAAGCCAAGAAATAGTGGAAATTGCAATTCTAGAGACACTCGCCCCGCGAGTGTATGCTCGCCTCGCGAGACTGAAGGTCAACAAAGCAGCAAAAGTCATCATTTATGGATCGCCCCGCGAGAATCTTCTCGCCCCGCGAGAGCCTGAAGACCCAGGAAGACAGAGACCATCACGGCCCAGCCGTGATGAATGTCACGGCTGTGACAGATTGAAGTTGGAAGACTCGCCCCGCGAACACACCCTCGCCTCGCGAAAATCCAAACTTGAATGCGCGCCAAAACTAAAATTCGCGTCGCGAGAGTGAGCTCGCCCCGCGAGCGGGCGAGAAACAGAATCCTTATTTAAAGGCTGTCTCAGATCAGAATTGGGTATCAAGTTGTTAGCCACTGTTTAGGGCAGTAGTTGTTACGAATCCTTGTTTCTCTTTGGAGCTGCGTCTCCCTTTTTCTTTTTGTTTTATTTTACGATGGTGATTATGTCCGAGTGTTTGTCTATGAGCATGAGGAATTAATCCCCTCGTCCGAGGGATCAATGAAGCCGCCCATGGCGGTGTAGATCCGATGTGATGTATGTTTTTCTCTCCTTTAATTCAATTCTTGTTTTCCAATTCTGTTTTGATTGCGTTGATCATATGTTTTGCGTGATTGACTAGTTAAACGTGTTTGAGGCCGAACGGCGATTCGCGTTTTAGAACTTGGACTGGAATCACTAATCGAATAATGAGCACGACAGTGGATTTAGGAGATTAGTGCAACCTTATAGGGAACAAGAATTAACCAAATTCGAGATTAGGATTATGAGACCTAGTAAGTAATTAATCCAATCGTCGAATACGTCCTATTGAGCACGGCAGTGGATATAGGAGAAATTAGGGGTCCCGGTTGACATCGTAATTGAACCTAGGGAGGAATACATCATCACTTGGGAATGCATATTGGGTAGGTGGATTTGTGACCTTGGACATTTTAATTTCAGATTTTTAGTTAATTAGTTTAATAGATTGTTAATTGAATTTCTATCCTATTCTCTCTTCTCTCTCTCAACCACCTTCTGTAATTTGACCAAACGTATCGGATTTCCCGCGGATTAGACGAATTGGTAGCCCAATCCCTGAGTTCGACCTCGGTAATCACTTACCGTGTTTCTTTTATTACTTGCGACGACCCGGTACACTTGCCGGCATAACAACAATAGTGCACAATGAACCTGTAGGAGCTGGTACAAGTAAGCAAGTGTTTGTTAGAGAAAATCTACAGGATCCAAGTTGGTTTGTGGAAGATGAATATGTGGATAGAGCTAATTTAGTTGGGGTTAACAACATCCCTATCTCAGTTCAGAATCCTCAGATTGACAAAAATCTTGTTATAGGACTGATTAATAACCTTGTTATGGATGTGGAGATTAATAAAGACACTGCTCATTCCATTGGCAGTATTGGAACAGAAGAGGCATTATACAATGTTTTTTCTGATTTAGGCACTCCCTTAATTCAACATTCGAAGGAAGGGTCTTCTTGTCAGGTTCCTGAGACAGATTTGGGCACTGATGCTCAGTCTGTTTCAAATTCTGTGCATCTTACTACAACTCCTTTTAGGAATTCCAACCCTGCAGTTACTAAAGATATGCAAATTGTTGGTAAACTGTGGAGCACGCAAGTAGAGGAAGAGGAGGATGGCATTGACGACTCAGTTCCTTTTCAGCAAATTGTCCCAAATAAGTACTTGATTGATGATCCTAAAGTTATTTTGGAACAAGAAACAGAATTCACTGTGGTCTGCTCAAAGTCTCAAATGAAAAAGCTGAAAAAGAAGCAGCTTCAAATTCAGAAGGCTAATGCTAAGAAGGTCCATGATAGGGGTGGTCCTCAAAACTTTGCTTAATGTAGATTTTGTATTGGAATGCTAGAGGCATTGCTAACCTCGAAACTAGGTTGATTCTGAAGAAGTTATGTTCTCTGCATAAACCAGACATGGTTTTCATTTCTGAACCATGGATTACTTGTCAACAACTGCCTGCCAGTTTTTTGAAGAAGCTGAATTTGAGGTTTTTTGTTGTTAATGACAGAGGCAATAACATGCCTAACTTGTGGTGTCTTTGTACAAACTTGTTCTCTCCATCTATCTTATCTAGCTCTGATCAACAAGTTCCATGTTCTGTGGATGTTGATGGTAAGCAAATGGTAATTTCTGCAGTGTATGCTTCAACAAATTATATTAAGAGGAGATAGCTTTGGTCTGAGTTTTCCTCCATTCAGCAGTCTCATCGAGTCCCTTGGTGTTATATAGGTGATTTTAACTGTGTTTTGGGTTCTCATGAACATAGGGGTAAGCGCTTTCCCTCTAAATTATCTTGTGAAGATTTTAGATCTTGGACTGATTCTTCATACCTCATTCACATCGACACAAGGGGCTCCTCTTTCACTTGGTCGAATGGTCGGATTGGTAATAACTACACAGAGAGGAGATTAGATAGATCCTTTTGTAACAGTGAGTTGCTTGACCTTTGGAGCAGTGTTTCTTGCTGCAATCTTACTAGAGACAAGTCTGATCACTTCCCTCTCCTTTTATCCTTGAAAGAAGAGGATAAACAATTTGGTTCTATGTTTAAATTTCAAAAAATGTGGTTTAGCCACCCTGATTGCAGGAATTTCATTGTTAACTCTTGGAAAGACCCTATTATTGGTTGTCCCATGTTTGTTCTTACTCAAAAATTGAAGACCTCAAAGCTAAAGTTGAAGGATTAGAACAAGTCGGTTTTTGGGGATGTGCATAAAAATGTCGGAGATACCATGGCTAGTCTTGATCAGATTCAGGTTCAAATCAATAATGATGGTGGTTCTGTGGAGCTTCGCAATAAAAAGAAAAAAGCTCAGAAGTTGTTGGAGCTTGCTCTTAGTTATAAAGAAGAATTTTGGAAGGAGAAATCCAGAATTAAATGGCATCTAGAGGGTTATAGAAACACAAAATTTTTCCATCGTATGGCCAAAATTAAAAGTGCTACTAATAAAATCACTATCCTTCAGCATGAAGACCAGATTCTTAGCAAATCTGTTGAGATAGAAAGTCATATTCTGCTATATTATCAGAATCTGTTTGCTAGAGGTAATGTTTGTCACTCTAATGATCTAATAGGCAGATTTATTCCCACTATTGTTTCGGCTCAGGACAATGCTTACTTGACTAACTTGCCTTCTATAGAGGAGGTTAAAGATGCTGTTTTCTTAATGAATGCTAGTGGTGCCCCTGGTCCAGATGACTTTGGGGGCCATTTCTGTCATACTTATTGGGATGTGATTGCACAAGATATGTACAATGCCGTGCTTCAATTATTCCAACATGGTTGGATTCTTCCCAATTTAAACTCCAACATTGTTACTCTAATTCCAAAAGTATCTAATGCTATCAAGATTGATCAGTTTAGACCTATTGCTCTGGATAACTTCAAGTTCAAGATAATTACCAAGATCTTGGCAGACAGATTGGCAGTTATAGCTCCTAAAATTATAAGTGAAAACCAGAGGGGATTCATTAAGGGTAGACATATCACAGACTGCATTGGAGTAGCCTCAGAATGTATCAATCTACTTGATAAAAGATCGTTTGGTGGTCAGATAGATTTGAAAATTGACATCAAAAAGGCCTTTGATTCCCTTGACTGGAACTTCTTACTACAGGTTCTTCAGTCCTTTGGTTTTAATGATCAGTTCTGCTCTTGGATTGAAACAATTTTACTCTCAGCAAAGTTATCTATGTCAGTGAATGGTAAGGCCATTGGTTTCTTTAATTGCAAGCGAGGGGTTCGACAAGGTGATCCCTTGTCCCCCCTCCTTTTTTGTTTAGCCGAAGAGGTTCTAAGTAGAGGTATTACCAAGCTAGTTGAAGATGGTAAGTTGCAATTGATGTCTGGCCTAAGATATTTCAAAATGCCTAGCCATGTTCTTTATGCGGATGATATTTTAATTTTCTACAGAGCCTCCACAACAAGTTTAAGCAATATGTTGTCTTTATTTAAGGAATATAAGTAGGTTTCTGGTCAAGTTATTAGTGTTGAGAAATATAAGTTTTACACAGGGTGCATCTGTCTCAAGAAGGGTTGTTCTTTCTCAGATTCTTGGTTTCTCTCATGGTGCTCTTCCTTTCACATATCTAGGTGTCCCCATTTTTAAAGGAAGGCCTAAAAGAATGCATCTTGTCCCTATTGTTGATAAAATCAAGTGTAAGCTAGCTGCTTGGAAGGGATACATTCTCTCTATCATGGGAAGAGTTCAATTGGTAAGATCCATTGCTCTTGGAATGTTAATTTACAGCTTTCATCTATATGCATGGCCTGTAAGCTTATTGAATTCTGTTGACAAGTGGTTGAGAAACTTTGTTTGGGCTGGAGATATTAAGGTCAAAAAGATTGTTACTGTTTCTTGGAACAAGGTTTTCAAACCAATCCATGAAGGAGGTCTCGGCATTAGATCCATTAAAGCTGTTAACAGGGCAGGTTTGCTAAAGCTGAGCTGGGAGTTTGTTTCATCAAAGAATCAATGGTCTACTTTGCTTAAAGCTAGAACCATTAGGCATAACAAAGCAATCAGCCACCACATTTCCTCTTCTCTTTGACCTGGAATTAAGTTCTACTTCGATGAAGTTTTGGAGAATGTCTCTTGGAATTTGGGAAATGGTAGGAGCATCAACTTTTGGGGTGATAAATGGCTGCCAAAAACTGTTTCAGAGTACCTGAATATTACTAATGATGTGCTTGCTGGTCTGTCAGCTAAAGTCTCAGATTTCATCATTGATGGTAATTGGTGTGTTCCTAATGCTCTTTTCCTTAAATCCCTTGATCTCAAAGAGTAGATTGATAGAACTGCTATTCCTTTTTCTCCAAGTAGTGATCATTTGGTGTGGTTTAGCACAGATTCGGGTTCCCTGAGCTTCAAGGAAGCTTTCACTTTTCATAATCCAGCAGGCCATGTAGTTCCTTGGACTAAATTAATCTGGAATCAATGTGTTCCTCCCTCAAAATCCTTTATTCTTTGGAGGATAATGAACAATAAGATGACCACTAATGAAAATTTGCAAAGTAGAGGCTGCATTGTGGTCTCAATGTGCAGCCTTTGTGAGAAGGCTTTTGAAACTACCAAGCATATATTCTTAGATTGTCAATTTGCTAAATCTCTTTGGCAATGGTTCATGATCAATCTGAACTGCTCTATTGACTGCTCTTCATTTGATGTTGTTATCTCTATCTGCAATAAAGGCTGGAGCTCGCAGGTTCAGGATATGATAATTGCAGGTATTCTTAACATTGTTTATGTCATGTGGCTTTGTAGAAATAAAGCTAGGTTTGATAATAAGCTTAGTCAGTCAGATCTGCCATGGCCTTAATCCACTCGAATGTTTCTCTGTCCTGTCAGTATAGCAGAGGAACAATGACTAACTCCATATCTGAACTCACTTTCTTAAAAAGCTTCAATGTGCAATATCACCCTATCCCTGCTCCTCGGTTAAAAGAGGTGAAATGGTATCCTCCTTTAAGAAACATGGTGAAATGTAATTCCGATGGCAGTGCTCTTGGATCTACTGGTCCAGCAGCATGTGGTGGTCTTTTTAGAGATTGTAATTCGGATTTTTTTGGTTGTTTTACAGTCAACCTTGGTTCTCAATCCTCTCTGCTTGCTGAATTACTAGGAGCCATGTTTTGTGTTGAGCTTGCTTTCAAGAAGGGTTGGCATTATCTTTGGTTGGAAAGTGACTCTAAAGTTGTGGTGGCAGCTTTTGATAACATCAACATTGTCCCTTGGAAGATTAGAAATAGATGGAACAATTGTGTCTTTCTCACAAAGTAAATGCAATTCATTGTCTCCCATATTTATAGGGAGGGTAATCATTGTGATGACAAGTTAGCTAGCTATGGCAATAGTGTTTCTGGCTTAGTTTGGTGGGATGTTATTCCTGATTTTATTAAGGAAGAATTTTTCAGGAATTTGATTGGATTACCTAATTATAGGTTTCATTAATTCTTCATGGGTTAGGTTCATGTCCCCCCATGTTTCTTTGTATTCTTTTTCTTTCTTTAATATTATTAAGGTGTGCTGCAGATGATTGGTAGAGCTTGGGGTGCCAACCTAGTTGTGATGTCTTTCTCTATTGTGATGTCTTTGTATTCTTTTTCTTTCTTTAATATTATTAAGGTGTGCTGCATATGATTGGTAGAGCTTGGGTTGCCAACCTAGTTGGGATGTCTTTCTCTATCGTGATGCCTTTGCATGCCTTTTTGCCTTAAAAAAAAAAGTTTCAGGAAAATCTGATGTTCATTAATACATAGATGTACTGAATGGATGTACTGATGGATTAACCAAGTTCAAGACTATCAGTATGAAATTGGTTAATACAGTCCTGTACTCAACCCCTGTTCAAGAACCAGAATCAAGAAAACAGATTGTTAACAGACCCAAATCTGTTTTAATTGATCCCAACGACTATAACTTGTTTACTATATATATAGGGATCAAAGGAACACTTTTAAAAAGAACAACTTATCAGAAATTTTACAAAATCAATTTGAGAGATCAATCGTGAAAATCATTCATCTTCTTGCTTGAGCTTCATTGTGAAAAAGAGTGTTTCAATTCTCATAAGAACTTCAATTTGTATATCTGACTATTGAGAGTTTAGGAATCAATCTTTTCGTTCTATTTGATTGTAAAGAGAGAGGGAGTCTCTCTATGTGATTAGGGTGAGGTATCCCTAAGTAAGAACATTGAGGCTCTTCACAAGAGTGTGGTATCTCGAGGTGAATGAGTGCTCTGTGGTGTAAAGGTTTTTCAAGCTACCTGGCTAAAGCTTGTTGTGTTAGTGTGTGAAAACCCACAGGTGGAGTGGGGGCTGGATGTAGGTCACAGTAGTGGTGACTAAACCAGGATAAATCTGGTTGTGTGGTATCTCTAAACTCATACTAGTTAATTTCTATCTTGCGCATATAACCGTGATCTTAATGTTCTAAGTTCAATTGATATCAGTTCTTGATCTGTTTAATATGAATTAAAACTAGAGTATTACTGCAATCAATCTTGAGTTATTAATTGTTCAAAACTGAGTTGATTAAAACTGTTCTTGATAACTGAAACTAATATATTGTAACTTCAGTTCATGACTGACTAAGGCCTGTATCTAATACCTGTACGACCCTATAAATGAACTTCTTTCTGTTTGATTCAATCACTAAAGTGACAGAAGCACTCGTCCACTAAAGTGACAAAAGCGCTCATCCACACAAGTGATAGAAGTGCTCACCCACTAAAGAGACAAAAGCACCCATCCACACAAGTGACAGAAGCGCTCATCCACGAAAGTGACAGAAGCGCTCGTCCACCCAAGTGACAGAAGCGTTTGTCCACTAAAGTGACAGAAGCACTGATTTATCCTTCTGAACTGATTCACCTCATCACCTTCTATTCGAGATTTCATAAAAAGCCCTTCACTGTTTTTGTAAAAGATCCTAAGGCAACTCTGATTTGAAAAGTAAAGTTTTTGAAAAGGAAGAATTTTTTAAAAATAAATTTACCCCCCCCCCCCCCCCCCCTCTTGAGTCTTTCAAGCCAAAACAACATGCAATGCCTCCAGAGACTCCTATATCTGAAGAGGTATATCTAAATATTGGCACATTGTGGAGCAAAATACATGTTGGGTCATCATAAATGGACAAGCTACCCGGTTCTGGCAGGATAGCTGGATTCCTGGCATCGGGGCCTTTAGCGATCTAGGCTCAGTCCTTCCCCCCGGAATGATGAATGGAACTTCAAGGTTGCATATTACGCCTCTAATGGGAGTTAGCTTTGGGATAGACTGAAGAACCTCTCTCTGAGCAAGGTATGTAGGGTGCTCTATACCTTATTTGTGCGAAAAGCAGAGAGGGAGAAGACGATAAATTCTCTGGATGAATCGGACCTTCTGATAGAGTGTGTATAGAAAGGAGTAGGAGAATGACTTCCTAGCTCACTCAGAACCTAGGATTAGAATCGGAGATCTAGACTCAGGGAGTAAAGTAGTTCTACGACTTGCATGTGTTAAGCAAAATTTTCGAGTTACATTAGCTTAGTCCAATAGGAAACAAGTTGAAACTGGCTCTTTTTGCGACTCCTTCCTGACCAAATTTTGCTGAAGATTGCTCTTGTAAGGTCCCCCAAGTGTAACATCCCCGGCTGCTTTATGTATTGACGACTTTCCCCACAAACCAACACGAGTCTTTTCAGCGTGCTTTTTCCTCACTCACACGCTTCCTATGAAAACTTCCCAGGAGGTCACCCATCCCAGAATTGCTCCAAGTCAATCACACTTAACTGTGGAGTTCTTAAGTGATGGGTTTCTGAAAAGAAGATGCATCTTGTTGGTATAGGTAGTACAAATCAATTCAAATAAGTCATCCTCAACTATATAGTCCCATACCTACACAGCCTCATGACCCATCTCGTTCTGGTGTGTAATCGGTTCATTCACGTGTCCATCCTCTTAGAAGCCTGTCAGGAGCCGCTCAACATCCGTGCCTTCTTGCACCGGCGACCACTCCCCGCCCTCGTCGGCCCCGGGTGTCACATGCCGACCAACTTCCGCTTGGTTCGTCCCTGAACCACACCGTATTGGGAGAGGTGCCGCTCTGATACCGTTTGTAATATCCTTGGCTGCTTTATGGATTGACGGCTGTCCCCACAAACCAACACGAGCCTTTTCAATGTTCTTTGTCCTCACTCACATGCTTCCTAGGAAAACTTCCCAGGAGGTCACCCATCCCAGAATTGCTCCAAGTCAAGCACGCTTAATTGTGGAGTTCTTAAGTGATGGGTTTCCGAAAAGAAGATACATCTTGTTGGTATATGTAGTACAAATCAATCCATATAATTCATCCTCAATTGTATAGTCACATACCTACACAGCCTCAGGATCCCTCTCGTTCCGGTGTGTAATCGGTTCATTCACGTGTCCCTCCGCCTAGAAGCCTGTCAGGAGCCGCTCATTATCCGTTCCTTCTTGTACCGGCGACCACTCCCCACCCTTGTCAGCCCCGGGTGTCACACCAAGTACTGGGATGGAGGATTTTCCAGTTTGTCAACACTCCTCAAATGGGTTCTTCTCGATTAAATCTGCAAACATCTTCCTCTATCAAGATATTGAGAATGGCCCTTCGATTCCCTTTAATTTAGTTTGGAAGTGGAAGGGTCCCCCGCGCGTCCAAGTTTTTCTATGGAAGGTGGCTCATGGCAGGCTTATGACCAATTCAGAGAGAGTGAGAAGAAGTTTTTTGACTCAGAGACTTGTCCGATGTGCAACCAGTATCCAGAATCCATCATGCACACACTCCGAGATTACGAGGAAGTCTCTGTGCTTTGGAACAAAGTGGTTGAGGAGAGTTTGTGGAGCAAAATTTTTTAGTCTGGACCTTTCCAAGTGGCTCTAGTCTAATCTTAAGGGTGTTGATTATGGGAATGGCCAGTGGCAGTGGGCATCCCTATTTGGTATTATGATCTCAATGATTTGGAAAGAGAGAAACAATGTGGTCTTTTCGGGTATACGTTCTAGCAATGAAGGCCTGTTTGCAGCTATTATCAAGCAGGTCAACCTGATCCATCATGAAATTCTCAACCCTTCCCCCTTAGTGGGCCCTATTCTCAAGGAAACTGTGAATATCCATTAGTCTCTTGCTCCAATGAACCAGTTCAATCTCAACACTGACTGGTCTCACGTTCATTCTTCGGGCCTTTCCTCTTATGGAGGTCTCATTAGGAACCATGATGGAAGGTTTGTTGCAGGCTTCTATTGTAACTTGGGCTCAGCTACGTCGGTTGTGGCCGAACTATGGGGCTTAGTCCATGGGCTTCGTCTAGCCAGAATCTTAAATCTCACTCACATTCTCGTAGAGCTGGACTCAAACGGTGGTAAAAATGGTAAAAGCGGATCGTATCTCATGTTTATTCCTCAAGCCAATCTTCGAGGAAATATCCTAACTGATATCGGCAACTAATTGGTCATGCTCCCTCTCGCATGTTTTCAGAGAAGCCAACAGGGGTGTTGATTGCTTAGCAAACTTAGGACACCATAGTTCTTTCTCTTGTACTGTTTTAGACATTTGTCCCCCTCCTCTTAAGGCTATTCTAGAGGATGACTGGTGGGGTGTTGCTCTCCCTCGGTCCTTAGCTAGTCAGTCTTTCCCCTTTTGAATTAAAATAATAATAATAATAATAATAATAATAATAATAATAATAATAATAATAATAATAATCTATTATAAAATAAGATTTCATCACATTTGTCCTTCTTTGTCTAATAATAATTATTTAATTTTTTAAGTAATAAATTAAATATTTATTAATAAAGGCTTAATTGTAATTTTGGTACCTGTTTTTTTTTTGTAGCACAATTGGTTCCCTATTTTTTCAATATTACAAATTCGATCATTATGCCCAATGTCTATCAATTTTTCATTGATCAACACAGAGGAACACTATTTTAAGCACATCGAACCTCTAGTTAAGTTGGTGTGATAAAGGATCATATGGTGAAAACAAAAAGTGATCAATGAGGGACAAAATCGATAAATGGCATAGAAGAACTATTAAATCATGTTAAAGTGGAGAGGAGAATGAGAGAGAAACTAAATCTTGGGTTATGTGTGCTTAGAGCAGCGATTCTTTTTTGTTGATCATTAGAAAAATTGACGGACACCGAACGAAAGGACCAAATTTGCAACAATAAAAAAATAGGAGGACCAAATGTGCTATAAAAAAATTATACGGACCAAAATCGCCCTTGATCAATAGTAAAGGGACCAAAAATTCAATTAAGTCATTAATAAATTAATAAATTATGTCACTAGAGATCATATTTAAAATGAAAAATTGAAAAACACAATAAGTTGGTCTAAAAGTTTTAAAACATATTCATGTTATGCTGTTACTATAAATACAAAGCATTGAATTCAAAAAAATCAATCAACTAATATATTAATAATTATTTAAAATAATTTTTCGATTTCAAAATAGGAATAAATCATACTCTCTCTGTCTCAATTTATTTGTCATTTTAAAAAATCATTCATTATAACCCTATTCAAGGTTGAAATATATAAGTTGAAATATATAATAAATAAAGGTATTTACCCCATGTTATATATAAGTTCGTGTTATATTACCTTTTATTTCTTTTAGGATATTTTAGGTAGAAAATCTCTTGTTATATGATATGATATTATATGTTTTTATTTAATTTCCTCCTGAAATTTGATTCAATCACAATAATATTTTATTTAATAATTTATTATTTATATTTATATTATACTTAATATAATACAATATATGCATTTTAAACAATTAATATTGTAACGCCCCCTAGAGCATTACCTCATGAACACGTGCGAAAATAAATTAAAAAGAAATTTCCTGGTTGCTTTCGGAAATTGATTTACTTTAAGTCAGAAAATCCGAGTGTAAAAAAAAAATTTCTTCTGAATACCTCAAAAAAATGATGTGCACATCACAGTAGAATATTTACACTATACTTGACAACACACATATACCAATGTTATTTATAAACAAACCTTCCACAACATACAATTTTTTCCTAAAAGTTTTTCTTTTTAAACCCTATAAATATTATTAGGACACACGTACTAAACTTCTCAAACATACATCCCCAAACACAAACCTAAGCTGGTCGTTCTACAAGACATTTGCTGAAAAGACTCCGTGGTCGTCCCTATGATCACACACCTCTTCCTGCATCCGGACTTAAGTCTCAAAGTAACTTAAGGAAACTCCTCTGTAACATCTGTACTCGTGTACCAAGGTACAACAGAAAAAAAAAACCCAGACGAATAGATATATGCAAGGGTGAGAACCAATATATGGATTTTAAAACGATAACTACATGTGTGACACACAAAACAACATGTCACATATGTCATTATAACAACATAATTATTCAGAAATAAAATAGTAGTTTATCAATGGGTTTCATACCCGACAGTCATCGTCATTTTTTTTTAAAACAAATGCATGACACTTCAATAGTCATTGTCTAAAATTTTGTACTTAATACCATATGAATGAGCTAATCAAGCTCTCTTTGCCAAATAAGGCACACCGGATTTAACCATAGCACTGTCCAAAACTAGGCACAATGGTTAATGTCTATGGTTTCATTGTCCATCAAGGCACAATGATACAACTTCTTGCATATCTTGCCATCAAGATATCCATACTAAATTCATAGGCACGTCTGCCAAAGAAATGCATGTAAAACATTTTGTTTCTCGCCACTTTTCTTTTTGTTCATTCTTTCCTTGTTGAAGCTCAAAGGCTCACGACCATCTCAACTTTTAAATATTTAGGTTTGTCTTTCAATTTCAACAATAGGACTCAAAGTCCGAATGTGCAAATCACGAAGGTCTAGACAGATGCATTAAGCCTTAGGTTCGTAGATTATAAAGCATAAAACTTACATAACTTTTATAGGGCAAAGTAGTCCATAACTTCAACTTTAGGACATACAGTCCACAACTTATAATACAACACTAGAATCCCGACGTCTTGGCTACTAGGTTCGTTTTTCAACTTTAAAATTATTTTCATTTTGTGAAACACAAATCAAAAACAAAATCTCCTCAACTTATCCAAGTTGTCGGAATAAAACTGTTGTGTAAAACTAATTTACCGAAAATCCTTTTTCGTTGGAAATTCATTTATAAAACCATCAAATCACCCAAAAACTCATTTTCTTCTGAAAATCTTTGTTTGAAACTTTAGTTCAAAGAAAAAAAAAATTGCTTTGAGACTAATTCTCGGTTCTAAAAAATATGGCTGTTTTTAAAAAAGCTTTCCGTAAATATTTTTAGAATAAATCATCGTTTGGAATTTTAAAAACGTTTTAAGTAAAAATTTGACTTTTCTCAAAAATAATTTTCTCAACGTCATAATTAAGTTATTTTTGAAAATCAACTTTTTATAAAAACCGCTCATATTATTTTATAATTTCTTACGTAAAAATTAGCAGTACTAAAACATTTTCACGGTTACGCCCTCACTGTGACTTATAGATCACTCTTACATCGATAAATCATTAAAATAATAGTATTTTCAACTATTCTACATTTTTAACCAATCAAATAATTAAATAATATTACATTACTATATTCCACCAATTAAAAATTCGATATTTCTTATAAAGCTTTTTAACACTTTTATCTTCGTAATTAATTGAGCACTGACCACTGTCAGGCTTTTCAATCAACAATCAACAATCAACATCAATAAATATTCTACGTCAACATTATAGCATATAATACAGTTTAAAACATACATTAAAACACTCTAACAATTAACTATAGATAATCAATTAAAAGCAGATAATTAACAGCAGATAAATTAACTATGCAAGATAATTTAAAACACCACAAACACACTCAAATAAATTATACATACCACATACTGATAGCATATAACTATCGGAAAAATCCCTCAGATATTCCCCTTACCTCTTGAAGTCTCTGATTCCTTTCTCGAAGTGATTTCCCCGGTTCGCTTCCGGTTTCCTCCGCGAAACTCAGAACAAACCAACAAGGTTTATCCTTCACAACAAACATCACACAATTAATAAAAATCAAAGAACGAAATACTCTAATTCCTAATACTATGGTTCGAACATCACAAAATAATTTGGCTAGGGAAGTTAAAATTTTACAAACTCTTGGATTAATGATCCTTGAGTACTTGGAAGACATAATCAATGATCATAAACTAAGAACATTAAACAAAACCATCCAACTCAATAAGTTAAGGTTTCGACCTCAACAATAACATTATGCTAGAAAATTTCTTTGGTTTCAAGCTCTTGGATTTAACATGTATAGATATTAGAGAGATTGAATCAAGTGTTCTATTTCAGAAATTGAAACAAAACTCATCCAAATCCTCCTAGAATAGGATACGACCTTAATGCATAAAGTAGGCTAGAGATTTTAAGAATTCTCAAACTTCTAGATTTAATAACAATAGGTATTGCATAGATGAAATCAAGTGTTAAATGATAGAAATTGAAACAAACTCATCAAGTCTCTCCAAGACTTAGATTCGGCCCACTATGAAAGAATAGGAAAGAAATTTTCTCTTGATTCATGGTCTTGGATCGAGAACATAGAGATCACATTGAGTTCATAGAAATTGGAATCACATTAAAAGGATTTTTCTATGATTTTCTAGAGATTTTTGTAGTTCTAGATCTATGAATTTCAAATGATGATCATGGCCTTGAATCAACAAAATAAATGAAGAACATATAGTTTATTGATGATGAGAAGTAAGGTATACCCTCTTGGAATTAGAAAAATAGCAAGAGATCTACTAGTTGCTTCACAAATTTTGGTTATGGAAACTTAGAGAATTTGAGAGAAAGTGTGAGGAAGAAGATGAAGTTGATGAAATTAGAGTGAGAGGGCCTCATTTAATGGCTTGGGCCGTGGGAATGGAGGGGTAAAGGGGTCCAAATTGATTTTCATTTGAGGACAAAGGTGTAATTTCACTTAGGGGCAATTTTGACATTCAATTAAGACTTAAGGACATAATGGTCTTTTCATGCATAAGGTAATCATGACAAACATGTGGTGGAAAATTTGTAGGAATTGTGGCTGATTTTGAACCACAAAAACAAGATGAAGAAGAAAAATTGAAGTTGTCTTGCCTTAACCATGGTTAATGTTTAACTAAGATAGGTTAGGTTTAGGGGTATTTTGATCTTTTCACACTTAAACCCATCATTACATAAATTAAATGCTAGGTGAGTCACCCCTATCACTCACCGCCCTAGGCGGCAAGATGTCTCCTCTTCTAATGTCGGGTTTTTTCTCTGCACATCCGTTCTCGACTTCGTCGATTGCCCGATTTAGGTTTTTAAGCCCGAATAAGGTAAAATAACTTATTTATTTTGAAACTTTTCAAAATAACCACTATCGTTGTAAATGGGATATAAAATTTATCCATTTCGTTCTCCGGTCAAAATTAGGTTTTCTTATCAGTAAAATATTACTTACGTGAAAATGCAGTTCTCGACTCCGTTGATTGCCCGATTTAGGTTTTTAAGCCCGAATAAGGTAAAATAACTTATTTATTTTGAAAATTTTAAAAATACCCACTATCTTTGTAAATGGGATATAAAATTTATCCATTTCGTTCTCCGGTCAAAATTAGGTTTTCTGATCAGTAAAATATTACTGTAAGTGAAAATGCAGACCGGTTTCCGTCTGAATTTTCAACCCAAAATTTAACTGTAACTCTACGATAAAGTAGAGTATAAATATGACTTTGGTTTATCCAAAATCATTTTCTAAGTTTTCATATAAAAATATAAACGTTTATTTATATTTGTATCAATCTTAGAAAGCAGAAAAATCGGGGTGTTACATTACTACCCCACTAAAAAAAATATTCGTCGTCGAAATTTCGTGACTCAAAACTAGACAGGATTTTCTTAATTCCAAGGTCTTACTTTCACAAGAAAGTATATAGTTATAGAAGAACTTTGTCAATCTGAAAAGAATACAGCAATGTCCAGTATGTAAAAAGATTCTTTAATAGGTTCGTGAGTGTAAAAATGCATGATCGGTACACGTTTACAAACATCAATCTAATAAAGTTCCTTCTTTCATAAGAATTTTACTATACAATAATTTAAAGGAACAAAAGCCCCACAAAATTCAGACTAGATCACTTTCACCAAAAGTAAAAGTGGCTAGACTAAGTCTCATCTAGAAACTTCATTTTATCAAGAAAGTGTCTATCCCGAACAACAATAGGACAATTCACAAAAAATTCCACAATATTGGTTCAACAATTGAAGTTTGAAAAAAAAAATCACAATCTTTAGAAAAAGAAATGATCTGACACCAAAATCTAGACTGATCACATCAATCAAAAGAAAAAGGACTGGAATAAATTTTATTCAAGAAACCTTTATTCTCAAAAAGTCATAAATAGCATACACCCACTGAAAAAACTAACATAAAAGACTTTAGAGAGTAAAATACTCAAGTGTACCTAAATATGATTCTACTTAGAACGCATTACAAACTTAACATGTACTATTCGTTAAAGTACGCATCTTACATATAATATTCCTATGCACAACTACATCTTTGGTTCATGACTCGGTTGCTAAAAATTCTGAAGGACTCGGCAACTGTCTTCTATAAGACCTTCATGTTGTGAAGTTTTCAACACCACTCCTGATGTAAAAGATCATCATATTGTGAAGCTTCAGCACCACTCTCGGTGTAGACTCTTCCCTTTGCCGTCGGTTTATTGATTCTTGTGTTGTTGGCAACTGGTCCACACCTTGGTGCATGACAATTCTTTGATAAGTGTCCTACTTGATTATAATTGAAACATTTCTTTCCTTTCAAAGAGCATTTATCTGCCGCATGATTCGAATCTCCACATTTGAAACATCTCCTGCCTTGGCCTTGGCTTCGGTTCTTTTGGCCTCCACTACCTAATGCAGTAGCAACTGGACGATATAGTTGCTGGTTCTGGTCATTTCCTGGTGGTTGGAAATATGGCTTCCTCCGAATTTGTCCCTCACTTTGATTCTAATTTTGGTATTGGAATCGAGATGGTCCACTGGTATTACCTCGATAGTCTCTACCTTTCCCCTTCTGCTCCACTTTCCGGTACTTTTCCACTAAAGCTTGAAAGTTACTCAATTTCAACCTGGATTTCGTATTGTGAAATTCCCAACCTTCATCAGGTTGAGTTTATAAGAAACGGAAATACTTAACTAGAAATTCAAACTTTGTTGTATATTCATCAAAAGATAGTCTCTACCTTGACTCAACCCTGCCCTTCTCAACTCGCTAGGAAAATACTTATCCAGAAAAATAGTGCGAAAAACACTCCAAGTTATTTCCTGATTGTTCGCTTTCAGTATCTGTCTAATATCATCCCACCAGCATCCTGCATCTCCTAAAGGAAGAGAAAGAGCATACGGAACCTTTGTTTCTTCAGGGCTATTGATAAGCTCAAAAATCCTTTCCAGTTGTTGTCTCCACAAGTCATCCTTCTTAGGATTGACATCTCCATAAAATTGTTGAGGTTCCTGATTTCTAAAGTTTGCTAGACTTTTCGCGCCTCATTACTGACTAGAACTTCACGCTTCATTTTGTGTAGCCATGATAGCAGCAACACTAGTCATTACCTGAACGGCCTGGTTCATCTGTTCAATCACACCCTTGTTACTGACATAAACACGATCACCATCACGACCACGTCCACATCCATATCCCATTCCTGGTTCCATAACTGACCTACAAGACAAACTCGGTCAGTCCGTAACCAGAAACTGAAGCGTATACTTACGTGTCTAAAACACATTACTTCTAAGAATAGGCTATAAACCTAAGATACATGATAAATCTTTCAAGAAATTTTTGCTGCACCTAAGACATCAAACACACCATTTGTTAAATGCAATTTTTGTGCTAGAAAAGGTCACACATCATCTATATGTCAATAGAAAATCATAATAATTGTATATTGGGTTTAAAGGACTATTGTTGGAATAATAAAGGACCCAAACAGTGTTTTGATCTCTAAACTCAAACTCCTTTACTTTTTGATCTAGAACTGGACTTTGATGTTTAAAGTTCAATATAATTTTTTTTTGATCGTATAAACTGAAACTGATTGTAATCAAGTTTGTGTTATCTCGTTCATGGTTGATCAAACCATTCTTGATTGTGAAAATGATAAAATGAAAAAACCTGTTCGTTTCTTGATTGTTAATGTTATCTTGCATAACTTGTTCTTAATCTTTAAAGGCTTAATCAGTTTATGTATTTTGTTATTACTGAGTTATTAAACCTGAATCTATTCTGAATTAATCTTTCTTATCTTCATCATCTTCCACTTCAAGATTTTATATAAACCCTTCATTGATTTTGTAAAAGATCTCGAGGCCACAAATCCGCAACTCTGATTTGAAAAGTTTTGTGAAAAGTTTTTAAGCCATGTGTACCCTTACCTTGACATCTGATCTCATCATGCCGAGGCTTAGGAACCCCTATAGGATCCGTGTTATGAAGGTAGTCCGAACAAAACTCAATAGCTTCTTCTGCAACATACCTTTGAACAATAGATGCTTTGGACGTGGGATTCTTCACGTACCTTTCAAGATCTTCATGTAGCGCTCAATGGGTACATCCATCTCTCCACATAATCTAATCTCCTCACCAAATGAACAATTAAGTGAACCATTATGTGAAAAGGAAGGAGGAAAATACATCTCCATTGCACAAGATTGTAGAGCCTCAACTTCCAAGTCATCCAACATACGGGGTCAACTACTTTGCTACATATAGAATTGAAGAATGAGCACAACCGAGTAATGGCATGTCTCACATTTTTGTAGCAATACCACGAATAGCAACGGGTGGTTGCATCAAGATGTGGCGGTCGAACAAAACTCAATAGCTTCTTCAACATACCTTTGAACAATAGATGCTTCGGACGATGAGGATTCTTCACGTACTTTTCAAGATCTTCATGTAGCGCTAACTGGGTACATCCATCTCAGTGCCACATAATCTAATCTCCTCACCAAATGAACAATTAAGTGAACCATTATGTCGAAAAAGGAAGGAGGAAAATACATCTCCAATTGGCACAAGATTGTAGTAACTTCCAAGTCATCCAACATACGGGGGTCAACTACTTTGCTACATATAGAATTGAAGAATGAGCACAACCGAGTAATGGCATGTCTCACATTTTTTGTAGCAATACCACGAATAGCAACGGGCAGAAGTTGTTACATCAAAATCCATCAAAACACACCTACTTGTGTACCATCACACATTATTTCGACAAGGAAACAATTCAAGCATGGTCCAACCAGAGATAACACAAGAAAAACCCAACATACCTATTCCCCAAGGTTACCGAAAGACTCGACCATCTCTGATACCACTCTATAACGCCCCCCTTGAGCATTACCTCGTGAACACGTGCGAAAATAAATTAAAAATAAATTTTCTGGTTGCTTTCGGAAATTGATTTAATTTAATTCAGAAAATTTGGGTGTAAAAAAAATTTTCTTCTGAATACTTCAAAAAAATGATGCACACATCACAGTAGAACATTTACACTATACTTGACAACACATATATACCAATGTTATTTATAAACAAACCTTCCACAACATACAAGTTTTTCCTAAAAGTTTTTCTTTTTAAACTCTATAAATATTATTAGGACACACGTACTAAACTTCTAAAACATACATCCCCAAACACAAACCTGAGCTGGTCGTTCTACAAGACATTCACTGAAAAGACCCTTTGGTCATCCCTATGATCACACACCTCTTCCCGCATCCGGACTTAAGTCTCCAAGTCACTTAAGGAAACTCCTCTGCAATATCTGTACTCGTGTACTAAGGTACAACAGAAAAAATATCCGACCAACAGATATATGCAAGGGTGAGAACCAATATATGGATTTTAAAACGATAACTACATGCGCGACACACAAAACATATAACATATGTAATTATAATAGCATAATTATTCAGAAATAAACAAGTAGTTTATCAATGGGTTTCATACACAACAGTCATCGTCATTTAAAAAAAAATGCATGACACTTCAATAGTCATTGTCTAAAATTTTGTACTTAATACCATAAGAATGAGCTGATCAAGCTCTCTTTGCCAAATAAGGCACACCGAATTTAACCAAGGCACACTGGATTTAACCATAGCACTGTCCAAAACTAGGCACGGTGGTTACCGTCTATGGTTTCATTGACCATCAAGGCACAATGATACAACTTCTTGCATATCTTGCCATCAAGATATCCAGACTAAACTCATAGGCACGTCTGCCAAAGAAATGAATGTAAAACATTTTGTCTTTCAATTTCACGAATGGGCAAATCACGAAGGTCTAGACCGATGCATTCAACCTTTGGTTCGTAGATTATAAAGCACAAAACTTACACAACTTTTATAGGACAAAATAGTCCATAACATCAACTTTAGGATATACGGTCCACAACTTATAATAGAACACTAGAATCCCGACGTCTCGGCATCTAGGTTCACTTTTCAACTTTAAAATTATTTTCGTTCTGTGAAACACAAATCAAAAACAAAATCTCCTCAACTTATCCAAGTTTTCGGAATAACACCGTTGTGTAAAACTAATTTACATAAATAATTTTTCATTGAAAATTCATTTATAAAATCATCAAATCACCCAAAAACTCATTTTCTTCTGGAAATCTTTGTTTGAAACTTTAGTTCAAAGAAAAAATATTGATTTTAGACTAATTCTCGGTTCTAACAAATATGGCTGTTTTTAAAAATGATTTCCGTAAATATTTTCAGAATTAATCATCGTTTGGCATTTTAAAAACGTTTTGAGTAAAAACTTGACTTTTCTCTAAAATAATTTTCTCAACATTATAATTAAGTTATTTTTGAAAATTAACTTTTTATAATAACCTTTCATATTATTTTGTAATTTCTTATGTAAAAATTAGCAGCACTTAAATATTTTCACGGCTGCGTCCTCACTGTGACTCATAAATCAGTCTTACGTCGATAAATCATTAAAATAATAGTATTTTCAACTATTCCACATTTTAACCAATCAAGTAATTAAATAATATTATATTACTATATTCCACCAATTAAAAATTCGATATTTTTATAAAGCTTTTTAACGCTTTTATCTTCGTAATTAATTGAGCACTAACCACTGTCAGACTTTTCAATCAACAATCAACATTAATAAATATTCTGAAGTTAACACAGGCAAACACAAGAAGGGGGGTTGAATTGTATTTGTTAATAATTTTCGAAAACAACCTTTAAAACAAATTTACACTCAAGGAGATTATAAAGCAGAAGCACGCACAAAGAAAAAGATCTTTTAAAAGACTTTAACAAAAGCAATATCAAAACCCCACAGTTAGTATAAGCAAATAAAACTAAAGAGTTTAGGGATAGAAGATTCACGCAAGAGATTTTATCCTAGTTCACTCTCTTCCAACCAAGAGCTACGTCCAGTCCCTTCGACTTGAAGGATTTATCCACTATCTCTCCAAATATATTACAACCAAGTATTCAAAACCTCTCCAGGCTTAAAAGTATTTCTTTCTTACCAAGCATCTTCATGCTCTAACTCAAACAATGAGGTTTAATGTTTGATCTTCTTAACTCACTATGTGCGAGGATATGACAACTTAAGATCAGATGAATATTTACACAATATTCAAACTAAGAAATACCGACTCTTGTTCTCTAAAGAAATATGAGTATGAGTAAAAGTTGAGCTCGTAAGGTTGTGCAGTCAAAAGTTCTAGTTTCAGTATCTCAGGTCTCCTATTTACAGTGACCTACTTCTTCACTTGTATTTCTTCAACGGTTACTTTGAATAATCCCATTTAGAGATAGCATTTAATACATGATATCCGTTGTGACTGATAGCTTGATTGTGACAATATTGAATAGTACTCTTGGTTATCGAGGTAGCATGAAATTTGAAGGCTTACTGCTCTGAGTTTTGTAGCTTGAGAACTTGTTGTTCCTCATTTGTGTATAATTCATCTTTTTCATCCATAAAGTTGTCATTGTACAGATTGTTTTGCAGTAGCTTATTGTACGATTCTGCTTTTTGCATTTTTTGATGGTACTATGTTTCTTTTACAACAAGGTGAAACAATAAAGCAGATAAAACAAATGTGAAGAACAAATATTCTATTGAAATAAATATCAATCATTTGAAATAAATTCAAGAGATTCGGATTTCATTTAATTCATTTCAAAGATAGAGCTCGTCTAAGAAAAACTTAGTCTACTTAGTTATAAGAGCGACTAAGTTTGTTCAATATTTTATTTTGCTCGTCTGATGACGTGGCGGTTAGAGCTCGTCTACTAGATTACTTTATTTTTCAGTTCATTTACTTGTACTAATTACTTCCGTCTGCTTACGTGGCAAGATGGACGTGCTTATTATCAAGTCTTTGGACTTGCTGTATCTAAACAATTTATTTTGGTATTCATCTAGCAAACATTTAGAGCCTCGTTCACTTAAGAAAATCAGTCTAATAAATAAAATAAACAAGTAACTTTACCAAGGTAAGCAGCCCGTCTACAAGGGTGGATGCGTATTTTTCAATGAAAGCTTATCGTATGTTTACTTATATTAAAGTACTCCTGCATAACTGAAACCACATGTTAGATCTCAACTAACACTTTGCCAAGCAAATTTAATCCTTTTGTTAGCAACAAAACTTATAAATTATTAAATCCAAAACCACTTTGGTTCCAACAATCTCCCCCTTTTTGATGATGATAAAACTAATTAAATTTGAAAAGCAAAGTCTAAGAGAGCTTGCAGGGCTTCCCCTAAGACAAAGCATTCAAATAATTAAACAGAATAAGCATATGAAAAAAACTGCATATAACCTAACAGGTAGGTGCAACAACTTATCATACTTAGGTATACATAAGGGAATAAATAAGCATAAGTATCAGAGCAGCAGATATTAAAGAAAAAAAGCAAACATAAGTATCAGAACAGTTAGCAAGTAGAAGAGAATATTCAAATGCAAACAAATAAGAGCTTTTCAAAATCTGACTTTTATATATATATATATATATATATATATATATATATATATTCTTTCCTTTCTCCCCCTTTTTGTTATCAGTCAAAAAGGTAAAAGGAGAGGACCATCATTGTCAGTATAAAAAAAATTAAGTAAAGGTTAAGCAGGATGAGGTGGTGGAGGAGGAGGGTTC
This sequence comes from Sophora flavescens, assembly GCA_030762895.1. Lineage (NCBI taxonomy): Eukaryota > Viridiplantae > Streptophyta > Magnoliopsida > Fabales > Fabaceae > Sophora > Sophora flavescens. Next base: position 192,229,677 of record CM061064.1, read on the forward strand.
TGAGTCTGACTCTTCTTGAAGTCCATGAGAAATTCCAGCATTTTATTTACAACCTCTAAGGTTGGAGTCATTGAAGTTTGAACTTGCTGGTTGACATCCTCCTTAATCTTCTTAGTCAACTTTTCAACCTTCTCATCAACTATCTTTCCAACCCTTTCATCAACAATTTTTCCAAGAACCTCTTCAAGATTAGATGGCAGAGCCTGTTGCCTTGAGCTTTCAGCAGACTCTTGAAATGTGCTTAGTGTTCTTGATTGATCTGAAGGGTGCATGACAACTAGAGATAGTGGTTAAGAAGATTGCCTTTCTGATGAGCTCTGATGGTGAATTGATTCAGCTGTTTCCTCTAAGCTGACAGTAGTGGCAAATTGACCATGTTCTTCAACAACAGGTTCATCTGTGATAGGTTCAGAAGTAGGTGAAGGGATCAGAGACTTCCTTTGCCCATCTAATGGGATAGATGAATTCCACATTCTTACTATTTCTAGGAAGTCCTCAAAGGTCTTTATAGATCATATATCTAAAATTTGACAGACCACACTTTCCTCTGACCTTGGGAATATCATTCTTCTCCTCTTCAGACAGACCAGAGGAAGATGCCTCTCTGGTGCAGTGGATAATGTGAGATTTCCAAAATTCAGCAGCTCTATGTTTATTGATCAACTCAAATGGATTCAGTATGCAAAAGGAAATCCAACATTGAGTAGTCAAAGGTTTCTTGGTCAAGATCAAGCATTGCTGATTCAGCTTCAGGCATCACTCCCTTGAATCTTCTGTTTTTCATGTCCTTGTCCTTATTTAGATCTAACATGGGCAGTCTTGGACAGATCCTGTAAGGCATGATTCCAATTCTGGTTGCTTCATTATCTCTCATCCAGGATGGAGCGGCAAAATGTGTGGCTCTATCAATTCTGATTTAACTGAATTCCCACTTCAACATTTCATAGTAGAGCTGATCCAGAAAGAAGTCAGAGGCCCTCCCATAGACTCCGGGATGCTCAAAAGACACCCATTTAGTGACCCTTGGCATGATCATGGGAACATGCTTTGAAGATCTTGCTCTACGCTCAGGAATGGTAGGAAGATTTTTCCTTTTGTGGTCAGTTTCCCAAACAAGTATGATATGTCTCTCAACTCCATCAGTGAGGGGTACGAAAGGAGGAGTTTTGACAAGGTTAGGGTAAATTTTTCTGGGGGGAGAATTATTTTAGGGGTAGGTGAGTGACTGATGGCCCTAAGTTATTGTGCATTTGAGAAGGTACTTTTTTTGTTAATTTACACTTAGGATGAGGTAGGTCAAGGGGTTCAACTGGTGGGCTGATTTCTTCCTCATACTCAGGTAGAGGATACCATCTAGTTGGAATGTGTTCGGGTTAAGGTTGGTGAGAATGAAACAGAAATTTCCATTCCCTTTTTACCTAGGCCCAATCCTCAGATTTGCCATCGTAAAGGACAGAAGTTGGGGTGAAGGGAAATAAGGTTCTCAAGGGTTTGGGGAAAATAGCACTAGGAGAAATGCCATCATCTGGTTGATTGAACCAGGGATCATCGGCAGTGATAATAGGTTGAAATTGTGGAGTGGATATTTGTGTTGGTTGGGTGAAAGGGGTGTGGGAATGTACACATCATTTGGAGTGGAGACAGGCACTTTATCAATCCTAGTTTCTAAACTAGACACTAGGGCATCTACTGCTATTTGCATAGGATTACTAGTAGAGATGGTTACCTTAGAAGTCTTAGTTGATCTGGATTTTCTTGCTGGTTGCTTTCTAGGTTTTGTTGGAAAAATTGTTGGAACAGGCACAATGGCCTCGGCAGCAGCAACAGAGGTCTTCTGCTTCTTAAGAATTGAACTGATAGGAATGTTGTCCTCATCAGCTTCCTCATCTTCATTGTGAGAGAAGAAAACTATTCTTTGCTTCTTTGCAGCAGGGGCATCAGAAGGTTCCCTGATAACAATGCTACTTGCTGGTCTCTTAGGAGCAGGCTTCCTTGTTGCAGTGGTCTTTTGCCTAGTTATTCCTTTTACTCCTAGGACTTCAGCATTGTGTTGTTCCACCATCTCTTCTTTAGCTTTCATCAACTCCTCAGTCTTGGCCATTGCAGCAGCAACATAGGTACTGAGGTTCATGTTGGCTATGTTCATTTTACCAAAGTCTGCAGCCGACATTGGTTTTTCAGTCAATATCCTATCTTGCTCCTCAGGAGTCTTTGCAGCAAGAATCTCATGAATTCCTTGAGCCTTGAAAATCTTGGAAAGAAGATGGCAAAAAGGAAGTGCACGGAGTCTTTTCTTATGCATCACGGCGTCTCTGAATCTTCCATACATAATTCTTGGAAGATTGATCTTTGATTCAGTGAGAAGATGGCAGAGGCAGAATTTGTTCTGAGAGGAGAGGTTGTCTTTGGATCCAACCTTGTGAAGAATCACCTTGTTAAGAAGCTGATGAAGGATGCGAACAATGTCCTTCATTTCAACAGTCTTCCAAGTTGAGTTCTGACTGTGTCTTCTTTCATGAGAAAGACTTCAATAGTCTCAAAGCCACCCAGATCCTCTTCCCATGACTCGGTAAAGACTAAACCCTCCTGAGAACAGGAAATTGCATCAGCAATAGTCTTCTCCGAGATTACAATCTTCTTTCTTAACACCGTTGAGAAGAAGTCAGTATCAGTCACTTGGACATTTCTCCAGAAATCTCTGATAAGATTGGGAAAGACAGAGACCTTCTCTGTGAAGAGTCTTCCCCACCCGGCTGTATTAACATATTTGCTTATATCTAGATTGTAGTCTTGCAGCACTTCAAGGTTGAAATGATGCTCTATTGCCAAGTTGATCTTGTCCACGTTAAAGGTTGAAGAAGAAGCTATTTTAGGTGATCAAAGAGCTTAGGGTTTGAAAGCATAGAGAGGTAGAGAGAGAGATAGCTCGAGAGGTTATGGAAGTGTAAAGTTTTTCTCAAAGGGAAAAGATTACTTTTAAAGGAATTTTGAATCTCAAAGGTTAAGAAAAAAAACTTTTGACATGACATGTCATTATGATAAAACGACGTTGGTAACTTGGAACTATAAAAAGGTCTTGATGGGATTGATGGAAGTACTGACTCAACAAAGATAATAAAGGATAAATTTGTCTTGAGACAAAATAAATGAATTTATTAACACACAAAAAATATGCTTAAACATAGGCAGAAGTGAACTCGTCTGAAACTATACAACGGACGTGGTAATCGGTATCAGTGGACGCATCATATGGACGTGCAATACAATATGCAATAGACGCACAACTTTTAATAGGTATTAGACGAGCATAGGTAATAGATGCAAGATTAACAAAACAAAATTTTCTCGAGACTAGATGCCTAAATTAATCCACACATATCATATTAAGATGCTTCCTAATTAACATAAATCTGTCCTCTGCAAGAGGTTTAGTAAAGATATCTGCCTATTGATGGTCAGTATCTGCAAATTGAATATCAATCACACCTTTTTGCACATAATCCCTAAAAAAATGATGTTTAATCTCTATGTGCTTAGCTCTAGAATGCAAAATTGGATACTTAGATAGATTTATTGCAGCAGTATTATCACACATAAGAGGAATACTACTTACAAATACATTGTAGTCCTCCAATTGATGTTTGATCCAGAGAAGTTATGAGCAGCAATTTGCAGCTGATATATACTCAGCTTCAGCAGTTGATAAAGCAATGGTACTTTGTCTTTTGCTTGACCGTGAGACAAGATTAGCTCCAATGAAGTGACATCCTCCACTAGTGCTTTTTCTTTGAATTCTATCTCCAACATAGTCAGAATCACAGAAACCAACTAATATGTAATCTTCATTTTTCTTAAAGCACAAACCAAGATTAGTAGTACCTTTTAAATATCTAAAAATTCTCTTAACTGCTGATAAGTGAGATTCTCTAGGATTAGATTGAAATCGAGTACATAAACATACACTGAACATAATATTAGGCCTAGACGCAGTAAGATATAAGAGAGATCCTATAATACCTCTGTATACCTTTTGGTCTACCTTTTTCTCTTTATAATCTTTGTTCAATATGGAAGTGAGGTGCATAGGAGTATTCATTGATTTACAATCATCCATCTTAAACTTCTTCAGAAGCTCTTTTGTATACTTGGTTTGGTGGATGAGCACCTCGTCCATGGTTTGTTTTACTTGAAGACCAAGGAAGAATTTGAGTTCTCCCATCATGCTCATTTCAAACTTTTTCTGTATTAACTTAGAGAATTCTTTTCATAGAGACTCATTAGTACCACCAAAAATAATATCATCAACATATATCTGTACAACTATGAAATTAGACTTAATGTATTTTCTAAATAAGGTTGTGGTAACCTTTCCTCTATTGAATCCATTTTCCATAAGAAATGAACTTAATCTGTCATACCAAGATCTAGGAGCTTGCTTAAGACCATACAAAACTTTCTTAAGCTTATATACATGTTCAGGATGAGTTTCACACTAAAAACCCGGAGGTTGCATAACATAGACTTCTTCATTAATAAAGTCATTTAGAAAAGCACTCTTAACATCCATCTAAAAAAGCATAATAGTATGATGTGCAGTGAATTAAAGTATAATTCTAATAGCTTCTAATCTAGCAACAGGGACAAAGGTTTCATTATAATCTATGCCTTCTTCTTAAGAGAAACCTTGAGCAACAAGTCTTGCTTTGTTTCTTATTACCTTACCATTTTGATCAAGTTTGTTTCTGTAAACCCACTTTGTTTCAATCACTGATTTGTCTTTGGGTAGTGGAACCAGAGTCCAAACATCACTTCTTTCAAACTGATTGAGTTCTTCTTGCATAGCTAGAATCCAACCATCATCTAGCAGAGCCTCGTCTACTGTTTTTGGTTCTAACTCAGACTAGTGCAGAATTGTCTTGTTCTCTGAAGGCTGATTTGGTTCTTAGCTTGTCAATGGGGTTTCCAATGATCTGATCTTGTGGATGATAATTCTTGAAGTACCAAGATTTTTGAACTGTACCATGTTGTGAAGTGGAAGTTTCTGGTTGTTGAGTGGGGTCATCTTCTTGATCATCAACTTTTATCTTAGGTGAGTCTCCTGGAATGCTTCGATCAAGATCTGTAAAAGCTTCATCTAGCTCTGGTATTTTTTTATCAGGCTGTTTGTCATCAAACTTGACATGAATACTTTCCTCTACTATCAGAGTCCTAGAGTTATAAACTCTAAAGCCTTTAGATGTTTAAGAATATCCTAATAGTATTCCACTATATGTTTTAGCATCAAACTTACCAAGTTGATCTTTAGTATTTAGTATATAGCATTTACAACCAAAGGGGTGAAAATAAGATATGTTGGGTATTCTTCCATTCCACAGTTCATAAGGAGTCTTATTCAGGATAGGTCTAATGTATATTCTGTTCTGAATGTAGCAGGCAGTATTAATAGCTTCAGCCCATAAGTGTCTAGGGACAGAGTTGTCATTGAGCATAGTCCTAGCCATCTCTTGAAGAGATCTGTTCTTCCTCTCTACCACAGCATTTTGCTGTGGGGTTCTAGGTATTGAGAAGTTGTGAAGGATACCACTCTCTTCACAAAACTTATGAAATAGCTCATTTTCAAACTCCCCCCCATGGTCACTTCTGATTAAAGTGATACACATGCCTTTTTCATTCTGTACACGTTTACAAAATATAGAAAAGACCTTAAAAGACTCGTCATTGTGAGTTAGGAACATAACCCATGTCCATCTAGTGTAATCGTATACTATGACAAGACCATATTTCTTACCACTGACAGAGGCAGTCCCTGTTGGACCAAAAAGATCAAGATGTAGCAACTCTAGTGGTCTATTGGTACTAACAACATTCTTAGATTCAAAAGAACCTTTGACTTGTTTTCCCTTTTGACATGCATCACAGAGAGCATCAGATTTGAACGTAAGGTTTGTTAGTCCTCTCACGAGGTTATGCTTGTTTAGCTTTGAAATTAATTTCAAGCTTGCATGACCTAGCCTTTTGTGCCAAATCCATCACTCATCTTCAATGGACACTAGACATGAGACACTTTGATTTGAGAGGTCCTCCAAGTCAATCTTATAGAGATTGTTTTGCCTTTTTGCAGTGAATAAAAGTGATCCATCATCTTTCTTGACAGTACACATGTTCTTATCAAAAGATACTTCATATCCACTGTCACATAATTGACTTATGCTCAGTAGATTGTGCTTCAAGCCATTTACTAAAAGAACATTATCAATGGAGGGAAAATGATGTTTACCAATTTTACCTATACCAATGATTTTCCCTTTCTGATTCCTCTAAATGTGACCCAGCCACCATCTTTGGGTTTAAGGTTTTGGAACATAGACCTTTCTCCCGTCATGTGTCGTGAGCAGCCACTGTCCAAGTACTAAGACATCTGTTTTCTTCCTGTTGTTAAGAAAATATGCAACAGGTATTATCTTATCTTTTGGTACCCAAACTAACTTGGGTCCTTTCTTGTTAGTTGTCACTAGACAAGTATGCTTAGCATGTTTATTGTGTATGCATCTAGATGTGATATGCCCACTTTTTCCACACACTTTATAAAAGGTGTTGGACGAGCTAGACTTAGCTTTGGTATATTTATTTGGAACTTTTGAAGCTTTATGCTGTTTAAGTGGTTTTGACTTTTTGTGCGATGCGTCTTGCTTCTCTTTGTCATAACCCAGACCAGATTTATCATAAGGTGACCTAGAGTACCTTAAAATGAGACTAAGCTTATCTGAGCCACCTACAAGCTTTGACAGAGAATCAGTTAGATATGTTATAGCTTGCTTCAGTTTTGCAACTTTTCAAGAGACATTAGATACACACACTACTTTGTTAGCTAGACTGACATTCACTGATTTTAGTATGTCGTTTTCATTTTTGAGGTTTTGTTTCTCAGTACAGACCCTATCATATTCTTTAGTCAGTTTAGAAAACTTCTTTTTGAGACTCTTATATTCTCGTGATAGTATAGATGACTCGTGCAACAATTCATCAAAAGCATTTTGAAGAGTGGACGGGTCAGAGTCCATTACCTCAGCATCAGTGTATTCACTTTCCGATGTAGTTTCTGCCATGAGACAGATATTTGCTTCTTCCTCTGCTTCATTTTCTTCATCTGAAGAAGACAGATCAAGATTCTCCCATGTAGCCATTAAGCCTTTCTTCTTTTTGAATAATTTCTTTTTGTCCTTTAGCTCAGGGCAGTCAGCTTTGAAATGACCAGGTTTCTTACATTCAAAGCACAAGGGTGGACCTTTTTCCTTGGAGTCTGACTTCTCCTTGGAAAACTTTTTGTGGAGTTACTTCCTTCTGAAACCACCTTTCTTTCTCGACATATGTTGAATCTTCCTGGAGATAAAGGACAATTCATCCTCATCTGATCCTTCATCATTATCAAAAGATTCAGATTCATCTGATGACTCAACAGCTTTGAGAACTTTTGATGAACTTACTTTCTTTGCCTTTAGGGCAATATATTTTCCTTTTCTGAAGTTTTCTTCTTCATTAAGTTCAAGTTCATGAACCATGAGAGATCCAAGAAGCTCTTCCAGAGATAGTGTATTCAGGTTTATGGCTTCCTGAATGGCACTAACTTTGGGTCTCCATTGCTTGGATAGACTTCTAAGAATTTTTCTGGCATGATCTCTATTTTCATAAATTTTTCCAAGAGATCTGAGACTGTTGGTGATGGTTTGGAATCTTCCAAACATTTGGTATATTGTTTCATGTTCACCCATCTTGAACAGCTCACACTGATGAACCAGCATGCTGATCTTGGATTCCTTAACTTGTGAGGAACCCTCATGAGCTAGGGCAAAAGTATCCCATATTTCTTTAGCAGTATTGCAGCTGTGAACTTTGTCATGTTCAAATCTGGTTATAGAACACATGAGATAGTGCTTAGCCTTCAAATTCAGCTGATGTTGGTTTTTCTGCTCTTAAGTCCATTGGGCTCTAGGAACAGCGGCTCCAGCTTCATTTCTTGGTTCAGTGTAGCCGGTTTTAATCAACTCCCAAATATCTACATTCTGTGCATCTAAGAAGGCCATCATTCCCTTCTTCCAGTAGTCATAATCTGTTCCATCAAAGAGAGGAGGTCTGTTGATAGCTTATCCTTCTGCATCGATGGTTGTTGGATCGTACTCCCTCAGCACTTGTTAGATGCTCAACCCTTTCGAGGCTGAGCTCTAATACAAACTGAAGTTAACACAGGTAAACACAAAAAGGGGGGTTGAATTGTGTTTGTTAATAATTTTCGAAAACAACCTTCAAAAAAAATTTACACTCAAGGAGATTAGAAAGTAGAAGCACGCACAAAGAAAAAGATCTTTTAAAAGACTTTAACAAAAGCAATATCAAAACCCCACAGTTAGTATAAGCAAATAAAACTGTAGAGTTTAGGGATAGAAGATTCACGCAAGAGATTTTATCATGGTTCACTCTCTTCCAACCAAGAGCAAAGTCCAGTCCCTTCGACTTGAAAGATTTATCCACTATTTCTCCAAAAAGATTACAACCAAGTATTCAACACCTCTCCAGGCTTACAAGTATTTCTTTCTTACCAAGCCTCTTCAGGCTCTAACTCTAACAAAGAGATTTAATTTTTGATTTTCTTAACTCACTATGTGTGAGGATATGACAGTTTAAGATCAGATGAATATTTACACAATATTCAAACTAAGAAATACTGACTCTTGTTCTCTAAATAAATATGAGTATGAGTAAAAGTTGAGCTCGTAAGGTTGTGCAGTCAAGAGTTCTAGTTTCAGTATCTCAGGTCTCCTATTTATAGTGACCTTCTTCTTCACTTGTAGTTCTTCAACGGTTACTTTGAATAATCCCGTTTAGAGATAGCATTTAATGCATGATATCCGTTGTGATTGATAGCTTGATTGTGGCAATACTGAATAGTACTCTTGATTATCGAGGTAGCATGAAATTTGGAGGCTTACTGCTCTGAGTTTTGTAGCTTGAGAACTTTTTGTTCCTCTTTTGTGTATAATTCAGCTTTTTCAGTCATAAAGTTGTCATTGTACAGATTGTTTTGCAGTAGCTTATTGTACGATTCTGCTTTTTGCATTTTTTGATGGTACTATGCTTCTTTTACAACAAGGTGAAACAATAAAGCAAATAAAACAAATGTGAAGAACAAATATTCTATTGAAATAAATATCAATCATTTGAAATAAATTCAAGAGATTCGGATTTCATTTAATTCATTTCAAAGATAGAGCTCGTCTAAGAAAAACTTAGTCTACTTAGTTATAAGAGAGACTAAGTTTGTTCAATATTTTATTTTGCTCGTCTGATGACGTGCGGTTAGAGCTCGTCTACTAGATTACTTTATGTTTCAGTTCATTTACTTGTACTAATTACTTCCGTCTGCTTACGTGGCAAGATGGACTTGCTTATTATCAAGTCTTTGGACTTGCTGTATCTAAACAAGTTATTTTGGTATTCGTCTAGAAAACATTTAGTGCCTCGTTCACTTAAGAAAATAAGTCTACTAAATTAAATAAACAAGTAACTTTACCAAGGTAAGCAGCCCGTCTACAAGGGTGGACGTGTATTTTTCAATGAAAGCTTATCCTATGTTTACTTATATTAAAGTATTCCTACATAACTGAAAGCACATGTTAGATCTCAACTAACACTTTGCCAAGAAAATTTAATACTTTTGTTAGCATCAAAACTTAGAGATTATTAAATCCAAAACCACTTTGGTTCCAACACATTCTACGTCAACATTATAGCATATAATACAGTTTATAACATGCATTAAAACACTATAACAATTAATTGCAGATAATCAATTAAAAGCAGATAATTAACAGCAGATAAATTAACTATGCAAGATAATTTAAAACACCACAAACACACTCAAATAAATTATACAGACCACATACTAATAGCATATAGCTATCGGAAAAATCCCTCAGGTACTCCCCTTACCTCTTGAAGTCTCTGATTCCTTTCTCGAAGTGATTTCCCCGATTCGCTTCCAATTTCCTCCGCGAAACTCAGAACAAACCAACAAGGTTTATCCTTCACAACAAACATCACACAATTAATAAAAATCAAACAACAAAACACTCTAATTCCTAAGACTATGGTTCGGCCTTCACAAAATAATTTGGCTAGGGATGTTAAAATTTTACAAACTCTTGGATTAATGATCCTTGAGTCCTAGGAAGACATAATCAATGATCATAAACTAAGAACTTTAAACAAAACCATCCAACTCAATAAGTTAGGGTTTCGACCTCAACAATAAAATTATGCTAGAAAATTTCTTTGGTTTCAAAACTCATCCAAATCCTCCTAGAATAGGATTCAGCCTTGATCCATAAAGTAGGCTAGAGATTTTCAAAATTCTCAAGCTTCTAGATTTAATAACAATAGGTATTGCATAGATGAAATCAAGTGTGAAATGATAGAAATTGAAACAAACTCATTAAGTCTCTCCAAGACTTAGATTCGGCCCACTATGAAAGAATAGGAAAGAAATTTTCTCTTGATTCATGCTTTTAGATGATAAATATAGAGATCACATTGAGTTCATAGAAATTGCAATCACATTAAAAGGATTTTTCTATGATTTTCTAGAGATTTTTGTAGTTCTAGATCTAGGAATTCAAATGATGATCATGGCCTTGAATCAAGAAAATAAATGAAGAACATATAGTTTATTGATGATGAGAAGTAAGGTATACCTCTTGGAATTAGAAAAATCACAAGAGATCTATTAGTTGCTTCACAAATTTTTGTTATGGAAACTTAGAGAATTTGAGAGAAAGTGTGAGGAAGAAGATGAAGTTGATGAAATGAGAGTGATAGGGCCTCATTTGATGGCTTGGGCCGTAGGAATGAAGGGGTAAAGGAGTCCAAATTGATTTTCATTTGAGGACAAAGGTGTAATCTCACTTAGGGGCAATTTTGACATTCAATTAAGATTAAGGACATAATGGTCTTTTCATGCATAAGGTAATCATGACAAACATGTGGTGGAAAATTTGTAGGAAATGTGACTGATTTTGAACCACAAAAACAAGATGAAGAAGAAAATTGAAGTTGTCTTGCCTTAACCATGGTTAATGTTTAACTAAGATAGGTTAGGTTAGGGGTATTTTGATCTTTTCACACTTAAACCCATCATTACATAAATAAATGCTAGGTGAGTCACCCCTATGACTCACCACCCAAGGTGGCAAGATGTCTCCTCATCCAATATCGGGTTTTGTCTCTGCACATCCGTTCTCGACTCCGTCGATTGCCCGATTTAGGTTTTTACGCCCGAGTAAGGTAAAATAACTTATTTATTTTGAAAATGTTCAAAATAACCACTATCGTTGTAAATGGGATATACAATTTATCTATTTTTTTCTCAGGTCAAAATTAGGTTTTCCGATCAGTAAAATCTTACTATCAGTGAAAACGCAGACCGATTTTCGTATGAATTTTCAATTCAAAATTTAACCGTAACTCTCTATGATAAAGTAGAGTATAAATATGACTTTGGTTTATCCAAAATCATTTTCTAAAAAGGTTTATTTATATTTATACCGATCTTAGAAAGTAAAAAAATCGGGGTGTTACAAATATAATCATTACTACTTTATAATTAATATAACTATTAAGAAATCAAATGATTATATGCTTATTTATATAGAACCAATATAATGGTTTTAATCCTGTAAAAAAAATATATAATGGTTTTGTTTTAAATAAATGATATAAATTAAATATTATACTTATTTAGATTCAATTGATTTAATAAACTAAATTTAGAATGTTTCATTAACCATTTAGTCAACTAAAATATACAATAGTCATACAATTAATAATTTTATTTGAAAATAAAGTAAGCTTATTCAAAAAAATCAATTCAGTCTACATTCTAATTAATATAGTTTAAAACTTTGAAATCAGATTTTTTTCGTTTAATTTATTTATTAGTTAATTAAATTTCATAATATTTGATATGACGTGGAAAAATTATTAAACCTAAAAATATATTAATTAAAATTAACACTTTTATAATTTAAAAATGTCAAAATATGTACCGTTAAATAAATGTGTACAACAATTTCATAGAAGGTGTTTTTTATCCTCGATTTTTTTTGGGAAATGAATCAATTGTTTTTTATAATTGTTGATAGATGATTTATAATTTATTTTTAAAAAAAATCTTATATCTTTAAAATGTAAAACATTTTATAAAAATATTCATAAATAATATATATCCGGTGCATGGCACAGGGTCACCATGCTAGTATAAACACAAGTGGATAATGAGTCTCTAACAACCGGAAATGAGAGTGACAAATAAAACTAATTAAACAAACGAATGTGATGGATTACATGGAATTGGGGTTGCCAGGTGTATTTCTAACGATGTGATTAGTTAAAGTGAGTTGAGATCTCAATACACTTTAATTAATTAAAGGTGAATACATCCTTAAGTTTTCACCTTATAATTTTTCCTCAAATTAAAAAAGCTTTATCGTTTTGAGGTTGTCAGGTTTGAAGTCCCAATGAAAATCCACGGGTTACCAAGTTATGCATTGTATGGTGAAGGTTTGGAGTCCTTCATTTTTACCGAATATATATAGCAAATAGAACTAACAAGGGGTTATTTGCAATTGTGATAAATGGTGGGAAAGTTTTCTCACTATGCGAGTGAATCATGATAATTGTTGATCATGCATGTATTTGTCCCTTTTTATTTTTGTCTCAAAAAAGTTGACGAACAAATAGTACATGTTTCGTACTATTTCATTTCGGGAGGTGGGAGCTTAAATTAATAAATTGTAGTTTAACATAACCTTTATTGTACTTTACGTCCCTCAACTTTTTCAACTGTACAATTTTGGTCCCACAAAAATTTAAATTACATATTTAGTCCTCTAATTTATCGAATTGTGTAAAATCAGTCCTTCTATCCATGACCTGTCAATGTGTAATAAAGACTAATTTTTGTAAATATATCAGTTGAATTATAACTATCTATTACCTACATTATTTCTGTTGATTCTATGGCATATCAAAATTGGTTATTATGCAGTAACAGATTCTGTTATTTCTGTTACTGTATAATATTATGTTATTTTGGTTAAACCTTTCCCTTCCTTGTATTGCTATATATAAAGCATCCCCCTCTGCCAAAAAGAGTGTGATCAACACAATCAAGTCTTAGCTACACAGAGTTACAAAGTGTCAAGTGAGAGAAAGCTAGTTTTACTAGAAGAACTTGGGTGTAATTGGGGCTAAGGGATCGGTGAGATCAGAGGAAGAGCTGAAAGGAAGATCTTCTTCCATCTTGTAATTGGATTGACTCTTGAATAGACTGGACTTAAGCTTGTGCTTAGTCCTGGAGACGTAGGCATCGATTTGGCCGAACTCCGTCATCAAATCCTTGGTGTGTTCTTTCCTTTATCATCAATCTTTTATGTTCTTGAATTGTTTTCTATTTTCTGCATATACTGCATACTGTCTTTGGCTGTTTTCTGGTTGTCTTGCAGGGACATTTTCACGAACAACTGGTATCCAGATCTAGAAGGAGAATTAAATGACGATGGCAAAATATGACATTGAGAAATTCAATGGCAAGAATGACTTCGCTCTGTGGATATTGAAGATGAGAGCTCTCCTTGTTCATCAAGGGTTAGAGGAGGCTTTGGAAGGGGAGAGGAAGTTACCCAACACAATGACTGAAAAAGAGAAGAAAGAACTCTTGAACAAGGCTCACAGTGCAATAATATTGTGTTTGGGTGACAAGGTTCTTTGTGAAGTTTCAAAGGAAAAATACGTTGCTGCTGTCTGGTTAAAGCTCGAGAATCTCTACATGACAAAGTCATTGGCAAATCGCCTCTACCTCAAGCAGAAGCTCTACACACTCAGGATGCAACCTGGAACATCCATTGAAGATCATATGGATGAGTTCAACAGGCTGATACTGGATCTTGAAAACATTGAAGTAAAAATAGAAGATGAAGACCAAGCCTTGCTTCTAATTCGTTCATTGATCAGTTCCTATGATAATCTTGCGGATACTATTGTTTATGGAAGAGAGTCATATTGTCACTAGAAGAAGTTCAAGCAGCCTTGATCTCGAAGGAGCTGTCCAAGAAGTCAGAAAATAAAGATGGTGATGTGGGAGAAAACCTTATAGCAAGGGGAAGGCATGACAAGAAAGAAAGCAAGGGAAATGATCGATCAAGATCAAAATCAAAGGGAAAATGGAAGTGCTTCTTGTGTCACAAAGAAGGGCACTTCAAGAAAAACTGTCCAAAAAGAAGGTCCAAGAAAAAGAGAAACAAGGAAGAGAAGGGAGATGCTTCAGTAGCTTCTGATGGCTATGAAAGTGCTGATGTTCTCGTAGCTGCCAACTATCAAGGTGAATTTGAATGGGTCATGGACTCAGGGTGCTCCTTTCACATGTGTCCAAGAAAAAATGGTTTCTTGATTACCAATCATTTGCTGGAGGACAAGTTGTAATGGGAAACAATGCAACATGTAAAGTTGTTGGCATTGGATCCATTAGACTTAAACTCACAGATGGTACTGAGAAGATTTTGAGTAAAGTTAGATATGTTCCTGATCTCAAAATAAATTTAATTTCTTTGGGAACATTGGAAGAAGCTGGTTTCAGTTTCAAGGCTGAAAATTCTATTCTAAAGGTACTCAAAGGACTCGGGTGATCATGAAAGGAGACAAGAAGAATGGTCTATATGTGTTAAAGGGAAATGCAATCAATGGTGTTTCATCAGTGGCATCAGATTCAACCATCAACAAAGGAGTAATTTGGCATCAAAGGTTAGGGCATATCAGTGAAAGGCGCCTGCAGGAACTTGAAAACCAAGGACTTCTATGTGGAGACAAATTAGAAGCTCTTGAATTCTGTGAACATTGTGTATTTGGCAAGCAAACCAGAATCAGGTTCAACACTGGAACTCACAAGACAGAAGGCAGACTTAACTACATTCATTCTGACTTGTGGGGGCCATCAAGAACTCCAACTCATGGAGGTAACAGATACTTCATCACCTTTATTGATGATTTTAGTAGAAAGGTATGGATTTATCTTTTAAAAGGTAAAGATGAAGCATTTAAAACCTTTGAGCATTGGAAAACCCGAGTAGAAAATCAATGTGATAGGAAGATAAAGGCTTTAAGAACTGAGAATGGTTTGGAATTTTGTGGAGATGCATTTAACAAATTCTGTAAAGAACACGGAATATACAGAAATCACACTGTTAGAAAGACACCTCAGCAAAATGGTCTTGCAGAGAGGATGAATAGGACTCTTCTTGAAAGGGTGAGGTGCATGCTTTCAAATGCAAACCTACAAGAGCAATTTTGGGGAGAGGCTGTCCATACTGCTTGTTACCTCATCAATAGGAGTCCATCTTCATCTCTTGAATTCAAAACTCCTCAAGAGGCATGGAAAGGCAGTCCAGCAAATTATGGAAATCTCGGAATCTTTGGTTGTCCAACTTACTATCATGTGAATGAAGGTAAGCTTCAACCAAGAGCAAAGAAGGGCTTGTTTATGGGATATCCTGATGGAGTAAAGGGCTTTAGAATATGGTCCATTGATGATAAGAAATGCATCATCGGTAGAGATGTAACCTTTCATGAAGCTGAAATGTTTAAGGCCAAACCATCTAGAGAAGTCATTGAAAATACAGGAAAGCATGAAGAACCTCAAATTGAGGTGGAGCTTGAAGGAAAGACAGGGAGGAGCCGGTCAACAAGGAACAAGATCATCTGGATCAAGAAGTAGAAGATCATACTGAAACTTGTAATGACAAAATTGCTGAACAGGGCTATTCTCTGGTTAGAGACAGGGTTAGAAGAACAATCAAACCACCTGAAAGGTTTGGATATGCTGATATGATAGCATATGCTTTCAATGCAGCTGAGGAAGTCACTAATGAAGAACCAAGTTCATACAAGGAAGCCATGGATAGTAAAGATCAGCATAAATGGCAGCTTGCAATGGAGGAGGAGATGAAATCTCTGCACAAAAATAAGACTTGGAAATTAGTGGAAAAACCAAATGGAGCTAGACTGGTGGACTGCAAATGGATCTTTAAAAGAAAGGCAGGAATTGTTAAAAACAAGGCTCCAAGCTACAAAGCTAGACTAGTAGCTAAAGGGTTCACTCAAAGAGAAGGAGTAGATTTCAATGATATATTTGCACCAGTTGTAAAACATTGCTCAATAAGAATACTTCTTGCAATGGTAGCACAATTTGGCTTGTACCTTGAACAAATGCATGTAAAAACAGCATTTTTACATGGAGAACTTGAGGAAGACATCTTCATGAAGCAACCAGAAGGCTTTGAGGTCAAAGGCAAAGGGGGTTGGGTATGTCATCTTCAAAAATCTTTGTATGGTCTAAAACAATCACCGAGGCAATGGTACAAAAGGTTTGACAGCTTTATTCTTAGTATCAAATATAAGTGAAGTAATTTTGATAGCTGTTTATTACAAGAAACTAGAATGTAATGACTTCATCTATCTTCTCCTATATGTTGATGACATGCTGTTGGCAAGCAAGAGCATGGCAGAGATACAAAGACTTAAGAAGATGCTTCAAACTGAATTTGAAATGAAAGACTTGGGGCCAGCTAGGAGGATACTTGGAATGGAAATTACAAGGCATGAAAACACTGGAGTTCTCACCATCACACAGAAGGATTATCTTGAGAAATTTTTGAACATATTTTACATGGCAGATGCAAAATCAGCATGCATTCCTATTGCTTCTCATTTCAAGTTATCTTTTGAAGACAGTCCTGAAACTCCTGTAGAGTTGGAAGAGATGGAGAAGGTACCTTATGCAAGTGCAGTAGGCAGTCTCATGTATGCCATGGTTTGCACTCGTCCGGACTTAGCCTATGCACTTAGTTTGGTTAGCATGTTTATGAGAAATCCTGGAAATCAACACTGACTTGCTGTTAAACACATTCTCAGATACATCAAGGGATCAATAAATACTGGTTTAAGGTATTGTAAAGATGATCAGAACTCAGGTGGAGCACAAGGGTTGTGGACACAGACTTTACTGGAGATCGTGACAAAAGGAGATCACTGACAGGTTATGTGTTCACCTTATTTGGAAACACTATCAGCTGGAAAGCCTCTCTACAGCACATAGTGGCATTGTCCACCACAGAGGCAGAATACGTAGGTATTACTGAGGCAGTTAAGGAAGGTTTATGGATGAAAGGACTGATCAATGAACTTGGAATTACACAAGAAAGTATTAATGTCTTTTGTGATAATCAAAGTGCAATTCACTTATGTAAGAATCACACTTATCATGAAAGGACAAAACATATAGACATCAGGTTATACTAGATCAGAGATATCATTTCAGATGGTATGGTGCAGATCAGGAAAATTCACACTGTTGAAAATCCTGCAGATTTCATCACAAAGGCTGTTTCTTTGAACAAGTTTAGGCATTGCCTGAACTTGTTGAAGATTGGAGACTGCTGATCAAATTTGGGCAAGGATAACACTTCTTAATTCTAGTCTTGTTAAGAGTCAATGTAGAGATATGCCAAGGTGGAGATTGTTGATTCTATGGCATATCAAAATTGGTTATTATGCAGTAACAGATTCTGTTATTTCTGTTACTGCATAATATTCTGTTATTTCTGTTAAACCTTTCCCTTCCTTGTATTGCTATATATAAAGCATCACCCTCTGCCAAAAAGAGTGTGATCAACACAATCAAGTCTTAGCTACACAAAGTTACAAAGTGTCAAGTGAGAGAAAGCTAGTTTTACTAGGAGAACTTGGGTGTAATTGGGGCTAAGGGATCGGTGAGATCAGAGGAAGAGCTGAAAGGAAGATCTTCTTCCATCTTGTAATTGGATTGACTCTTGAATAGACTGGACTTAAGCTTGTGCTTAGTCCTGGAGACGTAGGCATCGATTTGGCCGAACTCCGTCATCAAATCCTTTGTGTGTTCTTTCCTTTATCATCAATCTTTTATGTTCTTGAATTGTTTTCTATTTTCTGCATATACTGCATACTATCTTTGGTTGTTTTCTGGTTTTCTTACAGGGGCATTTTCACGAACAATTTCAATAAACAAAATTGAATATGAATAATAATATGATTGATTGGTTATTTTTTTTTTTTTGGGACAAGGATTGGTTCTTATTTTTGTATATTTATAAAGTGTATATTACATTAATCTTTAAATATATACATGATGTGTTGAATAATTTTAGATTAATAAAAATTTATAGATATAATCTATACATTACAAACAATACCAGCAATAGATTTTGAGAACAAATATACAATAATTTTTTTTTTAAATAATGTCAGGGTGATAATGATGTATATCAGTATAAGTAGATTCATTCCTTTATAACTTAATGAGAAAAGACAATTAGCGACAGCAACCGATAGCCTGTTTATTTTAAATTTTCTACCGCAAAGTTTCGTTTAAAACTACGTTGATCCAAAGTTATAACATGAAGCTTTAAAAAAAGGTGTATTGGGAAGCCGCATTTCTCGTTTGCGTCATAAAAAATTTAAAACAAACAGAATATGAGTAATTAAGCCAAAAAATGCATGCTAGAAATACTTGATGTCATGAATTTGATTTCTATCATGTAATTCTCCCTTGTCTAAATAATCGAATATTAATAAACAGTTGGATTGCAATGAACAAACTTTACTTCTCTAAAGCACACATGTACGAAGTGTCTAAAATTGCGGAAGTGTGCAGTATCCTAAACTCAACCTAATAACAGTGTACAATGTTTTTTTTTATTGTTTTGTTATTGTTATGTAATATTGTTTAAACTTCCACATAAGCCTGTAATCAAAATCATCATAGTATCAATTCAATGCTCTCATTGATCAGCTCATGTTATAGATTAGAAAGTTCAATTTTAAAAGTATTAGTTTTATTAATGCGAGAGCTATATAAATTCTCTTTCAAAAAACATATACAGGGAAGGATCCGAGGTGCTCATCATTTATTCTACCCCACCACCTCGTCATAACAATATGTTAGTAGCTGATGCTCTAGAAATAGAATAAGTTGTCTATAGTGAACACAAACACAAGCTCAAGGGGTCTTACAAGTGGAGGCATTCAAAGACCAAAGACCCAAGCAAGGCAAAGAAGAGTCCTTTAGGATCTTTTGTAATAAAAGTTTATTGTAAGATATATGTAATAATTGTAGAATAAGAATCATGTAATAAAATGCTTTTTCCAATAAGCATTGTAGGACTAGTTGGAGCATTGGGCTTTAGGAAGTTGGGTCAATTGGGCCAATTAGCCCAACATAGCTCATGAGTAGGAAAACATTGGGCCAAAATCAAAGCCCACACTTGGGCTTAGGAGTAGGAGGCACCAAATTGGCAAAAGGTGATGAACTTCATGCCATCACCTATAAAAGGACGTCATGTACTCATTTCTTCAATCAATAAATCATTTGTATAGTTTTCTCATTTTGAGAATTATGAGAGAGTTGAGAGAGTCTCCTCTTGAGAGGTTCTTTAGTTGAACCTTGATTCTCATCTAGAGTTCTAATACTCTAGTGGCGAATCTTCCCCAAGGCTTATCATCCAATCCTCTTAGAGAATTGAATGTGGCACCTCTTCTTTTCATCTTCTTCCTTCTCCATTTTCTAGTTTCAATTTCGTGCTTATCATTGTAAAGTAGTTTATATTGTTGTGCTTCTTCTACTCTTTTTGGTTTCCTTGATTCTCAATTCAAAGAAAGATCATAAAAACTATGTTGATCTACCTTAGATCGCATCACACAATAAAATGAATCCGAATGTATCGGTTTTGAATCTTGTCCGGGTTTACTAATGCTGCGTAACACGAATTCCAATTCGTAATTTTTGCACGATAACATTGTGGAGTGTGCTTTTTGTCTCTCTTTTTTTAGGCTTAATGACTTTTTGGGTCCCTAAAAATATGGTCACTTTTGGTTTTCATCCATGCGTTTTTTTGTCTTTGCACGATAGCCAGTTCAGCATGCCA
The DNA here is from genome assembly GCA_030762895.1 of Sophora flavescens. Taxonomy (NCBI): domain Eukaryota; kingdom Viridiplantae; phylum Streptophyta; class Magnoliopsida; order Fabales; family Fabaceae; genus Sophora; species Sophora flavescens. The sequence goes on from CM061064.1 coordinate 192,249,737, forward strand.
CGCAGCATTAAATTTAATATTGTAATGCCACTGCAACGTGGCAATTTCGAAAAAAAAATTTATTATTTTATTTTTAATTTTTAATTTTTAATTTTTAATTTTAACAATTATATATATTAATAAATTTATTTTTATTACATATCTTCTTCTTCTTCACCTTTCTTTAGATCCCCTTTATTCCTTTTATCTCCCAACCCTTTCTCCATCTCCACTGCCACCACATAGATAAGGTTCATCTCATTGCTAGTATCACAATATCTACTCACCATGTTGATTTCTTCAATCTCCAAATCCTCTTTCTTTTTGTCCTGCTCTATCTCCATAGATTCTTTCAATCACAATTAGGGTTCGTCTAATTGCTAGTATCACCATTTTCTCTCACTAAGTTGATTTCTACAACTCCCACATCCTCATCCTCCTTCTTTTTGTCCTGTTCTTCCTGTTCCGATTCAGGTTCCAGTTCAGGTTCAGGTTCGAGTTTGAATTCCTGGGTATGGGAAAAAGACCCAGAATCAGGATCGTAATCAAAATTGATGAAACAATAGGGCAAAGTGATTGTGGAAACAAACACAATATAAAGTTCAGAATAAAATGGTAGCAACAAGATGGAAATATGGAGATATGGAAATAACGCTTTTCCAAATACACTCAAAAATTCCTCATTGCAAATATGGAAATCGAGACCATCTTGCTGCTACCATTTTTGTTCTCAACTTTATATCATGCTTGTTTCCACAATCACTTGCCCTTGTCGATTCTTTCATCAATTTCGATTATGATCCCGAACCAGAACCTGAACAAGAAGAACACGACGAAAAGAAGGAGGATAAGGATGTGGGAATTGAAGAAATCAACTTAGTGAGCGAAAATGGTGATACTAGCAATTAGACAAACACTAATTGTGATGGTGAAAGTTCTGATTCTATAGAGTTAGAGTAGGATCAAAAGAAAGATCACTTGGGTCAACAAACAGAATGAGTGTCCATGGAACATGTAATTTTACTCTAAAAAAATTAAAAACATCCATTTTATCTTAAAATCTGTTAAATTTGTGCATATTAACAGGGAAGCAAATGAGGTTACTGATACTCTTGCAAAGGAGGGGTTCCTCTCGGAGGGTGGATAGGTCATGTGGTCATGCTGGAAGTCTTATAGGTTTTGTGTTTAAAATGTGAAAAAGAACTTGTGAAGCTCCTTCTGTGTAGGTGCAGGTGGAGATTGGATGCAATGTGATAGAGTCTATTTACTGCTATCTTGGTATAATTTTAAAATAATGTCACAGGTTCAAAATGAAAAAGGTTAACTAATTTGTGATGAGGAATGGATCTGGTTGTGTTTTGCTGGACTGTTTGCAGGAGTGCTACATGAGCTGATATATAGGAGCATAAGCATGAAGATACCATATGACTTTAATACAAGACTTGATACAGGAATTATTATTTGATTTTTTTTTTGGTGTTTTAAGCTTTTGGAGTATTATATGGTGATGTAAAGTTTTGATTTTAATAAAGGGTCTAGTGCTCTAGTTTTGATCCTAAGGTGGTTAGAAAGATTATTCTGCCTAAGGTGTTGAAATTTTGTCCAGGGTGTTGAGCTTTTTGTAATATTGTAACGGGTTGTTTTTTGAGAACATTGATGTATTGTTTATCTTCTACCTCTAAACATATGATAGAGTATGGCCTCTTCAACCCTTCCTAGAAGGTGGGGAGAGGGACCACTTGTGATGTTAAGGCTAGATATTTTGAATAAAATGATTATTTATCGAGAAAATAAAACAAGAAATCAACTTAGTGAGCAGAAATGGTGATACTAGCAATGAGACGAACTCTATCTGTGTGGTGGCGGTGGAGGAGATGGAAGGAAGAAAGGGGATCTGAAGAAAGGGGAAGAAGAAAAAGATATGTAAATAATAATAATAATAATAATAATAATAATAATATATAATTGTTAAAATAAAAAATAATTATTAAAAAATTTCAAACTTACCACGTGGCATTAAAATATTAAATTTAATGCAACGTGACATGCTGAACTGGCATCTCCGTTAGACAGGACAACAGTTAACGGACGTTTTTGACGATGGGGACTAAATACAATACTTTAAAAAGTTAAAATGACTGACTGCAAAGAAAAAAATACAAGCACAAAAATCAAAAGTGTCCATATTTTCAGAGACCAAAAAGTTCATTAAGCCTTTTTTTATCACCATCATTTCTGCTAGGGTTACAATTTATGGTTGTAACTGATTTCGTATCATTCTTACAAGATTTTTCTCGTACTAAATAGCATTGCTTTTATATTCATGTCTCAGCATCAAAATAATATCTTTGACTTCAATTATTTGGGGAGCTAAACTTGGCATTCTATGTCCTCCCGAATCAATTCAATAAGACTAGGTAGGACCTATTTTATCTACACTTTTATAAGGCAGACGTAGAATAATAAGCTCACATAACCAATCCTTTGCTTTTCACTTTTCTCTATAAAATTTTCTCTAGAAACTTTTCTCTTTTCATTACTCACCATCTTTTTTCAATTTCTTCTTTGCTTCGAGTTAAGAAACCTTGTTCATCGATAGCTTCACACCCATACAATACATGTTTTATTCCTCATTGGACGTGTTATTTTTACTGCTGCCAACCCAATACTCTTTCACAGCAACCAATGTCTTCTGAGGCACAAGTGGACCATCCTCATGATCCATCATTCCCCCAACAATTTTCCTAACCTTGTTTAGGACATCGACTTCATCCCGGATGATGACTGCATCTTCCGGTCGAAGGATCCGATCCATCTATAGGAGGATGTCTTCCAAGTTGCACCTGTGTTTAATTAAATTAGGAAGAATTTCATTAAATATAATGAAGTAGAAGTTGGCATGATAAAGGATCCTATGGTGAAAAAAGAAAAGTGATCCCGAAACAGCGATTCTTCTCTATTGATCATTAAAAAAATTTACGGACGCCGGACGAAAGGATCGAATTTGCAACATTAAAAAAATAGGATAACCAAATGTGCTATAAAAAAATTATAGGGACCAAAATCGCTCATGATCAATAGTAGAATAACCAAAAATTCTATTAAGCCATTAATAAATTAATAAATTATATGTCACTAGAGATCATATTTAAAATGAAAATTGAAAATTACAATCAATTAGTCTAAAAGTTTTAAAACATAATTCATGTTATGCTGTTACTATAAATACAAAGCATGAATTCAAAAATTAAATCAAATAATATATTCATAATTAATTTAAATAATTTTTCGATTTCAAAATATGAATAAATCATACTCTCTCTGTCTCAGTTTATTTGTCATTTAAAGAAATCATTCATTTTAACCCTTTTCAAGGTAAAATAATATTTTTTGACTAACATGTCTTTATTATAGTAGGAGTTAGGTAGAAGGATAAATTTATAAAGGGTAGGATGAAATACAAATAAGTAAAGGTATTTATCCCATGTTATATATAAGTTCGTGTTATATTATCTTTTATTTGTTTTGGGATATTTTAGGTAGAAAATCTCATGTTATATGATATGATATGTTTTTATTTAATTTCCTCCTAAAATTAGATTCAATCACAACAATATTTTATTTTTTAATTATTATTTATTTTATACTTAATATAATACAATATATGCATTTTAAACAATTAATATAATCATTACTACTTTATAATTTATATAATTTTTTTTTTGATAAGCCAAAATATTATTATTAAAACGGGTACAAGGGGTACCCAAACCCATAAACAAGTACCAAGGAAAGAACAGAAGACAATAAACCACTAGACAAAAAAAACCAACCCAAGAGCACATATCTAACACTAAGATCTTTACTAGAGAGACCAACATAATCCATGGACCAAAAAGCCAATAACTACCCAACAGAGAGTAACCAAAACTAGGCAAGAGTGAATTAAAACATATATGTTGCCACCTAGTATCAAAGATCAGCATGTAAATACTTGAACTAAATGTTGCACATGCTGGGAAGAGTGCACTTCACAGCACCACCGTCAAAAGTTAAGCTCCCAACCAAAATACCAATGTTGACTATTCTGACAGAGGAAAACAGGGTCATAAACCTCCAGGAGACTACACACATAAAAACACCACTGACCAAGCATGAAACAACCATATCCAGTCATAAAACCATTGAGAAGCATGAACGCGCTGTCGCGCACGCGTCAAAAAGCGAGCGGGTTTATAAAAATGTAGTTTAGGGAGCGACAACTCGGATATCGTCTCACAAGGACTCTTAGGTTGTTGTTATTAACACAAAATCAGTTTTGGGGGGTTTGGGTATTTGAAATTAAATAAAGGAAACAAAACAGAAAACAGAGCAATGAAAACAGAGCAGTTTAAGAGATTATCAAATAAACTAAAGACGATTAACCTACTGTTCTTGGTTTCTCAACTATCATCGGTTCATATAAATTCCAAGCCCTAAGCAGATTCTAATCCCTTTTCGATTGTAGCATCAATTAACAAGTGAAATCAACACTACGAGACATATGTTCCTATTCCCGAATTAAGCAAACGGGGTGAAGCACTCATGAACTAAGCGAACATGATTGAACACACGCGAATTAAGCAAACGTGATTAAATATAGGAACATACAATCATCGAAATAAATCAATACTAATCCTATACATATCTGAATTAAGCAAACAGAAACATATAGAACAGTATTGAAAAGGAATAGCAATTCAAATAGGAATTACAAAACCTCAAGCGTCAATGGAAACCAATCACAGTAGATTAATCAAGGAGATTAGTTCTCCATTACAGAAAATAAACCCTAATTTCGCAGCTGTCTAACTAAAGAAAAGAAAAATAAGAACTGACTAACTCCTCCAATCTTCCATAGAAGAGCAATTTATATCTGTGAGTTCTGCGCGAGCTCGCGAGGCGAACACTGTCTCGCGAGGCGAATATTATGAAGAATCTGCAACGTTTGGTATTCTCGCGGGGCGAAGTACGGCTCGCGTGGCGAGGATTGGAAGAGTCATGGCTTCTGGCCTTCAATCTCGCGAGGTGAGACATGTATTCGCGGGGCGACACAGAAAGGTGTGCAATTTCTGGAACAGTCAGTCTTCAGGTTCGCGAGGCGAGTGCACTCTCGCGAGGCGAGAACTCCAGAATTATTTCTTTTTATTACATGCAAACAAGGATTAACAGTAAGTACTTTATTCGATTGTAAATCAGGTAAATTAACCTAAAAATACTTAAACGACTCAAAATGCTGCTTAAAGACAATCAAGTCTAATTTGGGCGAAAATGATATATAATTAGCACAAAACCACGGTCATACTAGTCATAAAACTAGATGAGTCAGCGGCTGATCAAAATACCCCAAACTTAAACTTTGCTTGTCCCCAAGCAAACTAAAACTCAAAAAGACTCAAGACATGGCAAGCTTAAAAGATTTAATCAACTTTGCACAAATTTCAAGCAATTTATCAAAACAGTTTTCTTCAATGTTCCCCCCTTTTCAACAATGTGATCCCCACAATCATTTACTCTAAACAATTGAGAACTTCATCATTCAAACAATCATTAATCTAAGCAAGGGATCCAAGTCACACACAAGAGAGAGATCACCAAATTCAAACAATCGCCTTCCTCACAAGGGCATTTAGTGTTTCACTCAATCGCTCAGTTTTTGTCTAGGCTAATGATAGTGTGATTTTACATGATATTTTCTATATACTTTTGCATGCATTTTTCATATAGATTAGGCATTCTTTATTTGGTTTTTATTAGATTTTTCCTTGGAACGGGTGAAGCGGTTTCTTGGTGTTATTTTGCAGGAATTCAATATAAAAATGATCAAAATCAGCCATGGTGGAGCCTGGATGAAATAGAGCTTGAAAAGTGAAGAATATGAGCCAAACAGAGCCCATCACGGCCTGGCCGTGATGACCATCACTGCCGTGATCAAGCAGAGCAGAAGGCAAAAGTCAGAGGCTGTCACGTCCTGCCCGTGATAGACATCACAGCAGTGGCCAACCAGAAAATTCAAGTTTCGCGTCGCGAAACTTAGCTTGCCTCGCGAGAGCTCAAAAGTTGAAAATACGCCCACTCCAGAAAGCGTCACGGCCTGCCCGTGATGGCCATCACGGCCGTGACGCGCAGCAGACCTATAAATAAAAACGCAGCAGACAGAACAAAGGGTCCAGAGGGAGGCATTTGAAGGCATTTGGAGGCTGCAGCTGGGCTAGGGTTTCAACCCTAGAAGGGAGCCAAGAGGGGTGGCTTTGAAGAAGAAGGAAAGCTCACATGGAGCCTCTTCTCTCCTCTTCTCTCCTATTTCTCTGGTTTGGTTTTCTTTGTTTATGAGTAGTTAAATCCCTTTGTTGGGATTAGATGTAATCAAACTTATAATCATGTATTTATCTTGACTGATTATTCTATGTTCATGTCTTCATATTAGTGATTAATTTTCTGTGCTGAATGCTTGTTGTGGCTAGCACCCCCATGACTTGATTTGTGTTTTGGTATGCAATGGGGACGTTCGTATCAGAACCGGAACTGAATTTAATCACCTAGTAAGCCTTGTATCTAGGAATGGAACTAGGTTTTTTAGTAATCGCGTAATCCCTAATCTTAATGCAAATTCATTAATCTAGGCCACCTAAGGAATTAGGGTCTATTATTGGATTTAGGCTCTTGCCATCCGAGGAATCGGGGTTTGAGTAATTTAGTGGATTGATTTTAATATCTTAAGCATGAATGGGAGGTATCTAGTCCTGATAGTGCATGAGTTAGAGGTTTGGTGAAGTCTAGTCCCAACATATCCTTTCTGCACTCCAAGTGTTTGTCAAAAGTCCCCAAAAAGACAAAAAGATTTTATTTCTTTTCTTTTGTTTGTTTTACTTTCTCTTGATCAATAGTTTAGTCTAGATAGTTGCCGAGTTTGAGAATTGGTACTTGACATCCAATCCCCGTGGATACGATAAACCGGTCTTACCACCGTATTACTTGCACGACTGGGTATACTTGCCCAGATTCGTCCAACAGCTAAAAACATTTCACTCAATTTCACTTTTAAGAGCACTTCCCATGAATTTGATTTTCATCTCAAAATGATTCCCACGGAAAACATGCATGCAACATCAAAAGGTCTTTTAAGGTTGTAATGGGGCCTGGCTAAGGGTAGGATATACAAAGGTACTAGGCTTAAGTCCCTAGGAACTAAGAGAGCATGAAACATTTTTATACATTGAATTTCAACTCAAGTTCCTTTTTCCATTTTTCTTTATGCTTTGGGTGACTACAGCCTTTTCTTTTCTAATACTTTTTTTTTTAACATTTTTACACTTTTCTTTTTTCCTCTTTTTTTCTTTTTCTTCTTTTTTTCCTTTTTTTTCTTTTTCTTTGCCTTTCTTTTCTTTTTTCTCAATCCCAAACAACACATTACACCTTGTAGCCACCCCAAACTTAGTTTCTTGCAACCCTTCTCTTACTAAGATTCCATGCTCTCCTAATCCTAAGATCGGGTTCACATGGTCTTTCCAGATTTAGGCTCATAACATAAGATCATCAAGAATTAACAGGCTAATTAGGCTCAAAGGGGCTAACTAGGGAACATGCATTAGGGATGGTTCAATTTAGGCCAAGTGGTTATTTACAAAGAAAATGCCTAAATCATTTGATGCACACACATAAACATGCAAACCATGAAGAGATTCAAGCAAATTCGGGAAAGTGCAACTTAAAAGTGATTCACACAATTAAAAACATGTTGGAGGCTCAAATCCTCACCCGGACATTTTTGCAAATTGTTTGACCGAGATTTTATCCCTAGTGTGTGCTTCCCTTCACCCCAAACTTATCATAAATCATGCCATCACAACAAAATATCTCGAGGTTTAGTTTTCAAAAAATTTTCAAATGGGGATCAAATTTTCAATTTTCAAATCCTAGGGGGAAAACAGTCAACACATAACATGCAATCTATCTATGCAAAAATTAATCAAAACCACTAAATCTTGCCGACACAACACTCAACACACATACTCCTGATCTTCTCAAATTATTCAGGAGCTAAAAGAAAACAAAACAAAAATAAATCAAGGCAGAAACTAACAAGAAAATGAAAGTAAACTAAAGAGAAAGGGTTTAAGAAAACTCATTGGGGGCCGGTTCCACCAGGATCCCACTGTCTGTGATACAGTGGCCACGGAATGCCCAAATTGCAGTATGATCCTCTCGGATTCCATGGCTTGTAGCTTAAAGCCCACGTGATAGACAAGGGACGGAAGCTTGTTCCATGGTCCCCTAACTTGCAGCCTTGATATGGAGGTGAATGCTTGACAGTTATGGTGACCTCGCCAAGTGCGGCAGACTTCTCACTCCCTCTTGGGTCAAGGTTGATCTCTTTCTCAATAAAGTCCTCCCAATAAAATCGGGGTTCAACCTCTTGGACTGGCCATGGTGAAAAATCCAGAGGCTTGAACTCCATCGCTTGTGGTTCCACAGGGGGAGGTGGCAAACAGGTAGAGAGTGTTTCTGGTGCTGCTTCAACTTCTGCACGATCTTCATTCACTGTGCTAACAAATCCATCACCTGCTATACATGCAGAATTCTCAGCACACACCACAGAAAGGTTAGTGTTAGTATAGTCAGTAAATATAGTACAAGAAACTAAATCAGTAAAGGTCTGAATGTCTGGAAGTTCAACACACATTTCATCCACCCCATCACTTTCAACACATTCATCTAATTCCAAAGGTTCTTCATTATCCTCAAGCATGGTGAAGCAGATGTCCTCCTGATCCTCATTTTCTATGTTTCCTGAAAAGAATGAGCTTTCAAAACATGCTACACATGAAGCAGTGTCAATACAATCAGCACATGAATTATAATAGATAGAATCAGGGGAGGTGTAAATATCTGGAGATTCAACACACAGTTCATCAACAGAAGTGTTCTTGACATCATTATCAAAATTGTCCTCAGAAGTATTGTCAAGAATAACTGCTTATGAATCTGTATGTTCTTCAAGGTGATGTGGAGTTTGCAGTGTAGTCCCGCTGACTTGCTGAAAAGTATTAATGCTAGCATCTGTTTGCTGCTGAAACTGTCCAAATTGCTGCTGAAAAAATGTAGTCATTTGTGCAGTCATTTGCTTGAACAGATCCTCTAGTGAAGGTCCAGAAGGTGCAGAAGTGGTCACTTGAGGAGGATTCTGTGGTGGTGCCAGTGGTAACATCAGTTGTGAGTCCCCAAACCAAGGGTTTGGATGGTTTTCCCAGCTGGGGCGGTACTCATCATTGGAGAGGTCAGGAACGCTGCACCGGTTCTGATTATTGCCTTGATTGTAAGGATGGACTGCACAAGCTTGAGGCAAATCAGTAACTGACCCTTCTTTCAGAATGGGTCATGCATCAAACAGGTGCTCAGGAGAGCCGCACTTGCCACACAACCTTGCCGACTGAACCTTATCCATTGCCAATTGCTTCACCAAAGAAGTGAGCTCATCCATTCTATTCTCAAGGGCCTGGATGGAAGAAGAGCTATGGACCTCATTCACACCAATCATGTCAAAACCACTGCTAAACTCATAACTTCCAGCAAAATTAGGATAATTTATGCATGGTGGTGGTTTACTAAAATCAGGATAATATATGCATGGTGGTGGCTTATAATCAACATTAGGCAAATACCCATACATGTAATTATCCATGGAAAGGACTAAGATTCACAACCAGACAAAGCAGTCGTAACTAATTCAGTAATGCAAAAGGGTTTTTTTTTTTAACTTTATTTTCTGTTAATAACAACAAGAGTCCCCGGCAACGGCGCCAATTTTTGAACGCGCTGTCGCGCACGCGCCAAAAAGCGAGCGGGTTTATAAAAATGTAGTTTAGGGAGAGACAACTCGGATATCGTCTCACAAGGACTCTTAGGTTTTTGTTATTAACACAAAATCAGTTTTGGGGGGTTTGGGTATTTGAAATTAAATAAAGGAAACAAAACAGAAAACAGAGCAATGAAAACAGAGCAGTTTAAGAGATTATCAAATAAACTAAAGACGATTAACCTACTGTTCTCGGTTTCCCAACTATCATCGGTTCATGTAAATTCCAAGCCCTAAGCAGATTCTAATCCCTTTTCGATTGTAGCATCAATTAACAAGCGAAATCAACACTACGAGACATATGTTCCTATTCCCGAATTAAGCAAACGAGGTGAAGCACTCATGAACTAAGCGAACATGATTGAACACACGCGAATTAAGCAAACGCGATTAAATATAGGAACATACAATCATCGAAATAAATAAATACTAATCCTATACATATCTGAATTAAGAAAACAGAAACATATAGAACAGTATTGAAAAGGAATAGCAATTCAAATAGGAATTACAAAACCTCAAGCGTCAATGGAAACCAATCGCAGTAGATTAATCAAGGAGATTGTTTCTCCATTACAGAAAATAAACCCTAATTTCGCAGCTGTCTAACTAAAGAAAAGAAAAATAAGAACTGACTAACTCCTCCAATCTTCCATAGAAGAGCAATTTATATCTGTGAGTTCTGCACGAGCTCGCGAGGCGAACACTGTCTTGCGAGGCGAATATTATGAAGAATCTGCAACGTTTGGTATTCTCACGGGGCGAAGTACGGCTCGCGTGGCGAGGATTGGAAGAGTCATGGCTTCTGGCCTTCAGTCTCGCGAGGCGAGACATGTATTCGCGGGGCGACACAGAAAGGTGTGCAATTTATGGAATAGTCAGCCTTCAGGTTCGCGAGGCGAGTGCACTCTCGCGAGGCGAGAACTCCAGAATTATTTCTTTTTATTACATGCAAACAAGGATTAACAGTAAGTACTTTATTCGATTGTAAATCAGCTAAATTAACCTAAAAATACTTAAACGACTCAAAATGCTGCTTAAAGACAATCAAGTCTAATTTGGGCGAAAATGATATATAATTAGCACAAAACCACGGTCATACTAGTCATAAAACTAGATGAGCCAGCGGCTGATCAACGCATCAAGCCAAAAAACCAAAGCACCACCAGAAACTTAGGGATACAATAAGTTATCTCTTAATACATTCCAATGGGTTACAACACCATTCAGAAAAGAGACATTTGAAACCCTCTTTCATAGCAACAAACCAAGACCATGATTTAATCTTATTGAGGTCCAGAATCTCACACATATCAAAAGTACCACCATTAAAAACAATTTTATTCCGCATCAACCAAATGGACCAAGAGACTGCATGCCAGAATAGATGTTTGAATTTCTTGATACTCTTCTCCCTAAAAAACACACCATGTTGTATATAATGTTCTAAGCCATCAAAGTGCAAGACCACAGACACCCCAAGCCATGAATAAATGTGTGACCATACTTGATAAGAATAATTGCAAGAAAAGAATAGATGTTCAACAGTTTCCACATGATTAAAACAAAACACACAAGATGTATCATGTTGACCATTAGTAATTCTCCTTTTTGTCAACTGATCACGGGTAGGTAGTCTATTTAGCAAAAGACGCTAAGAGAAAGCTAATACCTTGGAAGGCACCCGACATTGCCAAAAAATTTTGAAAACAATCTTAGCAATGTCAGCCAGCGAATCATTTCCTTGAAACCTTTGGAGGTAGGAATATGCAGACTTTACTGAGAAACAAAGAGAAGATTCCTCTTTCCAGACCCACTGATCAGCACCTTCTCTACATAGCACAGCTGCACCTACCACACACTGAAAATCCTCAAACAAGTCTTGTTCCCAACTAAACATCTCCCTCCTCCAAGACCACCTCCACTGCCAAGAATCATTCGACCAATCCCCACAATCTGCTACCAAAGCTTCCTTATCCAACGACATTGTGAAAAGCCGAGGAAAAAGATCCTTTAGAGATGCATTGGCTAGCCATTCGTCATGCCAAAATCTTGTTTGGTTAACCCACTCTTGATCCTCCTACCAACCGTATTTGAAAACCAAAAAGGAGGGTTGACATTTGAACCTTCTATAAGATTCAGATCTCTCCACGAAATAGAGCTTGTGCTATTATCCCTTTGGATACTTGAAAATGGCCGACTCAAATCACCATATTTATGTACCAAAAGATTATACCATATAGCCTCTGTATTTGTTAGAAAGCGTCGTTTCCACTTAGTCAATAAAGATAAGTTGAACAAATATAGATTTTTTATACCAAGTTCACCTAACTCCTTAGGTTGACACTCCTTGTCCCAAGCCACCCAAGCTACCTTACGTTTCTCCTCATGACCATGTTGGTGTAAGCCCTAGAGGCCAGTGTATTTCTTAGACTTACATTTGTATCTTGCTATTATATATATATGATATGAGGCATTCCAGTTTATTGTGTTACTTGTTTAAACATAATAAAGTCCTTAGAATAGAAATTTCAGTTTAATAGAATATCAAGTATATGATTTGATCGTGAGACACTATTGAACAATGAAATCCTATTCTTAGATATCTGTAGTCAAGTATTTTATTAATAAGGACAATAATAATACATTGAGACTATTATGTGTGCAGACTGATGACCATATCTCACGGGTCATGGATATGATATATCGAGTCGCCACATAGGTACACATTAGAGTAATGATGTACTGGATTGACCCACCATGAGAACACTACATGGAGCGTTGTGTGAGTGTCATAAGTAGTTCTCATAGTGACAATGGTGTATGCAATCCTTCGACCTGAAATCGCTACGATCCCTACATGAGGAGTCGTGTGCTTTAATATCGTCAAACATCATCTGTAATAAGATGATTATAAAGACGGACATTGGGCATACCACGAGCCATGCAGAGGGATGTGAGTGACCTAGATGGAATTTGTCCCTCCTACATAACAGGAGTAATATCTGTGGGCCCCCTGATAGAGTGAGACTGTAAAATGCATGGCCGTGCTGAAATGAGTCAATATGAGATATTGACCTCATTTATTGTTAAGTCTACTCGGGTATCAGGGAACATGATATTGAACCATACAAGGGTGACACATTCCATGTCTTGTGTTCAATATAGATATATGGACAAAGGGATAATAATGCACATGAATATTTGTCACAGAAAGGTTTCGTCAAATCACTGACTTTCTCACTACTTAGGTAGTAGTGATGTATTGCTAGATACCGCTCACTGTTTGTAATATTAAATGGGATTTAATATTACTACTAACGTTTTGGGAACCTATAGGGTCACAGACATAAGAGCGGATTAAAAGAAGCATTAAAAGGAGAGTTGGACTTTTCTATTGGACCTAGCGCATAGTACATGGGGCTTAGGTCAAACGTTGCTCACTAACTCACTTAAGGAGGTGCTGCTATAAGTAGACCACTTAAGCTATTGTGCCTACATGGTTTTGTTTTACCCTAGCCGCACATAGAAAGTGATAGTGAGCAGTAGTTCTCGGTTTTCGAAGCTAGCACTGTAAGACAGAGACGCTTCGGGTTCGTGACATTGGACGTTCACGGAATCTGCTCATGTGGATACCTTAGAGACATCGTTCGTGCGGTGTTCGTGATAGACGATTTTAATTCACTGTCATCGCTTCAAGAGGTAAATCTTCTAACCATGAATCATGATCATTCGCAAGGATCCTTCGATGGGAATTTTTTCGCTGCGTTATTTTTTTTTATATACGCAAATTCCCAACAGACCAGACCATAAGAAAAATCTTTGTAGTCCAACCAAAATTGAGAGAACCTTTTTGGGAACTTTGAAGAATGAGAATTAGAACTGTGGCAAACTTGAGAGGACATAGTTAATTAAGACAATTCTTCCACCTAGGGAGAGTTGTCTGCCCTTCCAACTTGCTAACCTTCTATTCATCATAACAATAACTGGTTTCCACATTTCCACCCTCTTAGGATTAGCACCTACAGGCAATCCAAGAAATTTTAAAGGTACTATCCTGATAGAACAATTTAAGAAACTAGAAGCTGCCATTAGAAAACTTTCTTCCACACAAACCCTAAAAATATTGCTCTTGTGGAAATTCACCTTGAGACCAGAGACAAGCTCAAAACTTCGCATAATAGTCTTTAGAGTCCAAATATTTCCCCAATTTACTTCCCCAATGAGTAATGTGTCATCCGCATATTGAAATAAAGAGAATTGTTCTGTTTCATTAAGAAATCAAATGATTATATACTTTCTTGGTAGGAACCCACCGTAATTAGAGCTTTTGGCTCCCCGGTGGGTTCACGGAGAAACCCCACAATCTTAGATCCTTTGGACCCGCTATGGGACTAATCTCCGTTCGGGTGCTTAGTCACAGTTAAGGTTCTTTGCCCATCCCAAAAGTTGTGTTCTGTGGGATCGGAACCTAGGTTCTCTACCACAAACTCAGCATGTGCAACCAGCTGAGCCACACCCATTGGGTATATAATTATTTATACAGAATCAATATAATGGTTTTAATCCAGTCAAAAAAAATATATAATGGTTTTATTTTAAATAAATGAGATAAATTAAATATTATATTTATTTATATGCAATTAATTTAATAAACAAAATTTAGAATGTTTCGTTAACCATTTAGTCAACTAATATATACAATAGTCATACAATTAATAATTTTATTTAAAAATAAAGTTAGCTCATCCAAAAAATCAATTCGGTCTACATTCTAATATAATATACTTTCAAACTTTGAAATCACAATTTTTTTCATTTAATTTATATATTAGTTAATTAAATTTGATAATATTTGATATGACGTGGAAAAATTACTAAAGCTAAAAATATATAAATTATAATTATAATTTTTTTAATTTAAAAATGTTAAATATGTATCGTTAAATAAATGTGTACAACAATTCCGTAGATGGTGTTTTTTATCCATGAATTTGTGTGGGAAATGAATCAATTTTTTTATAATTGTTGGTAGATGATTTATAATTTATTTTTAAAAAAAATTCTTATATCTTTAAAATGTAAAATATTTTATAAAAATATTCATAAACAATATATATCCTCTCTGCATGTCACAAGTCACCATGCTACAAGTGGATAACAAGAATCTGACAACCGGAAATGAGAGTGACAAATAAAGCTAAACGAACGGATGTAATGGATTACATGGAATTGGGGTAACCAAGTGTATTTCTAAAATGTGGTTAGTTAAAGTGGGTTGAGATCTCAATACACTTTAATTAATTAAAGATAGATACACCCTTAAGTTTTCACTTTACAATTTTTCCTCATATTAAAGAAGCTTTATCGATCGTTTTGAGGTTGTGAGGTTTGGGAAGTTGCAATGAACTAACAAGGGGTTATTTCAAATGAAATGATAAATGGTGCGAAAGTTTTCTCACTATGCAAGCGAATCATGATAATTGTTGATCATTCATGTATTTGCCCCGTTTTATTTTTGTTTCAAAAAAGTTGACGAAACAATAGTACATGTTTCGTACTACAGAAATGATTTTTTGACACAAAATTTGACAACATACATACACCGTATGAATAGTGCCGCTGATGTCACAGCGCAAGATCAGAATGTCTTGTCTTGACCTTAGAAGACAGTTTTTTTTTTTAAATTAAAATTTTTTTTGTAAATAAATTTTTTGATTAAGTATGTGTCAATATCTGGTGAACGGGGTACAAATATCTGGTGAATGCCTTCAAATATGTGGTGAATGCCCATACTAAAACCAAGTTTTGGATGCCTTAGATTATCTGGTGAACGTAGTTCAATTATCTGGTGAATGCCTTCAAATATGTGGTGAATGCTCATACTAAAACCAAGTTTTGGATGCCTTAAAGTATCTGGTGAACGTAGTTCAATTATCTGGTGAATGCCTTCGAATATCTGGTGAATGCCCATACTAAAACCGAGTTTTGGATGCCTTAGATTATCTGGTGAACGTAGTTCACTTATCTGGTGAATGCCTTCGAATATGTGGTGAATGCCTATACTAAATTAGCTTGTGGATGCCTTAGATTATCTGGTGAACGTAGTTCAATTATCTGGTGAATGCCTTCAAATATGTGGTGAATGCCCATACTTAATCAAAAAATTTATTTACAAAAAAAATTTAAATTTAAAATAAAAAAAAAGATGTGCTACAGTGCCGCACAGTGCAGCTACAGTGCCGCACTGTGCGGCACTGTTCATACGATGTACGTATGTTGTCCGATATTTTGTGTCAAATTAGCAAACCTGTTCGTACTATTTCATTTCAGGAGGTGGGAGCTACTCTCTATTTGCAAACTCAGTAGAATCGGCAATAATAGATTAAAAAAAAAAAAACAGATGTGTATAACTATATATCCATGAAATGCGCACCTTAAATTAATAAATTGTAGTTTAACATAAGCTTTATTGTACTTTTCGTCCCTCAACTTTTTCAAATTTACAATTTTGGTCTCTCAAAAATTTTAATTGTACATTTAGTCCTCTAATTTATCAAATTGTGCAAAATCAGTCCTTCCATCCATGACCTGTCAACGTGTAATAAAGAAATAAAGACTGATTTTTGTAAATATATCCGTTGAATTATAACTATCTATTAACTACATTATTTCAATAAACAAAATTGAATATGAATAAGAATATGATTGACTGGTTCTTAAATTTTTTATTTTTTTTTGACAAGGACTGGTTCTTATTTTTATATATTTATAAAGTGTATATTACATTAATCTTTATATATACACATGATATGTTGAATAATTTTATATTAATAAAAATGTATAGATATAATCTATACATTACAAACAATACCAGCAATAGATTTTGAGAACAAATATTCAATAAAAATTTTTAAAATAATGTCAGGGTGATAATGATGTATATCGATATAAGTTGATTCATTCCTTTATAACTTAATGAGAAAAGACAATTAGCGCCCGCAACCGATAGCCTGTTTATTTTAAATTTTTCTACCGCAAAGTTCCGTTTCAAATTGTGTTGATCCAAAGTTATAACATGAAGCTTTAGAAAAAGGTGTATTGGGAAGCGGCATTTCTCATTTGCGTCATAAAAAATTTAAAACAAACAGAATGAGTAATTAAGCCAAAAAATGCATGTTAGAAATACTTGATGTCATGAATTTGATTTCTGTCATGTAATTCCCCCTTGTCTAAATAATCAAATATTTGACAATTTTCACTTCAAAACGTTCTTAAAAATAAATAAAAAATAAACAGTTGAATTGCAATGAACAAATTTTACTTCTCTAAAGCACACACGTACGAAGTTTCTAAAATTGCGGAAGTGTGCAGTATCCTAAACTCAACCTAATAACAGTGTACAATGATTTTTATGTTGTTTTGTTTTTGTTGTGTAATATTGTTTAAACTTCCACATAAGCCTGTAATCAGAATCATCATAGTATCAAGTCAATGCTCTCATTGATAAACTCATGTTATAGATTAGAAGGTTCAATTTTAAAAGTATTAGTTTTATTAAAGCGAGAGCTTTATAAAATCTCTTCCAAGAAACATAGACAGGGAAGGATCCGAGGTGCTTATCATTTATTCTATCCCACCACCATGTCATAACAATATGTTAGTAGCTGATGCTCTAGAAGTAGAATAAGTTGTCTATAGTGAGCACAAACACAAGCTAAAGGGGTTTTACAAGTGGAGGCATTCAAAGACCAAAGACCCAAGCAAGACAAAGAAGAGTCATTTGGGATCTTTTGTAATAAAAGTATATTGTACATAGGACATATGTAATAATTGTAGAATAGGAATCATGTAATAAAATGTTTTTCCAATAAGCTTTGTAGGACTAGTTGGAGCATTGGGCTTAGGAAGTTGGGTCAATTGGCCCAATTAGCCCAACATAGCACATGAGTAGGAAACATTGGGCCAAAATCAAAGCCCACACTTGGGCTTAGGAGTAGGAGGCGCCAACTTGGTCACAAAAGGTGACGAGCTTCATGCCATCATCTATAAAAGGACCTCATGTACTCATTTCTTCAATCAATAAATCATTTGTTTAGTTTTCTCATTTTGAGAATTGTGAGAGAGTTGAGAGAGTCTCCTCTTCAGAGGTTCTTTAGTTGAACCTTGATTCTTATCTAGAGTTCTAATACTCTAGTGGCGAATCTTCCCAAAGGCTTATTATCCAATACTCTTAGAGAATTGAATGTGGCGCCTCTTCTTTTCATCTTCTTCCTTTTCCATTTTCTAGTATCAATTTCGTGCTTATCATTGTAGAGTAGTTTATATAATTGTGCTTCTTCTACTCTTTTTGGTTTCCTTGATTCTCACTTGAGAATTAAGTTTATGATCTTGTTCTTGATATATGTGTGTGTGTGTGTGTGTGTGTGTGTGTGTGTGTGTGTTTCATCTTGCATTTTCAATAACTAAATTCAAAGAAAGATCTTAAAAACTATGTTGATCTACCTTAGATCACATCACACAATAAAATGGATCCAAATGTATCAGTTTTGAATCTTGTCCGGGTTTACTAATGATGCGTAACACGAATTCCAATTCGTAATTTTTGCACGATAACATTGTGGAGTGTGCCTTTTGTCTCTCTTTTTTTAGGCTTAATGAATTTTTTAGTCCCTAAAAATATGGTCACTTTGGTTTTCATCCATACGTTTTTTTGTCTTTGCATGATAGCCAGTTCAGAATGCCGCGCGGCATTAAATTTAATACTGTAATGCCACTGCAACGTGGCAATTTCGAAAAAAAAATTATTATTTTATTTTTAATAATTTATTTTTTATTTTAACAATTATATATATATATTAATAAATTTATTTTTATTACATATCTTCTTCTTCTTCCCCTTTCTTCAGATCCCCTTTCTTCCTTGCATCTCCCAACCCTTTCTCCATCTCCACCGCCACCACATAGATAGTGTTCATCTCATTGCTAGTATCACAATATCTACTCACCATGTTGATTTCTTCAATCTCCAAATCCTCTTTCTTTTTGTCCTGCTCTAACTCCATAGATCCTTTCACTCACAATTAGGGTTTGTCTCATTGCTAGTATCGCCATTTTCTCTCATTAAGTCGATTTCTTCAACTCCTACATCCTCATCCTCCTTCTTTGGGTCCTGTTCATCCTGTTCCGATTCAGGTTTAGGTTCAAGTTCGGGTTCAAATTCCTGGGCATGGGAAAAAGACCCAGAATCGGGATCGTAATCCAAATTGATGAAAGAATAAGCGAGGGCAAAGTGATTGTGGAAACTGTAACACCCTGTTTTTCCTATGTTTTCTGTAGCAGTAAATACATATTTAAATGTGTTTATTTTAGATTAAACTCAGGATGATTTTAATTAAACTAAAATCATTTTCTTATGTTGTTATGTCATATGAAGTCACGGTAAAAATTTCAGTTGAAAATTCAGACGGAAGCCGGTCTGCGTTTTCACTGCCGGTACAAGTTACTGTGCAGAAAACCTAATTTTGAACCGTGAATGAGACAGTTAGGGTTTTTATTATGTTTCCTTCCACTTTGGTTATTTTGAAAATTTTCGTTCAAAAATAAAATATAATATTTTATTCGGGAGAAAACGTCGAAAGAATTACGATCGGAAATGCAACCGGGTACGAAATGGAGCATATTAGGGACCATAAAATAAGTAAGGAGACATGATGGAAGAGGCTATGACACACTCTAAAAGTATAATCATCACACTGTTCAAATTATAATACTATTCTAATCCAAAAAGTCATTTCTCTCTCTTCTTCCATCCAATCAAACATTAAACCACCAAGCTTAACAAGCTCTCCCTCACTCCACTTTAGTAGTGGAACTCTCCCCCTTTCCCTATATATACCTCTTTCATTTTCACTTCATCATCTTCCTCCTTCAACCTCCATTAAACCTTCATCTTCTTCTTTCTTCTAAAAGTTTAAGCTCTTAAAGCTTTAGTTTTTATTCATTTTTTCTACTTAAGTTCTTAATTAAAGCTCTTCCTTATACTAAGGGTAATGCTCTCATATGAATCTTTTTGCAAGGTTCATCTTTTATTTCTTAGTTTACTTTATGTGTTCTATATATGCTTTAAACTTCTAAAATCTCTCTAAAATGGTAGAAAACTCCTTTTGAGTTGAAACCACTTTCCATAGTCTTGTATTAACTTATATTTTCACATACTAAGAGGTTGTGTAAAACAAAAATCTCTATCCAACTCTTCCAATGAAGGCCGAACGCTTGTATTTGTGACCTAGGAAGTTTTTGTTTCAACTTTTGGAATATGATCATGTGTTTGAGTTTCTAACTATCCCTTGATCTTGAATCTATAAATCTTAGAAGTTTTGATAGCTTGTTCCAATGATGGCCGAAAAATATGAATAAGTAGGCCTAGGGTACTATGTTTCAACTTTCCAAGTATTGATCATGGATTTAGAACTCTTAATACCTCGTGATTCTAAACATAAGAGTTATTGTTAAACAAAGAATATCTTCCTCATCATCCTATGATGGCCGAAACTTAGTGTATAGGTGCTAGGATGTTTGAGTTTTTATTTTTCCAAAATGATCATGGACTTGAGATCCATAAGATATTTGGATGCTAAGTCTAAGAGATTGGAAAGTTTAAGGATTTCTAACTTGTTTATTCTATGTTGTTAAAGCTAGTATGTATTACTTTCATTTTTCCAAGATGGTCATGGACTTGAGATCCATAAGATATTTGGATGCTAAGTCTAAGAGATTGGAAATTTTAAAGATTTGTACCCTATAAATCCTATGAAGGTCGAACCTAGAAGTTTATGGACCTAGGATACTTTGTTCTTATTTTTCCAAAATGATCATGGTTTTGAGATCCTTAATACATATGGATGCTAAACCTAAGAGATTGGAAAGTTTGGTGAATGCTAACCTACTAGCCTTGGCCGAATGCCCTATGTTTATAACTTAGTGGGATTTTAATTCAACTTTGTTAAATGATCATTGTTTATGAACTCCTAACACTTAAGGATCATAAATCCATGAGTTGTATAATTTTCGGGAATCTCTAACCCTAAGAACTAGTCTTGGCCAAACCTATACCTTGTGGTTTAGTTTTCTTGTTTGATTTTAACTTGTGATTTTGTGTCCATCACCTTAGACTTCCATCGCGGAAGAAACAAAGACGTTCGTGGTATACCTCTCCAAGCATCTAATCTCCTTACCTTCACGGAAGGTATGAGGGGATTGCCTAAGGAAATTCAATGACTATATGCATGTGTGTATGTGTTTACTTGAGTGATTTGAATATTATTATGATGTGGAGCAAACACTTGAATGACTTGTTTACTTGAACTATTGTGAATATTACTTGAAGTTGATTATTACTTGCCTTAAAGTATTGTGAGTTGTATATATGTGATGAACTGTCATTAACTGTGATATTATTGTTGAGAATATATTACTGTTGATTGAAGTTTGAGAAGCCGGACTTGAGTCTGTGCAGAATGATTATAAGGATTAAAAGCCTTAATAAGCCTTGAATAGAACTTTGAAAGTATTGGTTCCATTTATAAAAGTTCCTTGTTTAAAACGCTTACTTCAAGAGAATGAGATTCTAGTTTTGAAAATAAACGTTGAAGTGTTTTTTTAAGTCAATAGAAACTACCTTTTTATGATCCAAAGTTTGTACGAGAGAAAACCTTTTTCGAACTATGTGTTTCATGAAGGAAAAACCCCTTTGAAAATATTTGACCTTATTCCATCAAGGATTTCAAAAGCAAACGAATTTCCAAATGTTTTATAAAAGACTTTGTAAAGGGAAAGATTTTCTCCTAAATGATTTAGAAACGTTCTGGTTACTTGGATAAGTGACCGAGGTTTTGTTTTGGTTTTTGATTTTCACTGAGCGAAAAGTAAGCACATGTGAAAGAGAACACTAGTTCGTGAGACATCGTCTCTAGCATTCAGTTTATGCATGTGATCCGGGATCCGTGTCAAGAATTATGGACCAAGGGTCCTAATCGTGATATTATAGGCTAGGAGTCCTAATTTTGGAATTAAGGACTGTGTGTCCTAATTTCGTTGTTATGGGCTAGGAGTCCTTATCATGTTGAAATAAAACATGGATAAAATTATAATTGTTTCTACGACCACAACCTTGGACTGCGGCATCGGTCTAAGGTGTTGTGATTGAGCACTCGGATTACGTGTCCTGTGTTATTGATTTTCAAGTGATGAAAATTGTGAATAGTCGTTAGCTTTGGGCTTCGACAAACCGAAAAGAGTGAACACAAAGAAAAGTCTCGATAATAAAAAGTCTTTTACTCATATGCATTTCCCCTTAGCAGACGTGCTTGAGTTAATCGAATGCCCGCTTAAGATGTGGTATTCGATGAGGTATACATCCGAATGGCCGTTATAAGGGATTCGTGATGATGTTGATCCGGGTGCATGAGGTGACGGAGACAACTTGCCAAATGTGGCGTATGAGCCTGATCAACTCTCTATTTCTTAATGATAAAACGGTGATGGTATCTCATGAGTTTAAGATTAGAGCCTGATGATTGAAGTGTCATGCATTATGTTTATAAAATTGATTGATTCGGGTGTGAGACCCACTGAAATAATACTTGTTGTTTACCTATGAGTAATGTTTAAAATGTTAATATGCCAAGGTGTTGTATGTATCATGTGTATGGTTGTTGTGCAATATATCCGTTGTCGGTATCTCACTCTTTCATTTCTACTTGTTATTCTCTCTTCCTTTTTGGTACCGCCGTATGTGTATAAGTTCAGATGGATCCCAATATCCCACTTGTGCCGACAATGTCGAAGAATGAGGTCTTCGACGATGGAGGGAATGTCGAGGCATGGCTGATACATCCCGGGGCGACATATGCCACGTACCACAGAGCAATCACCACAATCGATTTAAATGCTAATGGAGACCCAATCCGTAGGAGCCATACCGTGGAGACTAGGAGGGTAGCTCTGCCTCCGACTTGGTATTACCTTCATGCACTGCAATCTAACGGACTGCTACATGAGCCACCACCTCTAGACGTAGAGCCGGCAACATCGATTGAGGAGGATCCCGAGGAGGACCCTGAGGAAGACTTCTATGAGATCATGGAGGAGGATGAGTCAGAGTATCACGTTATGGATCATGATGATGAGGATGATTCTGTAGATGAGGGCGGCGACGTTATAGATCCATTACCTAATGTCTTATCTCGTGGGAGCATTTGTGGAGACCCTGCTTGCAGTCAGTGTCAGTAACCAGTTCGGAGCGTTTTGTGGATAGTCTTCCGTCATCTGACTTTTTTAGAGTTACCTTTTTGGATGTGGTTCTGGACCCTCTTTTCCTGTGTCTTTACTTACACTCTTTTAAGTTGTATCTTCTAGATGTCTAATTCTGTTGTGATAACCGATGTATAAAATTAAAAAAAATAGAATTTAAAATTTTATCTTTCCACATCGGTTCCTGATGAACCGATGTGTAATATAAATTAACCACATCGGATTTCAGATAACTGATGTTAAAAATTAAAACAAAAAATCAAATTTTAAAATTTTTTGGAGTTTCTACATCGGTTTCTTTAGAACCGTTGTGTAATATACAATAACCACATCGATTAAAGGAAAACCGATGTGTAATGGAGTCCATATTTTGACCTATTTTCATTCCCTCCATCGATCACGCCCTTTATTTTGTTCTATTTCATTCACTTTACTGCCCTTCCTTCCTAAGCTAAACCCTCCGCCACCCCAAGCTTGTTCGGCTGCCCGTCTCCGCCGTTTGTGTGCGCCATCTCCTCCCCATTGTTCGCGTGTCGTTTGCGTCCTTCTCCTTCGTTTTCGTCCTTCTCCACGCCCAAGCTTGTTCCTTTCTGCCCTTCTAGCATGGTTAGCCCCTAAACCATTGCCCACTCTCATTTTATATACATGCATGATTCAACATTTGATTGCCATATATTCTATAAGAAGGTCATTTTTGTTTGTTTATGGTAAAATGAGAATAAAGGGGGTGTTTTCGTCTTGTGGTGTTGGGGGCATGGGAGACCATTATGGCAAGGTAGCAGTCATGATGACATGGATAAGGTGAAGTGAATCTCATATATGGCATAAAAGGTTGTAGTTGATGTCACTGTTTGCAATCATAGTTCAGATAAGCTTGAGTTTGTTTTGTACCCAGCTGAATGTGAGGATTTGGGTGAGATGGGTTCCGCCATTATTTTTGTTTTTAAATAAAAGTTCAAAATGCTTATGCTATAGTGTCTTCCATTGAGTAGTGTTGTAACAGAGAAAAGTTTTGGTAATGGCAAGGCTTCGTTTACCTAGCTTTCAAATTAAACAGATAACTCTGGTGGGTGGAGAGGTGTCTCTTTCCGTTTGCTATCCAAAACAGGCCAATTATTACAGCAAAGAAACTACATAGTCTAAGAAAAGGACTAATGATCTAGATATTCGTGGGTGAAAGTTAAATAATTATCCACTTAAAATTTTAACAATTGAATGTTCATACTGATCGGTCGTTATTTGATTTTTATGTATAACTCAGTTCTTATCTCTCTTTTTTTTCTTCTTGTAAACTATAACTGCTACTAGTGTATAACTAAGAATGTGAATGTCCATAGAGTCTTGAATGATTGAATAGGGTAAGGAAAAAGTTTTTCTGCTTGAGTGTAAAATGGGGACTAATTATTTAGTTTATCAATGGTGAATATATTACCTTGTTCACTAGAAATAAAACTACTACTCAAGCATTGCCATGGTCATGGCAGGCTTGATTAACAAAAACATGAATCAAAACCTAAGAGAAGAGGAGAAGAAGAAGAAGAAGAGAGAAAATCCTAATTTTGCCTAAGGGAGCAGCCCAAAAAGTCTCTCAAAGTCTCCCTATTTTCAAGCCTAAATGCTCTATTTATAGATTAGGGTAACTTGAATCCCAAGCAATCACAAATTCAGATCAAATCAACTTCTAAAGATCCATATATTGTGCGTCACGGCCGTGACAGATTCTATCTTGGAGGTTGCTTCACGGGTTGGTCATCTCACGCCGTGTGACCACCATCACGGCTAGGCCATGATCAGTTCTGCTTGTGAGGGTCTGGTTCAGTTGACATGTCATGGCCGTGATGGACATCACGGGCTGGCCGTGACCAGTTCTGACTTTTCTATTCTTTCTTTTCAGCTCTACTCGATCATGACCATGATGGTTGTCACGGCTAGGCCGTGATGGGCTCTGTTTGGCTCATTTTCTTCACTTTTCAAGCCCATCATGGTTAATCTTGAGCATTTTAATCCTTAATTCATGTACAACAACACAACAAAACCTCCTTACCCATTCCAGGGTAAAAACTAACCAAAATCAAATTAGAAATGCCTAAACTATATGAAAATGCATGTAAAATGTCAATAAAATATGAGGTGAAATCACACTCATCAGTGCTTTATATCTGTCATCATAGTTCTTCTGTATTTATGCTTTTATACTGATCAAGCTACATAATTTTTATTGAAACTATTTCTTATAGGTACACTTGCTGTTATTGAAACTATATATTACGGTACAAGTTCCGAGCAGAATATTAAGCAGAATATTCATTATTCATTACGGTTTCTGGCTGAGTGTTCTTCCCACACCCGGTAAGCTTTCTCCTCTCCATTTTTCTCGTTTGGTTTTTGTTTGCATTGTACTTGGGGATTCGAGTGTTTTATTATTTTTCTTAATGTTAATTAATTAGTAAAGCCTTAGTTTCCCGTTTGAGATGCAATACTAATGAGAACATGTGTACGTGCTTAATGTACCGCTCATTGTGTTGGATCTTGAATTGTCCAAAGTTGGACAGTTTGGGAAAAAACTTTTTCTTCATTCAGTTAAAATAGTTATTCATTGATTCTAATGTTATATACTTGATGAAAGTTCAGATTGATACATTTCCTTTCGTTCTCCGGGTGAATACTTTATCGTGGTGGATGTCATCGCGTTCAAGTCGTGTACGTCGGAGACCGAAGGGAAATGTTGCCAAAATTTCATCGAGTATGAGCATGAGAGTTAAGGACTAACTGTTAACCGAATGTTGAAAAAGTTTCTTCTCGAATAGGATAGGGCCATACCCTGTCATAAGAAGTGGTTGATGAATATGTTGACTAAGTACGAAGTTATTGGTTTAGTCATGGATCGTTGTTGGATGAATGCTATACGGACAAGTGATGAGTATGAGAATGGAGTGGAAGGTTTTCTACAGTTTGTGAAAACAAATGCTACTGATAGTGGTAACGGAAGGTTTTATTATCCTTGTGTTAACTATTTGAATGAGAGACGACTAGAAGCTGAGGAGATACGTGATCATCTTATTTGTGAGGGGATTTGCAAGAGTTATACAACATGGATATGTCATGGTGAATCCTTAGACAGACCGAGGGTGTTGGATAGAGAGGAAGTTGATGACGTGGAAATGGACGATGGACCAGAGGACATGATCCGTGATGTTGGGCAAGAGTCTTTTCGGCGCACACATGTGTATGATACTTTGTGTAGTGATGCAAAAATGGATTTGTATCCGGGGTGCACTAATTTCACACGGTTGTCAGCGGTGTTAAGATTGTTCAATGTGAAGGCGAGAAATGGGTGGAACGATAAAAGCTTTACCGAATTGCTTGAGTTGTTGAAAGACATGCTTCCAGAAGGCAACACATTGCCATCTCGAAACTATGAGGCGAAGAAGATATTGTGTCCGATGGGTATGGAATATAAGAAAATACATGCTTGCCCCAATGATTGCATATTGTATAGGAAAGAGTTTGAAGAGATGCACGAGTGCCCCGGGTGTGGGGTGTCACGCTACAAAGTGAAGGATGGTGATTCTAGTTGTGATATGGTCACCAAAGGTCCTCCTGCGAAGGTGTTATGGTATCTTCCCGTGATTCCTCGGTTCAAGAGATTGTTTGCTAATGTAAATGACACAAAAAACATTAGATGGCATGCAGATGAGAGGAAGTGTGATGGACAGCTTCGCCATCCGGCCAATTCTTTGCAATGGAAAAGAATTGATAGTTTGTTTCCGGATTTCGACAATGAGCCCAGAAACCTCAGGCTTGGACTTGCTACCGATGGAATCAATCCATATGGAAACTTAAGTAGTATTCATAGTTCATGGCCTGTTCTCCTGGTAATTTACAACCTGTCTCCTTGGTTGTGCATGAAGCGCAAATACATTATGTTAAGTATGATGATTTCGGGTCCTAAACAGCCAGGAAATGATATTGATGTTTATCTGAGTCCCTTGATTGAAGACTTGAGAGTGTTGTGGATGAAGGCATTTATGTGATTGACGGTTATTGCCGTGAGACATTCAGATTGTGTGCCAGGTTATTTTGCACCATCAATGACTTTCCAGCATACGGAAACCTATGTGGGTATAGTGTTAAGGGGCATAAAGCATGTCCAATATGTGAAGAAGGCAAATGTTACCATCAACTACAACATGGAAGGAAGATAGTTTACCTTGGGCATCGGAGATTTCTCCGACGTAATCATCCTTATCGTAGAATGAGAAAAGCTTTCAATGGACTTCCGGAGAATGAAATTGCTCCGGTTGCCTTGACTAGAGAGCAAGTTTATGAAAAGGGTGAACAACACTAATGTTATCTATGGGAAGACCCAGAAGAAGGCTACCGAGAAGAAAATATGGAAGAAGAGTTCGATCTTCTTTGATCTTCCATACTGGTGCAAGCTTGATGTAAGACATTGTATTGATGTGATGCATGTGGAGAAAAATGTGTGTGACAGTTTAATCGGAACGCTTCTCAACATTCACGGAAAGACAAAGGATGGTGTGAATGCTTGTCTATCTAGTTGCGATGGGTATACGAGAGCAGTTAGATCCACATAAAGTGGGGGATAAGAAGACTTATTTGCCCCCAGCATGTCATACTTTATCGAAAAAAGAGAAAAGAAGTTTATGTGAATGTCTACCGGGAGTCAAAGTTCCACAAGGTTACTCTTGAAATATCAAAAGACTTTTCTCAATGAAAGATCTCAAATTAGTTGGCTTAAATTCTCATGATTGTCATGTCTTGATGCAACAACTACTACCGGTGGCCATTCGTGACATCTTGCCTAAAAAAGTCAGACATGCCATTACTAGGTTATGCTTATTCTTCAATGCTATATGTAACAAGGTCATTGACACTAAAAAGTTGGATGACTTGGAAAATGAGGCAGCCATTATCTTGTGCCAATTGGAGATGTATTTTCCACCTTCATTTTTTGACATCATGGTTCATTTGATTGTTCATCTAGTGAGGGAGATTAGATTGTGCAGCCCCGTTTATTTAAGGTGGATGTACCCGGTTGAGCGACACATGAAGATCTTGAAAGGATATATGAAGAATCCACACAATCCCAAAGCATCTATTGTTGAATGGTATGTTGCAGAAGAAGATATTGAGTTTTGTACAGACTACATGTCATAAGCGGAACCTGTAGGGCTTCCGAAGTCTCGTCACGAAGGAAGATATGATGGTAAGGGTACACGAGGTATCACTGTTAAGAGCATGGATCGGGAGGAAGTGCTTCAAGCACATTTGTATATATTGAATTACACTGATGAGGTTGAACCATACTTATGTGAGCACAAAAGCATCATCAATGAAACTTACCCTAGAATGAATGAAAAATGGTGTTTGAACAAGCGTAACAAGACTTTCTTGAACTGGTTTAAAGAAAAAATTGCAAAGGATGGTATTGCTTCTGATACATTAAAATGGCTAGCACAGGGGCCTAGCTTTGATGTCATATACTGGAGTGGGTACGATATCAATAAGTTTTCCTTCTATACAAAGTCCCAGGATGACAAAAGTACTATACAAAATAGTGGGGTTATAGTCGTCGCTGAGTCCATGCATTTCTCTAGTTCGAAAGATAAAAACCCTGTTATGGCATCCGTTTCATACTTTGGAATCATTGAAGAGATATGGGAGGTTGATTACACGAAGTTTAGAGTACCTCTTTTTAAATGTCAGTGGGTCGACAGTAACAATGGTGTTCAAACCGATGAGTTAGGATTCAAATTGGTGGACCTTAATAAGGTAGGTAATAAAGAAGAGTCTTTCATCATGGCATCCCAAGCAAAACAAGTGTTTTATATCTGTGAT
The DNA here is from genome assembly GCA_030762895.1 of Sophora flavescens. Classification (NCBI taxonomy): domain Eukaryota; kingdom Viridiplantae; phylum Streptophyta; class Magnoliopsida; order Fabales; family Fabaceae; genus Sophora; species Sophora flavescens. Next base: position 192,278,787 of record CM061064.1, read on the forward strand.
CCTTCTAACAAAAGGTGGTCAGTGGTTCTCCAGGGGAAAAACATGTATAATGGTAGTGAGGGAAATCAAGATTCAACTCTTGATATTTCTGATACTCCTTCTTTCTCAACACGGGTGCCTAATTTCAATGAGGAAAATGAAGTGGATGATGTACATGCTACTCGTAATGATCACCAAGAAGGGTTATGGGAGAACTTTACTAATTGACCACAATGTAAGTTTAGTTTGAGTTATGTTTAAAGTCATATTATATGTTTAATTACGTTGATATTTATAAGTTATGTTTACGTACGTTGATCGATATTTATAAGTTATGTTTGATATTTATCCTGACATACTAACAAGTTTTTTTTGTTTAAACAGGTATACATGGCTGATCGTGAGGATATCCCTCATTCATGCAGCGGGTCAGAGACGCTGTCTACGGGTAGAAAGGGTAGACGTGCCACACGAATGAGGAATTTGACTGCCAACCGTAGTTCAAATCAAAGGATAAGAATAGACTTTGATAATAACCTCAATCCTATTGGGCCAATGGCAGAGCATTTTAACAGTTTTGTGGCGACCCTTGCTAGAAGCAGGCCTAGTATACTTATTGATAATTGGAAAGATGTACCGGCGAACGTGAAGGATCAGATATGGGAGAGTATTCTGGTATCTATACTTTTACGTCCTGTGTTTGTCTATATCTACTTTATTTTAATCTTATTAATATCATACAGTAAATCGTTGATTCTTTTGGTGTTAATGTAGCTCACCTTTGACATACCAGATACGACGAATATGAAGAAGCATTTGATAAAGTATGCTGGTGAGCATTGGAGGGCTTTTAAGGTCAACCTGGGCAGATACTATGTATTCAATCCAACATGTGAAAAGAACCCACTTGAGGTGTACCCGTTTCTTGACCAGGCGACGTGGGCTCGCTTTGTTCAGAACCGACATGATCCCAGCTTTCAGGTTAACTTATTTGATTTGTCTCTAAATTTATGTAATTTCATTAATTTTATTTACTTATGTAATTTAATTGTCTTCTATTTATAACAGGAGAAGAGGAAAAAGTGGCAGGAAAATCAAAGCAAGAATGTCTACCCCCAAGTCATGTCTTGTGGGGGATATAAAAAACTTGGTCAGATAATGGTGGAAGAGGAAAAGAAAACACGCCAGGAAGCAGCATCTCAGGCGGATCCTAATGCTGAAAATTGTCCAGAAGTTGTTGATCCACCTCCACCCCCACGCCATCGTAAATGGAAGAGGGCCCGACAAAGAAAAACGGGACAATATACATCTGAGGAGGCCAGTCAAGTAGCTGAGAAGATTGTAAGTATAGTTTGAATTGTAATTGTCATTTTAAGATTGTTACCAAATTATAATGTGACATGATATTTTATATTATAGGATGCCTTGGATGAGCAGATAACCCAAGGAACCTTTGTTCCTAGAGGACGCGATGATATCTTAGCTGCTGCCATCGGTAAACCAGACCACCCAGGCCGTGTCATTGGTGTTGGATGGGACGTCGGCATTCGCCAATACCATGGTTCATCTTCACACCAATGCCACAGGGATGTTGAAGCAGATAGAGCACGACTAAAACAGGAGATTGCAGCTGAGCTTAGACAGGAGATGCCCGAGCAGTTTGCCCAGCAGATGGCAATATTGACTTCTATGTCCCAACAGATGACAGCCGGTGTCCAACCCTCTGTCCAACCCTTTGTCCATGTGAGCACTAAGGGCTCATGTGATCCTCCTCATCAACCTGAAATGATGATGATAGTGATGATGATGATGATGATGATGATGACGACCCTGATAGGTGTAAGCTGTATGTTGATGATCATCATGATCGCCGCTTAGTGGCATTGGGGAGGGCACATAATAACTTAGGTAATACCATACACCATCGTTTATTACTGGATGATCAAGTGAGGGTCGTTGTTGAGATTATTCAAGATGCTGATGCTCGAGTCCCTGTGCTCACTGATGAGGTTCAAACAATGGCTCAGGCCCCCGGTAACTTCATCCCCTGGCCAAGAAGACTGGTCAGCTTTCTTGTTGCATATGAGGTATTCAGTTAGTTATGTTTTTCTATATTCATAGTTGAAATTATTTATTATTGTTTAAAGATAATGCTTTATTTTTATTCCTTATAGGATGTTGGAAATGATATTCTGCCCAAAAGGTCGGATCCAGGAAGACCAGAGATGTCTGCTCCTGCTAAGGTATTCATTTGACCATTAAATTAATTACGAATGAAATAACTTATCTGTGATTACTAATATATATCTTTGTTGTTTAGGGGATCAACAAAGGGGCACCTGGTGATGTTTTTAAACTTCTGGTTGTACAGGTTCTTACCATGGAGAATGACGCAGCTTTGGTAAGGTTGGAACATGATACCAGTCCAGGTGACGAACTGTATATCCCAAAGAAGGAACTTATGGAGATTGTACTCGATAAAGAAATGGCTAGTTCTGCACACCTATCATTATGGTGCACGTAAGTACATTTTATTTATAAGTTAAGTAATTAAATTTTAAATAGTATGATAATTAACATGTTTTTTCAATATATTAGGTATCTACATCGTATGTTAGTTGATCAGGGTAACCTCGCCCTTTATGGGTTCATTGACCCCATGTTCATTCAGGGTGATGTTCTCCTATCATAAGAAGACCCGGTCACCACCATACGTGATATACTTGCCCGAGAAGATCATCAATTCTACCTTGCGCCTTATCTCAATAAGTAAGTACCGGTTATTTAATTATAACTATATATGACTTAGTCACTAATTGTTCCACAAATACAGCAAGCATTGGCAACTGTTGATCTTGTACCCTAGGATGAACGTCGTGGTCTTCTTCTGCTCAATTGGAAATAAGCCGACGAATGGACTGAAGACGATCATCAAAACGTAAGCATTAAAATACTTTATAATCAGTAATGCAGTTGTTTTAATTATCTGAAATCTATTAGATATACTTTAATTGATGTTTATTTTGTCATGATAGTTCTATTAATACAAACCACATGTTGCGTGGTGAAAGGCGTCGGTCTATCAGATGGATTATTCCTAACGTAAGATATTTATTAGTTCAAACGCTTCAAATGCAGTGGGTATAATTATTGATTTCTATTTAATTCCTCATATTCTAATTGGGTTTCATTTGTACGTAGTCACGTATACAACATGGATCATGGGAATGTGGATACTATGTGATGAAGTGGATGTTTGAAATTATCTCCTCCAGGATCATTGAAAGATAGCACGAGGTAAATGTTAATTGGAAACAATTAGAAGTAACAGTTATAGATTCATTATATGTTTTATGTTAGTTTATTACTTAAAAGATATAATCTTTTGTCGAATTAAACTTTCATATATTCAACAATCCAACTCCATTATCTGATTCCGACATCAACAACATAAGGAGGCGTTGGGCAACTTTCTTTCTTGAAGTGTACCAACCATAGTTTGTATATATGTATAGTTAGTTTAAAAACTTATCATGTACTAGCTATAGTGTACTTTTGACTGATCTTATGTATTTTGATATGAAATCTATAATATATCATGTAGCTTTTTAGTTTCTAATTATCTTTGTTGTCTGAATGTAATTGAAGTACATATGTATTGTTCATAATAAATTCAGTATATATTAATAATATTTAGTGTGTTTTTGTTGTACAAAAGTGATTGTGTTGAGAATATTTAGAATATGTTATTTTGGTATATTGATCTGCATTACTGAAACAGGGGAAAGGAATGATAGAAATGTAAAAAAAATAGTTTTAAAAAAATTATACTTTACACATCGGTTAATAAAAAACCGATGTGGAAAGTGCAATTTCCACATCGGTTTTTATGAAAACCGATGTGGAAATTGAAATTTTACATCGGTTTTTTGAAAACCGATGTGTAAAGTATAATTTCCACATCGGTTTATGCCTAAACCGATGTGGAAAGTGATATTTCCAATAGGTTACCCATGTGACAAATGAACTTTCCACATCAGTTATTTTGAAAACCGCTGTTAAAATTCTACTTTAAACATCGGTTTTAAATACGATGTGAAAAGTAACAATAAACAACATCGGTCTTTTTAACATCAGTTTGAAAACCGATGTGAAAAGCCAAAAATAACCGATGTGGAATCCTTTTTCTGCACTAGTGAGACTTGTCCGATGCACAACCAGTATCCGGAATCCATCATGCATTCACTCCGAGATTACGAGGAAGTCTCTGTGCTTTGGAACAACGTGGTTGAGGAGAGTTTGTGGAGCAAATTTTTTCAGTCCGGACCTTTCCCAGTGGGCCCAGTCTAATCTTAAGGGTGTTGATTATGGGAATGGCCAGTGGTAGTAGGCATCCCTATTTGGTATTATGCTCTCAATGATTTGGAAAGAGAGAAACAATGTGGTCTTCTCGGGTATGCGTTCTAGCCATGAAGACCTATTTGCAGCTATTATCCAGCAGGTCAACCTGATCCATCATGAAATTTTCAACCCTTCCCCCTTAGTGGGTCCTATTCTCAAGGAAACTGTGAATATCCATTAGTCTCCTCCTCTAGTGAACCAGTTCAATCTCAACACTGACTGGTCTCACGTTCATTCTTCGGGCCTTTCCTCTTATGGAGGCCTCATTAGGAACCATGAAGGAAGGTTTGTTGCAGGCTTCTATTGTAACTTGGGCTCAGCTACGTCGGTAATGACCGATCTATAGGGCTTAGTCCATGGGCTTCGTCTAGCCAGAAGCTTAAATCTCACTCACATTCTCGTAGAGCTGGACTCAAACGGTGGTAAAAATGGTAAAAGCGGATTGCATCTCATGTTTATTCCTCAAGCCAATATTGGAGGAAATATCCCAACTGATATCGGCAACTAATTGGTCATGCTCCCTCTCTCATGTTTTCAGAGAAGCCAACAGGGTGCTGATTGTTTAGCAAACTTAGGACACCATAGTTCTTTCTCTTGTACTGTTTTAGACGTTTGTCCCCCTCCTCTTAAGGCTATTCTAGAGGATGACTGGTGGAGTGTTGCTCTCCCTCGGTCCTTAGCTAGTTAGTCTTCCCCCCTTTGAATCAAAATAATAATAATAATAATAATAATAATAATAATAATAATAATAATAACAATATTGATAATAATAATCTATTATAAAATAAGATTTCATCACATTTGTCCTTCTTTGTCTAATAATAATTATTTAATTTTTTAAGTAATAAATTAAATATTTATTAATAAAGGCTTAATTGTAATTTTGGTCCCTCTACTATTAACAATGTGCGCTTTGGTCCCTGTATTTTTTTTGTAGCACATTTGGTTCCCTAGTTTTTCAATATTGCAAATTCTATCATTATGCTCAATGTCTATCAATTTTTCATTGATCAACAAAGAGGAACCACTATTTTAAGCATATCGAACCGCTATTATACTTATATAATACAATATATACATTTTAAACAATTAATATTGTAACGCCCCCCTTGAGCATTACCTCGTGAACACATGCGGAAATAAATTAAAAAGAAATTTTTTGGTTGCTTTTGGAAATTGATTTACTTTAATTCAGAAAATCTGGGTGTAAAAAAAATTCTTCTGAATACTTCAAAAAAAATGATGTGCACATCACAGTAGAACATTTACACTATACTTGACAACACACATATACCAATGTTATTTATAAACAAAACTTCCACAACATACAAGTTTTTCCTAAAAGTTTTTCTTTTTAAACCCTATAAATATTATTAGGACACACGTACTAAACTTCTCAATCATACATCCTCAAACACAAACCTAAGCTGGTCGTTCTACAAGACATTCACTGAAAAGACCCCGTGGTCATCCCTATGATCACACACCTCTTCCCGCATCCTTACTTAAGTCTCCAAGTAACTTAAGCAAACTCCTCTGCAACATCTGTACTAATGTACCAAAGTCATCGTTATTTTTTTAAAAAAACAAATACATGACACTTCAATAGTCATTGTCTAAAATTTTGTACTTAATACCATATGAATGAGCTGATCAAGCTCTCTTTACCAAATAAGGCACACCGGATTTAACCATAGCACTGTCCAAAACTAGGCACAGTGGCTACTGTCTATGGTTTCATTGTCCATCAAGGCACAATGATACAACTTCTTGCATATCTTGCCATCAAGATATCCAGACTAAACTCATAGGCACGTCTGCCAAAGAAATACAGGTAAAACATTTTGTTTCTCGTCACTTTTCTTTTTATTCATTCTTTCCTTGTCGAAGCTCAAAGGCTCACGACCATCTCAACTTTTAAATATTTAAGTTTGTCGTTCAATTTCAACAATAGGACTCAAAGTCCGAATGTGCAAATCACGAAGGTCTAGACCGATGCATTCAGCCTTATGTTCATAGATTATAAAGCATAAAACTTACACAACTTTTATAGGACAAAATAGTCCATAACTTCAACTTTAGGACATACAATCCACAACTTATAATAGAACACTAGAATCCCGACGTCTCGGCTACTAGGTTCGCTTTTCAACTTTAAAATTATTTTCGTTCTGTGAAACACAAATCAAAAAGAAAATCTCCTCAACTTATCCAAGTTGTCGGAATAACACCATTGTGTAAAACTTTCAGAAAATCCTTTTTCGTTGAAAATTCATTTATAAAATCATCAAATCACCCAAAAATTCATTTTCTTCTGAAAATCTTTGTTTGAAACTTTAGTTCAAAGAAAAAAATATATTGATTTGAGACTAATTCTCAGTTCTAACAAATATGGCTGTTTTTAAAAAAGCTTTTCGTAAATATTTTCAGAATTAATCATCGTTTGGCATTTTAAAAACGTTTTAAGTAAAAATTTGACTTTCCTCTAAAATAATTTTCTCAACATCATAATTAAGTTATTTTTTATAATTAACTTTTTATAATAACCTTTCATATTATTTTGTAATTTCTTACGTAAAAATTAACAGTACTAAAATATTTCCACGATTACACCCTCACTGTGACTCATAGATCACTCTTACGCCGATAAATCATTAAAATAATAGTATTTTCAACTATTCCACGTTTTAAATCAATTAAATAATTAAATAATAATATATTACTATATTCCACCAATTAAAAATTCGATATTTCTTATAAAGCTTTTTAACGCTTTTATCTTCGTAATTAATTAAGCATTGACCACTATCAGGTTTTTCAATCAACAATCAACATCAATAAACATTCCACGTCAACATTATAGCATATAATACAGTTTATAACATGCATTAAAACACTATAACAATTAACGGCAGATAATCAATTAAAAGCATATAATTAACAACAGATAAATTAACTATGCAAGATAATTTAAAACACCACAAACACACTCAAATAAATTATACAAAGCACATACTGATAGCATATAACTATCGGAAAAATCCTCAGGTACTCCCCTTACCTCTTGAAGTCTCTGATTCCATTCTCGAAGTGATTTCCCCGATTCGCTTCCGGTTTCCTCCGCGAAACTCAGAACAAACCAACAATATTTATCCTTCACAACAAACAACACACAATTAATAAAAATCAAACAACAAAACACTCTAATTCCTAATACTATGGTTCGGCCTTCACAAAATAATTTGGCTAGGGATGTTAAAATTTTACAAACTCTTGTATTAATGATCCTTGAGTACTAGGAAGACACAATCAATGATCATAAACTAAGAACTTTAAACAAAACCATCCAACTCAATAAGTTAGGGTTTCAACCTCAACAATAAAATTATGCTAGAAAATTTCTTAGGTTTCAAGCTCTTGGATTTAACATGTATAGATATTAGAGAGATTGAATCAAGTGTTCTATTTCAGAAATTGAAACAAAACTCATCCAAATCCTCCTAGAATAGTATTCGTCCTTGATCCATAAAGTAGCCTAGATATTTTCAAAATTCTCAAGCTTCTAGATTTAATAACAATAGGTATTGCATAGATGAAATCAAGTGTTAAATGATAGAAATTGAAACGAACTCATCTAGTCTCTCCAAGACTTAGATTCGATCCACTATGAAAGAATAGGAAATAAATTTTCTCTTGATTCATGCTCTTGGATCATGAATATAGAGATTACATTGAGTTCATAGAAATTGGAATCAGATTAAAAGGATTTTTGTATGATTTTCTAGAGATTTTTGTAGTTCTAGATCTAGGAATTTCAAATGATGATCATGGCCTTGAATCAACAAAATAAATGAAGAGTATATAGTTTATTGACGATGAGAAGTAAGGTATACCTCTTGGAATTAGAAAAATAGAAAGAGATCTACTAGTTGCTTCACAAATTTTGGTTATGGAAACTTAGAGAATTTGAGAGAAAGTGTGAGGAAGAAGATGAAGTTGATGAAATGAGAGTGAGATGGCCTCATTTGATGGCTTGGGCCATGGGGATGGAGGGGTAAAGGAGTCCAAATTGATTTTCATTTAAGGACAAAGGTGTAATTTCACTTAGGGGCAATTTTGACATTCAATTAAGACTTAAGGACATAACGGTCTTTTCATGCATAAGGTAATCATGACAAACATGTGGTGGAAAATTTGTACGAAATGTGACTGATTTTGAACCACAAAAACAAGATGAAGAAGCAAAATTGAAGTTGTCTTGCCTTAACCATGGTTAATGTTTAACTAAGATAGGTTAGGTTAGGGGTATTTTGGTCTTTTCACACTTAAACCCATCGTTACATAAAATAAATGCTAGGTGAGTCACCCCTATCACTCACCACCCTAGGTGGCAAGATGTCTCCTCATCCGATGTCGGGTTTTGTCTCTGTACATCCGTTCTCAACTCGTCGATTGTCCGATTTAGGTTTGTGCCTGAATAAGGTAAAATAACTTATTTATTTTGAAAATTTTCGAAATAACCACTATCGTTGTAAATGGGATATAAAATTTATCCATTTCATTCTCGGGTCAAAATTAGGTTTTCTGATCAGTAAAATCTTACTGTAAGTGAAAATGCAGACCGATTTTCGTCTGAATTTTCAACCCAAAATTTAACCGCAACTCTCTACGATAAAGTAGAGTATAAATATGACTTTGGTTTATCCAAAGTCATTTTCTAAGTTTTCAAATAAAAATATAAACGTTTATTTATATTTGTACCGATGTTAGAAAGTAGAAAAATCGGGGTGTTACATTACTACCCCACTAAGAAAATTTTCGTCTTCGAAATTTCGTGACTCAAAACTAGACAGGATTTTCTTAATCCCAAGGTCTTACTTTCACAAGAAAGTATATAGTTATAGAAGAACTTTGTCAATCTGAAAAGAATATAGGAATATCCAGTATGTAAAAAGATTCTTTAATAGGTTCGTGAGTGTAAAAATGCATGATCGGTACACGTTTACAAACATGAATCTAATAAAGTTCGTTCTTTCACAAGAATATTACTATACAATAATTTAAAAGAACAAAAGACTGAAAAAATTCAAACTGGATCACTTTCACCAAAAGTAAAAGTGACTAGACTAAGTCTCATCTAGAAACTTCTTTTTATCAAGAAAGTGTATATCCCGAACAACAATAGGACAGTTCACAAAAAATTCCACAATAATTGGTTCAACAATTGAAGTTTGAAAAAACAAATCACAATATTTAGAAAAAGAAATGATTTGACCCAAAAATCTAGACTGATCACATCAATCAAAAGAAAAGGGACTGGAATAAATTTTCTTCAAGAAACCTTTATTCTCAAAAAGTCATAAATAGAATACACCCACTGAAAAAAATTAACAACATAAAAGACTTTAGAGAGTCAAATACTCAAGGGTACCTAAATATGATTCTACTTAGAACCCATTACAAACTTAACATGTACTAGTCATTAAAGTACGCAACTTACATATAATATTCCTATGCACAACTACATCTTTGGTTCATGATTCGTTTGCTAAAAATTCTGAACGACTCTGCAGCTGTCTTCTATAAGACCTTCAGGTTATGAAGTTTTCAACATCACTCCAGATGTAAAAGATCATCAGATTGTGAAGCTTCAGAACCACTCATGGTGTAGACTCTTCCTTTTGCCGTCGATTTATTGATTCTTGTGTTGTTGGCAACTGGTCCACGCCTTGGTGCATGACAATTCTTTGATAAGTGTCCTACTTGATTACAATTGAAACATTTCTTTCCTTTCAAAGAGCATTTATCTTCCACATGATTCAAATCTCCACATTTGAAACATCTCCTGCCTTGGCCATGGCTTTGGTTCTTTTGGCCTCCACTACCTAATGCAGTAGCAACTGGACGATATGGTTGCTAGTTCTGGTCATTTCCTGGTGGTTGGAAATATGGCTTCCTCCGAATTTGTCCCTCCCTTTGATTATGATTTTGCTATTGGAATCGAGATGGTCCCCCGGTATTAACTAGATAGTCTCTAACTATCCCCTTCTGCTGTAACACCCCCCCCCCCCCCTTGGGCATTACTATACGAACACATGCGGAAATAAATTAAAAAAGGATTTTGTTGGTTGCTTTATAAAATTTATTTTATTTGAAGTCATAAAATCTGGGTGTAAAACAATTTCTCTTGAATACTTTGAGTATAACGTGCATAACACAATAATAATAACCATTTAATTCATTATCAAATTTCCAAACATATAAAGGTTTTGAAAATACCTACACAGACTTTCTCAAAACATACCACCCAACAAAATTTAAAATATCCTAAGCTGGTCGCTCTACAAGACACTCACTGATAAGACCTCATGATCATCCCTATGATCACACATCTCTTCCCGCAATCCGGACTTAAGTCTCCAAGTGACTTAAGGAACTCTTCTGCAACATCTGGACTCGTGTACCAAGGTACAACAACAAGACAGAAGAACATGTATATGCAAGGGTGTGTTCCAATATATGGATTTTAAAACGATAACCATATGCAAGACTCTCAAATACCATTTAACATGAATATTCAAAGATAAACAATATATTTATCAAAGGGTTTCATACCCGACAGTCGTAGCCATTTTAAAAATCACGACACTTCAATATTCATCAACTAACTTTGATACCTAATCTCCGAAGCTCCAACCAACAAGTAAATGAGCTGATCAGGCTCTCGTTGCCAAATAAGGCAGATTCAATGCCAGATATTGTAAAGTTCAAATAACCATTCCACAGTCCAAAACGAAGCAAAGTGGTGACTACATATAGCACATGGTTTTTTTGGTCATATATCCATCAAGGCACAGTGATGCAAACGTCATGAATACTTGCCATCAAGCATTCAAATCCTATGCAATGGCATGCCTGCCCAAAATGCATGTAAAATGTTTTGTTCAAGTAATTTTCTTTGTGTTCATTCTTTCCTCGTCGAGGCTCAAAGGCTCACGACCAACCAAGGTTTAAACATTTAAGTTTAACAATAATACGATTAAAAAGAACTCCAAGTCCAAACCAATCAAACTGACTCCAAGTCAAAAATGTGCTAATCACGAAATCTAGACCCGTGCACCAGATTTAGATTCGTATATTTTTGGCGCACAAAAATCAATATAGATTTTTATAGGACATCGAGTCCATAACTTAACCTTTCGGACCCCAGGTCCATATCATAGAACTCTAAACACCGACATCTCGGCAGCTAGGTTCGTATTTCAATTTAACAACATTTTTGCTCTGTGAAACACAAATCCAAAACAAAATTTCCTTAACTTGTCCAAGTTGTCGGAAATAACCCATTGTATAAAAATACTTTACAGAAAATCCTTTTACGTTGGAAATTCGTTTTACAAAATCATCAAAATCACCTAAAATTCATTTTCTTTCAAAAATTAATATTTTGAACCTGAAAATATTACTTGATACAAATTCTCTATTTTAACTATTATTACCATTTTTAGTAATCCTACCGTAAATATTATCAGAATTGTCTAACGTTTGACGTTTTAAAAACGGTTTAAATCCAAAAATGACTTTTCTAGTAAAATAATTTTTCCAACACTATAATAAAATTATTTTTGAAACTTATTTTCTTAAAATAACATTTTCTAATATTTAGAAATTTCCTACGTCAAAATTAGCAGTGCTAAAATATTTTCACGGTTCCGTCCTCACTATGACTCATAAAACACTCTTACGTCATTAAATCATTAAAATAATATTATTTTTTTCACTATAATCCATTTTTAACTAAACCAATAACTCGTAATAATATATTACTATTTTCCACATTTTCCACTAATTAAACTCGTTATTCCGTAAAAAAAAATTTAATGCTTTTAACCTCATTATTAATTGATCACTGACCACTATCAGGCTTTACAATCCACAAACAACATCAATAACAATCATGCCAATAATATAGCAAATAGCACAATTAATGACATGTAATAAAACATAATAACAATTAAATGCAGATAATTAAATCACTAAAATCATATAAATCAAACTACGTAAAAAAACAATTACATACAGCTATCGGAAAAATCCCTCAGATACTCTCCTTACCTCTTGAAGATTTTTCTTGTCGAATTGAAATTCCGTCAAACGTTCGGTCTCCGCAAAACACGTACACGACTCACACAACAATTTATCCTTCAATCAAAACACAACAAATAATTAACAATCAAACAACTAAATACACATATACTCCTATTTGCTTGGTTCGGCCATGAGGGGATTAATTAGCTAAAAATTTCTAAAAATACTAAGCTCTTGGATCAGTGTTCTTTAATCACTTGCAACCCTAAAACAAAGACTAGAATACAAAGATTGAAATAAAATATTCCAACCTTTCAAGAATCCTAATTCGGCCATGACACTTAACATGGGCTAGAGATTTCAAAAATTTACATACTATTAGATCCATGACCTTAGAATAGTGTAGAGTTAAGATAAACTATCATAAGTTGAAAAATGAAACAAAATATTTCAACTTCTCAAGAAAATAATTTCGGCCATGAGAAATAAAATGGCTTAGAGGTTTCTTTTTGATTCAATAATCATGGATTCAATATATATATATATATATATATATATATATATATATATATATATATATATGAATTATAAGATTGAATCAACCAAGACTAGTTTAAAAAAATGAACAAAGTCCTCCCCCGCAATAACTAGGGTTCGGCCTCAACAAGATCAATAGGCACGAAATTTTGGTTTGATGTATCCTCTTGGATCTTGAATATAGAAAGGATAATAAGATCATAGAAATTGGTTTCATTTTAAAAGGATTTTTCTATGATTTTCTATGAATTTTCAAAGTTCTATATCTAAGAATTGAAAAATTTGATCAAGACATCAAATCAAAAATATGAATGAAGAACATGATGATGATTGAGTGTGAGGAGTATGTTATACCTCTTGGAATTGAAAAATAAGCAAGGAATCAAGTAGTTGCTTCACAAAAATGACTTATGGAACTTAGAGAATTTTGAGAGAAAATGAAGAACAAAGCAAAGGAAGAAGATGATGACTTAATAAAATGGATGGAATGGCCTAATGTGGTGTGTTTGCCATGGGTTTTGGGGGGCTAAAGGGTCCAAATTGTTTTTCATTTAAGGACAAAGGTGTAATTTTACTTAGGGCAATTTTGTGATTAAGTTAGGACTTCAGGACATTTTGGTAATTTCATGCCTAAAGTAATCATGAAAATTATGTGGTTGAGGTTGAAGGAGAGGTGGCTGATTTGTGTCCACAAATTGTGGGGTAAACGTGTCATTTCAATGAAAGTTCAAGGGTAAAATGGTTCAAGGGCAAAATGGTCTTTAAACTAATTTAAAAAATATCTAGATTTTTTGTTAAAAGCAATCATGAAATGGGTGACTCATCCATATAACTCACCACCCTAGGTGGCAAGAGGTCTCAGCATCCGATGTCGGGTTTTGTCTCTGCACGTCCGTTCTCGATTCCTTCGATTACCCGATTTAGGGTTTTACGCCCGAATCGAGTATAATAACCTATTTAATTTGAAAATTTTCAAAATAACCTATATTGTTGGAAATGAGATATAAAATCTATTCATTTCTTTCTCGGGTCAAAATTAGGTTTTCCAATCAGTAAAATCTTACTGTCAGCAAAAACACAGACCGAGTTCCGTCTGAATTTTCAACCAAAAATTTAACCGTATACTTATAAAAATAAGTATGATATGAATATGAATTTGGTTTCCCCAAAATCATTTTCTAAGTTTAAGATAAAAATATAAACATTTATTTATATTTATACCGATCTTAGAAAGCGGAAAAATCGGGGTGTTACATCTGCTCAACTTTCCGACACTTTTCCACTAAAGCTTGAAAGTTGCGAATTTCAAGCGGTAGCACAGACTCTTTGATTTCGTATCACATGCCTCCTTCGAAATCTCACATTCCCAACCTTCATCAGGTTGAGTTTGGAAGAAACGGAAATACTTGACTAGAAAGAGCATACGGAACCTTTGTTTCTTCAGGGCTGTTGCTAACCTTGAAAATCCTTTACAGTTCTTGTATCCACAAGTCAGCCTTCTTAGGATTGACATCTCCATAAAATTGTTGAGGTTCCAGATTTCTTAAGTTTGCTAGACTTTTCGCCTCGGCTGCCAGCTCAGCCCGAACCTAGTCCTGCTCATTTTGTGTAGGTATGATATCAGCAACACTAGTCATTGCCTGAATGGCCTGGTTCATCTGTTCAATCACACCCTTGTTGCTGACATAAGCACGATCACCATCACGACCACGTCCACATCCACATCCCATTCCTAGTTCCATAACTGACCTACAAGACAAACTCAGTCAGTCCGTAACCAGAAACTGAAGCGTATACTTACGTGTCTAAAACACATTACTTCTAAGAAGTAATTCAGTCAATGTGCCATTTACTGTTCATGGATTCTCACAAGGTCTCGACTACATCAAAACCTATCAAAACACACCTACTTGTGTACAATCACACATTCTTTCGACAAGGAAACATTTCAAGCAAGGTCCAACAAGAGATAACACAATAAAAACCCAACAGACCTATTCCCCAAAGTTCCCGAAAGACTCGACCAGCTCTGATACCACTATGTAACGCCCCCCTTGAGCATTACCTCGTGAACACGTGCGAAAATAAATTAAAAATAAATTTTCTGGTTGCTTTCGGAAATTGATTTACTTTAAGTTAGAAATTCTTGGTGTAAAAAAAAAATTTCTTCTGAATACTTCAAAAATATGATGCGCACATCACAGTAGAACATTTACACTATACTTGACAATACATATATACCAATGTTATTTATAAACAAACCTTCCACAACATACAAGTTTTTCCTTAAAGTTTTTCTTTTTAAACCCTATAAATATTATTAGGACACACGAACTAAACTTATCAAACATACATCCCCAAACACAAACCTAAGCTGGTCGTTCTACAAGACATTCACTGAAAAGACCCCGTGGTCATCCCTATGATCACACACCTCTTCCCGCATCCGGCCTTAACTCACCAAGTAACTTAAGGAAATTCCTCTGTAACATCTGTACTCATGTACCAAGGTACAACAGAAAAAAAACCAGACGAATAGATATATGCAAGGGTGATCACCAATATATGGATTTTAAAACGATAACTACATACGCGTCACACAAAACAACATATAACATATGGAATTATAACAGCATAATTATTCAAAAATAAACAAGTAGTTTATCAATGGGTTTCATACCCGACAATAATCGTCATTTTTTTTTAAAACAAATGCATGACACTTCAATAGTCATTGTCTAAATTTTGTACTTAATACCATATGAATGAGCTGATCAACCTCTTTTTGCCAAATAAGGCCCGCCAGATTTAACCAAGGCATGTCGGATTTAACCATAGCACTGTCCAAAACTAGGTACAGTGATTACTATCTATGGTTTCATTCTCCATCAAGGCACAATGATACAACTTCTTGCATATCTTGCCATCAAGATATGCAAACTAAACTCATAAGCACGTCTGCCAAAGAAATGCATATAAAACATTTTTTTTCTCGTGACTTTTCTTTTTGTTCATTCTTTCCTTGTCGAATCTCAAAGGCTCATGACCATCTCAACTTTTAAATATTAAAGGTTGTCTTTCAATTTTAACAATAGGACTCAAAGTCCGAATGTGCAAATCACGAAGGTCTAGACCGATCCATTCAGCCTTAGGTTCGTAGATTATAAAGCACAAAACTTACACTACTTTTATAGGACAAAATAGTCCATAACTTCAACTTTAGGACATACAGTCCACAACTTATAATAGAACACTAGAATCCCGACGCCTCGGCTACTAGGTTCGCTTTTCAACTTTAAAATTATTTCCGTTCTGTGAAACACAAATAAAAAAGAAATCTCCTCAACTTACCCAAGTTGTCGGAATAACACCGTTGTGTAAAACTAATTTACAGGAAATCATTTTTCGTTGGAAATTCATTTATAAAATCATAAAATTACCCAAAAACTCATTTTCTTCTGAAAATCTTTGTTTGAAACATTAGTTCAAAGAAAAAAATATTGATTTGAGACTAATTCTCGGTTCTAAAAAATATGGCTGTTTTTAAAAATGCTTTCTATAAATATTTTCGGAATTAATCATGTTTGGCATTTTAAGTAAGTTATTTTTTAAAATTAGCTTTTTATAACAACCTTTCATATTATTTTGTAATTTCTTAAGTAAAAATTAGCAGTACTAAAATATTTTCATGGCTACGCCCTCACTGTGACTCATAGATCACTCTTACGCTGATAAATCATTAAAATAATAGTATTTTCTACTATTCCTCATTTTAACCAATCAAATAATTAAATAATATTATATTACTATATTCCACCAATTAAAAATTCGATATTTCTTATAAAGCTTTTTAACGCTTTTATCTTTGTAATTAATTGAGCACTAACCACTGTCAGGCTTTTCAATCAACATCAATAAACACTCTACGTCAACATTACATCATATAATACAGTTTATAACAAGCATTAAAACACTATAACAATTAACTGCAGATAAATAATTAAAAACAGATAATTAACAACAGATAAATTAACTATGCAAGATATTTTAAAACACCACAAACACACTCAAATAAATTATACAGACCACATACTGATAGCATATAGCTATCGGAAAAATCTCTCAGGTACTCCCCTTACCTCTTGAAGTCTCTGATTCCTTTCTTGAAGTGATTTCCCCGATTCGCTTCCGTTTTCCTCCGCGAAACTCAGAACAATTAAACCAACAATATTTATCCTTCACAACAAACATCACACAAATAATAAAAATCAAACAACAAAACACTCTAATTCCTAATACTATGGTTCGGCCTTCACAAAATAATTTGGCTAGGGATGTTAAAATTTTACAAACTCTTGGATTAATGATCCTTGAGTACTATGAAGACACAATCAATGATCATAAACTAAGAACTTTAAACAAAACCATCCAACTCAATAAGTTATGGTTTCGACCTCAATAATAAAATTATGCTAGAAAATTTCTTTGGTTTCAAGCTTTGGATTTAACATGTATAGATATTAGAGAGATTGAATCAAGTGTTCTATTTCAGAAATTGAAACAAAACTCATCCAAATCCTCCTAGAATAGGATTCGGCCTTGATCCATAAAGTAGGCTAGAGATTTTCAAAATTCTCAAGCTTCTAGATTTAATAACAATAGGTATTGCATAGATGAAATCAAGTGTTAAATGATAGAAATTGAAACAAACTTATCTAGTCTCTCAAAGACGTAGATTCGGCCTACTATGAAAGAATATAAAGAAATTTTCTCTTGATTCATGCTCTTAGATCAAGAATATAGAGATCACATTGAGTTCATAGAAATTGGAATCACATTAAAAGGATTTTTCTATGATTTTCTATAGATTTTAGTTCTAGTTTTAGGAATTTCAAATGATGATCATGCCCTTGAATCAAGAAAATAAATGAAGAACATATAGTTTATTGATGATGAGAAGTAAGGTGTCTCTTGGAATTATAAAAATAACAAGATATCTATTAGTTGCTTCACAAATTTTTGTTATGGAAACTTAGATAATTTGAGAGAAAGTGTGAGGAAGAAGATGAAGTTGATGAAATGAGAGTGATAGTGTAACACCCTGTTTTTCCTATGTTTTCTGTAGCAATAAATACATATTTAAATGTGTTTATTTTAGATCAAACTCAGGATGATTTTAGTTAAACTAAAATCATTTTCCTGTGTTGTTATATCACATGAAGTCACGGTAAAATTTTTGGTTGAAAATTCAGACGGAAGCCGGTCTGCGTTTTCACTGCCGGTACAAGTTTACTATGCAGAAAACCTAATTTTGACCCGTGAACAAGACAGTTAATGTTTTTATTATGTTTCCTCCAACTTTGGCTATTTTGAAAATTTTCATTCAAAAATATAATATAATATTTTATTCGGGCGAAAACGTCGGAAGAATTACGATCGGAAATGCAACCGGGTACGAAATGGAGCAGATTAGGGAGCATAAAAGAAGTGAGGAGACATGATGGAAGAGGCTATGACACACTCTAAAAGTGTAATCATCACACTTTTCAAATTATAAGGGTTGGGCTAAGGTGCACCACCCATATTTTGCACCACCCACTACACCACCTATATGTGGCAAATTTTGGACCAATCAAATTGCCACATGGATTTGGTCAAAATTTCAAACTTTCTAGTTGTATTTCTACTGTAGTCAAATATATAAATACAATATATTGTAGTACAGTATATGTACTCTTTGTATTCGCAAATTTAACCCATATTAAAATAATGTTTTTTGATTAAAAAACTGATTATATTGTAAAATAATATTTTAATATGAATTAAAATAATGTTCGTTGTCAATAATATTTTGCAATATAATCAGTTTTTTTAATCAAAAACATTATTTTAATATGAGTTAAATTTGCAAATACAAAAGGCACATATATTATATTACAATATACTGTATTCATATAGTTTGACTACAGTATAATACAACTAGAAAGTTTGAAATTTTGACCAACCTATGTGGCAATTTGATTGGCCCAAAATTTGTCACATGGGTGGTGTAGTGGGTGGTGTAAAATGTGGGTGGTGCACCATAGCCTAACCCAAATTATAATATTATTCTAATCCAAAAGTCATTTCTCTCTCTTCCTCCATCCAATCATGCATTAACCCACGAAGCTTGCTCCACAAGCTCTTCCTCTTTTCCCCTTGGAGCCGTGGACTTCTCCCATTTCTCTATATATACCCCTTTCATTTTCACCTCATTATCTTCCTCCTTCAACCTCCATTAAACCTTCATCTTCTTCTTTCTTCTAAAAGTTCAAGCTCCTAAAGCTTTAGTTCTTATTCATCTTTTCTACTTAAGTTCTTCATTAAAGTTCTTCCGTATACTAAGGGTAATTCTCTTATATGAATCTTTTTGCAAGTTTCATCTTTTATTTCTTAGTTTACTTTATGTGTTCTTTATATGCTTAAAACTTCTAAAATCTCTCTAAAATGGTAGAAAACTCCTTTTGAGTTGAAACCACTTTCTATTGTCTTGTATTAACTTATATTTTCACATACTAAGAGGTTGTGTAAAACAAAAATCTCTACCCATCTTTTCCAATGAAGGCCGAATGCTTGCATTTGTGACCTACGAAGCTTTTGTTTCAACTTTTGGAATATGATCATGTGTTTGAGTTTCTAACTATCCCTTGATCTTGAATCTATAAATCTTGTATGTTTTGATAGCTTGTTCCTATGATGGCCGAAAAATATGAATAAGTAGGCCTAGGATACTATGTTTCAACTTTCCAAGTATGATCGTGGATTTAGAACTCTTAATACCTTGTGATTCTAAACCTAAGAGTTATTGTTAAACAAAGAATATTTTCCTCATCATCCTATGATGGCCGAACTTAGTGTTTAGGTGCTAGGATGTTTGAGTTTTTATTTTCCAAAATTATCATGGACTTGAGCTCCTTAATACATATGGATGCTAAACCTAAGAGATTGGAAAGTTTAAGGATTTCTAACTTGTTTATTCTATGTTATTAAAGCTAGTATGTATTACTTTCATTTTTCCAAGATGATCATGGACTTGAGCTCCATAAGATATTTGGATGCTAAGTCTAAGAGATGGGAATGTTTAAGTTTTCATTGTTTTCCAAGATGATCATGGACTTGAGATCCATAAGATATTTGGATGCTAAGTCTAAGAGATGGGAATGTTTAAGTTTTCATTGTTTTCCAAGATGATCATGGACTTGAGATCCATAAGATATTTGGATGCTAAGTCTAAGAGATTGGAATGTTTAAGTTTCCATTGTTTTCCATGATGATCATGGACTTGAGCTGCATAAGATATTTGGATGCTAAGTCTAAGAGACTTCTTGAGTTTGTAAACACGAGTGTCTCCCTTCTTTGCAAATCCTTGAGGAATCTTAATGTAGATTTCCTCATCCAAGTCTCCATGTAAAAATGCATTGTTAACATATAGTTGATGAACAAACCAACCCTTTGATGCTGCTATGGATAGAAGACATCTTATAGTTACAAGCTTGGCCACCGGGGCAAAAGTTTCATGATAGTCTTCTCCCTCAATTTGTGTAAACCCCCTTGCCACTAGTCGAGCTTTATAGCATTCAACTTCACCATTTGGTTTGAACTTCACTTTGTAGATCCATTTTGAATCCACTGTGTTCTTTCCGGGTGGTAATTGAGTGAGACTCCAAGTGTCATTTTTCTCCAAAGCCTCAATCTCCCTCTTCATGGCTTCTCTCCAATGATGATGTTTTACAGCCTGCATAAAAGATTTAGGCTCATTCTGTGAAGAAATGGTCACTAGGTAAGCTGAATGGGAGTTAGAGAAATTATTAGATGATAAGTAATCTGACAAAGGATACATCACAGTGTTACCAGAAGAGTTATTAGGCAAAGTAGATGTGACAGAAGGTGGTAGGTCAACTTGATAGTCTAACAAGTGCTTAGGAAGTTGCCTCAGTCTTCCACTTTGTCTTCCCTCATTAAGAGGTTCAAAATGAATGTTTGCATTTTTTGCACCTTCTGAATCAGGTGTGGTCTCCTCGGGTTCATTGGATTGCTCATCCTCAATCTCTTGGCTAATCATTTGCCTCTTAGAAGCAATATCATCTGTTGTATCATCACAACACACAATCTCTGGTTGATGTCTTTTGTAATTTATGTGAACATTTCCTTTGAAAGGCAATTCATTTTCAAAGAACGTAATATCTCTAGAAACAACAATATCCTTAGTCTCTATGTCATACACCTTATACCCCTTTTGTCCTAAAGGATAGCCTAGGAAAACACATGCTATCCCCCTTTCATCAAACTTCCCTTCCTTTCGGGTTTTCAAGGCATCCGAACACCTTTAGGTGGCTATAACTAGGTTTCTTACCAAACATTATTTCATAGGGAGTTTTGTAGTTACACTTTTGAGGGCAATCTGTTAATTATATGAATTACTGTCAGAACACATTCCCCCCAAAATCTAATAGGTAAGCCTGAGTGGAATCTTAGGGCTCGCGCAAACTCTAGAATGTGCCTATGTTTTCGTTCCACTGCCCCATTTTGTTGGGGTGTGTAAGTGCATGACAATTGCATTATTATTCCTTTACTTTCATAAAAGTGTTGCATGTGACTTGATGTGAACTATAGCCCATTATCTATCCTAACATGTTTGATCCTTTTCCCAAATTGTGTTTCAACCATACATATAAACATAGGCAAGTATCTCTCTACTTCTTACTTGTGTTTCATTAGATACACCCAAGTGCCTCTACTAAAATCATCAACAATTAAAAGGAAATAATGTGATCCAGAAGTAGATGGTGTATTATAACAACCCCAAATGTCACAATGAATCAAATCAAAGCATGTTTCAGACTTTATTGAACTAATAGGAAAAGGGTAATCTACTTTGTTTATCCCTAATACATGAATCACATGGTAACCTATTCTGATTTTTGGTAATATCTATACCTATTGACCTTATTTTGTCTTCTGAGGTGTGACCAAGACGTGCATGCCACAAGGCTGCTTGATCTGATTTGCTGACCTTCATTGCCACTCCTGTGTGAGTAGTTGGCTCAAGAAGGTAGAGGCCATCCCGGTGTCTACCCATCCCAATCAGGCTCCTCGAATGCAAGTCATGTATCACACAAAAATCAGCTACAATAGTAATAGCACAATTGTTTTCTCCTTGTCAATTTACTAACTAAAAGTAAATTACAATGAAAACTAGGGATATGTAAAACAGTATTC
The DNA here is from genome assembly GCA_030762895.1 of Sophora flavescens. Classification (NCBI taxonomy): domain Eukaryota; kingdom Viridiplantae; phylum Streptophyta; class Magnoliopsida; order Fabales; family Fabaceae; genus Sophora; species Sophora flavescens. Next base: position 192,301,050 of record CM061064.1, read on the forward strand.
AACTTTATCCCATTAGATAGAGTGGCCTTCCCTGTTCCCTTCACTAGCACATATACACCATTTGGAATTTGAACAGGATTCTGATTAAAGAATTCCTTTTTCCTAAGTAAATCATCATTGTATGTAATATGCTTTGTAGCTCCTGAATCAACGATCCAAGGCTTACTGAACAGAGTTACCTGCCATGTTTACCACTGGTTTTGGTTGCTGCTTTCCCTGAACAGATTATGCATCACCTCTCAGCTATTGGAGCAGTTTTTCATATTGATGCAGTGATAAGCCTGGTACAGGACTGTCTTTTGTGCCTACTTGTGCTGCCTTGTAATTTCCCTTTTTGGCATTCCATGATCCTTTTGCATCTCTGTTTGGTTTCTTCCAGTCTGTTGGATATCCAACAATTTCTGAGCATCTTCTTTAATGTGTACAACTTTTGACAATGCTCACATCTTGGTCTTTCCTTCTTGATGGTAGCTTTATTGTCACTGCCTTTGTATTGAGTACTGCTTGCTTGGAATGCTGTTGTTTCAGTCACTGATTTGTGCAGGACTGAAATTAACCTCTGTTGCTCATCCTCAGCCACAAGGTGGTATGCTTGTCTGAGAGAGAGGGTGGGAGTCATGCTCAAGATTTGAGTCTTGATAGTAGCAAAAACCTCCTCTAATCCCATAAGGAAGTCATATAATTGCTCCCTTTATTTCATCTGGATTAGGCATTTCTGCAAATCACATGTGCAGCCTCCACAGGAACAAATGGGCCAAGGTGCAAGAGATTGTGCTTCATCCCATAGGCCCTTGAGCTTGGTGTAGTATGTTGGAACAGACAACTTCTCTTGCTTGAGCAAAGACACTGCTCTTCGAAGCTCATACATTCTTGGTGCACTTTCTTTGCCAAACCTTTTTTTAACTTCAAACCAGATTTCATGGGCTGTGATTGCATATCTCACACTACTTCTAACCTCTTTATCCATGCCACTCTTGAGCCACCCCTTCACCATGGCATTGCACCGCATCCAATGAGCAAGATAGGGAGAATCTATCGAAGGCATAGGGATTGACCCATCTACAAATCCTATATTGTTCTTGGCGTACAATGCATTTCTCATGTCAGTGACCCACTCCCCATAGTTTCCATCATGAAGGGGTTCAATGACAAAAAATTGTCCAGGGTGATCTGAGGCATGAATGTAATAGGGAGACATAGAATCAATGTGATTTTCATTACCTGAGAATCTTTCATCGTGGTTCTGTTTCTTGGTTGGTGAAAGAGTCGAATCATCTTTTCTTTTGCTCTATGAAGACGTTGATTCATCTTCTATATGAATCTTGTTTTCTGCATTGATGGCCATATTGATTCAGAGAGCTTCGAGCGAAAGAAAAGCACTCCTAGATCTTTTGGCTCTTTGATACCATGTAAAATAACACTTGCTCATATATCTGAAATACCTCTATTATTGAATGATTATTGAATTAAGATTACAATGTGAGATCACTCCTATTTATAGAGCGCTCGCCAACTGTTTGATATAAGTACATAACAGAACTTATCCAATAGGGTAACAAACTAACAGCTGATAACAGTTTCTGTTATCAATATAACTAACATTTAATTTCTACAATTTTTTTCTCATATTAAAGTAGCTTTATCCATCTTTTTGAGGTTGTGAGGTTTGAAGTCGCAATGAAAACCGGCAACCAAGTTATGCATTGTATGGTGAAGGTTTGGAGTCCTTCATTTTTACCTAATACATAGCAAATAGAACTAACAAGGGGTTATTTGCAATAGAAATGATAAATATTGGTACAAAAGTTTTCTCACTATGCGAATCACAAATTGTTAATCATGCATGTATTTATCCTTTTTTTTTCCAAAAAAGTTGATGAACCAATAGTACATGTTTTGTACTATGTCGTTTCGTACGAAGGAGCTAGTCTCTATTTGCAAGCTCGGTAAAATCGACAAAATCAGTCCTTCCGTCCATAACCAATCAACTTGTAATAAGGACCAATTTTGTATAATTTGGTAAATTAGATGACTAAATGTGCAATGAAATTTTTGAAGGACTAAAATGGCACAATTATAAAAGTTTGAGGGACAAAAAGTGCAATTCAACCTTTAACATATAGAGAATATATGTTTTATTTGTGAGCATATAGGAATATGTTAAACTTACTCGCAATGCATGATGTATTTAATTTATCCAACTTTCCAATGTAATTGATACAAAGAATTTGTGGTGAGTTTCCTACTGAGTGCATGCTTGAGTGACAAAATTTGCAAGTAATGTCTCTACTTTCAAGGGAATGTGGGGAAAATGTACAATAGAAATGATTTTTGAACATAAAAATGGGACAACAATTTTTGACAACAATTTGGATGATTAACGCAGTTCAAATACATGCTTAATACGTTCGGTGGATGGTTAATGGATTTAACAAGGTGTCACAACTCATTAACTATCCACTGAACGTAACTAGCCATGAATTTGAACGTCGTTAACCATGATTTTCATGTGTTCAAATAAACATAACCCCATGTATAAGTTTATCCATTCCTTTATAATTTAACGAGAAAAGACAATTAGTGCCAGCAACCGATAGCCTGTTTGTTTCAAATTTTTTCTACCGCAAAGTTCCATTTAAAACTGCGTTGATCCAAAGTTATAACACGAATATTTAAAAAAAAAGGTGCATTGAGAAGCTGCATTTCTCCGTTACGACATAAAAAAATTAAAACTAACAGCATTAAGCCAAAATACATGCTAGAAATATACTTGACGTCATGAATTTGATTTTTATCATGTAATTCTTCATTGTCTAAATAATTAAATATTTGACATTTTTCACTTCAAAAAGTTTCTTAAAAATAAATAAAAAATAAACAGTTGGATTGCAATGGACAAACTTTACTTCTCTAAGAGTAAAGATATTTCGACACACAATTTGGACACTTTGTATAGACACCGCAGAACTTATGAGTGTCTTGGGAGTAATGAAATATATGGTGAGAGAGAGAAAACAATAAGTAAGTGAGAATGAGTACTTTTATACGGTGTTGGACACCATTTTTATGTCCAAGTATCATTACTCCTTCTCTAAAGCACACATGTATGACTCTAAATTTGAGGAAGTGTTGAGTATCCTAAACTCAACCTAATAACAGTGTACAATGATTTTTGTGTTGTTGTGTTACTGTTATGTAATATTGTTTAGACTTCCACATAAACCTGTAATTAGAATCATCCTAGCTAGTATCAATTCCATGCTCTCATTGATCAGCGCAGGTTATAGATTAGAAGGTTCAATTTAAAATAATTAGTTTCATTAATGAAACAACTTTATAAATTGTATTCCAAAAAACATAGACACGGAAAGGGAAGGATCCGATGTGCTCATCATTTATCATACTCTACCACCTTGTCATAACAATGTATTATTAGCTTATGCAGTAAAAGTAGAATAAGTTGTCTACATAGTGAACACAATGATGTGATCATGGACATACAGGCTCAAGGGGTCCCACAAGTTGAGGGCACTCAAGGACCAAAGACCCAAGCAAGATAAAGAGTCCTTCAAGTTTGTAGGATCTTTTGTAATAAAATTAGATTGTAGGATCTATGTAATATTTAATGTAGAATAAGAATCATGTAATAAAAGTGCTTTTTTACAATAAGCACTTTAGGACTAGTTATTAGGCTTAGGAAGTTGGGTCAATTGGGCCAATTGGGCTAACATAGCACATGAGTAGGAAACATTGGGCCAAAATCAAAGCCCGCACTTGGGTTTAGGAGTAGGACGCACCAACTTGGTCACAAAAGATGAGCTTCATGTCATCATCTGTAAAAGGACCTCATGTACTTATTTCTTCAATCAATGGATCATTGTGTAGTTTTCTCATTTTGAGAATTGTGAGAGAGTTGAGAGGCTCTTCTTGAGAGGTTCTTTAGTTGAACCTTGATTCTCTTCTAGAGTTCCAATACTCTAGTGGCGAATCTTCCCCAAGGCTTGTTATCATCCAATCCTCTTAGAGAATTGAATGTGGCGCCTCTTCTTTTCATCCTATTCCCTTTCCATTTTCTAGTTTCAATTTCATGCTTATCATTTTAGAGTATTTTATACAATTGTTCTTTTCTACTCTTTTTGGTTTCCTTGATTCTCACTTGAGAATCAAGTTTACGATCTTGTTCTTGATCTATATGTGTTTGATCTTGCATTTTCAAAAATTAAATTCAAAGAAAGATCCTAAAAACTATGTTGATCTACTTAGATCACATCACACAATAAAATGAATCCGAATGTATCAGTTTTGAATCTTGTCTGGGTTTACTAATGTTGTGTAACACGAATTCCAATTCGTAATTTTTGCACGATAGCACTGTGGAGTGTGATTTTTGTCTCTATTTTTTTTAGGCTTAATGAATTTTTTGGTCCCTAAAAATTGTTAGATTCAATGACTTAGAGATTTTGATATATGACAAATACACTTAATGTGTATGAAAGTGTTTTAGTGTCAAATTACAAAGACAGGTATCAAGCAGTAATCAACAAGTTTAGTGAGCAATTAAAGGAGAATATTCAAGGAAGAACTTGGAGGAATCAAAGAGCAAAGATGAAGATCAAGGAATCATCAAGACAAGAGCTTAAAGGAGACATTAGATTTAAGTCTTAGATGATTTGTAAGAAATGAAATCTCTTATTCACAAAAAGCTCAATTAAAAAGATGCATGAAGAAAATCAATTTTTATAACCTACATTAAAAGGAATAAGTTTTCGTTAATGAAAATGATTTTTGGAAATAATAAGAGCTCGTCCAAAGCGCTCGTCCAACACAAGTGACAAAAGTGCTCGTCCAACACTAAAGTGATAGAAGCGCTCGTCCAACAAGTGATTGAAGCGCTCGTCCAACATAAGTAACAGAAGCGCTCGTCCACTGGAGTGATACAAGCGCCCTTCCACTAAAGTGACACAAGCGCTCGTCCACTGTAGTAACAGAAGTATTCATCCACAAAAGTCTTTGGACCTGTTAAATCCTTAAATAAGAAGCTCAGTCCAATGACGTGGCATATGGAGCTCGTCTACTAATTGGAGCACGTCCAGTTACTTTTTGTTTTAGTACTCTCATATGTTGATGTGGCATATGGAGCTCGTCTACCATATGGATCTCGTCTACTAAATGGAGCTCGTCTACTAATTGGAGCTCGTCCAATTACTTTGTGTGTTAGTACTCCCGTCTGCTGATGTGGCATATAGAGCTCGTCTACTAGCCCGTCCAAATCTGTTTTGATTGATCACAACGACTATAACTTGTTTTTTATAAAAAGAGGGATCAAAGGAACACTTTTTACGTATTACATAGAACGAATAACATATCAAATATGATACACATATCATTCATCATCTTTCTCGAGCTTACTGTGAAAAGAGTGTTTCAATACTCATAAGTGCTTCAATTTGTTTATCTGACTATTGAGAGTTAGGAATCAACTTTTGTTTTACATTTCGATTGTAAAGAGAAAGGGAGTCTCTCTGACTGATTAGGGTGAGGTATACCTAAGGTTGAACATTGAGGCTCTTCACAAGAGTGTGGTATCTCGAGGTGAATGAGAGCTCTATGGTGTAAAGGTTTTTCAAGCTACCTGGCAAAGCTTGTGTGTTAGTGTGTGAAATCCCACAGGTGGAGTGGGGACTGGATGTAGGTCACAGTGGAGGTGACTGGACCAGGATAAATCTGGCTGTGTAGTATCTCTAAACTCAAAATCCTTTACTTTCTGTTTATGATCAAGAACCTGTGATTTTGATGTTTAAAGTTCAATATTATTTCTGTTCTTGATCTGTATAAACTATATTGAAACCTGAGTTTGATTGTAATCAAGTCTGTGTTATCTGTGTTGAAAACTGAGTTGATAAAAACCATTCTTGATTACCTGAAACTGAACTATACTTGAAACTAAAACTTGCATAACTTGTTCTTAATCTTTAAAGGTTTAATCAGTTTCAGTATTTTGTTATTACTGAGTTATTGAACCTGAATCTATTCTCTATTAATTCTGAATTAATCTTTCTTATCCTCATCACCTTCTATTCAAGATTTTTTAAAAGCCCTTCATTGATCTTGTAAAAGATCCTGAGGTCACAAATCCGCAACTCTGATTTGAAAAGTTTTGTGAACAGTTTTTAAGAGGGAAATATTTTTGAAAACTAAATTCACCCCCCCTCTTGAGTCGTTGAAGCCAAAACAACAATTAGCATCAGAGCTAAACTCTGAATTTTGGCTCAACAGCTATAAAAGTATGGCTTCCAATGACTGTCTGAATGAAGGGGCTTCCCTTGCACGCCCGCCTGCCTTCAACGGATCTGAGTATATCTATTGGAAGGAAAGAATGGTAATCTTTATTAAGGCAGCAGGTGTTGACATTTGGGATGCAATAGAAAATGGACCATTTGTCCCCTCTATTGTAGATGCTAATGATGCTCCAAGAAATAAGCCTAAAACTGAATGGAATGATGATGATAAGAAAAGAATTCAATATAATGCATGTGCTAAGAATATTATAACATCTGCTTTAAGCCGTGATGAGTTTTTCAGGATTTCAAATTGCAAATCAACAAAGGAGATTGTTAGACTCAATGACTGAGAGATTTTGATATATGACAAATACAACTTAATGTGTATGCAAGTGTTTAGTGTCAAATTATAAAGACAGGTATCAAGTAATATTCAACAAGTTCGGTGAGCAATCAAAGGAGAATATTCAAGGAAGAACTTGGAGGAATCAAATAGCAAGGACTAAGATCAAGGAATCATCAAGACAAGAGCTTAAACGAAGAAATTAGTGTTAAGTCTTAGATGATTTGTAAGAGATGAAATCTCTTATTCACAAATAGCTCAATTAAGAAAGATGCATGAAGAAAATCATTTTTCATAACCTGCATTAAAAGGAATAAGTTTTCGTTAATGAAAATGATTTTTGGAAAGAATAATATAAGAGCTCGTCCAACACTCGAATAATATAAGCGCTCGTCCAACAGTGGGAATAATAGAAGCGCTCGTCCAACAGTGGTAAAAGCTGGCGTCCAAGAAAGTGGCAGAAGCTCACGTCCACTAAAGTGATACAAGCGCTCGTCCACTAAAGTGACAGAAGCGCTCATCTACTAAAGTAATACAAGCGCTCGTCTAATAATTTGAGCACGTCCAATTACTTCATGTTAGTACTCCGGTCTGCTGACGTGGCAAATGGACGCGTCAATTTTTTTAAGATGGACGCGGCTATTTTTTCCAAATGGACTCATTATTTTATGGACGTGAATTCTATAAGAACTATCAGAATCTTATCTCAAGAACGAGAATCAAGAAAACAAATTCTGTTAAATCATATCCAAATCTGTTTTGATTGATCCCAACGACTATAAATTGTTTTCTATATAAAGATGGATCAAAGGAACACTTTAAGAGAATCATAACAAATAACAACAAAATTATAGTGATACACATATCATCCATCATCTTCATTGAGTTTACTGTGAAAAGAGTGTTTCAATACTCATAAGTGCTTCAATTTGTTTATCTGACTATTGAGAGTAAGGAATCAACTTTTGTTTTTACTTTTCGATTGTAAAGAGAGAGAGTCTCTCTGTGATTAGGGTGAGGTATCCCTAAGGAAGAACATTGAGGCTCTTCACAAGAGTGTGGTATCTCGAGGTGAAGGAGTGCTATGTGGTGTGAAGGTTTTTCAAGCTACCTGGCAAAGCTTGTGTGTTAGTGTGTGAAATCCCACAGGTGGAGTGGGGACAGGATGTAGCTCGTCTACTGCTTGCATAATGGGATTTAAATTGTATCAAATGGATGTTAAGAGTGCTTTCTTAAATGGATTTATACAAGAGGAAGTGTATGTTGGTCAACCACCTGGTTTTGAGAATGATGAATTGCCTAACCATGTTTATAAACTGTCTAAAGCACTATATGGCTTAAAGCAAGCTCCTAGAGCTTGGTATGAAAGGTTAAGTAATTTTCTCATTGAAAAAGGATTTAAAAGAGGTAAAGTTGACACAACTTTGTTCACTAAGAAAAAGGGACAATACATTTTACTTGTACAAATATATGTGGACGATATAATTTTTGGTTCTACTAATGAGCAGTTGTGCAATGAGTTTGCAAGCTTTATGCAGAGTGAGTTTGAAATGTCAATGATGGGTGAGCTGAACTTTTTCCATGGACTGCAAATAAAGCAAACTGAAAATGGAATCTTTGTTAGCCAAACCAAGTACTGCAATGAGTTAATCAAGAAGTTTGGTATGGAAAATGAGACACCCCGTTGTTCCCCTTTGTGCCATTAAATTAAAATCTTATTATTTAATTATTTAACCACGCTCTTAACGTTAAACGTGTATTCCAAAACACTTAAAATTAAAACTTAACTTATAAACATATAACATTTGAAAGTTAAAGCATCACACTTTATATATATAATACATACACCATATATGTCTTGCATCAGAGTTATCAAAACACTGTTTAGGGTATCCCGTCAGTAGGATCCCTAACAGGCATCTTAAAACAAACTAACATTTGCGGAAATATAAAACGTCTTATAAGACTCACTGTCCCTAGACACTAAACTACATCGTTGGAGTCCACAGCTTGTGCTCCTGCATCTGATTCATATGGAATCCCATCCAGCTCCTCAATATCAACCTCCTCCACAGATTCTTCTCGTACGATCACACAATAAATAAAATACAACATACAGAAAGATATATGGGATAGACCGTGCTGTCGCCACGCGCCAAAAAAACGAGCGATTATAAAATAATGCAGTATAGTGCGACAACTCGGATCGTCTCTCAAGGACTCTTTAGTGTTGTTATTATTAACAGAAAATTAGTAAAAGTCAGAATTGGGGGGTTGTTTGGATTGAAACTAAAATAAAGAAAAACAAAACAAAACAGAGAAAAGAAACAAAGCAGTTTAAAAGATTAGCAAATAAACTAAAGACGATTAACCTCATCTTCTCGGTTTCCCACTATCATTGGTTCAAATAAATCCAAGCCTATTCTAATCCCCTCCCGGCTGTAGAAATAGTTAACAAACGAAACCACTACTACGGATGTATGTTCCTATTCCCGAATTAAACAAACGGGGTTAAGCCCTTCGTGAACTAAACGAACACGAAACGAACACACGCGAATTAAACAAACGCGATTATATATAGGAACATAGCATCACCGAAATGAATCAATACAACACTATACATTCCTGAATTAAACAAACAAATATACAGCATGGCATTGAAAAGAGAAAAGAAAATAAACTAGGGAATACAGAACCTCAAGTGTTAATAGAAACCAATTGCAGTAGATTAATCTAGGAGACTAGCTCTCCATTACAAAAGGAAAAAAAAACATAACTAAAAAGAAAACAAAAGACTAACTAAGACTAGCTCAGAAACTAGCCAAAACTGGCTAATTCTGACTACTTTCATTTCTGCCTAAGACTGCTTATATACACGTTTCTGGAGTCAGAGTACTCGCGAGGCGAAGCACTGATCGCGAGGCGAATTACATGAAAGGTCTGCAACTCTTTGTCTTCTCGCGAGGCGAGCACATCCTTCGCGAGGCGAACTCTTCAGCTTCCAACTGTTACGCCCGTGGCATTCAACACGCCCAAACCGTGATGGCTTCTGATCTTCCAATACTCGCGAGGCGAAGGAATGCTCGCGAGGCGAACGCTTCAACTTCAGAATTGCCACGGCTGTGATCTACAACACGGGCAAGCCGTGATCGTCTCTGACTTTTTCATGGTTGCAATACTCGCGGGGCGAGAGATTATTCGCGTGGCGAGCGGCTCCAGATTTATTTTATTTTATTTTATTAACCTGAAAAACAGAAAATAAAAGTAAATACTTTATTCATTCTAAATCAACTAAATTAACTTAAAAACAATTTTCAGACTCAAAATATTACTTAAGGACAATAAAGTCTAATTTGGGTGAAAATGATATAAAATAAGCACAAAGCCAAGGTCTTGACTAGTTATAAAACCAGTCAAACAGAGGCTCATCAAAATACCCCAAACTTAAACTTTGCTTGTCCCCAAGCAAACTAAGACTCAAAAACTTAAAAAGACTCAAGACCTGGCAAAACATGGCAAGCTTAAGAATTCAATCAACTTTCACACAGATTTCAAGCAATTTATCAAAATATTTTTCAATGTTCCCCCTTTCAAACAAATCAATCCCCACAATCATTTATTCTAAACATTTGAGAAATTCATCATTCAAACAATCATCAATCTAAGCAGGGGATCTAAGTTACATACAAAAGAGAGATCACCAAAATCAAACAACTGCCTTCCTCACAAGGGAAATTTATGTTCACTCATTCGCTCAGTTTGTGTCAGGCTATTAACATTGCACTCAGTTTCACTTTTAAGAAGCACTTCCCCTAAATTTGATTTTCATCTCAAAATGATTCCCACAGAAAATATGCAAGCAACATCAGAAGGTCTTTTATGGGTTGTAATGGGGCCTGGCTAAGGGTAGGATATACAAAAGAACTAGGCTGAAGACCCTAGGAACTAAGAGAGCATGAACATTATTTACACTTTGAAATTAAACTCAAGTTCCTTTTCTCATTTTTTTCTTTATGCTTCTGGGTGGCTACAACCTTTTTATTTCTTTTTGGCATTTTTGCACTTTTATTTTTTTTTTTCTGTTTTTCTTTTCTTTTCTTTTCTTTTCTTTTTTTATTTTTTTTTCACAATTTTTTTTTTTACATAAATTTTTTTCTCAATCCCAAACAACATATTGCACCGGGTAGCCACCCCAAACTTAATTTCTTGCAACCAATTTCTCACTAAGCTTCCATGCTCTCCTAATCCTAAGATCGGGTTAACATGGTTTTTCAGATTTTAGCTTGTAACATAAGGTTAACAAGAATTAACAGGCTAATAGGCTCAATGGGGCTAACTAGGGAACATGCATTAGGAATGGTTATTTTAGGCTAAGTAGCTATTTACAAAGAAAATGCCTAAATCATCTGAAGCAAACACATAATCATGCAAACCAAAAAGAGATTCAATCAAATTCAGGAAAGTGCAACTTAAAAAGAGATTTTCACACAATTTAAAACATGTTGGAGGCTCAAAACCTCACCTGGACATTTTTTTGCAAATTGTTTGATTGAGATTCTATCCCTAGTGTGTGCTTCCTATCACCCCAAACTTATCATAAATCATGCCATCATAATAAAATCTCAAAGTTCAGTTTTCAATCACATGGGGATCATTTTTAAAAATTTTTCTCAAATCCTAGGGGGAAAACAGTCAAAACATAACATGCCATCTATCTATGCAAAATCAATCAAACCAATAAACTTGCCATAACCAAGACACAAACAGAACTCCTGAGCTTCTCAAATTATTCAGGAGCATTATTCAAAACAAAACAGAATTAGAGTAAAGCAAAAGAAAATTAAAAAGGAGAAAGGGTTAAGAAAAGCTCATTCAGAGGCGGTTCCACCAGGATCCCACTGCCTGTAACATAAGTCCCACATGGTGGCCAAAGGACTGAAATTTGTTCCATGGTCTCCTAGCTTGCAGCTTTGATATGGGAGTGAGCGTTTGACAATTACAGTGACCTCGCCCAGTGCGGCGGACTTCTCACTCCCTCTCGGGTCACAAACGACCGCTTTCTCTACAAAGTCTCCCCAATAGAAGTGGAGCTCAACCTCTTGGATTGGCCATGGTGCAAAATCCAAGGGTGCAAAATCCATCACTGGTTCCTCAGGGGGAGGTGGCAAACAGTTAGTTGGGGTTGCTGGTGCTTCCGGTGTTGCTGCAACTTCTGCAAGGTCTTCATCCACTGCACTAACAAATTTTTCACCTGCTATACATGCAGAGATTTCAGCACACACCACACAAAGGTTAGAGTTAGTACATATATTACAAGAAAAAGAATCAGAAAAATCTACAATGTCTGGAAATTCTTCAATTAATTCATCATCCACCGCATTACTCTCAACACATTCAATTGTTTTACTTGAATCATCTACTCCCAAAGGTTCTTCTTTATCTTCAAGCACGGTGGAGTAAATGTTCTCTTGATCCTCCTGATGCTTATTTCCTATATGATCATGGCCCTCAACCTCATCTGTCTCCTGTTCCATATGGATGCTTTGCTTAACATACCTTTCAAAATAACAATCTACACACAAAGCAGTTCCATCACAATAACATGCATTAGGATCAGGGGATTCAACACTAAATTCATCATCAACAGAAGTATTATCAGAATCATAATCAGAAGTATTTTCAAAAATAACTGGTGAATCTTTATGTTCTTCAAGGGGCTGTGGAGTTAGCATTGCAGCCGAGTTGGCGGTAACTTGATCAATTAGAGCCCACAACTTTTGAGATTCAGCTTGGTCCCTCTGGTATTGAGCCTCCATCCTCTGTTGAAATTCAAGATTGCTTGCCTCCATCATCCGTTGAAATTCAAGATCTTGTTGTGCCATCCGTTGATTGTTCTCTTCCATTTGTTGTAGCATTGAAGCAATCTCATCCAAGGTGCTCTGTGAAGGTTCGGACGGTGCAGAGGTGGTCACTTGGCTAGGATAGTATGGTGGTGGCTCACTAAAACTAGGATAATACATGCAAGGTGGTTCATAATAAACATTAGGCAAATATCCATACATGTAATTATCCATGGCAATCAAACAACCAGACAAGCAGACAAAACTAACTAGAAAAGAGACATTTTTTTTTTAATTTTTATTTTCTGCTAATAACAACAAACCAGAGTCCCCGGCAACGGCGCCAATTTTTGACCGCGCTGTCGCCACGCGCCAAAAAAACGAGTGATTATAAAATAATGCAGTATAGTGCGACAACTCGGATCGTCTCTCAAGGACTCTTTAGTGTTGTTATTATTAACAGAAAATTAGTAAAAGTCAGAATTGGGGGGTTGTTTGGATTGAAACTAAAATAAAGAAAAACAAAACAAAATAGAGAAAAGAAACAAAGCAGTTTAAAAGATTAGCAAATAAACTAAAGACGATTAACCTACTGTTCTCGGTTTCCCACTATCATTGGTTCAAATAAATCCAAGCCTATTCTAATCCCCTCCCGGCTGTAGAAATAGTTAACAAACGAAACCACTACTACGGATGTATGTTCCTATTCCCGAATTAAACAAACGGGGTTAAGCCCTTCGTGAACTAAACGAACACGAAACGAACACACGCGAATTAAACAAACGCGATTATATATAGGAACATAGCATCACCGAAATGAATCAATACAACACTATACATTCCTGAATTAAACAAACAGAAATATACAGCATGGCATTGAAAAGAGAAAAGAAAATAAACTAGGGAATACAGAACCTCAAGTGTTAATAGAAACCAATTGCAGTAGATTAATCTAGGAGACTAGCTCTCCATTACAAAAGGAAAAAAAAAACATAACTAAAAAGAAAACAAAAGACTAACTAAGACTAGCTCAGAAACTAGCCAAAACTGGCTAATTCTGACTACTTTCATTTCTGCCTAAGACTGCTTATATACACGTTTCTGGAGTCAGAGTACTCGCGAGGCGAAGCACTGATCGCGAGGCGAATTACATGAAAGGTCTGCAACTCTTTGTCTTCTCGCGAGGCGAGCACATCCTTCGCGAGGCGAACTCTTCAGCTTCCAACTGTTACGCCCGTGGCATTCAACACGCCCAAACCGTGATGGCTTCTGATCTTCCAATACTCGCGAGGCGAAGGAATGCTCGCGAGGCGAACGCTTCAACTTCAGAATTGCCACGGCTGTGATCTACAACACGGGCAAGCCGTGATCGTCTCTGACTTTTTCATGGTTGCAATACTCGCGGGGCGAGAGATTATTCGCGTGGCGAGCGGCTCCAGATTTATTTTATTTTATTTTATTAACCTGAAAAACAGAAAATAAAAGTAAATACTTTATTCATTCTAAATCAACTAAATTAACTTAAAAACAATTTTCAGACTCAAAATATTACTTAAGGACAATAAAGTCTAATTTGGGTGAAAATGATATAAAATAAGCACAAAGCCAAGGTCTTGACTAGTTATAAAACCAGTCAAACAGAGGCTCATCAATGGGATAAGAAACATTTCTATCATCAAAAGCGGAAAAGAGTCATAGTATACCATGCAATAAATGTCACAGACAATCAACACCGATAATTAGCAATAAACCTCAAATTATGATATTGCCCTCTACCCTCAACTCATGCCATCTAATCCTTATGCTAACATAACTGTCTCTATTCCTTTCACATTCGTCAGTAGTCCATGGTAGCCCGATGCAAAGAACTCAGTGCAGTACACTTCTATCTTTTGATAGGATAAAACTCGACATAGTGCACTTCTATCTTTCGATAAGATAGGATCCGGTATAGTGCTCTTCTATCTTTTGATAGGATAGGATTCAGTTTAGTTCTCTTCTATCTTTTGATAGGTTAGAACTCAATATAGTGCACTTCTATCTTTTGATAGGATCAATCAGATCAACGCGTCATGGACTGAAAAAGTATCTGCATCAAAGCCTCTATATGAATCTCACTATCTCGCATCAATAACAACCTAGTACCTCAAGCTCCCATCGTAACTTCAACTCGCATTCTATGTAACATCACATCCATTAGATAACTTAATTAAGCTAGGCACCTCTAAGTCAATTCATTCTCTCACCCAAACAATCATCTCCCGAACAACATATATCCTTGCTTAAAATCAACTAAGCATAGTATTAAAAACCAAGCAAATCATGCATCACACAATATCAGGAAATATTCAAATACCACAAAATATCACATAAGCAATTCAATAATAATAAATTCATTCAACCTCAGATAAGATAAAATCATCCTAACATCGATAAACCTACAATCCCCGAATCACCATTGGTTTTACATAAAAGGTTTCTAATGTGATTTTGGTCTTGTCAATTACTCGACTACTAGTAGGGTTTAGGTCGCCCTACACAATTATTATAGAATATACTACTTATCGATTCTAACGATAGGATGATTCTTTCCACCCACCTGATTGACGTGCACACTTTCTCGTACAACCTCCAAATGTGTCCATGCTACTTCCAAGAACCTCAGCTCGCTGTCCAACAACATCCACAAATCTACCACCATCCATCCTTACACATCCACTGTTCCGCTTTCTATCCCGATTACACGTACGAGTAACACAATTCGCCGGAAACACCAAATACCAACTGAATCAACAATAGGGTTTCAAAGAAATAAATCTACTTGAATCAAGAGACAAAATAGAAGTAAAAACTTACGAGATCAACGGCTGGACTTAGGGAAAATCGGATTCAAAATAAGCTCATGAATCCTAGGGAAAAGCTACCAAAACAGGGCTAATATTCGAGATCCATTCCTCTGTCCACAATACTCTATTTAGAAAATTGAACGGTGAAAATTAAGAACTATCCTTCCTAAACCATCTTACAAAGTTTCAGCCTAATCCAACGGTTACAACATCTCTGATCGTAATTCTTTGGTGACAGCTTAGATGGTATCCGGGTTGAATTTCTCACCTCATAGGCCTACTGTCCCAGCTTCATATCTCACACTATAGAGGTTGTTTCCAACTTCTGACCGTTGGATATGAATAACCACAAGTCTGAAACCGTATTCTAAACTTTGGGAATGATCCAACGGTTGAAGAGTTTTTGGAGACTCCCTCACTGCGACTGCTCCAACTTGGTTTCATAGCTTCCAATAAAGGCTTCTTGCAACTATTGAGATTTCTCTCTCAATTCTTCTCATCTAATCCGAAGTAGTTGTTTATAAAAGAGAGTTAAGGAGGTGAGGAAGATAACTAAGATCATAAAATGAGGGTTTACCTCTAGATAATAAAAGAAAGCGAAAGAATGATCAAGTTATGCAAGAACAACAATGGAGTTTTTGAAGAAAAAGTGAAGAAGAAATGGAAGAGATGAACAAGTGAGTGAAGGGGGAGGGAGGCCACGGTTTTGAGGAGTATTTATAGGCTAGATTTAGGCTTTTTTTGGTTATAAGGAATTGGTTTAATGGGTTTTGTGAATATTAAATTAATATAAGCTTAATCATAGTTAATAGTTAACTTAACTGAGGTTATTTTGGCTAATCATGGTTAATAATATGTGGCTCACATTTGATGGAGGTGTGGCTGATTTTGGGCCACACATAGTGACTCACCAATGAGTCACCGATCCTATCCGTTAGCGGTTCTCGGAAATTCCATACGCAGCTCCGTCATTTACCCGATTTCGGCTTTTGATAGGAAAATAATGAAACGAAAGCAAAATGAAATAGGTATGGTTGAGTATATATGGATTCAGGAAATTGAGGAGATGTGGGAGGTTTGCAACCACGTAAAATGAGTGGTTAAGAGCGCGTAGATGTGTCTGGTTAATACCCGCGAAAGCTTGGGGGTATTTTGTTCTTTTCACCTAAAAGTCATGATTACTAGCGTTTAAAGCTCATAAATTCTTGGTGACTCATCCTCCAAGAGTCATCATGTATAACTCATTGTCCCTATCTCTTGACGGGACTCTGTAGTTCCATTTTCGATTCCGTCGGTTTTCCAATTAGGGTTTTACGCCCGCGTAAAAGCGTAATACTTCGTTTTCGGTTGAAAATTTTCAAAACAACCAAACTCGTTAGAAATATGATTTAAATATAAATCATTTCGTTCAAGAGTCAAAATTAAGTTTTCTGATCATTAAAATCTTACTGTCAGTGAAAACACCAACTGTTTTCCGTCCAAACTTTTACCAAAATTCGTCCGAATAAACATAATATTTTATTTCTGATCAGAAATTTGGAAAGTATACTTTCTCACGGACAAAATATAAAAAATCTACAAATTTCAGTTTTCGGGCCAAATTTGGGTTTTCTGTCGGTATAAAATTATACTGTCAGTTAAAAACGCAGACTGAGCTCCGTCTGAATTTTCAACCCAAAATTTCACCATAGCCTTCTACCATAATATAGAGAATGAATATGATTTTATTTTATTTAAAATCACTTTCTAACTCTCAGATTAAAATATAATCAATTATATTTTAACCGGTTAAACAGCGTTATTAAAAATTAGGTTGTTACAGAAAACGCTAAGGAGATGGCTACTCCAATGAGTACCTCCTGTTATCTGGACAAGGATGAGCAAGGTAAACCTGTTGATGTTTCTAAATTCAGAGGTATGATAGGCTCATTACTTTATCTTACTGCTAGTAGGCCCGATATCATGTTTAGTGTATGCATGTGTGCTAGGTATCAAGCAAATCCAAAAGAATCACACTTAACAGCAGTTAAAAGGATAATTAAGTATCTGTAAGGAACAAAAGAAATGGGATTATGGTATCCCGAAGGAGCTACATGTACGTTAATTAGCTATTCAGACTCTGATTTTGCTGGTTGTAAACTAGACAGAAAGAGTACTAGTGGAACTTGCCATTTACTAGGAAACTCATTAGTATCATGGTTTAGTAAGAAACAATCTAGTATGGCTTTATCCACTGCAGAGGTTGAATATGTAGCAGCTGGTAGTCACAGTGCACAGTTTTATGGATGAAACAACAATTAGTTGATTATGGTGTGCAACTAAACCAAGTTCCTATTAGATGTGACAATACAAGTGGAATTAACCTAACTAAGAATCCCATAATGCACTCTAGAACTAAACACGTAGAAATCAGACATCATTTCATTAGAGATCATATACAAAGTAGAGAAATTGAGATTGAATATGTTGATACAACTAAACAACTCGCTGAAATTTTTACCAAGCCCTTGAACAAGGAAAGCTTCTTCTTCATTAGAAGAGAATTGGGCATAATCGATCAATCCTATGTCTAATCTCTAAAGAAACAGGAGAAAAACTAAAAAGGGGAGGAAAATTAATGGACGCACTTATTCTTTGATTTGTCCCTGAACCTATCCCTCTATCATGAATAATTTTATATGCTATGTTTGAATGTTTAAAATGCTTACCTTCTTTATTGCTTTGAATGTTTCTTTTCATTACCTTTTTTATAATGCCAAAAGGGGGAGGAAAAAGTCTGATATAGAGAAAGGGGATAATAACAAATTATACATGCATATGTTGAGGGGTAGCTAAGGAGTTTATAAGCTTACATGATTAATAGGGTGTAAATCAAATTCTGCTCTTTTAATACTCTGTTAATATTTTTTTTTGCTTTGATATACTTCTGCTCTGATTGCTTTGATACCATGATATAAATCTGTCAAAACACTAAGCGTCTGCTACACTTATATTCTGAGCTTATAATTTGTTAAAAGGTTTGTCATAATCAAAAAGGGGGAGATTGTTAGACTCAATGACTGAGAGATTTTGATATATGACAAATACAACTTAATGTGTATGCATGTGTTTAGTGTCAAATTGTAAAGACAGGTATCAAGCAATATTCAACAAGTTCAGTGAGCAATCAAAGGAGAATATTCAAGGAAGAACTTGGAGGAATCAAAGAACAACGACTAAGATCAAGGAATCATCAAGACAAGAGCTTAAACGAAGAAATTAGTGTTAAGTCTTAGATGATTTGTAAGAGATGAAATCTCTTATTCACAAATAGCTCAATTAAGAAATATGCATGAAGAAAATCATTTTTCATAACCTGCATTAAAAGGAATAAGTTTTCGTTAATGAAAATGATTTTTGGAAAGAATAATATAAGCACTCGTCCAACACTGGAATAATATAAGCGCTCGTCCAACACTGGAATAATATAAGTGCTCGTCCAACAAGTGGTAAAAGTCATGGCGTTCAAGAAAGTGGCAGAAGCTCAAGTCTACTAAAGTGACAGAAGCTCACGTCCACTAAAGTGATACAAGCGCTCGTCCACTAAAGTGGCAGAAGCGCTCGTCTACTAAAATAATACAAGCGCTCGTCTACTAGTTGGAGCACGTCCAATTACTTTGTGTTAGTACTCCCGTCTTCTGATGTGGCAAATGGACGCGGCAATTTTTTTAAAGTTGGACGCGGCTATTTTTTCCAAATGGACTCGTTATTTTATGGACACGAATTCTATAAGAACTATCAGAATCTTATCTCAAGAACGAGAATCAAGAAAACAGATTCTGTTAAATCATATCCAAATCTGTTTTGATTGATCCCAACGACTATAACTTGTTTTCTATATAAAGAGAGATCAAAGGAACACTTTAAGAGAATCATAACGAATAACAACAGAATTATAGCGATACACATATCATTCATCATCTTTATTGAGCTTACTGTGAAAAGAGTGTTTCAATACTCATAAGTGCTTCGATTAGTTTATCTGACTATTGAGAGTTAGGAATCAAGTTTTGTTTTTACTTTTCGATTGTAAAGAGAGAGGGAGTCTCTCTAAGTGATTAGGGTGAGGTATCCCTAAGGAAGAACATTGAGGCTCTTCACAAGAGTGTGGTATCTCGAGGTGAAGGAGTGCTCTGTGGTGTGAAGGTTTTTCAAGCTACCTGGCAAAGCTTGTGTGTTAGTGTGTGAAATGGGGACTAGATGTAGGTCACAGTGGTGGTGACTGAACTAGGATAAATCTGGTTGTGTAGTATCTCTAAACTCAGACTCTTTAATATCTGTTTATGATTCAAGAACCTACAACTTTGATGTTTAAAGTTCAAGTATAATTTCTGTTCTTGATCTATATAAACTATATTTTGTTATTACTGAGTTATTGAACCCGAACCTATTCGTTATTAATCTTTCTTATCCTCATCACTTTCTATTCAAGATTTTGTAAAAACCCTTCATCGATTTTATAAAAGATCCCGAGAACACAAATCCATGAACTCGATTTATAAAGCTTTGTTAAAAATTTTTAATAGGGAAATATTTTCTTTTAAAACTCATCCCCCCCCCCCCCCCCTCTTGAGTCGTTGAAGCCAAAACAATAGAGATGTGGGATACATTGCAAGTAACACATGAAGAATCCACTGAAGAATCTGAATCTGAGGAGGCAAACTTGTGCTTGATGGCTAGCAATCATAGTGATTCAGAAAGTGAAGTAAGTTCTGATTATCAACCTTCTTATGATGAATTGCAAAATGCTTTTGAAGAACTTCACAAAGAATCCATTAGACTTGCTAGATTGCTAAATAAGTCTAAGAAAACCCTCACGTGCCTAGAAGAGAAAACTTATTTTTTAAACAAAGAGGTAGATCATTTAAAAACAGAAAATTGTGCTTTAAAATAAAAACTAGCTACTGTTTTAGATGCACCTATATGTGATAAATGTCCTAAATTGGAGAAACATATAAATCATTTGAATGGTGATCTTTCTAGAATCACTAGTGATAAAGAAATCTTGAATGCATCTAGCTGTTCATTGACTAAAGAGGTTGAAAAACTGAAAAATGACCTAGCAGGATTCACAAATGGTAGAGATAACTTGAATGCTTTGTTAGGACAGCAAAAATGTGTTTATGATAAGGCTGGAATAGGCTATAAACCTAAGATACATGAGAAATCTTTCAAGAATTTTTTTGCTGCACCTAAGACATCAAACACACCATTTGTTAAATGCAATTTTTGTGCTAGAAAAGGTCACACAACTTCTACATGTCATGACAGAAAATATGCTTATCATGAGTCTAAGTATATATGGGTTCCTAAAGGAAATATTGCTGCAACAAACTCAAAAGGACCCAAACAGATTTGGGTACCTAAAGCAAAAACATGATTATGTTTTGTAGGTGTGTTGGAAAGCCAAGAATGTGAAATGGTGTCTTGACAGTGGCTGTTCCAAGCACATGACTGGAGACAAAAGCAAGTTCATTTCCTTTACCCCTAAGTCAAGTGGTAGTGTTACCTATGGAGACAATAATAAAGGGAGAATACTTGGCATTGCCAACATTGGAAGTGACTCAACAACAAACAATGAGGATGTACTATATGTTGAGGGACCTAAACACAACCTATTAAGTATCAGTCAACTATGTGACAAAGGCTTCAAGGTAAAATTCAATTCCAATAGTTGTTTAATAGAAAATCAACACGATGAAAATTTGAAATTAATTGGACATAGGATAGATAACATCTACATGCTTGATTTAGATAATATCTCTTCAAATCTGCATGCTTGTCTTTTTCAAAAGAAGAAGAGAATTGGCTTTGGCATAGAAGAATTGCACACATTCACATGAACCACTTGAATAAACTGATTCGTAAAGATCTTGTAGTTGGCTTGCCTAAATTGAAATTTGTGAAAGATGGACTATGTGATGCATGTCAAAAAGGAAAGCAAGTAAAGGTCTCTTTTAAACCAAAGAACATTGTTTCAACAACTAGACCCTTGCAACTTTTACACATGGATTTATTTGGTCGATCTAGAACCAAAAGCCTTGGTGGTAACTCGTATGCATTTGTAATAGTAGATGATTACTCTAGATATACATGGACATATTTTCTATCTCATAAGAGTGATTCATTTGCTGCATTTAAGAAAATGGCAAAAATTGTGCAAAATGAAAAGGACGTGAAAATTGTTTTTATAAGAAGTGATCATGGGGGAGCATTTCAAAATGAAGTGTTTGAAAAATTTTGTGATGAGCATGACATTCAACATAATTTTTCTGCTCCTAGAGATCCACAACAAAATGGAGTAGGGGAAAGAAAGAATAGATCATTAGAGGAGATAGCAAGAACTACGTTGAACGACTCTAGCTTGCCAAAACATTTTTGGGTAGATCTTTGTCAATACAGACCTGCTATGTGCTAAATGGAGTCTTGATAGGACCAATCTTAAAGAAAACCCCTTATGAGCTTTACAAAGGAAGAAAACCAAATATAGCACATTTACATGTTTTTGGTTGCAAATGCTTTGTTCTTAACAATGGAAAGAATAATCTTGGAAAATTTGATGCAAAGGCTGATGAAGGAATTTTCCTAGGTTACTCTCTATCTAGTAAAGCATTTAGAATATATAATAAGAGAACACAAACTATTGAGGAATCTGTGCATGTGACATTTGATGAGTCTAACCCCAAAAGGTTGGGAAAGGATTCTGTTATTGATGATCTTGCAGATTCAATTGAGAAAAATCTCCTAGAAGAGAAACACGACAATGAAGAAGATGAAACCTTAAAGAACGAATCGCTACAGCAAGAGCAAACAGAACAACAGCCTGACCTACCAAAAGAATGGAGGACTGTAAGAAATCATCCAATTGATAACATCATTGGTGAAATTACAAAGGGGGTAACTACTAGACAATCTCTTAGAAATGTTTGTAATCATATGGCATTTGTGTCTCAAGTAGAACCTAAAAACATAGATGATGCTATAATTGATGAACATTGGATGATGGCTATGCAAGATGAGTTAAACCAGGTTGAAAGAAACCAAGTTTGGAAACTAGTGCCTAAACCCAAGAACTGTCAAGTAATAGGTACAAAATGGGTTTTTAGGAATAAACTAGATGAAAATGGTATAATTGTAAGAAACAAGGCTAGATTGGTAGCCAAAGGGTATAACCAAGAATAAGGCATAGATTATGATGAAACATATACAAGCAAGAGCAAGATTAGAAGCTATAAGAATGCTACTTGCTTATGCTTGCATAATGGGATTTAAATTGTATCAAATGGATGTTAAGGGTGCTTTCTTAAATGGATTTATACAAGCAGAAGTGTATGTTGGTCAACCACCTGGTTTTGAGAATAATGAATTGCCTAACCATGTTTATAAACTGTCTAAAGCACTATATGGCTTAAACCAACCTAGAGCTTGGTAAGAAAGGTTGAGTAATTTTCTCATTGAAAAAAGATTAAAAAGAGGTAAAGTTGACACAACTTTGTTCACTAAGAAAAAGGCACACAACACTTTACTTGTACAAATATATGTGGATGATATAATTTTTGGTGCCACTAATGAGCATTTGTGCAATGAGTTTGCAAGTCTTATGCAGAGTGAGTTTGAAATGTCATTGATGGGTGAGCTGACCTTTTTCCTTGGACTACAAATAAAGCAAACTAAAAATAGAATCTTTGTTATCCAAACCAAGTACTGCAATGAGTTGATCAAGAAGTTTGGCATGGAAAATGCTAAGGAGATGGCTACTCCAATGAGTACCTCCTGTTATCTGGACAAGGATGAGCAAGGTAAACCTGTTGATGTTTCTAAATTCAAAGGTATGATAGGCTCCCTACTTTATCTTACTGCTAGTAGGCCCGATATCATGTTTAGTGTATGCATGTGTGCTAGGTATCAAGCAAATCCAAAAGAATCACACTTAACAGCAGTTAAAAGGATAATTAAGTATCTGTTAGGAACAAAAGACATGGGATTATGGTATCCCAAGGGAGCTACGTGTACTTTAATTAGCTATTCCGACTCAGATTTTGCTGGTTGTAAACTGGATAGAAAGAGTACCAGTGGAACTTGCGATTTACTAGGAAACTCGTTAGTATCATCGTTCAGTAAGAAACAATCTAGTGTGGCTTTATCCACTGCAGAGGCTGAATATGTAGCAGCTGATAGCTGTTGTGCACAGGTTTTATGGATGAAACAACAATTAGTTGATTATGGTGTCCAACTAAACCAAGTTCCTATTAGATGTGACAATACAAGTGTAATTAACCTAACTAAGAATCCCATAATGCACTCTAGAACTAAACACATAGAAATCAGACATCATTTCATTAGAGGTCATATACAAAGTAGAGAAATTGAGATTGAGAATGTTGATACAACTAAACAACTTGCAGATATTTTTACCAAGCTCTTGAACAAGGAAAGCTTCTTTTTCATTAGAAGAGAATTGGGCATAATTGATCAATCCTATATCTAATCTCTAAAGAAACAGAAGAAAATCAAAAAGGGGAGGAAAATTAATGGACGCACTTATTCTTTGATTTGCCCTTGTACCTATCCCTCTATCATGAACAATTTTATATGCTATGTTTGAATGATTAAATGCTTACCTTCTCAATTTCTTTGAATGTTTCTTTTCTTTACCTTTTTGATAATGCCACGGGGGGGGGGGGGGGGGGGTATTATATAGAGAAAGGAGATAATAACAAATTATACATCAAAAAAAGTAAATGCCAATAAACTAGTG
This sequence comes from Sophora flavescens, assembly GCA_030762895.1. Taxonomy (NCBI): domain Eukaryota; kingdom Viridiplantae; phylum Streptophyta; class Magnoliopsida; order Fabales; family Fabaceae; genus Sophora; species Sophora flavescens. Next base: position 192,325,157 of record CM061064.1, read on the forward strand.
TCATAGGAGAGAAGATGAAGAAACCTACATGTCCTGTAACAAGCTAATTAACCCATTAGCATGAATAAGATCATATGTCCTTAGGTATGTAGAAAAACCTTCACACCTGAAGAAAGAACAATAATATCATTGTGATTTCATAGAACATAATTTTCCTTTTTTTTTAAGGGTGACCCTATGTCACCATAATTTATTGATAAAAAGTAAAAAAAATAAAAATAAAACAAAAGCATAAATAGCCAAATGGATAAGGAAATTTAATTGATTGTTGGATATTCTTTAGCAGTGAAGGAAACAATCTGAAGTACTGAAGCACTCATATATGATTACCTAATTAATTTAAGTCCATTGGAAATACCATATATTAATTTAAGTCAAACACCAAGTCTGATGACAATTCTAATATCCCTTTCCTAGTAGACCAAGAATTTATCACATTTGTCCTTCTTTATATTTATAATAATAATAATAATAATAATAATAATAAAAAGGAGATCAACAATTGAAGATTTAGAATTAAGAAACGCTCCAGGATTCGTCTTCATCCTCGCGTCCTAGGGTTTGTGCATGGCTTCATGCATGAATCCTCCTGGTGTTGTCCAGTCCCCAAGTGATGCTCCTTCTCAAGAGCATAGCCCTCACCTCGTTCCACCCCCCAAACCACCGGATCATGGAGGGGGGAATGGAAAGAAGATCTCGTTCCGTGATAAGTTGCTTGGGGCTCAAGTAACAAGAATTCATAAGGAAAGAATGGATCTACTATCCAAGAACCTGCTCAATATTGACTTAGAGGATGGCAACAGACTTAAACATAAGTGTTACATCGATGAGAAGTATCTTGAAGAACCTAGGAAACCTTGGAAGAATGCGATCATCGTAAAGCTGTTAGGGAAGACCTTGAGTTTCCCTGTAATACAAGATAGGGTTAAGGTCATTTGGAAACCTTCTGGGGGTTACAATATGGTTGACCTGGGCTATGGATTCTTTCTAGTTCAGTTCGACATCCCGGAAGACAGAGAGAAGGTGATTAGGGGAGGTCCTTGGATGCCCTTTGACCATTATCTCGCGGTGCGCTTTGGACTCCAAATTTTGTCTCCTCTGAAGTCACAATTGACAGCACAATGGTTTGGATCAGGTTCCCATGTTTAGACATGGAATGTTACGATGAGAACGTCAAGTTGGCCCTTGCGTCCACAGCTGGCATCCCCATCAAAGTATACTTTCGAATCCTAGAAGCCTTCAGGGGTAAGTTCGCGCGTGTCTGTGTTCAGATCAATCTCAACCAATCAGTGGTTGGAAACTTTTGGTTCCGTGGGGGATGGTTCAATGTGGCCTATGAGGGACTTCATCTCTTATGCAAGTATTGTGGTATCTTTGGTCATCTCGAATCAAACTGACCGGTCCAAAATGCTTCTCAGGAACCCCAGCCTTCTCCGGAAAGGCCAGTCAATATTGATCTTAATGTTTTATCCCAATCCCCTCAGATGGATTATGCCAAAGAAGTTTCAAGTCAGCCCCCATATGGAGACTTCTTGGTCGTGGAGAAACCCAGAAGGAAACCTAAACCGAGGCAACAAGAAGGTGATGCTCCCAAAGACAAAAAAAACCCTTGAATGGAGCCTAACTACCTGCTGATAAGGAAGGGAATGGGTTCACCAACTTATCCCAGAATGAAGATTTCAACCCGTTTGACCCTGCAAAGGTTTTCAAGGGCCGTCTAGAGGTTCGTGATTCAGTTGAGGTTACTAACAAGGGCAGATGAAGCAATAAAAGATCCAAAAATGACACCAGGAAGAACTCTGAACCTAAGGCAATTGATACGAATGCGGACAGGGTGATCAAGGCTCCTCCCTCCTTGGTTAACCCTTTCTGGAAAGGGAAGCCATCAATGAATGCTGCTCAAGGTGATGTTATCACCCCTAAGGGAGGGGCCTTGAACAACTTCCCCATATCTTCCTCCCAACCTCTAGTTTTCTCGTCTTCTGGTGCTCAGTTCAAACCTCCCCCAAACCCTAATATTCCTCTTAGAGGAGGGTTAGAGAATCTGAAACCTCCTGACCGTGGCTCTGGCATGATTTTTTTCGATGAGGTGCCGCATTGAAGTATGGGAATGCATGCAGACCGCTCCACTAAGGACTTGGAAGCTGAAAATAGCCATATGGAACCACTAGATGGTGAGATGGATCTTGTTAAAGATCCCCATTTTTCCTATGAATATGAATATTTTAGCATGGAATTGTCATGGGGCCGGTTGCCAATTCTTTCCAGGTCTTGTTAGAGATTGTTTATGAATTTACAATTTAAGCTTCTTAGCTATCCTTGAACCCAAAATAAGTAGGGAAAGGGTTGACAGAATGCTTGCTAGATGTGGTGTTGACGGTGTTGTTAGGGTTGAAGCCTCAATTTTTCGGGGGGAATATGGTGCCTGTGGAAAACAAACCATCTCCCCGTGGAAGTAGTTTCTACAACTGATTACTGCACTCTTCTAAAAATTAACCCCAGAAGTGTCAACCCTTGGCTCCTTGCTGCTGTGTACGGCAGTCCCCAACCACGGCTTAGAGATGACCTCTGGAGGGAGCTAGTTAACACAAAGGAGTCCTTTGATCTCCTATGGTGTGTCTTTGGAGATTTTAATACCGTCCTTTATGAATATGAGAAGACTGGTGGGGCCCCAGCTTGTAGAAACTCTTGTTTAAAGTTTGCCAACTGTATGAACTCCTGCAACTTATTTGACCTTGGTTTTAAGGGTCCAATCTTCACTTGGAAGATAGGTAATATTTGCGAAAGACTTGATAGAGCGTTGGGAAACCCTAAATGGCGGGATGCTTTTCCTAATTGCTTAATCACCAACCTTCTGTTTCCTAGATCTAATCATTGTGGTATTTTGATTCGTTTAGATGAAGGAAGAAACATGAGGAACGGTCAATATTTCAAATTCCTTGGGCCTTGGCTGGAACACCATGATTTCCACTCCCAAGTGGTAAATGCATGGAGGTTAGGAGATTCATGGGATGCTAACATGGCCAGACTCACGTCAAATTTGAAAGATTGGAATAAGGAGTGTTTTGGGAACATTGTGTTTTGGGAACATTTTTCGATGAAAAAGAAGAATCATGGCTGGATGATAAGCATCTGGCTTATCTAGTTTAATAACTAGATAGACTGCGGTTTTTGTGCAAATTATTCGAGTTCAATCTCGTTTTCGCCCAAATTTGGCCTTGTTTTGTTCCTAAGTAGACTTTGACTCGTTTTAGGCATTTTTAGAAGTTTTTAGTCTATTTTGAATAGAATTATGCTTTTTGTTTCTTTTTATTGTTTCAGGTTAGAAGTGAAGCTCCGAGAGTCAAGGAAAGTCAAGAAACAGTGGAAATTTCCATTCTGAAGATACTCGCCACGCGAGTGGATTCTCGCCACACAATCCTGAAGACCAGCTGAAGCAGCAACAGTCATACATTCTGTCTCGCCTCGTGAGTCACCAGCTCGCCTCGCGAACCTGAAGGCCTGACTGTGCCAGAGAAGTCATCCTTTCGGGTTCGCCTCGCCAATCACAGTTCGCCTCGCGATCATTTAAACTCAGGATGGAGCCAAAATTGAAATTCGCCACGCGAGAGACTTATTGCCTCGCGAGAGCCTGAAGACCCTGGAAGACAGAGACCATCACGGCCTAGCCGTGATGAAGGTCACGGCTGTGACAGATTAAGGATTGAATACTCGCCCCGCGAACACACTCTCGCCTCGCGAGAATCCAAATTGAAGCGCGCCAAAACTAATGTTCGCCTCGCGAAAGCGTGTTCGCCTCGCGAGAGGCCGAGAACCAGAATCCCTATTTATAGGCTGTTTCAGATCATAATTTGGGGGGAGAGATCCGAATCCTAGTTTTAGCCACTGTTTTAGATCAGTTTTGTTACGAGTTCTTGTTACTCTGGAGCTGTGTCTCCCTTCTTCTTTTTCCTATTTTGATATGGAGATTATGTCGGATTGTTTGTGTGTTGTCACGGGCATGAGGAACTAATCCCCTCGTCTGAGGGAGCAATGAAGCCACCCATGGCGGTATAGTGTTCATGTGATGTATGTTTTTCTCCCCTTTTCTTAATTGATGTTTTCCAATTCTGAATTGATTGCGTTGATCATATGCATGCGTGATTAACTAGTTAAACGTGTTGAGGCTTTTCGGCGATTCGCGTTTTAGAACTTGAATTGGGATCACTAATTGAATATTGCATGAGAGTGAATAGGAGATTAGTGCAACCTATAGGGAACAAGAATTAATAGAATTTGATGATTAGGGTTATGAGACCTAGTAAGTAATTAATACAATCATCGAATACGTCCTATTGAGCACGACAGTGGATATAGGAGAATTTGGGGGTCCCGGTTGACATTGTAATTGAACTTAGGGAGGAATTCATCATCACTTGGGTATTATGCATGATTGGGTAGGTGGATTTGTGACCTCAGGCATTTTAATTCCAGATTTTTAGTTAATTATTTTACTTGATTAGTTGATTGAATTGCGATCCTATTCTCTCTCTCTCAACCACTTTCCTCACTTGATCAAACGTATCGGATTTCCCGCGAATTAGACAAATTGGTAGCCCAATCCTTGTGTTCGACCTTGGTAAATTCTTACCGTGTTATTTTATTACTTGCGACGACCCGGTACACTTGCCGGTGACTCAACAAGTTTTTGGCGCCGTTGCCGGGGATTGGCACAACCAATTTTTCTAATTTTAGGGAAGTTTCATTATTTGGTTAAGTTATTTTTATTTTATTTTTATTTTTATTTTTATTTTTATTTACTATTATTTCTCTCTACTTCTTTGATTCCACTTGGTCTTGCCGTGTTTTTGTATGCGAGGTACCCTTTCACAAGAGGACCTGCTATTTGATTCAGAGATCACCAGGACCGAGACGAGATTAAGGAAAGAAGCCAGGGAACGGAAGAGACTTGAAGGAATTAAAATAGAGGGCATGGCTGAAGAAAACCCTCCTCCTCCTCCTCCTCGTTACAAGCCTCTCTTCGAGTACGACCTACCCAGCTTGGGTGATTGTGATTGTGATTATTCTATTGTGAGGGGCAACCTGAATACAGACTCCTTCAGAGTGGAAGGATGTGTCACATTCCAGATCCGTGAGAATCAGTTTGATGGGAGTGGCAAACAGGACCCTCATAGACACATCACTCGTTTCCTTGAAGCTTGTGACTTGCAGAAGACAAGAGGAGTCTCACAAGATGAGTTTCGCTTGCGGCTTTTCCCTCTCTCTCTTAGGGATGTCGCTCGCGATTGGGTTGACAGCTTGGATAGGAATAGTATCAGAACTTGGGAGCAAATGGCACAAAAGTTCCTCACCAAATATTTTCCTCCTCAGAAAGCGGCACAAGCAAGAATTGCCGTCACATCCTTCAGGCAGACAGAAGATGAAACCTATAATGAGGCCTGGGAGAGGTACAACGGACTCTTGAGAAGATGCCCTTCGGCTTTATTTGACCCGGTCTCCAAAGTTCAACATTTCTTCAACGGGTTAAGGGGACGATACCAGATGAATTGTGATGCCGCAGCTGGCGGTTCTTTTTCCTATTTATCGACTGAGGATGGATGGGCATTATTGGAAAAGATGTCATATAATGATTACAACCGCGGTAGGAAAACCTCAAGCGGAATCAGTTCAGCGACAATGGAAGCCATTCTCGAGCAAAACAGATTGTTGAAGATGCAGAATGAGGCTTTGTCTGGAAACAAAAGGGTTAATGTGATACATGAGGGGATGCCTCCGGGTTGTGACAATTGTAATGGAAATCATGACACTCATAGTTGTCCTCTCAACTTCTCTCAGGAACATGTGGACTCATGCCACAACTTCTATGACACTGTGCCCCAGAACAACTATCAGAGGAACAGACAGAATGACTACAGTCAGAATCAGAATAGGGGGTATATGAGGAGAGACCATCCGGGTTTCGCTTGGAGTAATGCTAGTGGTGGTCTAGCCGGGGAACAACAACCTAAACAGGGTCTGAGACCAAACATTGGGATCCAGCAGCGCAATACTCAGCAGGCTCGTCCAGGGACTAATCAATTGCAACTAACAAATAGTGGAAGACAACCGTGGGAGCTGGCTTTTGAGAAGATGAGTGCAACAGTGGAGAAATTGTCAATCAACACAAACACTGCCATTGACAAGTTGGTGACTCATACAGGGTCGGCAATTCAGAATCTTGAGACGCAGATAGCTCAGCTCGCGAAGCAACTAAATGAGCGTCTCCCAGGCACTTTCCCAGGTGATACCGAGAACAACCCTAAGAACCATTGCAATGCCATAACAATCAGGAGCGGTAAAGTGTTGGGATCTAACAGGGGTGCAACTAGTTCTAAGGAAGACAAGGCCCCAGAACAACCACATGTTGAGGAAGAGCAACATAAGAATGAGGATTTGGAAAGTGACAAGGCACCGGAGCAAGGGGGAAGGCTGACACTTGTGGATGAAGAGTTCTGAAAGAAGAAGTGGGTTGAACCCCAAGACCTCCCTTCCTACATGAAGGTACCGTATCCTGAAAGATTGAAGAAGCCTCAACAGGATAAGCAGTTCAACAGATTCCTTGATGTCTTCCGCAAACTTCAAATTAACATTCCATTTGCGGAAGCCTTGGAACAAATGCCATCATATGCCCGGTTTATGAAGGAGCTTCTCACCAAGAAGCGGAGAATAGTGGATGAGGAAACGGTTGCTTTGAACGAGGAGTGTAGTGCCATTCTTCAAAGAAAACTACATCCAAAGTTGAAGGATCCCGGTTCTTTTTCGATACCATGCACCATTGGGGGGATGACTCTAGGGAAGGCATTGTGTGATCTAGGGGCAAGCATCAACTTGATGCCCCTCTCTATGATGAAGAGGTTGGGGATCAAAGAAGTCAAGGACACACGGATGTCACTCCAACTCGCCGATCGTTCTATAAAATATCCTTATGGAGTGGTCGAAGACTTGTTAGTAAAGGTGGACAAGCTCATATTTCCTAGGACTTTGTAGTGCTTGATATGGATGAAGATGCCGAAATCCCCCTCATATTGGGTAGACCTTTCTTGGCCACTGGGGGTGCCTTGATAGATGTGCGACAAGGGAAACTCACTCTAAGGGTGCAAGATGATGAGGTAGTCTTCAATGTCTTTGAAGCAATGAAACACCCTGTTGAGAGGTCAGATGTGTATCGAGTGGATGTGGTGGAATCAACCGTAAAGGCAAAGGCAACTCGAGAAGCCCATGGTTCTTCACTTGCAAAAGTGTTGGTAAAATCCCATGATGATGATAGTGAGGAAAAAGACCCTTTGGGGGATGAAGTCTATATTGAGTGGTTAAGAGACATGGAAGCCTTACCGAGTTCCCCAAGGGAAGAATGTGCAAGGGAAGAGCACAACAACAAGGGCATGGAAAAAGAGGATAAAGCACCGAAGTTGAAAGGTGGCACAACCGTGGTGGTCAATGAAAACAATGAGTTGATCCCAAAAAGGACCATCACGGAGTGGAGAGTATGTGCCGATTATAGAGGGCTTTTGGATTTAAATGAGTTGTCCGGGATCCGCAAGCAAGCAATCCACAAAAAGCGGACTAAGGAAAGGCAGGACAAACACATCTTGCCTAGGGAGCTTGAGCCCCGGCAAGCGGTACTTCTTGACAATTCAAGGTTGAAACTTTTTCCGGGAAAGTTAAGATCGAGGTGGTCGGGACCATTCAAAGTCCTCCAAGTTTGTCCTCACGGAACAGTAGAGTTAGAAGGGGCCTCTGGTAACTTCAAGGTGAATGGGCAAATGATAAGGCATGACCATGGGGAATCAGTCCCAAATTACAAGCAGTTTCTTCCTCCGGATTAACCCTTAGGGGTGACTTGAGTCAGGCTCGGGACGTTAAACAAGCGCTACTTGGGAGGCAACCCAAGCTAGGTATCCTTTATTTTTTAGTTTCTGTCATTTTCATTGATAAAAAAAAAAGCTTGATTCGCCACGCGAATCCACAGTGGCCACGCGATACAGAAGCCCTGAATCTCAGAGGCTTGCTCACGTTTCTGTCTCGCGTCGCGAGGGATGCTTTCGCCTCGCGATTCTGGGCATCATCATCTGTTGGAATTCCAGATTCGCCTCGCGAGATACTACTCGCCTCGTTATTCTGGAAAGTGTGAAAACAATTTTTCCAGATTCGCCTCGCGAGTTGTCTATCGCCTCGCGAATCTGCACTTAACGTTTTAATTTGCAGGAGTTCTTCCAGGATGCTATGCAACAGAAGGGAGCCCGTGAGACCAATTGGATGAGGAGGCAACCATGGAAACTTGATCAGGGAGCACCCTCTCCTCTCCTCACTTTTGTTTTCGTTTTTGTTTTTTTGTTTTTTTTTTGTTTGTCGCTCTTGAATAATTTGAGAAGATCAAGAGTATGTGTATGAATGTGTGTCGGCAAGCTTGATGGATTTTAATTAAATTTAGCATAGATTGATTGCATATATTATTTTGACCATCGATGATTTCCCACTAGGTTCTAAAAATAGAAAATTGATCCCCATGCGAAAAATTGAAAATTGAACTTTGAGAATTTTATTGTGATTGCTTGATTTATGACAAGTTTGGGGTGAGGGGGTGCACACACTAGGAATCGTATCTCGGTCAAACAATTTGCAAAATGTCCAGGTGAGGATTTGAGCCTCCAACTTTGTTTTTGATTGTGTGAATCACTTTCATGTTGCACTTTCCCGAATTTGCTTGAATCTCTTCATGGTTTCCATGTTTATTTGTTGCATCAAATGATTTAGGCAAATTTTCTTTGAATAACTACTTGGCCTAAAGAGAACCATCCCTAATGCATGTTCCCTAGTTAGCCCTGTTGAGCCTAATTAGCCTATTGTTTCTTGATGACCCTATATTACAAGCCAAAATCTGAAAAACCATGTTAACCCAATCTTAGAATTAGGAGAGCATGGAAACTTAGCAAGAGAAGGATTGTGAGAAACTAAGTTTGGGGTGGCTACAAGGTGATATGTCATTTTGGGTTGAGAAAAAGAAAAATAAAGGTTGAAACCCAAGGCTGTAAAAAAAAAAAAATAAATAAAAATAAAAATTGCCAAAAGAAAAGGGGCAAAGCAGAAAAAAAAAATAGCAGGGAAAAGGCGGTAGTCACCCGAGACAAAAAGAAAAATGGAAAAAGGAATTTGAGTGGAATATGTGTCTAATGCTCATGCTCTCTTAGTTCCTAGGGACTTAAGCCTAGTATCCTTGAATATCCTACCCTTAGCCAGGCCCCATTTCAACCTTTAAAAGACCTATTGATGTTGCTTTCATGTTTCCGTGGGAACCATTTTTTAGAGATGAAAATCAAATTCATGGGAAGTGCTATTGATATGTGAAATTGAGTGAAAAGTTGATAGCCTAGACGAATTTGAGCAAATGAGTGAAATTTTACATACCCTTGTGAGGAAGGCAATTAATTGAATTTGGTGATCTTCCTTTTGTGTGTGACTCTGATCCTCAACTTAGATTAATGATTGCATGAATGATGAAGTTCTCAAGTGTCTAAAGTAAATGAATGTGGCGATTACATTGATGCAAAGGGGGAAATCATTGGAGAAAAACTGTTTTTGTTAAGATTGCATGAAATTTGTGCGAAATCGATTGAATCCCTTTAGGCTTGCCAAATCTTGAGTCCTTTTTGAGTTTTAGCTTGCTTGGGGACAAGCAAGGTTTAAGTTTGGGGTGTTTTGATAAGCCTCTGGCTTATCTAGTTTTATAACTAGATAGACTGCGGTTTTTGTGCAAATCATTCGAGTTCAATCTCGTTTTCGCCCAAATTTGGCCTTGTTTTATTCCTAAGTAGACTTTGACTCGTTTTAGGCATTTTTAGTAGTTTTTAGTCTATTTTGAATAGAATTACGCTTTTTGTTTCTTTTTATTGTTTCAGGTTAGAAGTAAAGCTCCGAGAGTCAAGGAAAGTCAAGAAACAGTGGAAATTTCCATTCTGAAGATACTCGCCCCGCGAGTGGATTCTCGCCACGCGATCCTGAAGACCAGCTGAAGCAGCAACAGTCATACATTTTGTCTCGCCTCGCGAGTCACCAGCTCGCCTCGCGAGCCTGAAGCCCTGACTGTGCCAGAGAAGTCATCCTTTCGGGTTCGCCTCGCCAATCACAGTTCGCCTCGCGATCATTCAAACTCAGGATGGAGCCAAAACTGAAATTCGCCACGCGAGAGGCTTATCGCCTCGCGAGAGCCTAAAGACCCTGGAAGACAAAGACCATCACGGCCTAGCCGTGATGAAGGTCACGGCTGTGACAGATTAAGGATTGAATACTCGCCCCGCGAACACACTCTCGCCTCGCGAGAATCCAAATTGAAGCGCGCCAAAACTAATGTTCGCCTCGCGAAAGCGTGATCGCCCCGCGAGCGGCCGAGAACCAGAATCCTTATTTATAGGCTGTTTCAGATTAGAATTTGGGGGGAGAGATCCAAATCCTAGTTTTAGCCACTGTTTTAGATCAGTTTTGTTACGAGTTCTTGTTACTCTGGAGCTGCGTCTCCCTTCTTCTTTTTCCTATTTTGATATGGAGATTATGTCGGATTGTTTGTGTGTTGCCACGGGCATGAGGAACTAATCCCCTCGTCTGAGGGAGCAATGAAGCCACCCATGGCGGTATAGTGTTCATGTGATGTATGTTTTTCTCCCCTTTTCTTAATTGATGTTTTCCAATTCTGAATTGATTGTGTTGATCATATGCATGCGTGATTAACTAGTTAAACGTGTTGAGGCTGATCGGCGATTCGCGTTTTAGAACTTGAATTGGGATCACTAATTGAATATTGCACGAGAGTGAATAGGAGATTAGTGCAACCTATAGGGAACAAGAATTAATAGAATTTGATGATTAGGGTTATGAGACCTAGTAAGTAATTAATCCAATCATCGAATACGTCCTATTGAGCACGACAGTGGATATAGGAGAATTTGGGGGTCCCGGTTGACATTGTAATTGAACTTAGGGAGGAATTCATCATCACTTGGGTATTGTGCATGATTGGGTAGGTGGATTTGTGACCTCAGGCATTTTAATTCCAGATTTTTAGTTAATTATTTTACTTGATTAGTTGATTGAATTGTGATCCTATTCTCTCTCTCTCAACCACTTTCCTCACTTGAGCAATCGTATCGGATTTCCCGTGAATTAGACAAATTGGTAGCCCAATCCTTGTGTTCGACCTCGGTAAATTCTTACCGTGTTATTTTATTACTTGCGACGACCTGGTACACTTGCCGGTGACTCAACACTGGACTAGAAGGCATTTCTCAGAAACTCCTCCAGGGTCCGAATACTCTCTCATCTAAAAGATACCCCGTGGGATAAATATATGGCCATCCTGGATCAAGAAGAGGTTTACTGGTACCGGTAATTTCGCTCAAAATGGCTCAAACTCGGTGATCGCAACACTAGGTTCTTCTATCAATCAACCCCAATGAAGAGAAAGAATAATAGAATTAATGTTCTCCTATATGATCAAGATGTTTGGGTCCACGATGATGATGTTATCCGTAACCTCTTGGTCAATTTTTATCGTGACTTGTTCTCCTCGTCTGGGTTGATCCACGTCCCTCAGGTTGGTTAACACCTCGTATATGCTCAAACTTGGTTGGAACATGATTATTAACCAAGACGCCCTTTGGGTGCAGGTGCTTAGAGCCAAGAATAACTGTGTTGGTCTAATGCTCCCCACCGTTCGCAATACCTCCGGAGACTCCCATATCTGGAGAGGTATATCTAAATACTGGCACATTGTGGAGCAAAGTACATCTTGGGTCATCATAAATGGACAAGCTACCCGGTTCTGGCGGGATAGCTGGATTCCTGGCATCGAGGCCCTTAGCGACCTCGGCTCAGTCCCCCAACACTTGTGCCGCGACTTCATCTGGAGGACTACAACAGAAGCAAAGCGGATCTATTTGATTTCATAGGATAAAATATGCAAACCCAAGAAGGAAGGTGGTCTAGGGTTTAGATCCCTCGGGTTGGTTAACGCCTCGTATATGCTCAAACTTGGTTGGAACATGATTATTAACCAAGACTCCCTTTGGGTGCGGGTGCTTAGATCCAAGTATAATCAGTTGGTCTAATGCTCCCCACCGTTCGCAATACCTTCAGAGACTCCCATATCTGGAGAGGTATATCTAAATACTGGCACATTGTGGAGCAAAATACATCTTGGGTCATCATAAATGGAAAAGCTACCCGATTCTGGCAAGATAGCTTGATTCCTGGCATCGGGGCCTTAGCGACTGGGCTCACCACCACCACCACCACCACCAACCTCTCTCCGAGCAAGGTATGTAGGGTGCTCTATACCTTATTTGTGCGAAAAGTAGAGAGGGGGAGACGATAAATTCTATGGATGAATGACTTCCTAGCTTACTCGTAACCCGGGATTGGAATCGGAGATCTAGACTCAGGGAGTAAATTAGTTCTACGACTTGCATGTGTTAAGCAAAATTTTTGAGTTAGATTAGCTTAGTCCAATAGGAAACAAGTTGAGACTGGATCTTTTCGCTACTCCTTCCTAACCAAATTTTGCTGAATATTGCTCGTGTAAGGCCCCCAAGTGTAACATCCCTGGCTGCTTTATGTATTGACTACTGTCTCCACAAACCAACACGAGGTCACCCGCTTCCTATGAAAACTTCCCAGGAGGTCACCCATCCCAGAATTGCTCCAAGTCAAGCACGCTTAACTGTGGAGTTCTTAAGTGACGGGTTTCCGAAAAAAAATATGTATCTTGTTGGTATAGGTAGTACAAATCAATTCAAATAAGTCATCCTCAACTGTATAGTCCCATACCTATACAGCCTCAGGATCCCTCTCGTTCCGATGTGTAATCGGTTCATTCATGTGTCCCTCCGCCTAGAAGCATGTCAGGAGCCCACTTAATGTCCGTGCCTTCTTGCACCGGCGACCACTCCCCGCCCTCGTCGGCCGCGGGTATCACATGCCGACCAGCTTCCGCTTGGTTCGTCCCTAAACCACACCGTACTGGGAGAGGCGTCGCTCTGATACCATTTGTAACATCCCTGGCTGCTTTATGGATTGACGGCTGTCCCCACAAACCAACACGAGTCTTTTCAATGTGCTTTGTCCTCACTCACATGCTTCCTAGGAAAACTTCCTAGGAGGTCACCCATCCCAGAATTGCTCCAAGTCAAGCACGCTTAACTGTGGAGTTCTTAGGTGATGGGTTTCCGAAAAGAAGATGCATCTTATTGGTATATATAGTACAAATCAATTCATATAATTCAACCTCAATTGTATAGTCCCATACCTACACTACCTCAAGATCCCTCTCGTTCCAGTGTGTAATCGGTTCATTCACGTGTCCCTCCGCCTAGAAGCCTGTTAGGAGCCGCTCATTATCCGTGCCTTCTTGTACCGGAGACCACTCCCCCACCCTCGTCAGCCTTGGGTGTCACACCAAGTACTGGGATGGAGGATTTTCCAGTTTGGCAACACTCCTCAAATGGGTTCTTCTCGATTAAATCTGCATACAACTTCCTCTATCAAGATATTGAGAATGGCCCTCTGATTCCCTTTGATCTAGTTTGGAAGTGGAAGGGTCCCCCACATGTCCAAGCTTTTCTATGTAAGGTGGTTCATGGCAGGCTTATGACCAATTCAGAAAGAGTGAGAAGAAGTTTTTTTGACTCAGACTTTTCCGATGTGCAACTAGTATCCGGAATCCATCATGCACACACTCCGAGATTATGAGGAAGTCTCTGTGCATTGGAACAAAGTAGTTGAGGAGAGTTTGTGGAGCACATTTTTTTAGTCTGGACCTTTCCCAGTGGCTCTAGTCTAATCTTAAGGGTGTTGATTATGGGAATGGCCAGTGGCAGTGGGCATCCCTATTTGGTATTATGATCTTAGTGATTTGGAAAGAGAGAAACAATGTGGTCTTCTCGGGTATGCGTTCTAGCAATGAAGGCCTATTTGCATCTATTATCCAGCAGGTCAACCTGATCCATCATGAAATTCTCAACCCTTCCCCCTTAGTGGGCTCTATTCTCAATGAAACTACGAATATCCATTAGTCTCCTCCTCCAGAGAACCAGTTCAATCTCAACACTGACTAGTCTCATGTTCATTCTTCGGGCTTTTCCTCTTATGGAGGCCTCATTAGGAACCATGAAGGAAGGTTTGTTGTAGGCTTCTATTGTAACTTGAGCTCAGCTACGTAGGTTGTGACCAAACTATGGGGCTTAGTCCATGGGCTTCGTCTAGCCAGAAGCTTAAATCTCACTCACATTCTCGTAGAGCTGGACTCAAACGGTGGTAAAAATGGTAAAAGCGGATCACTTCTCTTGTTTATTCCTCAAGCCAATCTTGGAGGAAATATCCCAACTGATATCGGCAACTAATTGGTCATGCTCCCTCTCTCATGTTTTCATAGAAGCCAACAGGGTGCTGATTGTTTAGCAAACTTAGGACACCATAGTTCTTTCTCTTGTACTGTTTTAGACGTTTGTCCCCCTCCTCTTAAGGCTATTCTAGAGGATGACTGGTGGGGTGTTGATCTCCCTCGGTCCTTAGCTAGTTAGTCTTCCCCCCTTTGAATAATAATAATAATAATAATAATAATAATAATAATAATAATCTATTATAAAATAAGATTTCATCACATTTGTCCTTCTTTGTCTAATAATAATTATTTAATTTTTTAAGTAATAAATTAAATATTTATTAATAAAGGCTTAATTGTAATTTTGGTCCCTCTAATATTAATAATGTGCGTTTTGGTCCTTGTATTCTTTTTGTAGCACAATTGGTTCCCTATTTTTTTCAATATTACAAATTCGATCATTATGCCCAATGTCTATCAATTTTTCATTGATTAACAAAGAGGAACACTATTTTAAGAACATCGAACCTCTAGTTAAGTTGGTGTGATAAAGGATCGTATGGTGAAAACAAAAAAGTGATCCCGAAAATGAGAAACAAAATCGATAAATGTCATAGAGGAACTATTAAATCATGTTAAAGTGAAGAGGCGCATGAGAGAGAAACTAAATCTGAGGTTCTGTATGCTTAGAGCAGCGATTCTTCTCTGTTGATCATTAGAAAAATTGACGGACACCGGACGAAAGGACCGAATTTGCAACAATAAAAAAATAGGAGGACCAAATGTGCTATAAAAAAATTATATGGACCAAAATCGCCCTTGATCAATAGTAAAGGGATCAAAAATTCAATTAAGCCATTAATAAATTAATAAATTATGTCACTAGAGATCACATTTAAAATGAAAATTGAAAAACACAATAAATTAGTCTAAAAGTTTTAAAACATATTCATGTGATGCTGTTACTATAAATACAAAGCATTGAATTCAAAAAAATCAATCAACTAATATATTAATAATTATTTAAAATAATTTTTCGATTTCAAAATATGAATAAATAATACTCTCTCTGTCTCAATTTATTTGTCATTTAAAAAGATCATTCATTATAACCCTATTCAAGGTAAAATAATATTTTTTGACTAACATGTCTTTTTTTTTTTTTGGTGTAACTAACATGTCTTTATTATATTAGGAGTTAGGTAGTAGGATAAACTAATAAAGGGTAGGTTGAAATATCAATAAATAAAGATATTTATCCCATGTTATATATAAGTTCGTGTTATATTACCTTTTATTTGTTTTAGTATATTTTAGGTAGAAAATCTCATGTTATATGATATGATATGTTTTTATTTAATTTCCTCCTAAAATTTGATTCAATCACAATAATATTTTATTTTTTAATTTATTATTTATATTTATATTATACTTAATATAATACAATATATTCATTTTCAACAATTAATTTTTTAAACCCCCCCCCCCCCCCCCCCCCCCAGAGCATTACCTCGTGAACACGTGCGGAAAAAAAATTAGAAAGAAATTTTTTGGTTGCTTTCGGAAATTGATCTACTTTAAGTTAGATGCGCACATCACAGTAGAACATTTACACTATACTTGACAACACACATACCAATGTTATTTATAAACAAACCTTCCACAACATACAATTTTTTCCTAAAAGTTTTTCTTTTAAAAACCTATAAATATTATTAGGACACACGTACTAAACTTCTCAAACATACATCCCCAAACACAAATCTAAGCTGGTCGTTCTACAAGACATTCACTGAAAAGACTCCGTGGACATCCCTATGATCACACACCTCTTCCTGCATCCAGACTTAAGTCTCCAAACAACTTAAGGAAACTCCTCTACAACATCTGTACTCGTGTACCAAGGTACAACAGGAAAAAAACCAGACTAATAGATATATGCAAGGGTGAGAACCAATATTATAAGGATTTTAACACGATAACTACATGCGCGACACACAAAGCAACATATAACATATGTAATTATAACAGCATAATTATTCAGAAATAAACAAGTAGTTTATCAATGGGTTTCATACCCGACAGTCATCGTCATTTTTTTAAAAAAAAACAAATGCATGATACTTCAATAGTCATTGTCTAAAATTTTGTACTTAATACCATATGAATAAGCTGATCAAGCTCTCTTTGCCAAATAAGGCACACCGCATTTAACCAAGGGACACCGGATTTAACCATAGCACTGTCCAAAACTAGGCACAGTGGCTACTGTCTATGGTTTCATTGTCCATCAAGGCACAATGATACAACTTCTTGCATATCTTGCCATCAAGATATCCATACTAAATTCATAGGCACGTCTTCCAAAGAAATGCATGTAAAACATTTTTTTTTCTCGTCACTTTTCTTTTTGTTCATTCTTTCCTTGTCGAAGCTCAAAGGCTCACGACAATCTCAACTTTCAATATTTAGGTTTGTCTTTCAATTTCAACAATAGGACTCAAAGTCCGAATGTGCGAATCATGAAGGTCTAGACCGATGCATTCAGCCTTAGGTTCGTACATTATGAAGCATAAAACTTACATAACTTTTATAGGACAAAATAGTCCATAACTTCAACTTTATGACATACAGTCCACAACTTAAAAAAGAACACTAGAATCTCGACGTCTCGGATACTAGGTTCGCTTTTCAACTTTAAAGGTATTTTCGTTCTATGAAACGCAAATAAAAACAAAATCTCCTCAACTTATCCAAGTTGTCGGAATAAAACTATTGTGTAAAACTAATTTACAGAAAATCATTTTTCGTTGGAAATTCATTTATAAAACCATCAAATCACCCAAAAACTCATTTTCTTCTGAAAATCTTTGTTTGAAACTTTAGTTCAAAGAAAAAAATATTGATTTGAGACTAATTCTCGGTTCTAAAAAATATGGCTGTTTTTAAAAAAGCTTTCCGTAAATATTTTCGGAATTAATCATCGTTTGGCATTTTAAAAACGTTTTAAGAAAAAATATGACTTTTCTCTAAAATAATTTTCTCAACATTATAATTAAGTTATTTTTGAAAATCAACTTTTTATAAAAACCATTCATATTATTTTGTAATTTCTTATGTAAAAATTAGCAGTACTAAAACATTTTCACTAGCATTACGCCCTCACTCACTATGACTCATAGATCACTCTTATGTCGATAAATCATTAAAATAATAGTATTTTCAACTATTCCACATTTTTAACCAATCAAATAATTAAATAATATTATATTACTATATTCCACCAATTAAAAATTTGATATTTCTTATAAAGTTTTTTAACGCTTTTATCTTCGTAATTATTTGAGCACTGACCACTGTCAGGCTTTTCAATCAACAATCAACATCAATAAACATTATACGTCAACGTTATATCATATAATACAGTTTAAAACATGCATTAAAACACTATAACAATTAACTGCAGATAATCAATTAAAACCAGATAATTAACAGCAGATAAATTAACTATGCAAGATAATTTAAAACACCACAAACACACTCAAATAAATTATACATACCACATACTGATAGCATATAACTATCGGAAAAGTCCCTCAGATACTCCCCTTACCTATTGAAGTCTCCGATTCCTTTCTCGAAGTGATTTCCCCGATTCGCTTCTGGTTTCCTCTGCGAAACTCAGAACAAACCAACAAGGTTTATCCTTCACAACAAACATCACACAATTAATAAAAATCAAACAACAAAATACTCTAATTCCTAATACTATGGTTCGAACGTCACAAAATAATTTGTCTAGGGATGTTAAAATTTTACAAACTCTTGGATTAATGATCCTTGAGTACTTGGAAGACATAATCAATGATCATAAACTAATAACTTTAAACAAAACCATCCAACTCAATAAGTTAGGGTTTCGACCTCAACAATAAAATTATGCTAGAAAATTTCTTTGGTTTCAAGCTCTTGGATTTAACATGTATAGATATTAGAGAGATTGAATCAAGTGTTCTATTTCAGAAACTGAAACAAAACTCATCCAAATCCTCCTAGAATAGGATTTGGCCTTGATCCATAAAGTAGGCTAGAGATTTTCAAAATTCTCAAGCTTCTAGATTTAATAACAATAGGTATTGCATAGATGAAATCAAGTGTTAAATGATAGAAATTGAAACAAACTCATCTAGTCTCTCCAAGACTTAGATTCGGCCCACTATGAAAGAATAGGAAATAAATTTTCTCGATTCATGCTCTTGGATCTTGAATATAGAGATCACAATGAGTTCATAGAAATTGGAATCAGATTAAAAGGATTTTTCTATGATTTTCTAGAGATTTTTGTAGTTCTAGATCTAGGAATTTCAAATGATGATCATGGCCTTGAATCAACAAAATAAATGAAGAGTATATAGTTTATTGATGATGAGAAGTAAGGTATACCTCTTGGAATTAGAAAAATAGCAAGAGATCTACTAGTTGCGTCACAAATTTTGGTTATGGAAACTTAGAGAATTTGAGAGAAAGTGTGAGGAAGAAGATGAAGTTGATGAAATGAGAGTGAGAGGGCCTCATTTGATGGCTTGGGCCGTGGGAATGGAGGGGTAAAGGAGTCCAAATTGATTTTCATTCGAGGACAAAGGTGTAATTTCACTTAGGGGCAATTTTGACATTCAATTAAGACTTAAGGACATAATGGTCTTTTCATGCATAAGGTAATCATGACAAACAAGTGGTGGAAAATTTGTAGGAAATGTGGCTGATTTTGAACCACCAAAACAAGATGAAGAAGAAAATTTGAATTTGTCTTGCCTTAACCATGGTTAATGTTTAACTAAGATAGGTTAGGTTTAGGGGTATTTTGGTCTTTTCACACTTAAACCCATCATTACACAAATAAAATGCTAGGTGAGTCACCCCTATCACTCACCACCCTAGGTGGCAAGATGTCTCCTCGTTCGATGTCGGGTTTTTCTCTGCACATCCGTTCTCGACTCTGTCGATTGCCCGATTTAGGTTTTTAAGCCTGAATAAGGTAAAATGACTTATTTATTTTGAAAATTTTCAAAATAACCACTATCGTTGTAAATGGGATATAAAATTTATCCATTTCATTCTCGGGTCAAAATTATATTTTTTGATCAATAAAATATTACTGTAAGTGAAAATGCATACCAGTTTCCTTCTGAATTTTCAACCCAAAATTTAACCGTAACTCTCTACGATAAAGTAGAGTATAAATATGACTTTGGTTTATCTAAAATCATTTTCTAAGTTTTAAGATAAAAATATAAACGTTTATTTATATTTATACCGATCTTAGAAAGCAGAAAAATCGGGGTGTTACATTACTACCCCACTAAAAAAATATTCATCGTCGAAATTTTGTGACTCAAAACTAGACAGGATTTTCTTAATCCCAAGGTCTTACTTTCACAAGAAAGTATATAGTTATTGAAGAACTTTGTCAATCTGAAAAGAATACAGGAATGTCCAGTATGTAAAAAGATTCTTTAATAGGTTCGTGAGTGTAAAAATGCATGATCGGTACACGTTTACAAACATGAATCTAATAAAGTTCCTTCTTTCACAAGAATTTTACTATACAATAATTTAAAAGAACAAAAGCCCAACAAAATTCAGACTGGATCACTTTCACCAAAAGTAAAAGTGACTAGACTAAGTCTCATCTAGAAACTTATTTTTATCAAGAAAGTGTCTATCCCGAACAACAATAGGATAGTTCACAAAAAATTCTACAATAATTGGTTCAACAATTGAAGTTTGAAAAAAAAATCACAATCTTTAGAAAAAGAAATGATCTGAACCCAAAATCTAGACTGATCACATCAATCAAAAGAAAAGGGACTGGAATAAATTTTATTCAAGAAACCTTTATTTTCAAAAAGTCATAAATAGCATACACCCACGGAAAAAACTAACAACATCAAAGACTTTATAGAGTCAAATAATCAAGGGTACCTAAATATGATTCTACTTAGAACCCATTACAAACTTAACATGTGCTATTCATTAAAGTACGCAGCTTACATATAATATTTGTAACACCCTAGTTTTTACACCTATGATTAATTATTTTATTTGGATGTTTATGTTTATTTTGTTATGTGGTTTAGTTTGAGTAATTAAATTACTCTCTTCAAATTATTTTATTGGGTGCATTAACACTGACTTATTTCAGTGAATGCACGCTTACTAGACAATAATTTACGTTATTGTCACTATTATACCGTTACAGAAAAATATTTTAAATAATATGATTAAAAGAAAAGCATTTTCATATTTTCATTCTATTTAATTTTAGAGTTAAAAATATTTTGGTTTGACATTAATCGGAGATTAATTTTGGACCGAGTATTTTCTTAGTTGATCAGTTCAATTATTAATCTTTACTCTAACTTGAATTTCGAAAACATATATTTATCAACCTTTATTTTTAGAATCCAAAAAGTGAAAACATGTTTATTTTAGGCCTAATATTTATCACTCATTTTATACCTATCACTAAGTAAATGGTTTAAAAACTAACTTTCTCAACCTTTTCTCTCTCTCTTTCTCGACGCCTCTCTCATTTTCTCTTTTCTTTCTCTGCTTCTTTCTTCTTCTGTCTTCTTTCTTTTTCTTCTTCCTCCTCTCTCCATCTTTCTTCTCCTCTCTGCAGCCAGCCACCGAAGGAGCGCCGCCCAGTCCGCCATCCGGCCACCATCACGGCCATGCTACCAGCCGCTCCTTGCCGTCGTGGTGCGCGTCGCCTTGAGCGCGGTGCTGCCATCCTTCAGCCGCGACCCATCTCGTCTCGAGCACGTCCTGGCTGCTGCTCCGCCATTCGACGTCGTCGACCACCTCCTGGCGTGGAAAGGACGACGATAGCGCCGCGTAGGGAGAAGACAATCGCGATCTACACGCGTCCCGACCCGAAACTCCTCCGTTCACGGCTGCTCCGTTGCGTCGCCGCCATCACCACCACCTTCAGCCACCATTTCCTCTCTTCTTCACCTTGGGTAAGAGTTTTACCTCTAACCTCTTCTCTTTTGTAAATCCCCAAATTGATTTTGAAACCCTAACCCTAACCCTCTGATTTCAGATTTTAATCTTAAGATTTAAGCTTGTTTTATGAAATTAGGACTGTGAATTTGTGTTTCCCTAAACCAATTTCATTATTCTGAGTTTTCCCTAAATTTTAATAAGGAGCCCTAAAACCCCAATTTGATTTTATTTGAATTTGGGCATGTTTTTGTGAAATTAATTATGATTTAGTGCAATTAGGACTCTAAATGGATGATTTCCAAAGTTCTTTTTCATGATCTTTTAATCAAAACAAAGTTTCCTTAAAGGGTATTGGGAAGCACGAGCTTCAAACATGATTTTCTTTAAAAATAACCTTGTTTGGTAATTAGATTAAGTGTTTAGATAAAGTTAGAATGTGTGTTTGATCATGTGAAATTGATTTCTTGATTTTTGGTTGTTGCGCGTTGTTGGATTCCTTCTCTGAGACGTTTGACACGGCTATGCTTGCTTGATGGAGTGGATAGTTATACTCTTGGAGCTAATGTGAGTATTAAGACGAGGATCCTTTACTTGTCTTCAAAGGTAAGGGGAGTTTGCCTAGGGATATTCAATAACTGTATGCATGTGTGTAAGTGTTTAATTGGATATTTACCTGTTGATTGAGCCTACTTGATTATCTAATGTACTTGAACTGTTGTGCTATTATCTGATGTTGAACTGTACTTGTTTCTAAATGATATATTGCATATATATGATGAACTGCTTTCAACTGTGATATTAGCATTGCACTGATGATATATATACTGCTGTTGATTGAAAGTTTGCTAAGCCAGACGTGCGTCTGTGCTCAACCATAATAAGGATTAAAAACCTTAATAAGCTTTGAAGATGAAGGGATTGGTGTTCTTTTCCAAAAGCTCTTTAAACTTAAAGGACTTGTTTTAAATGTTGAAATGGTTTTGGTGAACTATTGTTATACAAGATAAAAATCCTTTTCGAACTACGTGTCTCCAAGTGAAAAACTTTCAAGATTATTTGGCAATATCCTATTGGGGGAAATATTTCAAAGATAAAAGAATTTCAAAGATGCTTTATCAAAGATTTTCAAAGAAAATATTTTTCCTAAGTATTTTAGAAACTTTTCGATAACCTGGATAGGATATCGAGGATTCGGTTTTGAATTTGTTTTTTCACTGAACGAAAAATAAGTACTTAAGAAAGAGAATCTAGTACGCGAGACGTCGCCTCTAGTATTCAGTGATGTGCACGTAATCTTGAATCAGTGTGAATACAGGACTACGAGTCCTGGTTATGATGTTATGGACTTAGGTCCAAATCGCGCTATGTTGGACTGTGTATTCTAACCGCGTGTAATGAACATGATTAAAGGTGAAGGTTGTTTTCTACGACCACAACCCTTGACTGTGGCCACGGTCTTGGGCATTGTGATTGAGCGTTCGGACTATGAGTCCTATGCTTCTGAGTTTTTAAGTGATGGGGAAATGATGAATTAAGTCGTCAGCCTTGAGCAGCGACAGTGAAAATAATGAACACAAAGAAATCCCTTTAAATAAAATATTTTCTCATGTACATTTCCCCAAGCAGACGTGCTATTGATGATTAAATCATATACAAGGTGGTATCTGGGAGTCTGTCCATGTAAACCGAGTGAAGAGGCACATGTGACGTTGCTCGTCCTGAGACCTTATGCATGATGGTAAGGAGGCAACTGCCCGATGGGCTAGAGATTGACCAACTCTAATACTTCTCCAGGGAAAACGGTGTTGAGATCTCATGAGATTAAGTTAGAGCCTGATATTGAAGTGCCATGCATATTTTCAAAGATTGACTGTGCGGGTTTGAGACCCTTTGATATAATACTGTTATGTTATGTATATGCATGATTTAACTGCTTATATGATTATGTGATGTATGTATCATGTATATGGTTGTTGTGTGATATATCCATTTGTCGGTATCTCACCCTTACAAACATATCAGGTTTCTTCTGGTTTGCTATTGTACCTTGGGTATTTTAGTACAGATGTGCAGAGGAGTCTTCCTAAGTCACTTAGAGACTTAGATCTAGTTGCTTGATGAAGCATTTGATTGTGGAATGATCACGTGAGTTCTTCTCAGGAATAACTTTTTAGAATGACCATCTTAGGGTTTTGAGACTTAGATTATTTTGATAAGTATGTATGAGTATGGCTCAGAGAGCCTTTATTTTGAAATGGAATGTTATGGCTCTGAGAGCATATCTTTTGAAGGAAAATTTAAGCTGTTTCCTTTAGTCTTGTAAAGCTTATGGTTATGACTATTATTTTTATATATATTGCTGTCTGGTTGGATTTGGTGTAACTGAAATTCTGGAGTGAAAATGTAATTATTTTAGCCGGTGTTCTTTTACCTGGGATGTCCGAATTACAGAGGAGACTCTGTCGAAATTTTCGTAAAATACTAGCTTTTATTCAAGTATATTCTTTAAATTAAATAGGCTTGCCATACTATGATAGTAAGACTGTGTGCCAATCAAGGCTTAGGAGTCGTGACAAAATTTTTATACCCAATTTCAGACACTTATATACTTATATAAATTATTTTCCGAAAGCACCAGCAAATTATCTTTTAATTTAAATTCCGCATGTGTTACGTAAGTAATGCCCCAAGGGGGGCGTTACAAGGTGGTATCAGAGCTGGTCGAGTCTTTCGGGATCTTTGGGGAATAGGTATGTTAAGTTTTGTTGTGTGATCTCTGGTTGGCTCTTGTTTGAATTGTTTCTTGTTGAAGCAATGTGTGTTGACGCACAAGTATATGTTTCTTGATGGTTTTCTAAGGGTTTTATGTCCTGGGAGACCTTAGATCTTGAATGTTACTTGGGTTCGGATATGACATTCGATTATTCTTGCGAATCGTGTCAGACATTCGAAACAAGATGTTTGTGTAAAAGGATTTTTCTGGGAGTGTTCCCTGGAAATATTCTAGGTTTATGGTTAGCAAAGGACATTGATTTTTGATTGATCTAGTTTCTGGATTCGGTCAGATCTCTGTCGCTTTGTGTAGGATGTTGCCTACGAAGTTAAAACGAGTTAGACGACTCGATTCAACTGAAAGATCGGTGGTCTGAACCGTTTGTTAGACCGAGTGTTTTCCTTGTGAAGCACCAATGTTGTGTGAAGGCTCGTGCCACCGTCTAGATTCCTGACAACTAAGTAAAGGACGAATTATGAACAAGCATTTTCTGACTTTGATTTGAAATCTGTCAGGACTCCTGAATTAGTTATGCTAATTCATTAATTTCCAGTTATTCATTTCTTTGTTTGTGAGAAGTCGTACTCACACTTCTAAATAATCCTCGATGTATTAGACATTTGAGTGAATTTATTTAGCGGAATCCATTGGTCTGGATACTTTCACACTTTGTTGAGAGAAGTGA
Organism: Sophora flavescens; assembly: GCA_030762895.1. Lineage (NCBI taxonomy): Eukaryota > Viridiplantae > Streptophyta > Magnoliopsida > Fabales > Fabaceae > Sophora > Sophora flavescens. The sequence continues at coordinate 192,350,030 of CM061064.1, forward strand.
TTATGACTATTTCTTGAGTTATAACCCAGATAATTTCGTGATAGCAGAAGTTTCTTGGTGAAACTTAGTTTTGTCACTTCTATTTTTGATAGAGGTGAAAGTCATCATTTTGTAAATTCCATGTACTAAGAATAAGAATTAATCCTCTTGGGATTAGATATTATTCACCCCTTGATTCTTTGAATCCGTTGGAAGATTCTTGTGGAAGAATGAACTTTATTAGATTCATGTTTGTAAATGTGTATTGATCATGCATTTTTACATCCACGAACCTGATGGAATGATCTTTTTCCATACTGGATGTTCCGATATCCTTCAAATTAATGAAATTCTTTTCTATGCTTATGTGAAAGTGAAATCCAGAAAAATTTCTTTTCTTGAGAAATTCTTTTATGATCACTAAGGTCATGTCTTATTGTCGTTGGAAAGTGCTTGTTGTCATTGATCATCTTAATTCTATGTATTCTCCAAATGTTGTCGATGTGTGATCCACCTCATCAGTCGTGAGTTGGATATCTCCTCATCAAGATGTACAATTGAGACCTTCCTTATGGAAGATGTTGGCATTCCTTCAATCTTTGTTATGAGTTTTCTGAAGACCTGTATGAGTCTTGTTTGAATTCAAGTGATCGTTGATCGATTGGTGAAGGTTTACATCTTCTTACGAGTTAAGATCCATTATGCAGTGTTAGTGAACCGGATAATGTATCAGAGGATTGTTCAGACATCAGGGAGTATCTTTAAGTGTTGTTTCAGATGAAAAACGGAAGTTTATCAACGTGTGTCGGTTAAGATTTCTTGAAGTGTTGAGGACTAAGTTGAGACTAAGTCCAACTGATCATCCTCAGTGGGATGGATGAGTAATGAGATTACCTATCCTTAGCAGGTTAGCTGGGAGATAGTGTGGTACCTAATTTTTGTCATCTCTATGGTAGGACGAACCAGAGTTGATAGGAGTTTCGTTAGTGTATAGTTGTGAATGGTACTTTGAGGACCCTTAAGTTCAACGTCATTGAGTGAGACGATTACGATGGATTTTATCATGATCGAGGTAGATATATCATTAAAGGAATTTAGAGTAGTGATCAATGTTTATGGTTAATGTTGACTTAGTGAGTCCGAGGATTAACGGAAAAATATATATGGTAGTTTTCCTTAAGTTGAACGAAAATAGTAAAAAAAAAAAAAGAGAGTTCTTGAGTGAAACTAAGTTGTTAGAAAAGTTTACGAATTATGATTTTGGATAATTCAAACTGAAGTGATTCCTTTTGGTTGTAGTTGCATAGAGGAATGTAATCATATACTTTAAGATTGAAATGAATGACCATGATATAATTTGGAGTGGTGGAATATGTTCAAAGGAAACTAAGACAACAATGGTATACTTTGAGTTGAAGGTTGATGTATCATGGGGTAAAAGTTAGTGTTGAACTTGATGTTCGTTGTGAGGATAAGGTGTTGAAGAAGTTTTGCTAGTAGACAAATTTGGAGGCAAGAAGTGATTAAGTTTTGATTATGTCTTTCGAGTGTAATAAGCTATGGCGAAATGTTTATAATCTTTGAGGTCTTATTCTGGTAAATATGTGATTGATGATCCATAGTGGAAACTAGATATTTTAAATCCAAGATTGCCATTAGGGAGTGTCCACTTGGATTTCTTGGCTTTGTTTTGGTGCAGCTCTTAAGGGCAATGGCCTTAGAGAAACTCTATTTTATAATCTCTTTTCTCGGCTGCAGATATATAAGATAAGCGCTTGTGAAAATTCAGTTTCTGAATAAGTTCAAAGTTGATGAGTTAGATAATCCTAGCAGTTTACTTTCAGGAATGTTATGACGTTTTGATTGAAGATTTGAAAAGTGTGAATTTGGTATGACTAAAAGAGTAGACTAAGCCCAAATGGACTAAGACTATGATTGCATCTCTTGAGTAGAAGGTTAATTGATGTTATGGCAAAGTTAGTGTTGGTTTGATGTTCGCTGTGAAATTTGGATATTGGAGAAAGTTTTCTAATGGATCTATATTGAGAAGTGAAGAGATTAAGCGTTGATTTTGTTCTTTAAAGTGTAATAGACTAAGGTGAAATATCGAAGGCAGTGGGAATAAAGCGGTAGTGAAGAGTCTCGAGGATAAATAGAATGGCATAAGAATCGATCTTGTTATAAAGTTATAGATGAAAGGAATGAAGCGACGGGAAATACAAAGTAAGATTTTAGGGATTAAGGTGTGATTACAAAATCCTGTTTAGTTTTGAACTACCAAATTTCGAGGATGAAATTTTTTTTAAGAGTGGTAGTAATGTAACACCCTAGTTTTTACACCTATGATTAATTATTTTATTTGGATGTTTATGTTTATTTTGTTATGTGGTTTAGTTTGAGTAATTAAATTACTCTCTTCAAATTATTTTATTGGGTGCATTAACACTGACTTAGTTCAGTGAATGCACGCTTACTAGACAATAATTTATGTTATTGTCACTATTATACCGGTACAGAAAAATATTTTAAATAATATGATTAAGAGAAAAGCATTTTCATATTTTCATTCTATTTAATTTTAGAGTTAAAAATATTTTGGTTTGACATTAATCGGAGATTAATTTTGGACCGAGTATTTTCTTAGTTGATCAGTTCAATTATTAATCTTTACTCTAACTTGAATTTCGAAAACATATATTTATCAACCTTTATTTTTAGAATCCAAAAAGTGAAAACATGTTTATTTTAGGCCTAATATTTATCACTCATTTTGTACCTATCACTAAGTAAATGGTTTAAAAACTAACTTTCTCAACCTTTTCTCTCTCTCTTTCTTGACGCCTCTCTCATTTTCTCTTTTCTTTCTCTGCTTTTCTTCTTCTTTCTTCTTTATTTTTCTTCTTCCTCCTCTCTCCATCTCTCTTCTCCTCTCTGCAGCCAGCCACCGAAGGAGCGCCGCCCAGTCCGCCATCCGGCCACCATCACGGCCATGCTACCAGCCGCTCCTTGCCGTCGTGGTGGTGCGCGCCCTTGAGCGCGGTGCTGCCATCCTTCAGCCGCGACCCATCTCGTCTCGAGCACGTCATGGCTGCTGCTCCGCCATTCGACGCGTCGTCGACCACCTCTGGCGTGGAAAGGGCGGCGATAGCGCCACGTAGGGGAGAAGACGATCGCGATCTACACGCGTCCCGACCCGAAACTCCTCCGTTCACGGCTGCTCCGTCGCGCCGCCGCCATCACCACCACCTTCAGCCACCATGTCCTCTCTTCTTCACCTTGGGTAAGAGTTTTACCTCTAACCTCTTCTCTTTTGTAAATCCCCAAATTTATTTTGAAACCCTAACCCTAACCCTCTGATTTCAGATTTTAATCTTAAGATTTAAGCTTGTTTTATGAAATTAGGACTGTGAATTTGTGTTTCCCTAAACCAATTTCATTATTCTGAGTTTTCCCTAAATTTTAATAAGGAGCCCTAAAACCCCAATTTGATTTTATTTGAATTTGGGTATGTTTTTGTGAAATTAATTATGATTTAGTGCAATTAGGACTCTAAATGGATGATTTCCAAAGTTCTTTTTCATGATCTTTTAATCAAAACAAAGTTTCCTTAAAGGGTATTGGGAAGCGCGAGCTTCAAACATGATTTTCTTTAAAAATAACCTTGTTTGGTAATTAGATTAAGTGTTTAGATAAAGTTAGAATGTGTGTTTGATCATGTGAAATTGATTTCTTGATTTTTGGTTGTTGCGCGTTGTTGGATTCCCTCTCTGAGACGTTTGACACGGCTATGCTTGCTTGATGGAGTGGATAGTTACACTCTTGGAGCTAATGTGAGTATTAAGACGAGGATCCTTTACTTGTCTTCAAAGGTAAGGGGAGTTTGCCTAGGGATATTCAATAACTGTATGCATGTGTGTAAGTGTTTAATTGGATATTTACCTGTTGATTGAGCCTACTTGATTATCTAATGACTTGAACTGTTGTGCTATTATCTGATGTTGAACTGTACTTGTTTCTAAATGATATAATGCATATATGTGATGAACTGCTTTCAACTGTGATATTAGCATTGCACTGATGATATATATACTGCTGTTGATTGAAAGTTTGCTAAGCCAGACGTGCGTCTGTGCTCAACCATAATAAGCATTAAAAACCTTAATAAGCTTTGAAGATGAAGGGATTGGTGTTCTTTTCCAAAAGCTCTTTAAACTTAAAGGACTTGTTTTAAATGTTGAAATGGTTTTGGTGAACAATTGTTATACAAGAGAAAAATCCTTTTCGAACTACGTGTCTCCAAGTGAAAAACTTTCAAGATTATTTGGCAATATCCTATTGGGGGAAATATTTCAAAGATAAAAGAATTTCAAAGATGTTTTATAAAAGATTTTCAAAGAAAAGGTTTTTCCTAAGTATTTTAGAAACTTTCCGATAACCTGGATAGGTTATCGAGGATTCGGTTTTGAATATTTTTTTTCACTGAACGAAAAATAAGTACTTAAGAAAGAGAATCTAGTACGCGAGACGTCGCCTCTAGTATTCAGTGATGTGCACGTAATCTTGAATCAGTGTGAATTCGGGACTACGAGTCCTGGTTATGATGTTATGGACTTAGGTCCAAATCGTGCTATGTTGGACTGTGTATTCTAACCGCGTGTAATGAACATGATTAAAGGTGAAGGTTGTTTTCTACGACCACAACCCTTGACTGTGGCCACGGTCTTGGGCATTGTGATTGAGCGTTCGGACTATGAGTCCTATGCTTCTGAGTTTTTAAGTGATGGGGAAATGATGAATTAAGTCGTCAGCCTTGAGCAAATGATGTGAAAATAATGAACACAAAGAAATCCCTTTAAATAAAATATTTTCTCATGTGCATCTCCCCAAGCGAGCGTGCTATTGATGATTAAATCGGATACAAGGTGGTATCCGGGAGTCATCCATGTAAACCGAGTGAAGAGGCACATGTGACGTTGCTCGTCCTGAGACCTTATGCATGAGGGTAAGGAGGCAACTGCCCGATGGGCTAGAGATTGACCAACTCTAATACTTCTCCAGGGAAAACGGTGTTGAGATCTCATGAGTTTAAGTTAGAGCCTGATATTGAAGTGCCATGCATATTTTCAAAGATTGACTGTGCGGGTTTGAGACCCTTTGATATAATACTGTTATATTATGTATATTCATGATTTAACTGCTTATATGATTATGTGATGTATGTATCATGTATATGGTTGTTGTGTGATATATCCATTTGTCGGTATCTCACCCTTACAAACATATCAGGTTTCTTCTGGTTTGCTATTGTACCTTGGGTATTTTAGTACAGATGTGCAGAGGAGTCTTCCTAAGTCACTCAGAGACTTAGATCTAGTTGCTTGATGAAGTATTTGATTGTGGAACGATCACGTGAGTTCTTCTCAGGAATAACTTTTTAGAATGACCAGCTTAGGGTTTTGAGACTTAGATTATTTTGATAAGTATGTATGAGTATGGCTCAGAGAGCCTTTATTTTGAAATGGAATGTTATGGCTCTGAGAGCATATCTTTTGAAGGAAAATTTAAGCTGTTTCCTTTAGTCTTGTAAAGCTTATGGTTATGACTATTATTTTTATATATATTGTTGTCTGGTTGGATTTGGTGTAACTGAAATTCTGGAGTGAAAATGTAATTATTTTAGCAGGTGTTCTTTTACCTGGGATGTCCGAATTACAGAGGAGACTCTGTCGAAATTTTCGTAAAATACTAGCTTTTATTCAAGTATATTCTTTAAATTAAATAGGCTTGCCATACTATGATAGTAAGACTGTGTGCCAATCAAGGCTTAGGAGTCGTGACAAAATTTTTATACCCAATTTCACACACTTATATACTTATATAAATTATTTTCCGAAAGCACCAGCAAATTATCTTTTAATTTAAATTCCGCATGTGTTACGTAAGTAATGCCCCAAGGGGGGGGCGTTACAATATTCCTATGCACAAATACATCTTTGGTTCATGATTCGATTGCTAAAAATTTTGAAGGACCCTGCAACTGTCTTCTATAAGACCTTCAGGTTGTGAAGTTTTGAACACCACTCCTGATGTAAAAGACCATCAGATTGTGAAGCTTCAGCACCACTCATGGTGTAGACTCTTTCCTTTCCCGTCGGTTTATTGATTCTTGTGTTGTTGGCAACTGGTCCACACCTTGGTGCATGACAATTCTTTGATAAGTGTCCTACTTGATTATAATTGAAACATTTCTTTCCTTTCAAAGAGCATTTATCTGCCACGTGATTCGAATCTCCACATTTGAAACATCTTCTGCCTTGGCCTTGGCTTTGGTTCTTTCGGTCTCCACTACCTAATGTAGTAGCAACTGGACGATACGGTTGCTAGTTCTGGTAATTTCCTGGTGGTCGGAAATATGGCTTCCTTCGAATTTGTCCTTCCCTTTGATTCTGATTTTGGTATTGGAATCGAGATGGTCCACCGGTATTACCCCGATAGTCTCTACCTTTCCCCTTCTGCTCCACTTTCCGGTACTTTTCCACTAAAGCTTGAAAGTTGCGAATTTCAAGCGGTAGCACAGACTCTTTGATTTCGTATCACAGGCCTCCTTCAAATCTCTCACATTCCCAACCTTCATCAGGTTGAGTTTAAAAGAAACGGAAATACTTGAGTAGAAATTCAAACTTTTTTGTATATTCATCAACAGATAGTTCGTTCTATTGTAATCATAAGAACTCATGTCCCTTCTCAACTATGGCGCTCTAAGGAAAATACTTATCCATAAAAACAGTGCGAAAAACACTCCAAATTATTTCCTGATTGCCCGCTTTCAGTATCTGTCTAATATCATCCCACCAACATCCTGCATCTCCTAAAAGCAGAGAAAGAGCATACGAAACCTTTGTTTCTTCAGGGCTGTTGATAAGCTCGAAAATCATTTCCAGTTCTTGTATCCACAATTCATCCTTCTCAGGATTGACATCTCCATAAAATTGTTGAGGTTCCTGATTTTTGAAGTTTGCTAGACTTTTCGCCTCGGCTGCCAGCTCAGCCCGAACCTAGTCCTGGTCATTTTGTGTAGCCATGATAGCAGCAACACTAGTCATTGCCTGAACGGCCTGGTTCATCTGTTCAATCACACCCTTGTTGCTAACATAAGCACGATCACCATCACGACCACGTCCACATCCACATCCCATTCCTGGTTCCGTAACTGACCTACAAGACAAACTTAGTCAGTTCGTAACCAGAAACTGAAGCATATACTTACATGTCTAAAACACATTACTTCTAAGAAGTAATTCAGTCAATGTGCCATCTACTGTTCATGGATTCTCACAAGGTCTCGACTACATCAAAACACACCTACTTGTGTACCATCACAAATTGTTTCGACAAGGAAACAATTCAAGCAAGGTCCAACCAGAGATAACACAAGAAAAACCCAACATACCTATTCCCCAAGGTTCCCGAAAGACTTGACCAGCTCTGAATACTTCAAAAAAATGATGTGCACATCACAGTAGAACATTTACACTATACTTGACAACACACATATACCAATGTTATTTATAAACAAACCTTCCACAACATGCAAGATTTTCCTAAAAGTTTTTCTTTTAAAACCCTATAAATATTATTAGGACACACGTACTAAACTTCTCAAACATACATCCCCAAACACAAACCTAAGCTGGTCATTCTACAAGACATCCACCGAAAAGACCATGTGGTCATCCATATGATCACACACCTATTCCTGCATCCAGACTTAAGTCTCCAAGTAACTTAAGGAAACTCCTCTGCAACATCTGTACTCGTGTACCAAGGTACAACGGGAAAAAAAAACCCAGACGAACAGATATATGCAAGGGTGGGAACCAATAAATGGATTTTAAAACGATAAATACATGTGCGACACACAAAACAACATATAACATATGTAATTATAATAGCATAATTATTCAGAAATAAACAAGTAGTTTATCAGTGGGTTTCATACACGACAGTCATCGTCATTTTTAAAAAAAAACAAATGCATGACACTTCAATAGTCATTGTCTAAAATTTTGTACTTCATACCATATGAATGAGCTGATCAAGCTCTCTTTGCCAAATAAGGCACCGAATTTAACCAAGGCACACCGAATTTAACCATAGCATTGTCCAAAACTAGGCACAGTGGTTACTGTCTATGATTTCATTGTCCATCAAGGCACAATGATACAACTTCTTGCATATCTTGCCATCAAGATATCCAGACTAAACTCACAGGCACGTCTACCAAAGAAATGCATGTAAAACATTTTGTCTTTCAATATCACAATGTACAAATCACGAAGGTCTAGACCGATGCATTCAGCCTTAGGTTCGTAGATTATAATGCACAAAACTTACACAACTTTTATAGGACAAAATAGTCCATAACTTCAACTTTAGGACATACGGTCCATGACTTATAATAGAACACTAGAATCCCGACATCTAGGCTACTAGGTCCGCTTTTCAACTTTAAAATTATTTTCGTTCTATGAAACACAAGTCAAAAACAAAATCTCCTCAACTTATCCAAGTTGTCGGAAGAACACCGTTGTGTAAAACTAATTTACAGAAAATAATTTTTCGTTGGAAATTCATTTATAAAATCATCAAATCACCCAAAAACTCATTTTCTTATGGAAATCTTTGTTTGGTACTTTAGTTTAAAGAAAAAAATATTGATTTGAGACTAATTCTCGGTTCTCACAAATATGGCTGTTTTTAAAAATGATTTCCATAAATATTTTCGGAATTAATCATCGTTTGGCATTTTAAAAACGTTTTAAGTAAAAATTTGTCTTTTCTCTAAATAATTTTCTCAACATTATAATTAAGTTATTTTTTAAATTAAATTTTTATAATAACCTTTCATATTATTTTGTAATTTCTTACCTAAAAATTAGCAGTACCAAAATATTTTCACGGCTACGTCCTCAATGTGACTCATAGATCACTCTTACGTCAATAAATCATTAAAATAATAGTATTTTCAACTATTCCACATTTTAACCAATCAAGTAATTAAATAATATTATATTACTATATTCCACCATTTAAAAATTCGATATTTCTTATAAAGCTTTTTAACGCTTTTATCTTCGTAATTAATTGAGCACTTACCACTGTCAGACTTTTAAATCAACAATCAACATCAATAAATATTCTGAAGTTAACACAGGCAAACACAAGAAGGAGGGGTTGAATTGTATTTGTTAATAATTTTCGAAAACAACCTTTAAAACAAATTTGCACTCAAGGAGATTAGAAAGCAGAAGCACGAACAAAGAAAAAGATCTTTTAAAAGACTTTAACAAAAGCAATATCAAAACCCCATAGTCAGTATAAGTAAATAAAACTGAAGAGTTTAGGGATAGAAGATTCATCCAAGAGATTTTATCCTGGTTCACTCTCTTCCAACCAAGAGCTACGTCCAGTCCCTTCGACTTGAAGGATTTATCCACTATTTCTCCAAATAGATTACAACCAAGTATTCAACACCTCTCCAGGCTTACAAGTATTTCTTTCTTACCAAGCCTCTTCAAGCTCTAACTCTAACAAAGAGATTTAATGTTTGATCTTATTAACTCACTATGTGTGAGGATATGACAGTTTAAGATCAGATGAATATTTACACAATATTCAAACTAAGAAATACCGACTCTTGTTCTCTAAAGAAATATGAGTATGAGTAAAAGTTGAGCTCGTAAGGTTGTGCAGTCAAGAGTTCTAGTCTCAGTATCTCAAGTCTCCTATTTATAGTGACCTTCTTCTTCACTTGTATTTCTTCAACGGTTACTTTGAATAATCCAATTTAGAGGTAGCATTTAATGCATGATATCCATTGTGACTGATAGCTTGATTGTGGCAATGCTGAATAGTACTCTTGGTTATCCAGGTAGCATGAAATTTGGAGGCTTACTGCTCTGAGTTTTGTAGCTTGAGAACTTGTTGTTCCTCCTTTGTGTATAATTCACCTTTTTCAGTCATAAAGTTGTCATCGTACATATTGTTTTGCAGTAGCTTATTGTATGATTCTGCTTTTTGCATTTCTTGATGGTACTATGTTTCTTTTACAACAAGGTGAAACATTAAAGTAGATAAAACAAATGTGAAGAAAACAATATTCTATTGAAATAAATATCAATCATTTGAAATAAATTCAAGATATTTGGATTGCATTTAATTCATTTCAAAGATAGAGCCCATCTAAGAAAAACTGTCTACTTAGTTATAAGAGAGACTAAGTCTGTTCAATATTTTATTTTGCTCGTCTAATGACATGGCGGTTAGAGCTCGTCTACTAGATTACTTTATGTTTTAGTTCATTTACTTGTACTAATTACTTCCGTCTGCTTACGAGGTAAGATGGGCGTGCTTATTATCAAGTCTTTGGACTTGCTGTATCTAAACAAGTTATTTTGGTATTCGTCTAGAAAACATTTAGAGCCTCGTTCACTTAAGAAAATCAGTCTAATAAATTAAATAAACAAGTAACTTTACCAAGGTAAGCAGCCTGTCTACAAGGGAACCATGCATAACTAAAAGCATTCCTGCATAACTAAAAGCACATGTTAGATCTCAACTAAAATGCATAATTCAACGAAAGCTTATCCTATGTTTACTTATATTAAAGTATTCCTACATAACTAAAAGCACATGTTAGATCTCAACTAACACTTTGCCAAGCAAATTTAATCCTTTTGTTAGCATCAAAACTTAGAGATTATTAAATCCAAAACCACTTTGGTACCAACAATCTCCCCCTTTTTGATGATGACAAAACTAATTAAATTTGAAAAGCAAAGTCTAAGAGAGCTTGCAGGGATCCCCCTAAGACAAAGAATTCAAATAATTAAGCAGAATAAGCATATGAAAAACAACTGCATATAACCTAACAGATAGGTGCAACAGCTTATCATACTTAGAGTATATATAAGGGAATAAATAAGCATAAGTATCAGAGCAGCAGATATTAAAGCAAATAAGAAAACATAAGTATCAGAATAGTTAGCAAGTAGAAGAGAATATGGAAATGCAAACAAATAAGAGCTTTTCAAAATCTGACTTTATATATATAAAAATCTCTTTTCTTTCCTTTCTCCCCTTTTTTGTCATCAGCCAAAAAGGTAAAAGGAGAGGACCATCATAGTCAGTATAAGGAAAAAAAATTAAGTAAAGGTTAAGCATGAGGATGTGGTGAGGGATCAGGGTTCTGAGTCTGACTCTTCTTGAAGCCCATGAGAAATTCCAGCATTTTATTTGCAACCTCTAAGGTTGGAGCCATTGAAGTTTGAACTTGCTAGTTGACATCCTCCTTAATCTTCTCAGTCAACTTTTCAACCTTCTCATCAACTATCTTGCCAACCCTTTCATCAACTATTTTTCCAAGAACCTCTTCAAGATTAGATGGCAAAGCCTGTTGCCGTGAGCTTTCGGTAGACTCTTGAAATGTGCTTGGTGTTCTTGATTGATCTGAAGGGTGCATGACAACTAGAGCTAGTGGTTGAGAATATTGTCTTTCTAATGAGCTCTGATGGTGAACTGATTCAGCTGTTTCCTCTAAGTCGACAGTAGTGGCAAATTGACCATGTTCTTCAACAACAGGTTCATCTGTGATAGGTTCAGATGTAAGTGGAGGGATCGCCGAGACTTCCTTTGCCCATCTAATGGGATAGATGAATTCCACATTCTTACTGTTTATAGGAAGTCCCCAGAGGTCTTTATAGATCATATATCTAAAATTTGACAGACCACACTTCCCTCTGACCTTGGGAATATCATTCTTCTCCTCTTCAGACGGGCCAGAGGAAGATGCCTCTCTGGTACAGTGGATAATGTGAGATTTCCAGAATTCAGCAGCTCTATGTTCATTGATAAACTCAATGGATTCAGTAAGCAAAAGGAAATACAACATTGAGTAGTCAAAGGTTTCTTGGTCAAGATCAAGCATTACTGATTTAGCTTTAGGCATCCCTCCCTTGAATCTTCTGTTTTTCATGTCCTTGTCTTTATTTAGATCTAACATGTGCTGTCTTGGACAGATCCTGTAAGGCATGATTCCAATTCTGGTTACTTCATTTTGTCTCAGCCAGGATGGAAGGACAAAATGTGTGGCTCTATCAACTCTGATATGACTGAATTCCCACATCAGCATTTCATAGTAAAGATGATCCATAAAGAAGTCAGAGGCCCTCCCATAGACTCTGGGATGCTCAAAAGACACCCATTTAGTGTCCCTTGGCATGATCACGGGAACATGCTTTGAAGATCTTGCTCTATGCTCAGGAATGGTAGGAAGATTTTTCCTTTTGGGGTCAGTTTCCCAGACAGGTATGATATGTCTCTCAACTCCATCAGTGAAGGGTATTAAAGGAGGAGTTTTGACAAGGTTAGGGTAAATTTTTCTGCGGGGGGGGGGATTTGTTTAGGGGTAGGTGAGTGACTAATGGCCCTAAGTTATTGTGCATTTGAGAAGGCACATTTTTTATTAATTTACACTTAGGATGAGGTAGCTAAAGGGGTTCAACAGGTGGGCTGATTTCTTCCTCATACGCAGGTAGAGGATACCATCTGGTTGGAATGTGTTCGGGTTCAGGTTGGTGAGAATGAAACAGAACTTTCCATTCCCTTTTTACCTTGGCCCAATCCTTAGATTTGCCATCGTAAAGGACAGAAGTTGGGGTGAAGGGAAATAAGGTTCTCAAGGGTTTGGGGAAAGGAGCACCGGGGGAAATGTCATCATCTGGTTGATTGAACCAGAGAACATCGGCAGTGATAATAGGTTGAAATTGTGGTTACCTTAGAAGTCTTAGTTGATCTGGATTTTCTTGCTGGTTGCCTTCTAGGTTTTGTTGGAACAATTGTTGGAACAGGCACAATGGCCTCAGAAGCAGCAACAGAGGTCTTCTGCTTCTTCAGAATTGAACTGATAGGGATGTTGTCCGCATCAGCTTCCTCATCTTCATTGTGAGAGAAGAAAACTCTTCTTTGCTTCTTTGCAGCAAGGGCATCAGAAGGTTCCCTGATAACAATGCTACTTGCTGGTCTCTTGGGAGCAGGCTTCCTTGTTGCAGTGGTCTTTTGCCTAGTTATTCTTTTTACTCCTAGGACTTCAGCATTGTTTTGTTCCACCATCTCTTCTTTAGCTTTCATCAACTCCTCAGTATTGGCCATTGCAGCAGCATAGGTACTGAGGTTCATGTTGGCTATGTTCATTTTACCAAATTCTGCAGCCGACATTGGTTTTTCAATCAATATCCTAGCTTGCTCATCAAGAGTCTTTGCAGCAAGAATCTCATGAATTCCTTGAGCTTTGAAAATATTGGAAAGAAGATGGCAAAAAGGAAGTGCAGAGAGTCTTTTCTTATTCATCACAGCGTCTCTGAATCTTGCATACAGAATTCTTGGAAGATTGATCTTTGATTCAGTGAGAAGATGGCAAAGGCGGAATTTGTGCAGAGAGGAGAGGTTGTCATTGGATCCAACCTTGTGAAGAATCACCTTGTTAAGAAGCTGATGAAGGATGCGAACAATGTCCTTCATTTCAACAGTCTTCCAAGTGTGAGTTCTGACTGTGTCTTCTTTCATGAGACAGACTTCAATAGTCTCAGCCACCCAGATCCTCTTCCCATGACTCAGTAAAGACTAAACCCTCCTAAGCACAGGAAATTGCATCAGCAATAGTCTTCTCCGAGGTTACAATCTTCTTTCTTAACATCATTGAGAAGAAGTCGGTATCAGTCACTTGGACATTTCTCCAGAAATCCTTGATCAGATTGGGAAAGACAGAGACCTTCTTTGTGAAGAGTCCTCTCCACCCGGCTGCATTAACATATTTGTTTATATCTATAGTGTAGTCTTGCAGCACTTCAAGGTTGAAATGGTGCTCTATTGCCAAGTTAATCTTGTCCACGTTAAAGGTTGAAGAAGAAGCCATTTTAGGTGATCAAAGAGCTTAGGGTTTGAAAGGAGATAGAAGTAGAGAGAGAGATAGTTCGAGAGGTTATGAAAGTGTAAAGTTTTTCTCAGAGGGAAAAGATTAATTTTAAAGGAATTTTGAATCTCAAAGGTTAAAAAAAACTTTTGACATGACATGTCATTATGATAAAATGGTGTTGGTAACTTGGAACTATAAAAAGGTCTTGATGGGATTGATGGAAGTACTGACTCAGCAAAGAGAATAAAGGATAAATTTGTCTTGAGACAAAATAAATGCATTTATTAACACATAAAAAATATGCTTAAACATAGGCAGATGTGAACTCGTCTAAAACTATACAATGGATGCGGTAATCGGTATCAGTGGACGCATCATATGGACGTGCAATACAATATGCAATAGACGCACAACTTTTAATAGGTATTAGACCAGCATAGGTAATAGATACAGGATTAACAAAACAAAATTTTCTCGAGGCTAGACGCCTAAATTAATCCATACATATCATATTAAGATGCTTCCTAATAAAGATAAATCCGTCCTCTGCAAGAGGTTTAGTAAAGATATCTGCCTATTGATGCTCAGTATCTACAAATTGAATATCAATCACACCTTTTTGCATATAATCCCTAAAAAAATGATGTTTAATCTCTATGTGCTTAGCTCTAGAATGAAAAATTGGATTCTTAGATAGATTTATTGCAGCAGTATTATCACACATAAGCGGAATACTACTTGCAAATACATTGTAGTCCTCCAATTGATGTTTGATCCAGAGAAGTTGTGAGCAGCAATTTGCAGCTGATATATACTAAGCTTCAGCAGTTGATAAAGCAATGGTACTTTGTCTTTTGCTTGACCATGAGACAAGATTAGCTCCAATGAAGTGACATCCTCCACTAGTGCTTTTTCTTTCAATTCTATCTCCAGCATAGTCATAATCACAGAAACCAACTAATCTATAATCTTTATTTTTCTTAAAGAACAAACCAAGATTAGTAATCCCTTTTAAATATCTAAAAATTCTCTTAACTGCTGATAAGTGAGATTCTCTAGGATCAGATTGAAATCGAGCACATAAACATGCACTGAACATAATATCAGGCCTAGACGCGGTAAGATATAAGAGAGATCCTATCATACCTCTGTATACCTTTTGTTCTATCTTTTTCTCTTTATCATCTTTGTTCAATATGGAAGTGGGGTGCATAGGAGTATTCATTGGTTTACAATCATCCATCTTAAACTTCTTCAGAAGCGCTTTTGTATACTTGGTTTGGTGGATGAGCACCTCGTTCATGGTTTGTTTTACTTGAAGTCCAAGGAAGAATTTGAGTTCTCCCATCATGTTCATTTCAAACTCTTTCTGCATTAACTTAGAGAATTTTTTGCATAGAGACTCATTAGTACCACCAAAATAATATCATCAACATATATCATCTGTATAACTATGAAATTAGACTTAATGCATTTTCTAAATAAGGTTGTGTCAACCTTTCCTCTATTGAATCCATTTTCCATAAGAAAGGAACTTAATTTGTCATACCAAGCTCTAGGAGCTTGCTTAAGATCGTACAAATCTTTCTTAATCTTATATACATGTTCAGGATGAGTTTCACACTCAAAACCCGGAGGTTGCATAACATAGACTTCTTCATTAATAAATCCATTTAGAAAAACACTCTTAACATCCATCTGAAAAAGAATAATACTATGATGTGTAGCGAATGAAGTAGAATTCTAATAGCTTCTAACCTAGCAACAGGTGCAAAGGTTTCAGTATAATCTATACCTTCTTCTTGAGAGAAACCTTGAGCAACAAGTCTTGCTTTGTTTCTTATTACCTTACCAATTTCATCAAGTTTGTTTCTGTAAAACCACTTTGTTTCAATCACTGGTTTGTCTTTGGGCAGTGGAACCAGAGTCCAAATATCACTTCTTTCAAACTGATTGAGTTCTTCTTGCATAGCTAGAATCCAACCATCATCTAGTAGAGCCTCGTCTACTATTTTTGGTTCCAACACAGACTAGTGCAGAATTGTCTTGTTCTTTGAAGGTTGATCTGGTTCTTAGCTTGTCATTGGGGTTTCCAATGATCTGATCTTGTGGATGATAATTCTTGAAGTACCAAGATTTTTGAAATGTACCATGTTGAGAAGTGGAAGTTTCTGGTTGTTGAGTGGGGTCATCTTCTTGATCATCAACTTTTATCTCAGGTGAGTCTCCTGGAAATGCTTAGATCAAGATCTGCAAAAGCTTCGTCTAGCTCGGGTAATTTCTTATCAGGCTGTTTGTCATCAAACTTGACATGAATACTTTCCTCTACTATCAGAGTCCTAGAGTTATAAACTCTAAAGCCTTTAGATGTTTCAGAATATCCTAATAGTATTCCACTATCTGTTTTAGCATCAAACTTACCAAGTTGATCTTTAGTATTCAGTATATAGCATTTACAACCAAATCGGTTAAAATAAGATATGTTGGGTTTTCTTCCTTTCCACAGTTAATAAAGAGTCTTATTGGGGATAGATCTAATGTATATTCTGTTCTGAACGTAGCAGGCAGTATTAACAGCTTCAGCCCATAACAGTCTAGGACAGAGTTGTCATTGAGCATAGTCCTAGCCATCTCTTGAAGAGATCCGTTCTTTCTCTCTACCACAGCATTTTGTTGTGGTGTTCTAGGTATTGAGAAGTTGTGAAGGATACCACTCTCTTTACAGAACTTATGAAATAGCTCATTTTCAAACTCTCCCCCATGGTCACTTCTGATTGAAGTGATACACATGCCTTTTTCATTCTGTACATGTTTGCAGAATACAGAAAAGACCTTAAAAGACTCATCCTTGTGAGTTAGGAACATAACCCATGTCCATCTAGTGTAATCGTCTACTATGACAAGACCATATTTCTTACCACTAACAGAGGCAGTCCTTGTTGGACCAAAAAGATCAAGATGTAGCAACTCTAGTGGTCTATTGGTACTAACAACATTCTTAGATTCAAAAGAACCTTTGACTTGTTTTCCCTTTTGACATGCATCACAAAGAGCATCAGATTTGAACTTAAGGTTTGGTATTCCTCTCACGAGGTTATGCTTCTTTAGCTTTGAAATTAATTTCAAGCTTGCATGACCTAGCCTTTTGTGCCAAATCCATCACTCATCTTCAATGGACACTAGACATGAGACACTTTGATTTGAGAGGTCCTCCAAGTCAATCTTATAGAGATTGTTTTACCTTTTTGCAGTGAATAAAAGTGATCCATCATCTTTCTTGACAGTACACATGTTCTTATCAAAAGATACTTCCTATCCACTGTCACATAATTGACTTATGCTCATTAGATTGTGCTTCAAGCCATTTACTAAAAGAACATTATCAATGGAGGGAAAATGATGTTTACCAATTTTACCTATACCAATGATTTACCCTTTCTGATTTCCTCCAAATGTGACCCAGCCACCATCTTTGGGCTTAAGGTTTTGGAACATAGACCTTTCTCCCGTCATGTGTCGTGAGCAGCCACTGTCCAAGTACCAAGACATCTGTTTTCTTCCTGTTTTTAAGCAAATCTGCAACAGGTATTATCTTATCTTTAGGTACCCAAACTGACTTAGGTCCTTTCTTGTTAGTTGTCACTAGACGAGTATGCTTAGCATGTTTATTGTGTATGCATCTAGATGTAATATGCCCACTTTTTCCACACACTTTACAAAAGGTGTTGGACGAGCTAGACTTAGCTTTGGTATATTTATTTGGAACTTTTGAAGCTCTATGCTATTTAAGTGGTTTTGACTTTTTGTGAGATGCGTCTTGCTTCTCTTTGTCATAACCAAGACCAGATTTATCATAAGGTGACCTAGAGTACCTTAAAATGAGACTAAACTTATCTGAGCCACCTACAAGCTTTGACAGAGAATCAGTTAGATATGTTATAGCTTGCTTCAGTTTTGCAACTTCACAGGAGACATCAGGTTCACACACCAATTTGGCAGCTGGACTGACATTCACTGATTTTAGTTTGCAAGAATGCTAAATTGACACAGATTCTTGGACATCATACGGTTACACCGTATGAACAGTGCCGCACAGTGCGGCACTGTAGCTGTACTGTGCGGCACTGTAGCGGTTTTTTTTTAAATTTAAAATTTGTTTTATAAATAATTTTTTTGATTAAATATATGTCAATATCTGGTGAATCGGGTACAAATATCTGGTGAATTCAGTTCATTATCTGGTGAATGAGTTTTTTTGAGAAATAATTTTTTTGATTAAGTATGTGCAAATATATGGTGAATCCGGTATAAATATCTGGTGAATTCGGTTCATTATCTGGTGAATGTGTTTTTTTTTAATAAATAAATTTTTTTGGTTAAGTATGTGTAAATATCTGGTGAATCGGGTACAAATATCTGGTGAATTCAGTTCATTATCTGGTGAATAGGTTTTTTTGAGAAATAAATTTTTTGGTTAAATATGTGCAAATATCTGGTGAACCATGTACAAATATCTGGTGAATTCAGTTCATTATCTGGTGAATGGGTTTTTTTGAGAAATAAATTTTTTGGTTAAGTATGTGCAAATATCTGGTGAATCATGTACAAATATCTGGTGAATTCAGTTCATTATCTGGTGAATGGGTTTTTTTGAGAAATAAATTTTGGTTAAGTATGTGCAAATATATGATGAATCAGGTATAAATATCTGGTGAATTCAGTTCATTATTTGGTGAATGTGTTTTTTTTTATAAATAAATTTTTTGGTTAAGTATGTGTAAATATCTGGTGAATGGGTTTTTTTGATAAATAAATTTTTTTGGTTAAGTATGTGCAAATATCTGGTGAATCGGGTATAAATATCTGGTGAATGCAGTTCATTATCTGGTGAATGGGTTTTTTTAGAAATAAAATTTTATTTTTTAAAAAAGTCAAAATTTAAAAAAAAAAAAAAAAATACTGCTACAGTAGCGCTACAGTGCGCTACTGTAGCAGTGTCGCGTAGATGTCGCTATTTCCGTGTCCATTTAGCAGGCCTCTTTAGTTTGTCGTTTTCATTTTTGAGGTTTTATTTCTCAGTACAGACCCTATCATATTCTTTAGTCAGTTTAGAAAACTTCTTTTTGAGACTCTTATATTCTCGTGATAGTATAGACGACTCATGCAACAATTCATCAAAAGCATTTTGAAGAGTGGACGGGTCAGAGTCCATTACCTCAGCATCAGTGTATTCACTTTACGATGCGATTGTCCACGCATGAGACAGATATTTGCTTCTTCCTCTGCTTCATTTTCTTCATCCGAAGAAGACAGATCAAGATCCTCCCATGTAGCCATTAAGCATTTCTTCTTTTTGAAGAACTTCTTTTTGTCCTTTAGCTCAGGGCAGCCAACTTTGAAATGACCAGGTTTCTTGCATTCAAAGCACAAGGGTGGACCTTTTTCCATGGAGTCTGACTTCTCCTTGAAAAAAATTTTGTGGAGTTACTTCCTTCTGAAACCACCTTTCTTTCTCCACATATGTTGAATCTTCCTGGAGATAAAGGACAATTCATCCTCATCTGATCCTTCATCATTATCAGAAGATTCAGATTCATCTGATGACTCAGCAGCTTTGAGAACTTTTGTTGAACTTGTTTTCTTTGCCTTTAGGGCAATAGATTTTCCTTTTCTGAAGTTTTCTTCTTCATTAAGTTCAAGTTCATGAACCTTGAGAGATCCAAGAAGCTCTTCCAGAGAAAGTATTTTCAGGTTTTTGGCTTCCTGAATGACAATAACTTTGGGTCTCCATTGCTTGGATAGACTTATAAGAATTTTTCTAACATGATCTCTATTTTCATAAACTTTTCCCAGAGATCTGAGACTGTTGGTGATGGTTTGGAATCTTCCAAACATTTGGTCTATTGTTTCATGTTCACCCATCTTAAACAGTTCATACTGATGAACCAGCATGCTGATCTTGGATTCCTTAACTTGTGAGGAACCCTCATGAGCTAGGGCAAGAGTATCCCATATTTCTTTAGCACTATTGCAGCTGTGAACTTTGTCATGTTCAGATCTGGGTATAGCACACATGAGATAGTGCTTAGCCTTCAAATTCAGCTGATGTTGGTTTTTCTGCTCTTAAGTCCATTGGGCTCTAGGAACAGTGGCTCCAGCTTCATTTATTGGTTCAGTGTAGCCGGTTTCAATCAGCTCCCAAATATCTACATTCTGTCCATCTAAGAAGGCCACCATTCTCTTCTTCCGGTAGTCATAATCTGTTCCATCAAAGAGAGGAGGTCTGTTGATAGCTTGTCCTTCTGCATCCATGGTTGTTGGATCGTACTCCCTCGGCACTTGTTAGATGCTCAACCCTTTCGAGACTGAGCTCTAATACCAACTGAAGTTAACACAGGCAAATACAAGAAGGGGGGTTGAATTGTGTTTGTTAATAATTTTCGAAAACAACCTTTAAAACAAATTTGCACTCAAGGAGATTAGAAAGCAGAAGCACGCACAAAGAAAAAGATCTTTTAAAAGACTTTAACAAAAACAATATCAAAACCCCACAGTTAGTATAAGCAAATAAAACTATAGAGTTTAGGGATAGAAGATTCACGTAAGAGATTATATCATGGTTCACTCTCTTCCAACCAAGAGCTACGTCCAGTCCCTTCGACTTGAAGGATTTATCCACTATTTCTCCAAATAGATTACAACCAAGTATTCAACACCTCTCCCGGCTTACAAGTGTTTCTTTCTTACCAAGCCACTTCAGGCTCTAACTCTAACAAAGAGATTTACTGTTTGATTTTCTTAACTCACTATGTGTGAGGATATGACAGTTTAAGATCAGATGAATATTTACACAATATTCAAACTAAGAAATACTGACTCTTGTTCTCTACGTAAGGTTGTGCAGACAAGAGTTCTAGTTTTAGTATCTCAGGTCTCCTATTTATAGTGACCTTCTTCTTCACTTGTATTTCTTCAACGGTTACTTTGAATAATCCCGTTTAGAGATAGCATTTAATGCATGATATCCGTTGTGACTGATAGCTTGATTGTGGCAATGCTGAATAGTACTCTTGGTTATCTGGGTAGCATGAAATTTGGAGGCTTACTGCTCTGAGTTTTGTAGCTTGAGAACTTGTAGTTCCTCCTTTGTGTATAATTCACCTTTTTCAACCATAAAGTTGTCATCGTATAGATTGTTTTGCAGTAGCTTATTGTACGATTTTGCTTTTTGCATTTCTTGATGGTACTATGTTTCTTTTACAACAAGGTGAAACATTAAAGCAAATAAAACAAAGGTGAAGAACAAATATTATATTGAAATAAATATCAATCATTTGAAATAAATTCAAGAGATTCGGATTGCATTTAATTCATTTCAAAGATAGAGCTCGTCTAAGAAAAACTTCGTCTACTTAGTTATATGAGAGACAAAGTCTGTTCAATATTTTATTTTGCTCGTCTGATGATGTGGCGGTTAGAGCTCGTCTACTAGATTACTTTATGTTTCAGTTCATTTACTTGTACTAATTACTTCCGTCAGCTTATGTTGCAAGATGGACGTGCTTATTATCAAGTCTTTGGACTTGCTGTATCTAAACAAGTTATTTTGGTATTCGTCTAGCAAACATTTAGAGCCTCGTTCACTTAAGAAAATCGGTCTACAAAATTAAATAAACAAGTAACTTTACCAAGGTAAGCGGCCCGTCTACAAGGGTGGACGCTTATTTTTACATGAAAGCTTATCCTATGTTTACTTATATGAAAGTATTCCTACATAACTGAAAGCACATGTTAGATCTCAACTAACACTTTGCCAAGCAAATTTAATCCTTTTGTTAGCATCAAAACTTAGAGATTATTAAATCAACCACCACTTTGGTTCCAACACATTCTACGTCAACATTATAGCAAATAATACAGTTTATAACATGCATTAAAACACTATAACAATTAACTGCAGATAATCAATTAAAAGCAGATAATTAACTATGCAAGATAATTTAAAACACCACAAACACACTCAAATAAATTATACAGACCACATGGTTTATCCTCTGCAAAACTAAGAACAAACCAACAAGGTTTATCCTTCACAACAAACATCACACAATTAATAAAAATCAAACAAAAAAACACTCTAATTCCTAAGACTATGGTTCGGCCTTCACAAAATAATTTGGCTAGGGATGTTAAAATTTTACAAACTCTTGAATTAATGATCCTTGAGTACTAGAAAGACATAATCAATGATCATAAACTAAGAACTTTAAACAAAACCATCCAACTCAATAAGTTAGGGTTTCGACCTCAACAATAAAATTATGCTAGAAAATTTCTTTGGTTTCAAGCTCTTGGATTTAACATGTATAGATATTAGAGAGATTGAATCAAGTGTTCTATTTCAGAAATTGAAACAAAACTCATCCAAATCGGATTTGGTCTTGATCCATAAAGTAGGCTAGAGATTTTCAAAATTCTCAAGCTTCTAGATTTAATAACAATAGGTATTGCATAGATGAAATCAAGTGTTAGATGATAGAAATTGAAACAAACTCATCTAGTCTCTCCAAGACTTAGATTCGGCCCACTATGAAAGAATAGGAAATAAATTTTCTCTTGATTCATGCTCTTGGATCATGAATATAGAGATCACAATGAGTTCATAGAAATTGGAATCAGATTAAAAGGTTTTTTCTATGATTTTCTAGAGATTTTTGTAGTTCTAGATCTAGGAATTTCAAATGATGATCATGGCCTTGAATCAACAAAATAAATGAAGAGTATGTAGTTTATTGACGATGAGAAGTAAGGTATACCTCTTGGAATTAGAAAAATAGCAAGAGATCTACTAGTTGCTTCACAAATTTTGGTTATGGAAACTTAGAGAATTTGAGAGAAAGTGTGAGGAAGAAGATGAAGTTGATGAAATGAGAGTGAGAGGGCCTCATTTGATGGCTTGGGCCATGGGAATGGAGGGGTAAAGGAGTCCAAATTGATTTCCATTTGAGGACAAAGGTGTAATTTCACTTAGGGGCAATTTTGACATTCAATTAAGACTTAAGGACATAATGGTCTTTTCATGCATAAGGTAATCATGACAAACATGTGGTGGAAAATTTGTAGGAAATGTGGCTGATTTTGAACCACGAAAACAAGATGAAGAAGAAAAATTGAAGTTGTCTTGCCTTAACCATGGTTAATGTTTAACTAAGATATGTTAGGTTAGGGGTATTTTGGTCTTTTCACACTTAAACCCATCATTACATAAATTAAATGCTAGGTGAGTCACCCCTATGACTCACCACCCTAGGTGGTAAGATTTCTCCTCATCCGATGTCGGGTTTTGTCTCTGCACATCCATTCTCAACTCCGTCGATTGCCCGATTTTGGTTTTTACGCCCGAGTAAGGTAAAATAACTTATTTATTTTGAAAATTTTCAAAATAACCACTATCGTTGTAAATGGGAAATATAATTTATCCATATTGATCGCAGGTCAAAATTAGGTTTTCTGATCAGTAAAATCTTACTATCAGTGAAAACGCAGACCGATTTTCGTATGAATTTTCAACCCAAAATTTAACCGTAACTCTCTACGATAAAGTAGAGTATAAATATGACTTTGGTTTATCCAAAATCATTGTCTAAAAATGTTTATTTATATTTATATCGATCTTAGAAAGCAGAAAAATCGGGGTGTTACAAATATAATCATTACTACTTTATAATTAATATAACTATTAAGAAATCAAATGATTATATGCTTTTTTATATAGAATCAATATAATGGTTTTAATCCAGTCAAAAAAATATGTAATGGTTTTATTTTAAATAAATGATATAAATTAAATATTATACTTATTTAGATGCAATTGATTTAATAAACTAAATTTAGAATGTTTCATTAACCATTTAGTCAACTAAAATATACAATAGGCATACAATTAATTAATTTATTTGAAAATAAAGTAAGCTCATTCAAAAAAATCAATTCATTCTACATTCTAATTTATTTAGTTTCAAACTTTGAAATCAGAATTTTTTTGTTTAATTTATTTATTATTTAATTAAATTTCATAATATTTGATATGATGTGGAAAATTTATTAAGCCTAAAAATATATTAATTAAAATTAACACTTTTATAATTTAAAAATGTTAAAAATATGTACCGTTAAATAAATGTGCACAACAATTTCATAGAAGGTGTTTTTTATCCTCGAATTTTTGTGGGAAATGAATCAATTGTTTTTTATAATTGTTGATAGGTGATTTATAATTTTTTCAAAAATCAATCTTATGTCTTTAAAATGTAAAATATTTTATAAAAATATTCATAAACAATATATATCCTGTGCATGGCACAGGGCACCAGTGGAAATAATGTAATATACGGGAACGTTTTACGTCAGTTGACCATATGTTTGACGTTAAAAATGAAGCGGTGGCAGTTTTGTAAATATTAAATCACTATTTGCGTTAGTTGTTTAATGAACTGACGTTAAAAGTGATTATTAACACTTTTAACGTCAGTTGTTTATACAACTGACGTTAAAAGTGTGATTTTTACTTCAGTTAAATAAATAACTGACGTAAATAATCAACTCATTCCTATCTTTCTTTCGTTGTCATCTCCCTGTTGTCACTCTTAACGCAGATCATCACTCCATATATAGTGCAGTTTATTTCTAATCTTTTTTTAAAAAAGTTTATTTTTAATCTTAATTAATTAGCTTGAATTAGTAAACAAATTCTTGTGCAAATTAAAATAAATAAACACTTAACATAAAACAAGTTATATGTATAATCAAATCGTATCTCATTGAAGCGATTCATAAGTTACAATTACATGATTAAAAGATAAAAAAATTCCGCAAGATAGCACTAAAATATAAAAAAGTTTCTGCTTCAACATCATTTTCTTCTCAGTCCTGTCCTCAGAAACTCCAATGGATGCATCTCCTCCCTTACTTGAAGTCCTTGATGCTCCATGTGAATCCACAGTCAATTTGGAGCCAAAGCAGCTAGTGAAGGGTGCACTCGATCTGTTTCAGCAGTATTCTTGGAACAGTCACTTGGTTCCAAAGCTGAGGTTTTGGAATTGTAGCTGCTGATTCTCCAGAAGGATGATAATGTGTGCAATTCACATAATGCGATTTACACACCCTTATCACCCATGTAATGCGATTTACACAACCTCAGAAGTTGTTTGACCATTAAGACAGAGACCTTTAAGTCTAGGTATAGGAAGAAAGAGTAATGAAGTTAATCTCCATGGCAGAGCCATATTGTGAAGCAGAAAAATTAAAGGAAGGAAGGAAGCTATTTATAGGAGTAGGGGATGAAGTTACTAGGCGTCGTCAGTTGCTAAAAAATTAAATTGATCATTAAGAGCATTAGGTTCCAAGGCGCACTGGGAGTTGGCAGTCATATATTATAAACGTGCAGAAAAGAAAACGCCCGAAGGAATAGGAAGAAATAGACCTTTAAGTCTAGGTATAAACTTAGTGCTATAAAGAGGATTATAGGTTACAATGTGCATGGGTAAGTAGCACAGCAGTAATGGGTAATTAAGTAGCAGAGTAGTCAAAGGAATGAATGCTTTTGCAGAAACTTACACACTTTTAACGCCAGTTGTTTAATAAAACTGACGTTAAAAGTGTTTTTAAAATAAAAAATATTTATTTTTAACGTCAGTTGTTTATACAACTGACGTTAAAAGTGTGATTTTTACTTCAGTTAAATAAACAGCTGACGTAAATAATCCTATATCCCTATCTGAAATGCCCTGTTGTCACTCTTAACACAGGTCAATGGGTAAGTAGCAGAGTAGTCAAAGGAATGAATGTTTTTGCAGAAACTTATACACTTTTAACGTCAGTTGTTGAATAAAACTGAAGTTAAAAGTGTTTTTAAAATAAAAAATATTTATTTTTAACGTCTGTTGTTTATACAATTGACGTTAAAAGTGTGATTTTTACTTCAGTTAAATAAATAGCTGACGTAAATAATCCTATATCCCTATCTGAAATGCCCTGTTGTCACTCTTAACACAGGTCAATCCACATCTATAGTGCAGTTTATTTCTAAACTTTTTTGTTTAAACAAGTTTATTTTTAATCTTAATTAATTAGCTTGAATTAGTAAACAAATTCTTGTGCAAATTAAGATAAATAAACACTTGACATAAAACAAGTTATATATGTATCTCATTGAAGCGTTCATAAGTTACAATTAATTACATGATTAAAAGATAAAAAATTTCTGCAACATAGCCCAAAAATATAAAAAAGTTTCTGCTTCAACATCATTTTCTTCTCAGTCCTGTCCTCAGAAATTCAAATGGATGCATCTCCTCCCTCACTTGAATTCCATGATGCATCGTGATTAATCAAAGTGAAAGGGATCTTTGCATCACCTCCTTCACTGGAATTCCTTGATGCATCATCTCGAATCCACAGTCACTTGCAGCCAAAGCAGAGTGAAAGGGATGACTGGGATGAAATAAAGTGAGGGAATCACATTACGTGATTTACTCAACTTTACCATCCATGTAATGTGATTTACACAACCTCAGAAGATTTTTGACCATTAAGACAGAGACCTTTAAGTCTAGGTATAGGAAGAAATAACAAAGGTCTCAGAGCCATTTTGTGAAGGAATAAAAATATAGAGGAAAAGAAGAGGCAGTATTACAGACTGATACAGAAGAATGGTACTTTATATAGAGAATGATTTTTACACAACACTTTTAACGTCAGTTGTATTCAACAACTAACGTTAAAAGTGTTTTTTTTAAAAAAATATTAATATTTAACGTCAGTTTTTTAATACAACTGACGTTAAACAATTACTTTTAACGTCAGTTATTTAATACAACTGACGTTAAATGTTGTTTTATTTTTTGTTTTTGATTATAACGTTTACACCCGCGTGCCTTCTGCACTTCGCTCTGTACGTACGTCTCTTTTCTCTTTTCATCACGCTCAACCCTAGATCACTCTCAACCCTCACTCTCACTCTCACCCAGCACGGAACCCTAATCGCGAGCTCATCTCCACCACAACCACCGCGAGGGCTTCTTCGCCACCACCGTGAGGTACACTATTAACCCTAACTCTGTCTTTCCATTCATTCTTTGCAATAACTTGACATCTCTCTTTCCCCTTCCCGCGCACTAACTCTCCTTGTCCCTCTGTTCTCAGTAACCACATCGAACGTTGGCCACCACTCGAGCTCCCCTCCCCACCACCACGCAAGCACCTATTTCTGGTGAGTATTTAGGGCACATTTTTGTATTTTTGGTTTTGAGTGTATGTTGAAACTGTAGTCTCAGTAGTTGAAACTTGAAACCGTGAGTTTGAGTTGTTTGGAATGTACGTCTCTATTTTTTATTTTGAGTGCATGTTGCTCTGCTGGTTGATCTGTCACGGACGTGATGCTCATCATGGCTAGGCCGTGATCAGTTCTGCCTGTGATGGCATGGTCTGGTTCAGTTGGCACGTTACGACCGTGATGGACATCACTGCCAGGCCGTGACCAGTGCTTGGCAATCTTCAAAAACTATAGTTTTCAATCTCCCGTATTGTCCTTATATTGGATATATGTTTTGTATATCTACAGGACCTATCTAGTTCTGGATCGTAGTGGGATGGTTTGTAAGCGTACTAGTGCTGAGTATTTGAAGGGGGTGGGAGAATTTATAGAATTTGCTCAAAGGAATGTTCCTAATAGTAATGGAATGTTATGTTGTCCTTGTGTCAAGTGTTTGAATACGAGGAAATGTACGGTGAAGGATATACGTACTCATTTGATTTGTGAAGGGAAATTGCTTGAGTTATACAAGATGGATATGGCATGGTGATGTGTTGTTGAGTAGTACGGAGAGTGTCTCCCAAAGTGAGGACGTTGACGTAGATATGGAGGATGATCGAGTAGAGGACATGATCCGTGATATTGGACAAGAATCTTTTCATCGAGCTCATGTGTATGATAGGTTGTGCGGTGATGCGGATAAGCCTTTATATCCAGGGTGTACTACTCATACACGGTTGTCAGCGGTGCCAAAATTGGTTTGTGTGAAGGCGAGAAATGGTTGGACCGATAAAAGCTTCACGGAATTGCTTGAAGTGTTGAAAGACTTGCTTTCGGAGGACAACACATTGCCTGACCGTAACTATGAGGCCAAGAAGGTATTGTGTCCTATGGGTATGGAGTATAAGAAGATACACGCATGCCCCAATGATTGCATATTGTACACCGGTGTTCATGAAGACAATCACGATTGCCCCAAATGTGGGTTATCACTATACAAAGTGAAGGGTGGTGATGATGATGATGATCTTGATGATGTGAGAGAAAAGGGTCCTCCTGCGAAGGTGTTATGGTATCTTCCAATAATTCCAAGGTTCAACCGATTGTTTGCCAATGCGAAAGATGCGAAGAATCTTAGATGGCATAATGATGAGAGGAAACGTGATGGAAAGGTTCGTCATCCTGCTGATTCTATTCAATGGAAGAATATCGATACTATAATTCCGGATTTCGCCGATGAGCCAAGAAACCTAAGGCTTGGACTTGCTACGGATGGAATGAATCCTTATGGTAACATGAGTAGTATTCATAGTTCATGGCCTGTTCTGTTGGTAATTTACAACATGCCCCCTTGGTTGTGCATGAAGCGCAAATACATGATGTTGTCTATGATGATTTCGGGCCCAAAGAAACCGGGAAATGACTTAGATGTTTATCTAGGTCCCTTGATTGAAGACTTGAAAACGCTGTGGGTGGAAGGTGTTGATGTAGTTGATGGGTATTCTCATGAGACTTTCAAGCTTCGTGCCATGTTATTTTGCACCATCAACGACTTTCCAGCATACGGTAACTTGTCCGGGTACAATGTCAAGGGGCATAAAGCATGCCCTATATGTGAAGAAGGCACATGCTACACTCAGTTGCATCATGGAAAGAAGACGGTTTACCTTGGGCATCGGAGATTTCTTAGACGTGATCACCCATATCGTAAGATGAAAAAAGCTTTTAATGGATGCCAAGAGACAGAAAAAGCGCTGGCGGCCTTAATTGGAGAGCAGGTTTATCAGAGGGTAAAGGACATCGATGTTATATTCGGCAAGTCCAAAAAGAAAGGCAAAGATGCTGAGAAAAACATATGGAAGAAGAGGTCGATATTCTTTGATCTTCCATACTGGCGCAAGCTTGATGTCAGACACTGCATTGATGTGATGCATGTGGAGAAAAATGTGTGTGATAGTGTGATCGGGATGCTTCTCAACATCCAGGGCAAGACAAAGGATGGTGTCAATGCTCGTCTCGACCTCGTTGCTATGGGTATACGAGAGCAGTTAGCTCCAGTTGTTGAGGATGGTAAGCGGACTTATTTGCCACCAGCATGTCATACTTTGTCAAAAAAAAGAGAGACAAAGTTTCTGCGGGTGTCTTCAGAGCATCAAAGTTCCACATGGTTACTCTTCAAATATGAAGAGGCTTGTCTCTAGTGATCTTAAATTGGTTGGCTTGAAGTATCATGATTGTCACATCTTGATGCAACAACTTCTGCCCGTTGCTATTCGTGGTATTGCTCCAAAAAATGTGAGACATGCCATTACTCGGTTGTGCTCATTCTTCAATTCTATATGTAG
The DNA here is from genome assembly GCA_030762895.1 of Sophora flavescens. Classification (NCBI taxonomy): domain Eukaryota; kingdom Viridiplantae; phylum Streptophyta; class Magnoliopsida; order Fabales; family Fabaceae; genus Sophora; species Sophora flavescens. Next base: position 192,379,638 of record CM061064.1, read on the forward strand.
CAAAGTCGTTGACCCCCGTATGTTGGATGACTTGGAAGTTGAGGCTACTAAAATCTTGTGCCAATTGGAGATGTATTTTCCTCCTTCCTTTTTCGACATAATGGTTCACTTAATTGTTCATTTGGTGAGGGAGATTAGATTATGTGGGCCGGTTTTTCTGAGATGGATGTACCCAGTTGAGCGCTACATGAAGATCTTGAAAGGGTACGTGAAGAATCTTCATCGTCCGGAAGCATCTATTGTTCAAAGGTATGTTGCAGAAGAAGCTATTGAGTTTTGTTCGGACTACCTTCATAACACGGATCCTATAGGGGTTCCTAAGCCTCGGTATGATGAGATTAGATGTCAAGGTAAGGGTACACATGGCTTAAGAATTAATAGGAAGGATCGGGAGGAAGTGCTTCAAACACATTTGTATGTATTGAACAACATCGAATGTGTTCAGTCTTTCTTATTTGATCATAAAAGAAAAGTCAATCAAGAAAACCCTCGAATGAGCGAAAGGTGGTTGTTGAACAAGCATAACAAGACTTTCTTACCATGGTTCAAGGAAGAAATGCTTAAGGATGGTAGTACTGCTTCTGATGACGTAAGATGGCTAGCACGTGGGCCTAGCTTCAACGTCATATGTTGGAGCGGATACGACATAAATAACTTTTCCTTTTATACAAAGGAACAAGATAACAAGAGTACCATGCAAAATAGTGGGGTTATGATCGTGGCCGAAGCAATGCACTTCTCTAGTGCAAAGGACACAAAACCCGTTACAGCACCGAGACCTTACTTTGGATAAATTGAAGATATTTGGGTGCTCTATTACACTAAGATTACGGTGCCGGTATTTAAATGTAAGTGGGTTGATAGTAACGGTGGTGTACAAACCGACGAATTCGGGTTCACATTGGTAGACCTCAACAAGTTAGGTCATATAAATGAGCCTTTCATAATGGCTTCCCAAGCAAAACAAGTGTTCTACATCACTGATCCTTCTAACAAAAGGTTGTCCGTGGTTCTCCAAGGAAAAAGCATGTATAATGGTAGTGATGAAAATTAAGATTCAAATCTTGATATTCCTGAGACTCCTTCTTTTTCAACAAACATGCCTACTATAATCGAGGAGACACAGGTGGACGATGTACATGCCACTCGTGATGATCATCACGAAGGGATATTGTTATAGGTAGTTTAAACTTAGTATACATTTATTTATATTTATATTTCTGTATTTATTTTGAGTTATAACCTATGTTAATAAATATATATTGTTTCTGAACAGGCATACATATGGATCATTGTTCCATTTTTCCTTTGCAATTCTGTAATGTGTGTGATATTCTCGTGTTCACCGGGATATTTACTTGAATGCGAGGGATAGGCGAGGGAGTGATATTTTAAAACTGAATTTAAAAAAAAAAACTATTAATGTCAGTTGTATCATACAACTGACGTTAATAGTATTTTATAAAATATACAGTACACTATTAACGTCAGTTGTTTATTACAACCGACGTTAAAATTAAGACCTTTAACGTCAGTTCTTTATAACAATTGACGTTAGTTTTAACAAAATTAACGTCCGTTCTGAAAAGAATTGACGTTAATTTTTACAAAATTAACGTCAGTTGTTTTAAAGAACTGACGTTAATTTTGACAAAATTAACGTCAGTTGTGTTAAAGAACCGACATTAATAGTTATATATTTAACATCAGTTCTTAACTGACGTTAAAAGTTTAACTTTTAACGTCAGTTGTATTTACGTCAGTCGGTATTCTGACGTAAAAACTCAATTTTAACTGACGTAAAAAACACTTATTGCACTAGTGGGGTCACCATGCTAGTATAAACACAAGTGGATAATGAGTCTCTAACAACCGGAAATGAGAGTGACAAATAAAACTAATTAAACAAACAAATGTGATGGATTACATGGAATTCGGGTAGCCAGATGTATTTCTAACGATGTGATTATTTAAAGTGGGTTGAGATCTCAATACACTTTACTTAATTAAAGGTGAATACATCCTTAAGTTTTCACTTTATAATTTTTCCTCATATTAAAAAAGCTTTATCAATCGTTTTGAGGTTGTCAAGTTTGAAGTTGCAATGAAAACCCACGGGTTACCAAGTTATGCATTGTATGGTGAAGGTTTGGAGTCCTTCGTTTTTACCGAATATATATATATATATATATATATATATATATATATATATATATATATATATATATATATATATATATATATATATATATATAAAAAAAAATATATATAATATATATATATATATATATATATATATATATATATATATACACACATATATATATATATATATATAGCAAATAGAACTAACAAGGGGTTATTTGCAATTGTGATAAATGGTACGAAAGTTTTCTCACTATGCGAGCGAATCATGATAATTGTTGATCATGCATGTATTTGTCCCTTTTTATTTTTGTTTCAAAAAAGTTGACGAACCAAATGTTTCGTAATATTTCATTTTGGGAGGTGGGAGCTTAAATTAATAAATTGTAGTTTAACATAACTTTTATTGTACTTTAAGTCCCTCAACTTTTTCAACTGTACAATTTTGGTCCCTAAAAAATTTTAATTACATATTTAGTCTTCTAATTTATCGAATTGTGCAAAATCAGTCCTTCTATCCATAACCTGTCAACGTGTAATAAAGACTGATTTTTGTAAATATATCGATTGAATTATAACTATCTATTACCTACATTATTTCAATAAACAAAATTGAATATGAATAATAATATGATTGCCGGATTCTTAATTTATTTTTATTTTTTTTTTGACAAGGACTGGTTCTTATTTTTGTATATTTATAAAGTGTATATTACATTAATCTTTATATATATACATGACGTGTTGAATAATTTTAGATTAATAAAAATTTATAGATATAATCTATACATTGCAAACAATACCAGCAATAGATTTTGAGAACAAATATACAATAAATTTTTTTTTAAATAATGTCAGGGTGATAATGATGTATATCAGTATAAGTTGATTCATTCCTTTATAACTTAATGAGAAAAGACAATTAGCGCCAGCAACCGATAGCCTATTTATTTTAAATTTTTCTAAGGCAAAGTTCCGCTTAAAACTAGGTTGATCCAAAGTTATAACATGAAGCTTTAAAAAAAGGTGTATTGGGAAGCCGCATTTCTCGTTTGCGTCATAAAAAATTTAAAACAAACATAAGGTATTTCATTCACCTTATTATTCCTTTTAGTCATTTACAGAGTATAAATAGATACAAGGAGGAGGGATTTTAGGAACTTTCCTAGCCTATACACAATACTCATGGCTAAATATAAGTTTGTCACAATACTCATGGCTAAATATAAGTTAGTCCCTTGATCTAAGGGATTTGACAAGTATTTGATCTAAGGGATTCTAATGACTCACGCCAACATGAATGTGGCGCCTCTTCTTTTCATCTTCTTCCATTTCCATTTTCTAGTTTCAATTTCGTGCTTATCATTGTAGAGTAGTTTATATTAATGTGCTTCTTCTACTCTTTTTGGTTTCCTTGATTCTCACTTGAGAATCAAGTTTATGATCTTTCTTGATCTATATATGTTTGATCTTGCATTTTCAATAACCAAATTCAAAGAAAGATCTTAAAAACTATGTTGATCTACCTTAGATCACATCACACAATAAAATGATTCCGAATGTATCGGTTTTGAATCTTGTCTGGGTTTACTAATGCTGCGTAACACGAATTCCAATTCGTAATTTTTGCACGATAACATTGTGGAGTGTGCTTTTTGTCTCTCTTTTTTTAGGCTTAATGAATTTTTTGGTGCCTAAAAATATGGTCAATTTGGTTTTCAACCATGCATTTTTTTGTCTTTGCACGATAGCCAGTTCAGCACGCCACGCGGCATTAAAGGGAGTCATGGAAGTTCTTACCGAATACTGCCTTTGTAAGAATATCTGCCAAGTGGTCTTCTGACTTGACAAAAGGAAATCGAATAATCTTCTCCTCAAGATTTTGCTTGATGAAATGTCTATCTACCTCCACGTGCTTCGTTCGATCATGTTGGACAGGATTTTGTGAGATATCAATTGCAGCTTTATTGTCACAGAACATGTTCATCTCCATGCTAGGACCAAAGTCGATCTCCATGAGTAACCTTCTGAGCCATAATAGTTCACAAAGTCCTTTTGCCATGCCCCTAAAGTCAACTTCAGCACTAGACAAGGCCACTGCCTTTTGCTTTTTACTTCTCCATGTAACTAAATTCCCTCCCACAAATGTGAAGTATCCTGATGTGGATTTTCTGTCTCGAACATTCCCTGCCCAATCTGCATCGGTGTACCCTTCAACACTCAAGTGATTATTCTTGGAGAACATCAACCCCTTTCCTGGTGAGGATTTTAAATAGCGAAGTATTCGGTTTACTGCATCCATGTGTTCTTCACTTGGATTATGCATAAATTGTCTCACCACACTTACGGCATAGGCAATATCAGGGCGAGTATGCGCCAAATAGATAAGTTTCCCCACCAATTTTTGGTATCTTCCTTTATTCGTGGGCACTTGGTTTGTGTATTTTGAAAGTTTGTGATTTTGAACACATACTTTCTTTGGGACAAGAAAATGCCTTTTTGTGACCTTACCACCTCTATTCCCAAAAAATACTTGAGTCCGCCCAAATTCTTCATCTCAAACTCAACTGCCAATTGCTCTTGTAGTCTTGAAATTTCTTCGGTATCATCTCCAGTAATAATCATGTCATCTACGTAAACAATTAGAGTTGTCACCTTTCCTTGCCGGTGCTTTAAGAATAGGGTGTGATCTGCATTACTTTGGTTAAAACCATACCTTCTCATAACTGAGCTAACACCTTCCAAACCATGCTCGAGGTGATTGTTTCAATCCATATAATGCTCGCTCTAACTTGCATACCACCTTGGTTCTGGAAGAGGACATATAGCCCGGTGGGCTATCCATATAAACATCTTCTTCAAGATCTCCATGGAGAAAAGCATTCTTCACGTCGAGCTGGAGTAGTGGCCAATCTAAATTTGCTGCAAGAGATAATAGGACTCTAACAGTATTTAGTTTGGCCACCGGTGAAAAAGTCTCTGTATAATCTATATCGTAAGTCTGTGTGAACCTTTTCGCCACTAGCCTTGCCTTGTGTCGATCAATGGATCCGTCGGCTTTGTATTTGATTGGAAACACCCATTTGCATCCCACTGTCTTCTTCCCCTTAGGGAGTGGTATCAACCTCCATGTATTATTCTTTTGTAAAGCCTCCATTTCCTCTTGTATGGCTTGTGCCCACTTAGGATTAGCTAAGGCTTCTTCCACATTCTTTGGAATATGACAGGAGAATAATGTCTCTGTGAAGGCTTGAATAGGCTTTGATAACTGTTGAGTAGACACATAATTTGCAATGGGGTATTTGGATCGCCTTTCTTCTGCATCAGGAGAGTATCTATTGGGTGGCTTTCCTCGGTTGTTCCTGATAGGTAATACATATCTTACAGGATCATTAGTGGATGAGGAGATAATAGGAGAGCTTACTTTAGGATTGTTCTCAGTGAGAGGGTCAGGTACTGTGGAGAGAGGGGGCTCTTCACTTCCTTGATCGATATACTCTTCATTGACGGGAACCTCTTCACTAGCAATTTCTTCATCAGTAGGAGGATCCTCTTCACTCTCAACTTCAGCTATGTTTAAATGCTGCATTTCTGTAGGTTCATCATGGATTACTCCTTCACCTTCGGATTAATGCTCTCCAATTTGTTTCTTTTCTACAGTTGATGATGGAGACACCAAGTACCAATTTAGCTCTTTATTCATGGACTCCCCCTGAAGAGCTGAATTGGATACCATAGGAGAAAAGAAAGGTTCATATTCTAGGAAAGTTACATCCATAGTGATATAAGTTTTGTTGGTGGTAAGGTCAAAGCATTTGTAGCCCTTTTTGTGTAGTCCATAGCCCAAGAACAAGCACCTAACAACACATGGATCAAGTTTGGTACGTTGGTTTTTGTGAATATGAACAAAAATCACACACCCAAAAATCCTAGGCTGAAGCATCAACACGGTAGGTAACTGTACATGATAGGAGAGTGCTTGCAGAGGTGTTTTAAAATGCAATACCTTGGAGGGCATGCGGTTGAGGTATACAGCTGCAGTTACAGCATCATCCCAATGGCGAGTTGGAACATGGGTGCCAAGAAGAAGAGCACGTGCTGTCTCCAAGATATGATGATTTTTCCGTTCGGTGACGCCATTCTGTTGTGGAGTTTGTGAGCATGAGGTCTCGTGAAGGAGACCATGTTGCTGGAGGTATGCTTTGAAACAATGGTTAACAAACTCCCCTCCATTGTCTGACCGAAGAACTTGAATCTTGGCTGAAAACTGGTTTTGAATCATGACATGAAAATTTTGAAATATTTGAAACACCTCATCTTTAGTCTTCATCAAGTAAAGCCATGTCATTCGTGTGCAATCATCGACAAATATTAAGAACCAACGGTGACCAGATACGGTAGTCCTAGGGGAAGGTCCCCACACATCAGAATGTATTGGAGCAAAAAGAACACTGCTTTTATTCAAACTCATCTGATAGGAGGTTCTGTGGCTTTTAGCCAAAATACAAGTATCGCATGTAAAATCAACATTTTTCAAATTCAAAAATAAATCTGGAAATAAGTGTCTTAAATAACTGAATGATGGATGTCCCAAATGACGATGCCACAACCATATTTCTCGTTCTTTGCTGTTGAACTGGTGGTGCACGTGATGTGCTTCTCCTTTGCTAAAATCATATAGGTAGTATAGCCTCCCTCTCTTAGTACCACGCCCAATAATCTTCTTGTTGAGAAAATCCTGAAGAAGACAAAAAGTAAAGTACATCAATACCACACAATTGAGTTCTTCAGTTATTTGACTCACAGACATTAATTTATTAGATAGTGTAGGAACAAGGAGAGTGTGAGATAAGGAGAGTGGGGGTGATAATGCCACAGTTCCAACGCCTGTGACTGGGTATGCAACTCCATTTGCATTCGCAATGCAAGTCCTACGTGGTGGAGTTGAATGGGAGAAGTCCATGGGATCAAAGGTCATATGGTCTGTTGCCCCTGAGTCAATAATCCATGCACTTGCATCCTGAGAATTAGAACTACAGAAAACTTGACGCAGTTACCTAGTTTCATTGAGGTGCAGGAACTGGTCATAGGAAAAAGTGAGAGTTGAAACTCGACAGTGACTACGACAGCTTTAACAGTGCCTTCCTCAAGTGTAGTGGTGTCTTTTTTCTTCTTAGCTTGAAACTCATGCCACCACTCTGGATACCCATGTAACTTGAAACAGGTATCACGAGTGTGTCTGGCATTTCCACAATGTGTTCACTTTCCTCCATCGGATGGACCCATCGACTTCAAGACTGAGTTGTGTTTCCCAGCCACCAGTGTTGGCAATTGGCCAAATTTTGAGCTTTTAGTGGCCATAACAGCACCACTTGTTATATTCTCTGTCCCAGATATCATCACAGTCTGACGAGTGTCCTCCCTTCGAACATGTGCATAAGCCTGCTCGATTGTGGGGAATGGCTTCAATTGGAGTATGTCACTCCGAATGTTATCGAGTCGGTCATCTAATCCATCGAGAAAGATATAAACTCTTTCCTCCTATAGCAGAGAATTGTATTTCTGTATATCTCTTGGGCAATCCATGGGATTAGGACGTCGGAAGTCTATCTCACGCCACAGCCCTTGTAGATCATTGTAATATTTTTCAATCGATCCTCATTTCTACCGCATCCGGGTTACCTTACGTCGAAGGTCATAAACCTGCGAGGTATCAGATCCGTCAAAGTATGTCGTACCAATGGCGTCCCAAACCCCTTTGGCTGTTGGGAAGCGGATGAAATTCCCCACCAGCGAGGGATCCATTGAGTTGATCAACCATCCTTTCACTATGGCGTTCTCAGTTCGCCATTTACGGAATGTCGAATCAGTTTCCGACGGCGGAAGGAAGGATCCGTCAATATATCCCAGTTTGTCTTTGCCTGAGATGTACATCTCAGCCACCTGGGACCATAGGGCATAGTTGGAACCATCCAACTTGATGCTGATCGGTACCGTCGAGGAATCAGAGATCAGCGGTGGTGATGTTGGCTGGGCTTTTGACAAAACCTCCGTCATTTTGGCCGTAAGATTTTCCAAAATGGAATCGACGGCGGAAGCGTTTGATGGCTGCTTCGTGGAGTCGCCAATTGCTGAGGAGTCACCCATTGCTGAGGAATCAACCATCTATTCAGAACTGTTTGGGTCCCAAGATTATGCTCTTGATACCATGTCAGAACATAAGGTATTTCATTCACCTTATTATTCCTTTGAGTCATTTACAGAGTATAAATAGATACAAGGAGGAGAGATTTTAGGAACTTTCCTAGCCTATACACAATACTCATGGCTAAATATAAGTTTGTCACAATACTCATGGCTAAATATAAGTTAGTCCCTTGATCTAAGGGATTTGACAGCTATTTACAATTAATTTTCCTATTTTCTGGTGATTCTAATGACTCACGCCAACATGAATGTGGCGCCTCTTTTTTCATCTTCTTCCTTTTCCATTTTCTAGTTTCAATTTCGTACTTATCATTGTAGAGTAGTTTATATTATTGTGCTTCTTCTACTCTTTTTGGTTTCCTTGATTCTCACTTGAGAATCAAGTTTATGATCTTTCTTGATCTATATATGTTTGATCTTGCATTTTCAATAACCAAATTCAAAGAAAGATCTTAAAAACTATGTTGATCTACCTTAGATCACATCACACAATAAAATGAATCCGAATGTATCGGTTTTGAATCTTGTCCGGGTTTACTAATGCTGCGTAACACGAATTCCAATTCATAATTTTTGCATGATAACATTGTGGAGTGTGCTTTTTGTCTCCCTTTTTTTAGGCTTAATGAATTTTTTGGTGCCTAAAAATATGGTCACTTTTGGTTTTCAACCATGCATTTTTTTGTCTTTGCACGATAGCCAGTTCAGCATGCCACGTGGCATTAAATTTAATATTGTAATGCCACTGCAAAGTGGTAATTTCGGAAAAAAAATTTATTTTATTTTTAATAATTTATTTTTTATTTTAACAATTATATATATTAATAAATTTATTTTTATTACATATATTCTTCTTCCCCTTTCTTCAGATCCCCTTTCTTCCTTTCATCTCCCAACCCTTTCTCCGTCTCCACCGCCACCACATAGATAAGGTTCATCCCATTGGTAGTATCACATATCTACTCACCATGTTGATTTCTTCAATCTCCAAATCCTCTTTCTTTTTGTCATGCTCTATCTCCATAGATTCTTTCACTCGCAACTAGGGTTCGTCTAATTGCTAGTATCACCATTTTCTCTCACTAAGTTGATTTCTTCAACTCCCTCATCCTCCTTATTTTTGTCCTATTATTCCTGTTCCGATTCAGGTTCCAGTTCAGGTTCAAGTTCGAGTTTGAGTTCCTGGGCATGGGAAAAAGACCTAGAATCGGGATCATAATCTAAATTGATGAAACAATCGGCGAGGGCAAAGTGATTGTGGAAACAAACACAATATAAAGTTCAGAATAAAACGGTAGCAACAAGATGGAAATATGGAGATATGGAAATAACGCTTTTCCAAATACACTCCAAAATTCCTCATTGCAAATATGGAAATCGTGACCATCTTGCTGCTACCGTTTTTAATCTCAACTTTATATTGTGTTTGTTTCTACAATCACTTGCCGTTGTCGATTCTTTCATCAATTTCGATTATGATCCCGAACCGGAACCTGAACAAGAAGAACGCGATGAAAAGAAGGAGGATGAGGATGTGGGAATTGAAGAAATCAACTTAGTGAGCGAAAATGGTGATACTAGCAATTAGACAGACCCTAATTGTGATGGTGAAAGTTCTGATTCTATAGACTTAGAGCAGGACCAAAACAAAGATCACTTCGGTCAACAAACAGAATGAGTGTCCATGGAACATGCGATTTTACTCTAACAAATTAAAAAACACCTTTTTTATCTTAAAATCTGTTAAATTTGTGCTTATTAATAGGGAAGCAAATGAGGTTACTGATACTCTTGCAAATGAGGGGTCCCTGTCTGAAGGTGGATGGGTCATATGGTCGTGAAACTTTGTGCTGGAAGTCTTATAGGTTTTGTGTTTAATATGTGAAAAACAACTTGTGAAGCTCCTTCTGTGTAGGTGCAGGTGGAGATTGGATGCAATGTGATAGAGTCTATTTACTGCTATCTTGGTATAATTTTAAAATTATGTCACAGGTTCAAAATGAAAAAGGTTAACTAATTTGTGATGAGGAGTGGATCAGGTTGTGTTTTGCTGGACTGTTTGCAGGAGTGCTACATGAGCTGATACAAAGGAGCATAAGCATGAAGATACCATATGACTTTAATACATGACTTGATACAGGAATTGTTATTTGAATTTTTTTTTTTTGGTATTTTATGCTTTTGGAGTATTATATGGTGATGCAAAGTTTTAATTTTAATAAGGGTCTAGTGCTCTAGTTTTGATCCTAAGGTGGTTAAAAAGATTATTCTGCCTAAGGTGTTGAAATTTTGTCTAGGGTGTTGAATTTTTTGTAATATTGTAAGGGGTTGTTTTTTTAGAACATTGATGTATTGTTTATCTTCTAGCTCTAAACATATGATAGAGTGTATCCTCTTCAACCCTTCCTAGAAGGTGGGGAGAGTGACCACTTGTGATGTTAAGGCTAGATATTTTGAATAAAATGATTATTTATCGAGAAAACAAAACAAGAAATCAACTTAATGAGCAGAAATGGTGATACTAGCAGTGAGATGAACTCTATCTGTGTGGTGGCGGTGGAGGAGATGGAAGGAAGAAAGGGGGAGAAGAAAAAGATATGTAAATAATAATAATAATAATAACAATAATAATAATAATATATAATTGTTAAAATAAATAAATAATTATTAAAAAATTCGAACTTGCCACGTGGCATTAAAATATTAAATTTAATGCCACGTGGCATGCTGAACTGGCATCTCCGTTAGACAGGTCAGCAGTTAACGGACGTTTTTTACGACGGGGACTAAATACAATACTTAAAAAGTTAAAATGACTGAATGCAAAGAAAAAAAAAATACAAGCACAAAAATCAAAAGTGACCATATTTTCAGGGACCAAAAAGTTCATTAAGCCTTTTTTTTTATCACCATCATTTCTGCTAGGGTTACAATTTATGTTGTAACTGATTTCGTATCATTCTTACAAGATTTTTCTCGTACTAAATAGCATTGCTTTTATTCATGTCTCAGCATCAACACGATATCTTTGACTTCAATTATTTGGGGAGCTAAACTTGCCATTCTATGACCTCCAGAATCAATTCAATAAGACTAGTTAGGACCTATTTTATCTACACTTTTATAAGGCAGACGTAGAATAATAAGCTCACATAACCAATCTTTTGCTTTTCACTTTTCTCTATAAACTTTTCTCTTTTCATTATTCGCCATCTTTTTTCAATTTCTTCTTTGCTTCGAGTTAAGAAACCTTGTTCATCGATAGCTTCACACCCATACAATACATGTTTTATTCCTCATTGGACGTGTTGTTTTTACTGCTGCCAACCCAATACTCTTCCACAGCAACCAATATCTTCTGAGGCACAAGTGGACCATCCTCATGATCCATGATTTTGGCATCCCATCTCATTCCCCCAACAATTTTCCTAACCTTGTTCAGGACATCAACTTCATCCCGGATGATGACTGCACCTTCCAGTCGAAGGATCCGATCCATCTCTAGGAGGATGTCTTCCAAGTTGCACCTGTGTTTAATTAAATTAGGAAGAATTTCATTAAATAAAATGAAGTAGAAGTTGGCGTGTGAAAAAAAAAAAAAAGTGATCCCGAAACAGCGATTCTTCTCTGTTGATCATTAAAAAAAATTGACGGAAGCCGGACGAAAGGTTCGAATTTGCAACATTAAAAATCGCCCACGATCAATAGTAGAATGACCAAAAATTATATTAAGTCATTAATAAATTAATAAATTATATGTCAATAGAGATCATATTTAAAATGAAAATTGAAAATTACAATCAATTAGTCTTGAAGTTTTAAAACATAATTCATGTTATGCTGTTACTATAAATACAAATCATAAATTCAAAAATTCAATCAAATAATATATTTATAATTAATTTAAATAATTTTTGATTTCAAAATATGAATAAATCATACTCTCTCTGTCTCTGTTTATTTGTCATTTAAAAAAATCATTCGTTATAACCCTTTTCAAGGTAAAATAATATTTTTTGACTAACATGTCTTTATTATAGTAGGAGTTAGGTAGAAGGATAAATTAATAAAGGGTAGGATGAAATACAAATAAATAAAGGTATTTACCCCATGTTATATATAAGTTCGTGTTATATTATCTTTTATTTGTTTTGGGATATTTTAGGTAGAAAATCTCATGTTATATGATATGATATGTTTTTATTTAATTTCCTCCTAAAATTAGATTCAATCACAACAATATTTTATTTTTTAATTTATTGTTTATATTATACTTAATATAATACAATATATGCATTTTAAACAATTAATATAATCATTACTACTTTATAATTTTATTTTATTTTTGATAAGCCAAAGTATTATTATTAAAACGGGTACAAGAGGTACCCAAACCCATAAACAAGTACAAAGGAAAGAACAAAAGACAATAAACCACTAGACAAAAAAACCAACCCAAGACCACATATCTAACACTAAGATCTTTACTAGAAAGACCAACAGAATCCATGGACCAAAGAGCCAATAACTACCCAACAGAGTGTAATCAAAACTAGGCAAGAGTGAATTAAAACATATATGTTGCCACCTAGTATCAAAGATCAGCATGTAAATACTTGAACTAAATGTTGCACATGCTGGGAAGAGTGCACTTCACAGCACCACCGTCAAAAGTTAAGCTCCCAACCAAAATACCAATGTTGACTATTCTGAACCAAGCGTGAAACAACCATATCCAGTCATAAAACCATTGAGACTCATCAAGCCAAAAAATCAAAGCACCACCAGAAACATAGGGATACAATAAGTTATCTCTTAATACATTCCAATGGGTTACAACACCATTCAGAAAAGAGACATTTCAAACCCCCTTTCATAGCAACAAACCGAGATCATGATTTAATCTTAATGAGGTCCAGAATCTCACACATATCAAAAGTACCACCATTAAAAACAATTTTATTCCGCATCAACCAAATGGACCAAGAGACTACATTCCAGAACAAATGTTTGAATTTCTTGATACTCTTCTCCCTAAAAAACACACCATGTTGTATATAATGTTCTAAGCCATCAAAGTGCAAGACCACAGACACCCCAAGCCATGAATAAATGTGTGACCATACTTGATAAGAATAATTGCAAGAAAAGAATAGATGTTCAACAGTTTCCACATGATTAAAACAAAACACACAAGATGTATCATGTTGACCATTAATAATTCTCCTTTTTGCCAACTGATCACGGGTCTATTTAGCAAAAGACGCCAAGAGAAAGCTAATACCTTGGAAGGCACCCGACATTGCCAAAAAATTTTGAAAACAGTCTTAGCAATGTCAGCCAGCGAATCATTTCCTTGAAACCTTTGGAGGTAGGAATATGCAGACTTTACTGAGAAACAAAGAGAAGAATCCTCTTTCCAGACCCACTATCAACACCTTCTCTACATAGCACAGCTGCACCTACCACACACTGAAAATCCTCAAACAAGTCTTGTTCCCAACTAAACATCTCCCTCCTCCAAGACCACCTCCACTGCCAAGAATCATTCGACCAATCCCCAAAAGCTTCCTTATCCAACGATATTATGAAAAGCCTAGGAAAAAGATCCTTTATAGATGCATTGGCTAGCCATTCGTCATGCCAAAATCTTGTTTGGTTCCCACTCTTGATCCTCCTACCAACCGTATTTGAAAACCACAAAGGAGGGTTGACATTTGAACCTTCTAGCTATAAGATTCAGATCTCTCCACCAAATAGAGCTTGTGCTATTAGCCCTTTGAATACTTCAAAAGTGTAACACCCTGTTTTTCCTATGCTTTCTGTAGCAGTAAACATATATTTAAATGTGTTTATTTTAGATTAAATTCAAAGGATTATTTTAATTAAACTAAAATAATTTCATTGTGTTGTTATATCATATGAAGTCACGGTAAAATTTTCGGTTGAAAATTCAGACGGAAGTCAGTCTACGTTTTCACTGCCGGTATAAGTTTACTGTGCAGAAAACCTAATTTTGACCCGTGAACGAGATGGTTAGTGTTTTTATTATGTTTCATTCAACTTTGGTTATTTTGAAAATTTTCGTTCAAAAATAAAATATAATATTTTATTCGAGCGAAAACGTCGGAAGAATTACGATCGGAAATGCAACCGGATACGAAATGGAGCAGAATATGAGACATAAAAGGCTTGAGGTGAGATGAGGGATTGAGGTGACTCACTAGAGGTATGGCCTAAGCTACCTCCTAAAAAGTGGTCATGATGTCACTTTTTGAAATATAACATATTATATTCTAAAAACCCATTTTTCTCTCTCTTCTCAAACCAAACAAGGCACAAGGTCAAAACTTGCTCTCCAAGCTCATTCCTCTCTCCTCAATTTTGTGCCAGTCTCTCCCCTCTCTATATATATCCCTCTCATTTTCACTTCATCATCTTCCTCCTTCAAACTCCATTAAAGTTTCATCTTCTTCCTTTCTTTTAAAAGTTCAAGTTCTTAAAGCTTTAGTTTTTATTCATCTTTTCTACTTGAGTTCTTCATTAAAGTAATTCCTTATACTAAGGGTAATGCTCTCATATGAATCTTTTTGCAAGTTTCATCTTTTATTTCTTAGTTTACTTTATGTGTTCTTTATATGCTTTAAACTTCTAAAATCTCTCAAAAATGGTAGAAAGCTCCTTTTGAGTTGAAACCCCTTTCTATAGTCTTATATTAACTTATGTTTTCACATACTAAGAGGTTGTGTAAAACAAAAATCTCTACCTATCTCTTCCAATGAAGGTTGAATGCTTGCATTTGTGACCTAGGAAGTTTTTGTTTCAACTTTTAGGAATATGATCATGTGTTTGAGTTTCTAACTATCCCTTGATCTTGAATCTATAAATCTTGGAAGTTTTAATAGCTTGTTCATATGTTGGCCGAAAAATATGAATAAGTAGGCCTAGGATACTATGTTTCAACTTTCCAAGTATTAATCATGGATTTAGAACTCTTAATACCTTGTGATTCTAAACCTACGAGTTATTGTCAAACAAAGAATATTTTCCTCATCATCCTACGATGGCCGAAACTTAGTGTTTAGGTGCTAGGATGTTTGAGTTTTTATTTTTCCAAAATGTTCATGGACTTGAGCTCCATAAGATATTTGGATGCTAAGTCTAAGAGATTGGAAAGTTTAAGGATTTCTAACTTGTTTATTCTATGTTATTAAAGATAGTATGTATTACTTTCATTTTTCCAAGATGATCATGGACTTGAGCTCCATAAGATATTTGGATGCTAAGTCTAAGAGATTGGAATGTTTAAGTTTCCATTGTTTTCCAAGATGATCATGGACTTGAGCTCCATAAGATATTCGGATGCTAAGTCTAAGATATTGGAAAGTTTAAAGATTTCTAGCCTAGAAATCCTATGAAGGTCGAACCTAGAAAGTTATGGACCTAGGATACTTTGTTCTTATTTTTCCAAAATGATCATGGTTTTGAGCTCCTTAATACATATGGACGCTAAACCTAAGAGATTGGAAAGTTTAGTGAATGCTAGCCTATTTTACTAGCCTTGGCCGAATACCCTAAGTTTATAACTTAGTGGGATTTTAATTCAACTTTGTTAAATGATCATTGTTTATGAACTCCTAACACTTAAGGATCATAAATCCATGAGTTGTATAATTTTCGGGAATCTCTAACCCTAAGAACTAGTCTTGGCTGAACCTATACCTTGTGGTTTAGTGTTCTCATTTGATTTTAACTTGTGATTTTGTGTTCATAACCTTAGACTTCCATCGCGGAGGAAATGAGGACGTTCGTGATGTACCTCTTCGAGCATCTAATCTCCTTACCTTCACGGAAGGTAAGAGGGGATTGCATGGGGATATTCAATGACTATATGCGTGTGTGTATGTGTTTACTTGAGTGATTTGAATATTATTATGATGTGGAGCAAACACTTGAATGACTTGTTTACTTGAACTATTGTGATTATTACTTGAAGTTGATTATTACTTGCCTTAAAGTATTGTGAGTTGTATATATGTGATGAACTGTCATTAACTGTGATATTATTGTTGAGAATATATTACTGTTGATTGAAGTTTGAGAAGCCGGACTTGAGTCTGTGCACAATGATTATAAGGATTAAAAGCCTTAAAAAACCTTGAATAGAACTTTGGAAGTATTCGTTTCATTTATAAAAGTTCCTTGTTTAAAATGCTTACTTCAAGAGAATGAGATTCCAGTTTTGAAAAGAAACGTCGAAGTGTTTTTAAGTCAATAGAAACTACCTTTTTATGATCCAAAGTTTGTACGAGAGAAAACCTTTTTCGAACTATGTGTTTCATGAAGGAAAAACCCCTTTGAAAATATTTGACTTTATTCCATCAAGGATTTCAAAAGCAAACGAATTTCCAAATGTTTTATAAAAGACTTTGTAAAGGAAAAGATTTTCTCCTAAATGATTTAGAAACGTTCCAGTTACTTGGATAAGTGACCGAGGTTTTGTTTTGGTTTTTGATTTTCACTAAGCGAAAAGTAAGCACATGTGAAAGAGAATACTTGTTCGCGAGACGTCACCTCTAGCATTCAGTTTATGCACGTGATCTGGGATCCGTGTCAAGAATTATGGACCAAGGGTCCTAATCGTGATATTATAGGCTAGGAGTCCTAATTTTGGAATTGAGGACTGTGTGTCCTAATTTCATTGTTATGGGCTAGGAGTCCTTATCATGTTGAAATAAAACATGGATAAAATTATAATTGTTTTTACGACCACAACCTTAGACTGCGGCATCGGTCTAAGGTGTTGTGATTGAGCACTCAGACTGCTGTCATGTGTTATTGATTTTCAAGTAATGAAAATTGTGAATAGTCGTTAGCTTTGGGCTTCAACAACGGAAAAAAGTGAACACAAAGAAAAGTCTTGATAATGAAAAGTCTTTTATTCATATGCATTTCCCCTTAGCAGACGTGCTTGAGTTAACCGAATACCCGCTTAAGATGTCGTATTCAATGAGGTATACATCTGAATGGCCGTTATAAGGGATTCGTGATGATGTTGATCCAGGTGCATAAGGTGACGGAGACAACTTGCCAAACGTGGCATATGAGCCTGATCAACTCTTTATTTCTTAATGATAAAACGGTGATGGTATCTCATGAGATTAAGATTAGAGCCTGATGGTTGAAGTGTCATGCATTATCCTTATAAAATTGATTGATTCGGGTATGAGACCCACTTAAATAATACTTATTGATGTGAGTAATGTTTAAAATGTTAATATGCCAAGGTGTTGCATGTATCATGTGTATGGTTGTTGTATGATATATCCATTTGTCGCTATCTCACTCTTACAGTTATATCAGGTCTCTTCGGGTTTTGCTGTAGTACTTTGGTACTCTGGTACCGATGTTGCTGAGGAGTCTTTCTAAGTCACTTGAAGACTTAGCGTTAGAGGTTGGGAAAGTATTCTGATTGGGGTATCTCCAATGAATATTTGATAGAATGACCAGCTTAGGAGTCTGAGTTGGGTTGTATATCTAAAGAGGTCGGTAGATGTAGTGTTATATACATCCATCTGTAGTTTAAACTTTTTTCTTCCGAAAATGGAAACTTAGAGAAAGGTTGTATGTTATGGTAACTTTGTTACGAACGTGACTTTACTTTTTAAATGTATGTATGATGGATTTCAGAGCTATCCTTAAAGAAAAATTTTATACCCCAGTTTTCTAACTTAAAAGAAAACAATTTTCCGAAAGCAACCAGCAAATTATCTTTTTAATCTACTTCTGCATGTGTTACGTAGTAATACCCTAAGGGGGGTGTTACAAAAAGGGCAGACTCAAATCACCATATTTATGTACCAAAAGATTATAACATATAGCCTTCGTATTTGTTAGAAAGCGTCATTTCCATTTAGCCAATAAAGATAAGTTGAACAAATGCATATTTTTTATACCAAGTCCACCCAACTCCTTAGGTTGACACACCTTGCCCCAAGCCACCCTTGCTACCTTACGTTTCTCCTCAATACCAGACCAAAAGAAAGATCTTTGTAGTCCAACCAAAATTGAGAGAACCTTTTTCGGAACTTTGAAGAATAAGAAGTAGAACAGTGGCAAACTTGAGAGGACAGAGTTAATTAAGACAATTCTTCCACCTAGGGAGAGTTGTCTGCCCTTCCAGCTTGCTAACCTTCTATTAATCATAACAATAACTGGTTTCCACATTTCCACCCTCCTAGGATTAGCACCTACAGGCAATCCAAGAAATTTTAAAGAGGTACTATCCTGATAGAACAATTTAAGAAACTAGAAGCTGCCATTAGAAAACTTTCTTCCACACAAACCCCAAAAATATTGCTCTTGTGGAAATTCACCTTTAGACCAGAGACAAGCTCAAAACTTCGCATAATAGTCTTTAGAGTCCAAAGATTTCTCCAATTTGCTTCCCCAATGAGTAATGTGTCATCCGCATATTGAAGTAAAGAGATTTGTTCTGTTTCATTAAGAAATCAAATGATTATATACTTTTTTGGTAGGAACCCACCGTAATTAGGGCTTTTGGCTCCCCGGTGGGTCCACGGAGAATCCCCACAATCTTAGATCCTTTGGTCCTGCTATGGGACTAATCTCCGTTCGAGTGTTTAGTCACAGTTAAGGTTCTTCGCCCATCCCAAAAGTTGTGTTCTGTGGGATCGGAACCCAGGTTCTCTACCACAAACTCAGCATGTGCAACCAACTAAGCCACACCCATTGGGTATATAATTATTTATACAGAATCAATATAATGGTTTTAATCCAGTCAAAAAAAATATAATGGTTTTATTTTAAATAAATGAGATAAATTAAATATTATATTTATTTAGATGCAATTAATTTAATAAACTAAATTTAGAATGTTTCGTTAACCATTTAATCAACTAATATATACAATAGTCATACAATTAACAATTTTATTTGAAAATAAAGTTAGCTCATCCAAAAAAATCAAGGGTCTACATTCTAATATAATATAGTTTCAAACTTTGAAATCAGAATTTTTTTCGTTTAATTTATTTATTAGTTAATTAAATTTGATAATATTTGATATGACGTGGAAAAATTACTAAACCTAAAAATATATAAATTAAAATTAAAATTTTTATAATTTAAAAATGTTAAATATGTATCGTTAAATAAATGTGTACAACAATTCCATAGATGGTGTTTTTTATCCATGAATTTGTGTGGGAAATAAATCTATTTTTTTATAATTGTTGGTAGATGATTTATAATTTATTTAAAAAAAAAATTCTTATATCTTTAAAATGTAAAATATTTTATAAAAATATTCATAAACAATATATATCCTCTCTGCATGGCACAAGTCACCATGCTATAATTGGATTACATGGAATTGGGGTAACCAAGTGTATTTCTAAGATGTGGTTGTTAAAGTGGGTTGAGATCTCAATACATTTTAACTAATTAAAGATAGATACAACCTTAAGTTTTCACTTTATAATTTTTCCTCGTATTAAAGAAGCTTTATCGATTGTTTTGAGGTTGTGAGGTTTGAAGTCGCAATGAACTAACAAGGGGTTATTTCAAATGAAATGATAAATGGTGCGAAAGTTTTCTCACTATACGAGCGAATCATGATAATTTTTGATCATGCATGTATTTGCCCCTTTTTTTTTTTGTTTCAAAAAAGTTGACAAAACAATAGTACATGTTTCGTACTATTTCATTTCGGGAGGTGGGAGCTACTCTCTATTTGCAAACTCAGTAAAATCGGCAATAATAGATAATAAAAAAAAAACAGATGTGTATAACTATATATCCATGAAATATATCCATGAAATGCGCACCTTAAATTAATAAATTATAGTTTACATAGGTTTTACTGTAATTTTCGTCCCTCAATTTTTTGAACAGTGTAATTTTGGTCCTTCAAAAATTTTAATTGTATATTTAATCATCTAATTTATCGAATTGTACAAAATCAGTCCTTACATCCATGACCTGTCAATGTATAATAAAGAAATATAGACTGATTTTTGTAAATATATCCGTTGAATTATAACTATCGATTACCTATATTATTTCAATAAACAAAATTGAATATGAATAAGAATATGATTGACTGGTTCTTAAAAAAAAAAAAATTGACAAGGACTGGTTCTTATTTTTATATATTTATAAAGTGTATATTACATTAATATTTATATATATATATGACATGTTGAATAATTTTAGATTAATAAAAATTTATAGATATAATCTATACATTACAAACAATACCAGCAATAGATTTTGAGAACAAATATTCAATAAATTTTTTTAAAATAATGTCAGGGTGATAATGATGTATATTGATATAAGTTGATTCATTCCTTTATAACTTAATGAGAAAAGACAATTAGCACCAGCAACCAATAGCCTATTTATTTTAAATTTTTCTACCGCAAAGTTCCGTTTAAAACTGCATTGATCCAAAGTTATAACATGAAGCTTTAGAAAAAGGTGTATTGGGAAGCCGCATTTCTCATTTGCATCATAAAAAAATTTAAAACAAACAGAATATGAGTAATTAAGCCAAAAAATGCATGCTAGAAATACTTGATGTCATGAATTTGATTTCTATCATGTAATTCCCCCTTGTCTAAATAATCAAATATTTGACGTTTTTCACTTCAAAAAGTTCTTAAAAACAAAGAAAAAATAAACAGTTGGATTGCAATGAACAAATTTTACTTCTCTAAAGCACACATGTACGAAGTGTCTAAAATTGCGGAAGTGTGCAGTATCCTAAACTCAACCTAATAACAGTGTACAATGATTTTTATATTGTTTTGTTATTGTTATGTAATATTGTTTAAACTTCCACATAAGCCTGTAATCAGAATCATCATAGTATCAATTCAATGCTCTCATTGATCAACTCATGTTATAGATTAGAAGGTTCAATTTTAAAAGTATTAGTTTCACTAATGCGAGAGCTTTATAAATCCTCTTCCAAAAAACATAGACAGGGAAGGATCCGAGGTGCTCATCATTTATTCTACCCCACCATCATGTCATAACAATATGTTAGTAGTTGATGCTCTAGAAGTAGAATAAGTTGTCTATAATGAACACAAACACAAGCTAAAGGGGTCTTACAAGTGGAGGCATTCAAAGACCAAAGACCCAAGCAAGACAAAGAAGAGTCATTTAGGATCTTTTGTAATAAAAGTATATTGTAGGATATATGTAATAATTGTAGAATAGGAATCATGTAATAAAATGCTTTTTCCAATAAGCATTGTAGGACTAGTTGGAGCATTGGGCTTGGGAAGTTGGGTCAATTAGCCCAATTAGCCCAACATAGTACATGAGTAGGAAACATTGGGCCAAAATCAAAGCCCACACTTGGGCTTAGGAGTAGGAGGCGCCAACTTGGTCACAAAAGGTGACGAGCTTCATCCCATCTCCTATAAAAGGACCTCATGTACTCATTTCTTCAATCAATGAATCATTTGTGTAGTTTTCTCATTTTGAGAATTGTGAGAGAGTCGAGAGAGACTCCTCTTGAGAGATTCTTTAGTTGAACCTTGATTCTCATCTAGTGTTCTAATACTCTAGTGGCGAATCTTCCCCAAGGCTTATCATCCAATCCTCTTAGAGAATTGAGTGGCGCCTCTTCTTTTCATCTTCTTTCTTTTCCATTTTCTAGTTTCTATTTCGTGCTTATCATTGTAGAGTAGTTTATATAATTGTGCTTCTTCTACTCTTTTTAGTTTCCTAGATTCTCACTTGAGAATTAAGTTTATGATCTTGTTCTTTATATATATATATATATATATATATATATATATATATATATATATATATATATATGTTTGATCTTGCATTTTCAATAACCAAATTCAAAGAAAGATCTTAAAAACTATGTTGATCTACCTTAGACATCACACAATAAAATGGATACGAATGTATCAGTTTTGAATCTTGTCCGGGTTTACTAATGCTGCGTAACACGAATTCCAATTCATAATTTTTGCATCATAACATTGTGGAGTGTGCTTTTTGTCTCTCTTTTTTTAGGCTTAATGAATTTTTTGGTCCCTAAAAATATGGTCACTTTTGGTTTTCATCCATGCGTTTTTTTTGTCTTTGCACGATAGCCAGTTCAGCATGCCATGCGGCATTAAATTTAATATTGTAATGCCACTGCAACGTGGCAATTTCGGGAAAAAATTATTATTTTATTTTTAATAATTTATTTTTGTTTTAACAATTATATGTATTAATAAATTTATTTTTATTACATATCTTCTTCTTCTTCCCCTTTCTTCCTTGCATCTCCCAACCCTTTCTCCATCTCCACCGCCACCATATAGATAGGATTCATCTCATTGCTAGTATCACAATATCTACTCACCAAGTTGATTTCTTCAATCTCCAAATCCTCTTTCTTTTTGTCCTGCTCTAACTCCATAGATTCTTTCACTCACAATTAGGGTTCGTCTCATTGCTAGTATCACCATTTTCTCCCACTAAGTTGATTTCTTCAACTCCCACATCCTCATCCTTCTTCTTTTGGTCCTGTTCTTCCTGCTTCGATTCAGGTTCAGGTTCAGGTTTGGGTTCAAATCCCTGGGCATGGGAAAAAGACCCAGAATCGGGATCGTAATCCAAATTGATGAAAGAATCGGCGAGGGCAAAGTGATTGTGGAAACAAACACAATATAAAGTTCAGAATAAAACGGTAGCAACAAGATGGAAATATGGAGATATGGAAATAACGCTTTTCCAAATACACTCCAAAATTCCTCATTGCAAATATGGAAATCGTGACCATCTTGCTGCTACCGTTTTTAATCTCAACTTTATATCGTGTTTGTTTCCACAATCACTTGCCCTTGCTGATTCTTTCATCAATTTCGATTATGATCCGAAACCTGAACAAGAAGAACACGACCAAAAGAAGGAGGATGAGGATGTGGGAATTGAAGAAATCAACTTAGTGAGCGAAAATGGTGATACTAGCAATGAGACAAACCCTAATTGTGATGGTGAAAGTTCTGATTCTATAGAGTTAGAGCAGGACCAAAACAAAGATCACTTGGGTCAACAAACAGAATGAGTGTCCATGGAACATGCGATTTTACTCTAACAAATAAATACATCCTTTTTATCTTAAAATCTGTTAAATTTGTGCATATTAACATGGAAGCAAATGAGGCTGCTGATACTCTTGCAAAGATGGAATCCCTCTCCGAGGGTAGATAGATCATGTGGCCGTGAAACTTTGTGCTGGAAGTCTCATAGGTTGTGTTTAATATGTGAAAAAGAACTTGTGAAGCTCCTTATGTGTAGGTGCAGGTGGAGATTGGATGCAATGTATTAGAGTCTATTTACTGCTATCTTGGTATAATTTTAAAATTATGTCACAGGTTCAAAATGAAAAAGGTTAACTAATTTGTGATGAGGAGTGGATTTGGTTGTGTTTTGCTGGACTGTTTGCAGGAGTGCTCCATGGGCTGATACACAGGAGCATAAGCATGAAGATACCATATGACTTTAATATAAGACTTGATACAGGAATTATTATTTGAATTTTTTTTTTGGTGTTTTATGCTTTTGTAGTATTATATGGTGATGTAAAGTTTTGATTTTAACAAGGGCTAGTGCTCTAGTTTTGATCCTAAGGTGGTTAGAAAGATTATTCTGCCTAAGGTGTTGAAATTTTGTCCAGAGTGTTGAATTTTTTGTAATATCGTAAGGGGTTGTTTTTTGAGAACATTGATGTATTGTTTATCTTCTAGCTCTAAGCATATGATAGAGTGTGTCCTCTTCAACCCTTCCTAGAAGGTGGGGAGAGTGACCACTTGTGATGCTAAGACTAGATATTTTGAATAAAATGATTATTTGTCGAGAAAACAAAACAAGAAATCAACTTAGTGAGCAAAAATGGTGATAGTAGCAATGAGACGAACTCTATTGTGTGATGGCGGTGGAGATGGAAGGAAGAAAGGAGATATGAAGGGAAAGAAGAAAAGGATATGTAAATAATAATAATAATATTAATATTAATATTAATATTAATAATTGTTAAAATAAAAAAATTATTAAAAAAATTTCAATCTTGCCACATGGCATTAAAATATTAAATTTAATACCACATGGCATGCTGAACTGGCATCTTCATTAGACAGGTCAAACGATGAGGACTAAATGCAAAACTTAAAAAGTTAAAATGACTGAATGCAAAGAAAAAAAATACAAGCATAAAAATCAAAAGTGACCAATATTTTCAGGAACCAAGAAGTTCATTAAGCCTTTTTTTTTTTTTTTATCACCATTTTTGCTAGGGTTACAATTTATGGTTGTAACTGATTTCGTATCATTCTTACGAGATTTTTCACGTACTAAATAGGCATTGCTTTTATTCATGTCTCAGCATCAACACAATATCTTTGACTTCAATTATTTGGGGAGGTAAACTTGCCATTCTATGTCCTCCAGAATCAATTCAATAAGACTAGTTAGGACCTATTTTATCTACACTTTTATAAGGCAGACGTAGAATAATAAGCTCACATAACCAATCCTTTGCTTTTCACTTCTCTCTATAAACTTTTCTCTTTTCATTACTCACCATCTTTTTTCAATTTCTTCTTTGCTTCGAGTTAAGAAACCTTGTTCATCGATAGCTTCACACCCATGCAATACCTGTTTTATTCCTCATTGGACGTGTTGTTTTTACTGCTGCCAACCCAATACTCTTTAACAGCAACCAATATCTTCTGAGGCACAAGTGGACCATCCTCATGATCCATCATTTTGGCATCCCATCTCATTCCCCCAACAATTTTCCTAACCTTGTTTAGGACATCAACTTCATCCCGGATGATGACTGCGCCTTCCGGTCGTAGGATCCGATCCATCTCTAGGAGGATGTCTTCCAAGTTGCACCTGTTTAATTAAATTAGCAAGACTTCCATTAAAAAAATAAAGTAGAAAATTTACTGTCTTAAGAGAGTAGTAGTCTTCAGCTGATTGGAACTGTTTTCAAACAAAGTTGACATATGTAAAGGACTTTATATTCCCAACTTGAAGGAAAAAAGGTGCCATTGATGCTGTTGAAGGTATAAAACCATTTATTGGGCCTCCAACCAACAGCAAGGGGTGTTTGTTTTGTTTTATGTCCTTATTTTCAGTTGATATGTTGTCACTGATAATCATATTAAAAATGTCAACTTATTTTTTATTTTGTTTTTTCCATTTTCAGGATTGTTTTTTGATCCATCCTATTTTCAGGATATTGTGAAGGAAATGGTTAAAACAATTTTTGTGATGATTAGTGAAACACCACCTGAACTTTTAGGAGAGTTGATCTTTAATTAGATGTTTAGCTAAAATAGCAGGAATCTGGTTGGTATGGAGGCTTTAAATTAATTATGCCGGCATAAAAGGAAAAAAAAACAACTTATGAACAAGGTTGATGCATAAAAAAGAATCAGGGATCACAAAAACGGAAAACCATTTAGCTCTTCACTTAGGACTACTGATTTGAGATGCATTTCAGATCATTGTTTCCACTTTCAAGCCTCCAATTCCTATCTAAACATTTTACTTTAACCAACAATTTAGACCCCTTCCTCATAGCCCTCCTATTAAGAAACCACTGCGTTATAGCTATATCTCAAAAAGAAAAACTGAAGTAACCAACAAAACAAGGAGCTTGAGATTGTTTGATAAGCCAATAAACTAGTGTCATAGGGAAGAAGATGAAGAAACTTACGTGTCCTGGTACATGCTAAATAAACCATTAGCATGAATAAGATCATATGTCCTTGGATATGTAGAAAAGCCTTCACACCTGAAGAAAGAACAATAATATCATTTCAATTTCATAGTGCATAATTTTCTTTATCCAAGAGGCGTATAAGGAAATTTAATTGCTTGTTGGATAATCTTTAGTAGTAAGGAAATAATCTGAAGTACTGAAGCACTCATCCATGATTACTAGCTTCGTTCAAGTCCATAGGAAATACCATATACAATTATTGAAAAGAAGTTTTGGTCAATAACCAGTAGCTGCAGCAACAACAGCAAACACCAAGTCTAATAACAATTCCAATATCCCTTTCCAAGTAGACCAAGAATTTTGAAATGAAAAAATAGGCTGTCTAAGAAAATAGGTGAGAAGCGCATTTTGCTTTCCAGTATTCGCAAATGAATGATTATACTAAAATTAACCATAAATCTCATTTTAATAAATAATTTTAGTGAGTAAATGAAGCCAACTTGCAAGGAAAGTCTGCATGAAATTATAAGAGTTCTAAGAAAATTAGGAGAGCTTCTATAAACTTACCAGTCATGATAAATGCCAATTAGACCTCTTTCATAGATAACACCCAAAGTGTTCTCAGCAATAGTGGGCACAACATTCATCACCCAAGATTTTTGCGATTCAAGTGCAGCTGCAAATCCTCCAAGGCCTGCATTCATGTCCATCAAATTCCGATATCTAGTAGTGCCAATCAATTTATTAATTCTTTTGTAAGCATTAACATGCTTTTTCCATAATTTGTTGTCCTCTTGATAAGATTCAGCTGTAACCCCTGAAATAATGCCCTTGGATATTCGAGGAGGTACTGCGAAAAGCCTAGCAGGAAACTTCTTCAATTCCCCTCCAGCAACTTCACTTTTGCTGGTTACATCAGGGATAGGGGTTTTACATACCTCCATTTTTTTGTACCTATTATACATTAAATACATAAAAAAAGAATCAGGATGGAAACAAGAACCATTCATATACGCACACACACAGGTACACAAACACAGAAATACACATATGTAATAACTGATAAACACAATGCAGATATATCAATGACTTGAAAGAATTGAGAAATTGAGAAAATGAAATCCTACATAATTTCAAGGATCAAGCTAAAATCATACCTCATAATACCCATACTTCTGGAGATTATTATTTTCTTCCTTTTCCTTCCCAAGTTCCCAAAAGTCCCCCAGAAATAAAAAAAGAAAAAGGGAAAAAAAAAGAGAGAGAATATTGTAGGTATTACTCTATTGTTTGTTGATGCCTCTTGTGAGAAAATCTAAATGTAGCGAAGTTAACCAAAGAAGTTGTATTGTCATACTATCATTTCCTTGTGTTAGTATTTTATACCCTACAATGCATGTCATGTTCTCAACTAAGCCTAGCTCATCTAATGGAAAACTTGCTAAGGTTTAGAGCATGCATTGGAGTTATTCATGAGCACATAATTTTCCAGAAATGTGAATAAAAAAAAAAAAGAACCAGAGGAACAAAGTGTGTAATCTTCTATAATTATTCGATCCCATCAACTATATATAAGATTATAATTTTATAAGTGTAATTGACTTGATGTCTGAATGAACAGAATAAAGTTGAGCAGGACTTACCATACATCATCAGCATTATCCGAATCACATAACACGGGAGACTTTCTTTGGCAAGATTTAGCATTTATTTTCTTCCTCCAAATAGCAATATCGCCCTTTTCATACTTCTTTTCCCAGCAAAGACTTTCAGCTAACTCCTCAATTTTTCTCTGCTCTGCCCTGACATCCTCCTTAGACCGCTTCCATGTCTGGTAGTATGTTTTCCAATTAATTGGAGGGCCAGATAAAATCCAGTATCCACCAGGCCTTAAGACTCTATCAACTTCCATTAGATACATGCCCTCTGTATTTAATTAATGGGTGGAAAATCAACATATTAATTCCTCTGAAAAATTTTCATTCAGATTTATAGATATTTTTCTTTCCATTAACTTTCTCCTCCCACTCTTAGATGGCATACAATTCTTGATCTAATGCCTTTAAAGCTATATGTTAATGCAACAGAAATTGACATATATTTTGGGAACTTTAAAGTAGATGAAGATCTAAGTAATATGAAATTCTGAATTCTTGGAAATATTTGGTGGGGCATGATCCCAAAAAGTAAACATTGGCCACTTGAAGGGAAATGAATTACCAACAATTAATATAGATTTAACCATTTGGATTATAAAGTAAATGCTTCAATGAACTCGTCAATAAACTAATTTTCCCCATCATAACCTTGACAAGCAATTGCATTGACATACTGGACAAAAGGATACTCAAATTTCCCAACATTTATATAATTTTGTTTGGAAGTTCAGGTCATCTATATAAGAAAAGGATGATAACATTGTACTCTTGAACAATTTCATTGACTCTCCAATTTAGCACTAACCATTTGAAGCCCATGGTATTAGACACCGAGAACACTGGGCCATATCGAAGGCTCTGGAAGGGTATGGAAGATGGATGGTACCAAGAACACCAATAACAGCAGGAACACCTCGTTCTAGTGCAAACTGAACTTGTGCTTCATGGTTGTCCTTTGGGGCAAAGGACATAGTAAGCACTTTTCTCTTTAGCAAGTAGGCTCCCCAGCTTGCAACCTGCATAATTGTTCATGCTCAGTTATGACCAAATTAAAAGGTACCAACTAGTAAACTGTGCCATCAAGCTTAGCAAACAAAGAAATGGCAATTTATTCTGGATATACTCATAATACACACAAAAATTGAGAAATTTGGAACGCAATAGACAAAAGAAGATCGGCATGAAATTCCCAAGCAATATATCTTCTGGCTCAATCGCTTCTCAAGGTGTATGATAGAGGAAAAGACGTCAAACGAACTATTGGCACATGGATTATGATGTGGAAACAAACACACATAACAGCAAAAGAAAAGATGATCCTATAGCTAAGCATTCTGAATCCAATCTGAAATCCTTAAGCAGCAGTTTTTTTATGCTGTATGAGGTTCTTCAATTCAGTAATAAAGAAACATGACCATGAACATGCTCTTCTATATGCTTTAGAATGTAAATAAGTGGATATTTTTATAACAAATCAAATTGAAGATAGGGAAAAGGAAAGGAAACAAAAGCAGAAAAAAATCAAAGGAAAAAAGAACTGAGCAAGAAAACATGATTAGGCATTTATTATAAGCACTTAATTAAAGAATAAGGGAATATTATCAGAAGGATTATTTAAACATTAAAACTTACTCCACAACCAGTATCCAGTGCTGTTCTGACAGAACCATCTGCAATTGGGATAACTGATGCAAGTTCATCAATATATGCATCTGCTCCTTGAGGGAACATGGTCCCTCCACCTGGAAATTTAAACACATTTCCTTGGAATTGCACCCAGTTTTGAACAGCCTTATCCACTGTCAGGCTCTTGTAAGGAACATTAGCATAGTAGACATAATCACGACTTTTAGGCCATGGAAAAGGAGTCACATACCCTTTGGGGGCTGGAATGAGGCAATGCAATTTTTCCTCTACAGGAGGACAATGCCTTTCCCTATATATCATATTTTCTCTTGGGAATGTCATTGCTCGGTCTTGCTCTTGGCAAGGTGTATAATCAGTATATTTGACATCACATGGCTTTATGACTTTAGCTTTTGGTTCAGAAGGTTCAAAAATTTCTACATCATTGTGATGAGATTCAAAACTCAAATTAGGCAAAATATTGCAGTCTGACACCAGCTTATTTACTTTCAATGCAAGGTTATCTCCCTTTCCAGATCCACTCCTTTGCCATGCTCCCAAAAGATAAAAGAAACAACACAGTGCAAGCACAGCAAATATTGACAGTGGCCTTCTTGCTCTTTGCCCTGGTGTGTTATTCTTAGAACCCATTAATTGGCTGCCAATATTGAAAATAGTGAGTGACAGGTTATGGTAGACCATTAGAAACCAAGTAAACTATCAAAATTGGACTAATAACTATCTAAGCATAAAGCATTTAATTTTTAACAAAAACTGGTACTGATGTAGTCATGTAGACAGTGCCTTCTGTGATTGAGAAAGAAACTAACAAAGAAATAAAGTTGCAAACTGTTGTTGAACATTCTAAACTAACAAATTTCAATCTTTACTGAACAACATATTTATGTCATACTTGACATAGTTTGACTTAAAAACTTGATTTAGAATTCATAAGGTAATTTTGTGGCACAATTTCTAGCCCTGGAAGATCCCATTCCTCCCTATAAACAGAAGAAAAGAAAACAGCTTAATTCTCTTTGGGTCACAGTTGCATCAGCACTTTGTTTTATTTTATTTTCACAAGCATACATAACATGCATGAGGATCTATCATGTGATTACTAATAATGATTTTACATCAAGACAGAAAAACAGAATTTTTGGGATTACTCTAATATTTGTCTGATCTTTAAAAAACCAGATAGCACTTAAAAACAATCACTTTTGTTTTGCATAGCACAACATTCCCTCAACCCTAAACTCACTTGTTTTTGCAGGATCAAGTGAAGATCTACAATAGCAACCACTAAAAAGAAATCACAAAAGTTAGCTTTGTAAAAATTGAAACTTTAAAGTGCAAATGTGAACTCCAAATATGAACAAATCAGGAAAGTTATAACTAGATCAGCAAGAATGGAATATAATTAGAAAGAAAATGACAACTCCAATAAAAGAAAACTGAAGCAGCATGCAAATGTCCTTTGAGAAAAGAATCAGAAAAACAAGAACAAAAAAAATGCATTTCTATTAAAAGATGGAGAGTAAAAAGAATCAAATGGGTACCCTCTAACAGCTTCTCTTTCACCTTGTAGATCCCTCCACTGATCTAAATCAAACTCAAAAAAAAAAAAAACACAGAAACAAGGTGGGTGAGTGAGTGAGTGAGTGAGTGAGGAACCAAAGACACAAAGAGAAAGAGAGTGTGCGGTAGGAGAGTATGGTGCACTTTAGTTTATAGGATGTGTAAGTGTTTTAGTGGAAACAAAGTTGTCAAGTGAGTGACTACATGGGATGGGAACAGAAAATGACCTTTGACAGTTGGACTGCATCATTTTGGCTATTAACTATTGACCCTTTCATGGATGACTTATATTATTTAAACACCTAAATTTAAATACGATATGTGACATTGAATATTTTTATTTTTATTTTTTATTTATATTTTATCTTTTTATATTCATTTCTTCCAAAAAAAAAAAAATACATTAAAAAAACAAATGAACACCATATAATATTCCTTGTTTTAGTGTTGAAATAACTTTTCTCTTCTTACAGTCTATCCGCCGACAGGTTTATTACTTCAACTCATTCATTCATTCATTCTCTCACTGCTTAAACTTCATCCAAATCCAAAAGTTACTACTGGAATCTGACCTGCAATGATGCCTCTACTATGCCAAAATTATTTGAATTCCAATATTGAAACTTTAACCAACCAATTAACAATATCGGATTAATTTTATAAAAATGGATTTTTATTTGCTGTTTTGGCATCAATATGTCATCGTGTTGAAAATTGATTAATTCATGTCAAATATTATTTTACAACTTTTTCTACGTTTTTTTTTTATGGAAAGCAAAGAAAGTAACAAACAAAGAGTATGTGAACGTGTTTTTTTTATATATGAAAAAATAGTATAATAATGATCTAATAAAAATGGTATGAAAGTATTATTCAGCAAGACCTTTTTTTTTTTTAAGAATGTCCTCCCACTCTACAGATGAGAGATTAATCTCCTGAGATATTGTAAGGCGTTTAAGCGAGCGACCCCTCCAATAATGTTTTTTTTATACACACAGATTCAGTGATCAAACCCAGGATCACATGCTTAAGGAACACAGACCGCCTTATCACTTGAACAAATACCACATTGGTTATTCAGCAAGACTTGATGTATCATACTGATCAACAAACATGATTGATATATAAACATGACAGACGGAATGTGGGAACTCTAGTGGAAAACCTCGGAGTTTGATGAGATGTTGAGCAGTGGTCGAGGTCACTTGCCGGTGGGGGGATCGACCAGGATATAAATCGAGATGAACGACTCAAATGAACACCTTCAAGGGAAAGACAAATATCTTGCTCAATGATCAAACTTGTAGGCTGTAGCAATACCAATCCTATTTTCGATTTACTAATATGATATGAGGCGAATTCTACGTTGCACAAGGGTCATGGGTACCCCCACCATGCACAAGGAGTTTTAATCGTTGGATTCCGCAGGACTACAGATCTCAAGCTAAACCATCCACACTCAATCATTTGCATTCACTTCTCTCTCTTCTCCTTTCCTCATCCTCATCCTCCTCCACCCCAGCCCCCTCCGACAGCACCACCCGCGCCGCCGAGTCCAGCCCGGAGGTAGGCTCGTCCAGGATCAGCAGGCTCGGATCCACCGGCATCTCATGTGCGATGCTCTGTGAGAAATCCTAAGCGGGTCGGGCCATAACCAAGAAGGGATCGTGACCCATGTAGCGGTTCCAGATTTGAGGGTTGTCGTCTTGGAGGAAATCGAAGAGTTCGAGGCCGTGGTCGGTGGCCCGAGGCGGAGCTTGCGGCAGCGATGGATACGGTGCGGTGGTGTGATCGTGGCGGAGCTAGGCGGTGCGATTTGAGCAGAGAAAACCAACAGCAATAGCGGAGATGGCGGAGGAGTGATGATAGAGCTGTTACTGACGACGGGATGGTGGAGCACATTAATAAAACTCTGACTATTAAGTGGGAAGGGAAGGTGGCTGAGGGAGGCGACGGAGGAAGGGAAGAGGGAGAATGGGAGAAGGGGGGATCATGTGTATCAAGTCCACTATAAGATATTATAAACTTTGTGATCCAATGGTCAGATTAAAAATTAAACTTCTGCATGGTGGTCCCACCTAATATGGTGGTCCACCATAGAACTTGCCTATGATAAAATTGTGTAATGAGATTATGGTTACGTGCCCGCTTATTATTGCATTAATTAATTGTGAGAATGTGTTTTCCCTCACATATGAGACTCATCCTCATCTCAGGGACCAGGCTCGTGAGTAGTGTAGCGTGATGCTACTGCTTTAGTTTTTTATTTTGAATGGCTTAATGAAATTTTTGGTTCCCAAAAATATAGGGTTTTTTGGTTTTGATCCATATCTTTCATTTGCTTTTATTTTGATTCTCTTAACTTTATTTTTTTTTTAGTTTTGGTTCCTGTCGTCAACTGCTGATATGACAGATGGCAAGCAGTGAACAAATTGATCTGAAAATGGTCAGACCTGGACATAAACTCAGACTCCACACACACAACCCATTTGAGGTAAATCACTCTCTCACAATTTTAGTAATTCTCACCCCAAAGCAAAAGAAAACCCCTCACCCGTTTTATATCACTCACACATTATCCCAAGCCATCCAGAGCAAACCCATTTGAAGCACTGTTCCAACACAACCTGCAAAAATTGAATTGTAAACCGAGATATCCAAGAAGTTAGAAGCAAATATAAAAACAACCTCTCCAACCACTCATGTTTCTGTTGCTCTCAATGTATCTTTCCTTTGAGTCACTCTCTTTGTGTTTCACTCATTAATTTCACTCCTTTGTAACACTAACTCTCCAGAAATCACTCCCTCACATCAGAGTTGATCCCACAACAATATGATTGACTTTAACTGTTCTTTAACAAAAGGAACCCCCTTAATCGTTAGACCATGCAAAAAGAAATAAGAGCGCTATACCAAATTGTTAGTTCATTTAAAACACCAAATTTTGCTCCATTTCACATACCCACCAAATCATTTTACAAAAGGCAACCTGATGGATTCGTGCACCAAGCTGCGAAATGGTATTTCCAGTCTTTATCCGCAGCTAACCAAATCCATGACCTGCTTTCTATCAGGTCCAGGATCCGCAGCATATCAAAAGTTTTTGTCGATAATATGACTGCGTTCCTTTCTAACCAAACAACTGAGTGCCAAATCACCAGACCTTTCTTCTTTCCCTTTTTCCTGTTAAATAATCCCTTATGAATCCAATACAACTCTTCAAAAGAAGCCGGTAGAGGTATCTGGATACTTAACCAACCATGTACTTACCGCCAAACCATGTTTGACATATTGCAGTTTAATAACAGATGGTCAGCGATCTACGATCCTAGATTACAAAAGACACACACTAGATCTTGCTGAGCCCGAATTATTACTAATAGCCTGCCAAGAGAACGGCAAAACCTTTATGTGTGTGTGTATGGTGGATATATGGTTTCTAAAAAGACTGACTTATCCTCTACTTCCCAATCAAAAGGATTTCTCCTCCATGCTAGGTACCAGACCCACCTACCCCCTACCCAACCCCCCACTTTTTCAATTTCCTTTCCTTTATCCTCGGATATATTATATAATCTAGGGAAGAGGTCCTTCAAGCTATTTGGCCCGAACCAAATATCTTCCCAGAAACGAATCTTATTTCCTCTCCCAAGACGCCTTTTCAGGCCCGCCAGGAACCAATCTGGAGAAGAATTAAGTCTCCTTAACCTACATATATCTTTCCACCAATGAGACCCAATTCTCATCCTTCAATAAAATCTAAACTCCCCGGTCCCTCCACTACAACCCTATATCTAGCCTCCAGGACCTCCCTCCATAACCCTTGATCCTCTTTGAGCAAATGCCATCGCCACTAGGCTAGAAGAGTGATAATCCGCTGGCTTATGATATTTTATCTATTATTTTAGAGCGGATTTCATCAATTAAATTTTGTTAAATGCTTGATTTAGCCCAAATTAGACTTTGTTTTACTATTTTGGTTATTTTAGAGTCAATGTGTGCATTTAATCAGATTTTTATTAATTTTCTGATATTTTCTTATTCTTATTTTTAGGAAAGGACAAAGAAGAAGGATTGAAATTAAATTGAAGATTGTCAAGTAAATTGCAAGGGCCCACATGACAGATTTGAATCCAAATCAATGTGTATTTGAATTATTATGATTGAAAGATAATTCAATTGGCATTGAGATAAAAGATTGGATCCAAATCAATTTGGATTTGGAAAATAATTGCCTATCACAACAATAAGGATATGATAAGATTTGGCAATTAATTTGGAGATATTGACTTGTATATGAATATTAAAATGCTCATGACCAATTATGATGGAGCTTGCATGAAGATGGAGCTTGAAAAAGTAAGAAAACTGAGCCAAACAGAGCCCATCACGGCCTGGCCGTGATGTCCGTCACGGCCGTGACGTGCCAACTGAACCAGGCCCTCACAGGCAGAACTGATCACGGCCTAGCCGTGATGGTGGTCACGGCCGTGACAGACCAACCAGTGAAGCAACCTCCAAGGCAGAACCCGTCACGGCCTGGTCGTGATGGCCATCACGATCGTGACGCGTGATATATGGATCTTTAGAAACTGATTTGATCTGAAATTGTGATTACTTGGGATCCAAGTTACCCTAGTCTATAAATAGAGCACTTAGGCTCGAAAGGAGGGGGACTTGGGGGGGACTTTTGGGCTGCTACACTTAGGCAAAATTAGGATTCTCTTCTTCTTCTTCTTCTTCTTCTTCTTCTTCTCTTCTCTTAGGTTTTATTTCATGTTTTTGTTAACCAAGCTTGTCATCACCATGGCAATGCTTGAGTAGTAGCTTTATTTCTAGGGATTGGGGCTATGCCCAGGATCTGATTTATGTTATGAATTGATGTTTTACCTTTGTTAATTTCGATTTTGCTTTAGATCTGATTTCTATTGTTTTAATTACTTGTAAATCTGGTGCGCACTTATTTGCATGTCATAGATACTCTAAGGAGGAACCTAGCGGTGAACTTAGGTATCGGATCTATAGAATCAGACTTAGGACTTAAATCACGAGAGTTAGAAGCAGTCCTTCGAGGATTAACGAATTGTCACAAAACTTAAAGGGTTCAATCTAAATTCAACTACCACGAGAGTAGGGGTTGGTTTAATTGGGCACGGTTTTTGTAACCCGAGAGGGAGCATTAACTTATTTAGGATAAATTCGCCTTCAAAGCAATTTTGATAATTAACAAGAGGTAGTCAATTTAGTAACATGAACAATCTTGTTGGTAACCTAATTCCTAGGAATCTCTTTTAATTTGAAAATCCCAAAAATATTTGATTTGATTTTGTTGTTTCTTTTATTTTCTTTGAAATCTTTCCACATCTATTTCTCAGTCTAAATAGTTGTTTAATTTGTGAAGTGACACTTGGTTTCCCAATCCCTGAGTTCGATACTCGATTTCTCACCGTTTTATTATTACTTGCTTCGATCCGGTTCGCTTGCCGGAGCCCACCAAGTTTTTGGCGCCGTTGTCGGGGAATGTCAATACCAATATCATTAGTAACAAAGGAGGCAACTACTTTAGTATTTTTAATTTTTATTTGTATATATATTTGACCTTTTCTTTTGAGTTTTGTTTGTGCAAGGTTGATGAAACACATGGACTATCGTTACTATCCAACTTAGGAATATCAACTTGATTGGATCGTGTTTGATGGTATCACTGATAAGCACATGAAGATATACTCCAAAGAGGAATGGAGATCCTATTTGTCATCCCTACAACCACCAGACATTAAGCTGGATCCCGATGTGTTGGAATCACTTTGGGATATAGATGCTCAACATTTGATCCAGAGCATCGAGCGTTGCAAGGAGGAATTTAGTGGCATGATTCAAAGGCATAAAATGCGTAAGAAACGTTCTCAACTGGTAACATAGATGCTAAGTAACAACTTTCAAAAGTTAGAAGAACAAACTAGTGAATTTTCTAAATTGCTAGCAGAAAAGCAACATGGAATTCAAATTAAAGAGAATATATTTGCTAGCATGGACGTGAATGAAGATGAAGTGGTGGTGGAAGATGATTCAAGAGGAGAGGATCATGAAGAGGAGTGCAAGGAGGAAATATCTCCTATTGTTCCTTTGCAAGGGACAAAAGAAATCAATCATGTAGAAAATACTTCTCTCATCATTCCTATTGAGGAGCCTAGGAATCCTGAGTTAGATAAATATGTTGGTTTGCATGCATGTGTGGATGTTACAAAGTTGGTGCCTTCAATTTGTCTATCACATTACTTAGTAAAAATACCAACTTTGGAGTTCAAGTCATTGCCTGAGAATTGGGAGTTTTCATCAATAGCGGCAAAGGCTCTAAGATCGCCACAAGAAGTTATGGTTCTAGTACTTCATAGAGAAACTAATTACATAAAGGCCATTCTTGGAGTAGGTGACTCACCATTTGAACCCGGAGGAAGTGAGCTCATCATATCACTTAAAGAAGTCAATGGAATCTCATCACACTTGCTTCTTCCATCTCCACTCCACAAGCCATGGGATCTCGGTGGAAGGTCTTACATCTTGGGCATCTCTTGGTCTTTTTACCACAGGCTATGGGATCCGGGTGGAAGCATCTTCATGAGTTTTTCTAAACCCTTCTCTTTTTAATTATTTTGCTTTTCTTTACTTGAGTCATATGTGTGTGAGTCTTATGTTGGTGAGCTTGAATGGATTTTACTAAATTTAGCATGAATGGATTTTATTAAATTTAGCATAAATGGATTGCATGATAAATATTGATTTTTGATGATCTCCCCTAATGATTTGAAAAAATTGAAAATTGATCCCCATGTGAAAAATTGAAAAT
This sequence comes from Sophora flavescens, assembly GCA_030762895.1. Taxonomy (NCBI): domain Eukaryota; kingdom Viridiplantae; phylum Streptophyta; class Magnoliopsida; order Fabales; family Fabaceae; genus Sophora; species Sophora flavescens. The sequence continues at coordinate 192,417,478 of CM061064.1, forward strand.
TGAACTTTGAGAAATTTTATTGTGATTGCATAATTTATGATAAGTTTGTGGTGAAAGGATGCACACATTAGGGATTGTATCTCGGTCAAACAATTTGCAAAAAAAAAATGTCCAGGTGAGGAATTTGAGCCTCCAACATTGTTTTTAAATTGTGTGAATCACTTTTAAGTTACACTTTCACGGATTTGCTTGAATCTCTTCATGGTTTGCATGTTTATATGTTTGCATCAAATGATTTAGGCAATTTTCTTTGAAATAGCTACTTGGCCTAAAAAGAACCATCCCTAATGCATGTTCCCTAGTTAGCCACATTGAGCCTAATAGCCTATTGTTTCTTGATGACCTTATGTTATAAGCCAAAAATCCGGAAAAACCATGTTAACCCAATCTTAGGATTTAGGAGAGCAGGGATGCTTAGCAAGACAAGGGTTAAAGGAAACTAAGTTTGGGGTGGCTACAAGGATATGATATGTTATTTTAGGATGAGAAAAAGAAAAAGAAAATAAAGATTGAAGCCAAAGGCAAAAGGGAAAAATAAAAAGAAGAAAAATAGAAAAAATGCCAAAAAGGGGCAAAATAAAAGGATGTCAAAGGAAATAAGTTGTAGCCACCAAAAAAAGAAATTAAAAAAGGAATTAGAGTTAAAATAAAAGTGTAAAAGGTTTCATGCTCTCTTAGTTCCTAAGGACTTAAGCCTAGTACCTTTGAATATCCTACCTTTAACCAGGCCCCATTACAACCTTTAAAAGACCTTTTGATGTTGCATGCATGTTTTCGTGGGAACTATTTTTGAGATGAAAATCAAATTCATGGAAAGTGCTCTTGAAATGTGAAATTGAGTGAAAGTTGATATCCTAGACAAATTGAGCGAATGAGTGAATTATTGAATGCCCTTGTGAGGAAAGCAAATGTTTGAAATTGGTGATCTCCCTTTTGTGTGTAACTCAAACCCTTTACTTAGATTAATAATTTCATGAATGATGGAATTCTCTTTGTTTGAAGTAAATGAATGTGGGGATTACTATAATGAAATAGGGGGAAACATTGATTGGAATTGTTTTCGTAAAATTGCATGAAGATTATGTGAAGTTTGATTGAGTCCATTGAGCTTGCTAAGTTTTGAGTCTTTTTGAGCTTTAGTTTGCTTGAGGACAAGCAAAGTTCAAGTTTGGGGTGTTTGATAATCTGCTGGCTTATGATATTTTATCTATTATTTTAGAATGGATTTCATCAATTAAATTTTGTTAAATGCTTGATTTAGCCCAAATTAGACTTTGTTTTCCTATTTTGGTTATTTTAGAGTCAATGTGTGCATTTAATCAGATTTTTATTAATATTCTTATATTTTCTTATTCTTATTTTTAGGAGAGGACAAAGAAGAAAGATTGAAATTAAATTGAAGATTGTCAAGTAAATTGCAAGGGCCCATATGACAGATTTGAATCCAAATCAATTTGGATTTGAATTATTATGATTGAAAGATAATTCAATTGGCATTGAGATAAAAGATTGGATCCAAATCAATTTGGATTTGGATAATAATTACCTATCACAACAATAAGGATATGATAAGATTTGGCAATTAATTTGGAGATATTGATTTGGATATGAAGATTAAAATGATCATGACCAATTATGATGGAGCTTGCATGAAGATGGAGCTTGAAAAAGTAAGAAAACTGAGCCAAACAGAGCCCATCACGGCCTGGCCGTGATGTCCGTCACGGTCGTGACGTGCCAATTGAACCAGGCCCTCACAGGCAGAACTGATCACGGCCTAGCCGTGATGGTGGTCACGGCCGTGACAGACCAACCAGTGAAGCAACCTCCAAGGCAGAACCCGTCACGGCCTGGCCGTGATGGCCATCACGGCCGTGACGCGTGATATATGGATCTTTAGAAACTGATTTGATCTGAAATTGTGATTACTTGGGATCCAAGTTACCCTGGTCTATAAATAGAGCACTTAGGCTCGAAAGGAGGGGGACTTGAGGAGGACTTTTGGGCTGCTACACTTAGGCAAAATTAGGATTCTCTTCTTCTTCTTCTTCTTCTCTTCTCTTAGGTTTTATTTCATGTTTTTGTTAACCAAGCTTGTCGTCACCATGGCAATGCTTGAGTAGTAGCTTTATTTCTAGGGATTGGGGCTATGCCCAAGATCTGATTTATGTTATGAATTGATGTTTTACCTTTGTTAATTTCGATTTTGCTTTAGATCTGATTTCTATTGTTTTAATTACTTATAAATCTGGTGCGCACTTATTTGCATGTCATAGATACTCTAAGGAGGAACCTAGCGGTAAACTTAGGTATCGAATCTATAGAATCAGACTTAGGACTTAAATCACGAGAGTTAGAAGCAGTCCTTCGAGGATTAACGAATTGTCACAAAACTTAAAGGGTTCAATCTAAATTCAACTACCACGAGAGTAGGGGTTGGTTTAATTGGGCACGGTTTTTGTAACCCGAGATAGTGCATTAACTTATTTAGGATAAATTCGCCTTCAAATCAATTTTGATAATTAACAAGAGGTAGTCAATTTAGTAACATGAACAATCTTGTTGGTAACCCAATTCCTAGGAATCTCTTTTAATTTGAAAATCCCAAAAATATTTGATTTGATTTTATTGTTTCTTTTATTTTCATTGAAATCTTTCCACTTCTATTTCTCAGTCTAAATAGTTGTTTAATTTGTGAAGTGACACTTGATTTCCCAATCCCTGAGTTCGATACTCAGTTTCTCACCGTTTTATTATTACTTGCTTCGATCCGGTTCGCTTGCCGGAGCCCACCAAAGAGCCAAGTTGAACCACTCTAGATTTTTTATGCCCAGCCCCCTTCTTGACATAGTTTACAAACCACTGCCCAAGACACCCATGGTATTTTCTTCCTTTTTGAACCCCCCCAACCCAGGAAACAGGAAATTTCTTTGTATGCTGATAAGAATCTTAAGCACTTTTTTAGGAATTCTGAGGAAAGACAAAAAATAAATAGGCAGTCTGTTCAACACTGAGTTGATCAGTGTGATCCTTCCCCCTACTGATAGATGCCTACCCTTCCAAGTTGCCAAGCGCCTCTCCAAAGAATCAATTATTGGATGCCAGGTAACAAGGCTCTTCGGGTTCGCCCCAATTGGGAGGCCTAGATATTTAAAAGGTAGCGCCCCAATTTTGCAATTTAAGAATTGTGCACCTGAGGATAAAAAGTTTTCATCAACATTAATTCCAAACAATCTAGTCTTATTGAAGTTTACTTTAAGCCCCGAAACCAATTCAAAGCATCTGATCACCGATTTCACACTGGTCGCGCTGTCGCGCACGCACCAAAAAGAACGAGCGGGTTTTAAAACTGTAGTTTAGGGCGACAACTCGGATGTCGTCTCACAAGGACTCCTAAAGTGTTATTTTTCACAAAAATAAGTTTTGGGGGGGGGGGGGGGGGTTGGATTGGGATGCAAATAAGAAAACAAAATAATAACAGAGTAATGAAACAAGGCAATTCAAAGAGATTGTCAAATAGCTAAAAACGATTAATCTATTGTTCTCGATTTCCCAACTATCATAGGTTCATGCAATTTTCAAGCCTTAAGCAGATTCTAATCCCCTCCCGGTTGTAGCAACAATTTACAAGCGAAACCACTACTACAGATATATGTCCCTATTCCCGAATTAAGCAAACGGGGTTAAGCCCTTCGTGAACTAAGCGAACACGAAACGTACACACGCGAATTAAGCAAACGTGATTAATTATAGGAACATAATATCACCGAAAATAAATCAACACAATACAATATACTCCTGAATTAAGCAAACAGAAATATAAAGCATGGCATTGAAAAGGGAAAAGCATACAAAACAGGAAATACAAGAACCTCAAGTATAGTGGAAATCGATTACAATAGATTAATCCTAGAAACTTAGTTCTCCATATAAAAAAATGAAAACACACCGAAAAAAATGTAAACAGAACAATGGAGAAGCCAAAGGTCCTTCCAAGCTGTTCAGAATGGCAATTTATACTATTCAAAAATTAAGTCCACTCGCGAGGCGAGCACACTTTCGCGAGGCGAATATTGTGAAAAGTCAGCAACGCTTGGTATTCTCGCGGGGCGAAGGACTACTCGCGAGGCGAGACTCTTCAAGTTCCAAACTGTCACAGCCGTGACCTTCAGCATGGTTAAACCGTGATAGCTTCTGGTCTTCCAGGGTTGGATTACTCGCGAGGCAAGTCAAGTGTTCGCGAGACGACACAGAAACCTTGCATTTTCCTGGAACAGTCAGCCTTTGGGGTCGTGAGGCGAAGATCTGTTCGCGGGGCGAACCAGAGAGGATGACATTTTCACTGTTCTGCTGGCTTTCAGGTTCGCGAGGCGAAGAAACTCTCGCGAGGCGAATCCCCTGTTTCTTTATTCTCTTGACTTCCAACTTAACCTGAAAACAAAGACACGGCTGTAAGTGTATTATTTGACTCAAAACTGGCTAAATTAACCTAAAACTACTTTAGAGACTCAAAACCTTGCTTGAGGACAATCTAATCTAATTTGGGTGAAAATGAGATAAAATTAGCACAAAACCCTGGCCATACTAGCTATAAAACTAGATGAGCCGGAGGCTGATCAAAATACCCCAAACTTAAACTTTGCTTGTCCCCAAGCAAACTAAGACTCAAGACCTGGCAAGCTTAAAAGATTCAATCGACCTTGCACAAATTCAAGCAATACATCAAAACAGTTTTCTTCAATGTCCCCCCTTTCAAGCAAAGCAATCCCCACAATCATTCATTCTAAACAATTGAGAATTTCCTCATTCAAACAATCATCAATCTAAGCAAGGGGTCTAAGTTACACACAAAAGGGAGATCACCAAATTCAAACAATCGCCTTCCTCACAAGGGCATTTAGTGTTCACTCAATCGCTCAGTTTGTGTCAGGGTAACAACATTTCACTCAATTTCACTTTTCAAGAACACTTCCCATAAATTTGATTTTCATCTCCCCATGATTCCCACAGAAAACATGTGTGCAACATCAAAAGGTCTTTTATGGGTTGTAATGGGGCCTGGCTAAGGGTAGGATATACAAAGGTACTAGGCTGAAGACCCTAGGAACTAAGAGAGCATGAAACACGTCAAAACATTGGAATTCCACTCAAGTTCCTTTTCTCATTTTTCTTTATGCCTTGGGTAACTACAGCCATTTCGTTTTTTCTAATACTTTTATTTTTAACATTTTTACACTTTTCTCTTTCTTCTTTTTTTTTCTTGGCCTTTGGCTCCAACCTTTTTATTGTATTTTTTTTCTTTTTCCCAATCCCAAACAACACATTGCACTTTGTAGCCACCCCAAACTTAGTTTCTTGCAACCATTTTCTCTTTGCTAAGCTTCCATGCTCTCCTAATCCTAAGATCGGGTTAACATGGTTTTTTCCAGATTTTGGGCTCATAACATCAGGTCATCAAGAATTAACAGGCTAATTAGGCTCAATGGGGCTAACTAAGGAACATGCATTAGGAATTGGTTATTTTAGGCTAAGTAGATATTTACAAAGAAAATGCCTAAATCATTTGAAACAAACACATAATCATGCAAACCATAAAGAGATTCAATCAAATTCAGGAAAGTGCAACTTGAAAGTGATTTCACACAGTTTAAAACATGTTGGAGGCTCAAAACCTCACCTGGACATTTTTGCAAATTGTTTGACTGAGATTCTATCCCTAGTGTGTGCTTCCTATCACCCCAAACTTATCATAAATCACGCCATCACAGCAAAATCCCAAAGTTCAGTTTTCAATCATATGGGGATCATTGTTCAAAAAACAAAAAAAAATTTCAGTCTAAGGGGAATCATCACATAAATCATGCAATCAATCTGTGCAAAATCAATCAAAATCCAATAAACTTGCCAACAAAAGACTCAACACAACTCCCGAGCTTCTCAAATTATTCAGGAGCTTTATTCAAAGAAAAGGAAAAAAACAAAACAAAACCAAACTACAACTAGTTCCCTCCCCCACACTTAAAATATACATTGTCCCCAATGAACAAAAGAACTATAAAAACAGAGTGAGGGAAAGGAAAGGGAACTCCCTGATAAAGTATCAGTGTAGGTGGGAGCTTCCAAGGAGAGCTCCTCAACATTAACATCCACAGGAACACCAGCATCCACACCATGGAATGGCTTCAGCCTCTGCCCGTTAACCTTGAAGGTCTTGTTGGTACCTGTACTTTGAATCTTTACTGCACCATAAGGAAACACATTAGTAACAACAAATGGTCCAATCCACTTGGACCTAAGTTTCCCAGCCATCAATCTCAGGCGGGAATTAAACAGTAAGACTTTCTGACCCACAAAAAATTCTTTCCTAGCAATCATCCTATCATGAAAAAGTTTTGTTTTCTCTTTATAAATCCTGGAGCTTTCATAGGCTTCTATCCTAAGCTCCTCAAGTTGCTGCAACTGCAGTTTTCTTTCAACACCAGCTTCCTTCATGTCCAAGTTACAACACTTGACTGCCCAGTATGCACGATGCTCAACTTCCACCGGGAGGTGACATGCCTTACCAAATACAAGCCTGAAGGGGGGCATTCCTATAGGTGTCTTGAAAGCAGTCCTCTGAGCCCACAGTGCGTCTTCCAGACGGCGGCTCCATTCCTTCCTGTTCGGCTGCACCATCTTCTCTAGAATTTGCTTGATCTCCCTGTTTGATATTTCAGCCTGGCCATTGGTCCGGGATGGTAAGCGATGGAAACTCTATGCACAACCCCATATTTTCTGAGTAAGGCTTCCATGGTTCTGTTGTGTAGTGAGTGCCCAGTCGTCACCGATGATGGCCTTAGGTATGCCAAACCTGCAAAAAATGTTGGACCTAACAAATTTGGAAACAACTTTAGCATCGTTAGTCCTAGTGGGGATTGCTTCCACCCACTTTGAAACATAGTCTACAGCCAAAAGAATATATACAAAACCAAAAGAAGGAGGGAAAGGACCCATGAAATCAATCCCCCATACATCAAAAACCTCACAAAAAAGCATGGGCTGCTGAGGCATCTCACTCCTACTAGTGACGGCAGGGCCTGCTGTTTGACATTCTTTGCAATTCCTGTATACCTCATAGGAATCTCTAAAAATTGTGGGCCAGTAGAACCCAGAATCCAGGACTTTTCTTGCCGTCCTCTGTGGTCCAAAATGTCCTCCAACTTGAGAGGCATGTGAGAAGTGCAAAATGGACTCTGTCTCATGATCAAGGACACACCTCCGAATCACCTGATCACTGCAAAACTTCCAAAGGTACGGATCATCCCACACATAGTACTTTGCATCGCTCTTGAGCTTGTGGAACTTATGTCTACTTGTACCAGCAGGAACAATACCAGCAACAAGAAAGTTAATTATGTCAGCAAACCAGGGGGTTACCCCATACAGATGTAGAAGCCTCTCATCAAGGAAATCATCTTGGATGGGAGAAGGATCCTCATCCCTTGCTATTCGGCTCAAGTGATCGGCTACCAAATTTTCAGCTCCACTCTTGTCTTTTATCTCCACATTGAATTCTTGGAGCAAAAGCATCCACCGGATCAATCTTGGCTTAGCTTCTGGTTTCTTTAACAGTACTTCGTGAGCCGCATGGTCGGTGAAAACAATAACCCTAGAACCTAGCAAATATGACCTAAACTTATCAAGTGCAAATACAACAACTAAGCGCTTCTTTCTCAATGGTGGTGTAATTTGATTGTGCAGCATCTAATGTCCTAGAAGCATAATGAATTACATGGGCAGCCTTGCCCACCCTTTGTGCCAGAACCGCTCCCACAGCAAAATTGGAAGCATCACACATGAGTTCAAAAGGGAGTGTCGTCCAAATGGGGCTGGATGATGGGGGTAGATGTCAATGCTTTTTTCAGGTAGTCAAATGCCTCCTTGCATTGGTCATCAAAATGGAACAGGGCATCATTTTTCAGCAGGTTTGACAATGGCAGAGCTATCTTGCTGAAGTCCTTTATAAAGCGCCTGTAGAAACCTGCATGTCCAAGAAAAGAACGGATCTCGCGTACGCAAGATGGGTAAGGCAATGAAGAAATCACATCAATTTTTGCAGGATCTACTGAAATACCCTCTTTAGAAATTACATGACCCAAAACTATCCCCTTTTCTACCATAAAGTGACATTTCTCATAGTTCAAAATCAAATCAGTCTCAATGCATCTTTGTGGAACTAAACTCAGACTATGCAGACATGCATCAAATGAGGAGCCATATACAGTGAAGTCATTCATGAACACCTCCATGCAATTTTCAATGAATTCAGTAAAAATGCTAAGCATGCATCTTTGGAAGGTGCCAGGAGCATTACAAAGGCCAAATGGCATCCTCCTATAGGCAAACGTACCGAAGGGGCACGTAAAAGTGGCCTTTTCCTGATCCTCAGGAGCAATATGGATCTGGAAATACCCGGAAAAACCATCAAGAAAGCAATAATGAGATTTACCAGCCAGCCGATCTAGCATCTGATCTATGAACGGCAAAGGAAAGTGATCCTTTCTGGTGGCCTGGTTCAACTTCCTATAATCTATACAGACTCGCCAGCTATTCTGGACTCTAGTAGGTACAAGCTCATTATTATCATTCCTAACTCTTTGTGAGACCGGACTTCTTTGGTACAACTTGCACCTGACTTACCCAAGTACTATCGGAGATGGGGTATATAATACACTGCGGAAGCTTAGTTACCTCTTTCTTCACCACATCCGAATCGGTGGATTAAGTCGCCTTTGGGCTGTCTTCTTTCGGTTTAGCCCCTCCTCCAATAGAATTCTGTGCATGCATCCGGAGGGGCTAATTCTCGGAATATCACCCAAGGTCCACCCAATAGCCTTCTTGTGCTTCTTCGTAACCTCCAACAGTTTGGCTTCCTGGTCGAGAATCAAGGTTGGAGGAAATGATGACTGGAAGTTTTTCATTCGTCTCCGTGTAGGCATACTTCGGTTCCCGGGGAAGTGGCTTGAGCTCTAGGGATGATGGTCGCTCAACGGATGGTACATTAGGAGTAGCCAGGATGTCAAGGACTTCTCGCTGAACATACAAACTTCACTCTCACTATCACTATCACCCCGCAAGGTTGAATCAAGAAACTCAAGACAAACAGAACAAGGGTTAGTGTCGATGACAGTTAGTACATGAATACAAATCATCAAAACCAGAAATGAATGGAAAATCAGAAATAAAGTCCTCATGGGTATCCTCAATAAGCTTAGAAAGCAACTCTAGTTGGAAAACCGAGTGCTCCTCCAGTGGGTGTTTCATAGCATCAAAGATCTTGAACTTGGCCACAATATCACCAAACTCCATAGACATAGTCCCATCATTCACATCAATCTTAGTCTTGGCTGTCTTCATGAATGGTCTGCCCAAGATTATTGGTGATCTACTGGAATGAGTCTCTCCTGCCATGTCCAGGATGTAGAAGTCAGCAGGGAAGATCAAATCATCAACTTGCACTAGCACATCTTCTATCATTCCCATGGGTCGGGCACTGGTCCTGTTATCCAACTGGATGGTGAGACCTGTATACTGCCCAAGATCAAGGTTATTAAAGATGGAGGTAGGCATGACATTTATGGAGGCTCCCAAATCCAGCATGCAATTTTCAAATTTCCTATCCCCAATAGTGCATAGAATAGTAAATGTGCCTGGGTCCTTGCACTTCTGTGGTAGTGCCTGAGTAGGGGTTAAAGCAGCAACTCTTTCTGGTGCAGGCCTAGACTGGATAAGAGCTGAGACATTTCTTCCCAAATCAACCCTCTCATTATTCTTCATCTTCCTCTTGTTGGTGCATAGATCCTTGAGAAATTTGGCATACTTAGGCACCTGCTTGATCACATCTAAAAGGGGAATATTCACAGCTACCTTTATGAACACATCTAAAATCTCCCTTTCCTTGTCTTCACCACCAATCTTCTTATTTTTCTGTAATCTGTGTGGGAATGGGATTGGTGGTCTGTACACTTTCTCAACTTCAACTTCAACAAGAGGGCTCGGGAGTTACCTCAATAGTTTCTTCATCTTTTCCGAGAGGTGGCCTCAACAACTTTTCCGGATCTCGGAGATATGGCACTCACATTAGGATTGGAGGCATTAGGATTTATCACCAGCGTCTTGCTTGGTCTGGGTTGTCCCTTGACCTTGCTGTATATTATTCATGGATGTGGTCAGCTGTCCAATTTGTGTCCTCAAATCTTGAATGCTAGCATTTGTTTGCTGCTGAAACTGTGTCTGTGAAGCTGCAACTTGTCCAACCTGCTGCTGAAGCTGGAGATTGGTTGCAGCCATTTGCTTGACCAAGTCTTCTAATGAAGGTCCAGAAGGTGCAGAAGTGGTCACTTGAGGAGGATTCTGAGGTGCTGCCATCGGTTGTTGTTGGGATGAGTTCCCATACCACAAATTAGGATGATTCCTCCAGTTGGCATGGTACCTATTGGTAGAGAGGTCTAGAGTGCTGTACCGATTCTGACTGTTTCCTTGATTATATGGATTTACTGCATAAGCTTGAGATACTTCACTGACGAACTCTTCTCTCTGGATAGGGCATGGATCATATGGGTGCTCAGGTGAATTGCATATGCCACATAACTTTGCAGGCTGAACCCTGTCTATTGCCAATTGCCTTACAAAAGAAGTGAGCTCATCCAATCTATTCTCAAGGGCGGCCTGGTTGGAAGATGAACTATGGACCTCATGAACACCTCTTGTCTAAACTGAATTTCTTCTGGTAGTAAACTGCTGGGAATTCAGTGACATATTCTCAATGAGTTGCTTGGCAGCAGCTGGGGTCTTGTCAACAAGTGCTCCCCCACTAGCAGCATCCAAAAGATTCTTATCCATCGGCAGCAATCCTTCATAAAAGTACTGGATGAGAAGCTGTTCAGAAATATGATGTTGTGGGCAACTGGATACCAAATGCTTGAACCTTTCCCAATATTCAGCTAGCGACTCATTCCCTTGCCTGATGCCACATATCTCATTTCTTATTGACGCAGCTCTGGAAGCAGGAAAATATCTTTCTAGGAAAACCCTCTTCAAATCATTCCAAGTGGTGATAGAGTTGGGCTCAAGATACAACGGCCAATCCTTTGCAGCTCCCTGGAGTGAGAACGGAAAGGCTTTCAGCTTGATACTATCCTCAGTTACTCCCTCTGATCTCGAGGTTGTGGAGCAGACAACTTGGAATTCCTTCAAGTGCTTGTGTGGATCCTCTCATGCAAGACCATTAAACTTTGGCAACAAGTGAATGAAACCAGATTTTAGTTCAAAAGGAGTATCAGCACCAGGATATGAAATACACAATCCATTATAGTGTACATCAGGGGCAGCAAGCTGTCTTAATGTCCTTTGGTCTCCCGTGTTTTCAAAAACAGTTTTAGAATTAGAATCACTACTAGTGCTAGCCCGAAATTCTCTATGGAGTGTGTGCAGTGTTCTTTCAATTTCCGGATCAAAATCACACAACTCAGGGCAATTGGACCTAGTAGCCAGACCAATTCAAAACAAAAACGAAAATAAAGAAAGAAAAGAAAATAAAAAAAATGCGAAAAATAACAAATCAGAGTCCACGACAACGGCGCCAATTTTTGGTCGCGCTATCGCGCACGCGCCAAAAAGAACGAGCGGGTTTTAAAACTGTAGTTTAGGGCGACAACTCGGATGTCGTCTCACAAGGACTCTTAAAGTGTTATTTTTCACAAAAACCAGTTTTGGGGGGGGGGGGGGGGGTTGGATTGGGATGCAAATAAGAAAACAAAATAATAACAGAGTAATGAAACAAGGCAATTCAAAGAGATTGTCAAATAGCTAAAAACGATTAATCTATTGTTCTCGATTTCCCAACTATCATAGGTTCATGCAATTTTCAAGCCCTAAGCAGATTCTAATCCCCTCCCGGTTGTAGCAACAATTTACAAGCGAAACCACTACTACAGATATATGTCCCTATTCCCGAATTAAGCAAACGGGGTTAAGCCCTTCGTGAACTAAGCGAACACGAAACGTACACACGCGAATTAAGCAAACACAATTAATTATAGGAACATAATATCACCGAAAATAAATCAACACAATACAATATACTCCTGAATTAAGCAAACAGAAATATAAAGCATAGCATTGAAAAGGGAAAAGCATACAAAACAGGAAATACAAGAACCTCAAGTATAGTGGAAATCGATTACAATAGATTAATCCTAGAAACTTAGTTCTCCATATAAAAAAACGAAAACACACAGAAAAAAATGTAAACAGAACAATGGAGAAGCCAAAGGTCCTTCCAAGCTGTTCAGAATGGCAATTTATACTATTCAGAAATTAAGTCCACTCGCGAGGCGAGCACACTTTCGCGAGGCGAATATTGTGAAAAGTCAGCAACGCTTGGTATTCTCGCGGGGCGAAGGACTACTCGCGAGGCGAGACTCTTCAAGTTCCAAACTGTCACAGCCGTGACCTTCAGCATGGTTAAACCGTGATAGCTTCTGGTCTTCCTGGGTTGGATTACTCGCGAGGCGAGTCAAGTGTTCGCGAGGCGACACAGAAACCTTGCATTTTCCTGGAACAGTCAGCCTTCGGGGTCGCGAGGCGAAGATCTGTTCGCGGGGCGAACCAGAGAGGATGACATTTTCACTGTTCTGCTGGCTTTCAGGTTCGCGAGGCGAAGAAACTCTCGCGAGGCGAATCCCCTGTTTCTTTATTCTCTTGACTTCCAACTTAACCTGAAAACAAAGACACAGCTGTAAGTGTATTATTTGACTCAAAACTGGCTAAATTAACCTAAAACTACTTTAGAGACTCAAAACCTTGCTTGAGGACAATCTAATCTAATTTGGGTGAAAATGAGATAAAATTAGCACAAAACCCTGGCCATACTAGCTATAAAACTAGATGAGCCAGAGGCTGATCACACACCCATAAATTGTCCCTAGTTGCCTCCCCCACCAGTATTGTATCATCTGCATATTGCAACAATGATATATGTGGTCCTTGGGACCCTATTTTACACCCAGAGAACTTCCCTTGAGAAACCGCATTATTCATCAAGCCACTCAATCCCTCCGCCACTAAAAGGAATAGATAAGGAGCTAGAGGATCCCCTTGTTTCAGGCCCTTTTGAATTTTTATCTCCTGTGTCGGACTACCGTTTATCAGCACCGAGCATTTCCCAGAAAAAATACACTCCCCGATCCATTTTCTCCACTTAAGACAGAACCCAAATCTCCCCATCCTATAATCTAAAAATTCCCAGTTCGCTGAATCAAATGCCTTCTCAAAATCAACTTTCAAAATTACGCATTTTTCCTTCTTCTTCTTTGCAAAGTCCACTACTTCATTAATAACCACAACTCCATCCAGAATATTCCTATTTGAGAGAAAAACTGATTGGTTACTAGAGATCAGAGTTTACAAGGCACCTTTTAATCTCCCTGCCAACAATTTAGAGATAATTTTGTATAGACAGCCTAACAAGGAGATTGGCCTAAACTCATCCAGTTTATACGGATTCTTAATTTTTAGCACTAAAGCCACGAAGTACGAGGAAAAACTAGATGGAAGTTTTCCAAATTCAAAAAATTCATTAACCATCCCGCAAACATTGTCCTTTACCAGATACCAGAAGCTTTGGATGAATTTGAAATTATACCCATTAGGCCTAGGGCATTTATTCCCATCAAAACTCAAGACTGTTTCCTCCACCTCCTCCATTGGGAAACTTTTAACCAGCCGATCCCTAGTTATTGCATCCAGTGTTTGGAAATCTACCCCATCTAGCCTAGGCCTCATCATATTGTCTTCAGAGTACATCCTAGTAAAGTGACTAATAACTTCATTTTTTATTTGATCAGCTTCGTTAAGCCACTCATTGTCAACCAAAATTGCCACCACTTGATTCCTTCTTCTACGGATGGCAATACTTGCATGAAAGAAAGATGAGTTCGAGTCACCTTCCTTAAGCCACTGGATTCTTGAATTTTGCCTAAGAACACTCTCCTTTGCTTTTAATGTCTCCCACAATTCAACAAACTTTGATCTCCTTAGATTCATGACAGGCTCCGACAGCGTACCAGATCGAAGCAAGTAATAATAAAACGGTGAGAAACCGAGTATCGAACTCAGGGAATGGGAAACCAAGTACCTCTTCACAAATTAAACAACTATTTAGACTCAGAAATATGTGTGAAGAGATTTCAAGAAAATAAAAAAAACAATAAAATCAAATCAAATATTTTTGAGATTTTAAATTAAAATAGATTTCCAGAAATTGGGTTACCAACAAGGCTGCTCATGCTACTAAATTGACTACCCCTCTTGTTAATTATCAAAATTGCTTTGAAGGTGAATTTATCCTAAATAAGTTAATGTTCCCTCTCGAGATACAAGAACCGTGCCCAATTAAACCAACCCCTACTCTTTTGGTAATTGTATTTAAATTGAACCCATTAAGATTCGTGACAATTCAATGAACCCTCGAAGGACCGCTTCTAACTCTCGTGATTTAAGTCTTAAGTTCAATCCCTATAGATCCGATACCTAAGTTCACCGCTGATAGTGCGATTTTACATGATATTTTCTGTACTCTTTTGCATGCATATTTCATATAGATTAGGCATTCTTTAGTTGAGTTTTATTAGATTTTCCCTTGGAACGGGTGAAGGTGGTTTCTGTGTGTTGCTTTGCAGAAATTGAAGGAAAACTGTGCATATTTGGCTACAATGAAGCTTGGATGATTTTGGAGCTTAAAAAGAGAGAAATTGAGCCAAGCAGAATTCTGAATACTCGCCTCGCGAACCTTATCTCGCCTCGCGAGTCTGGAAACCAGAAGCTATCACGCCCAGGCCATGATGCTCCTCACGGGCATATTGGAGAACCATTTTACAGGCTCGCGTCGCGAAGACACTCTCGCCTCGCGAGATCCCGTTTCTCAGCAAAAGTCAGAGACTGTCACGGCCTTGCCGTGACAGACATCACGGCCATGAAAGACTGGAAAATTAAGTTTCGCGTTGCGAATAGAAGCTCGCCCCGCGAGTACGCGAAAATCAGATTCCCTGTTATAAGATGTTTAAGGTAGAATTGGAGGAGACACTTTTGGAGGCTTGGAGGCTACGAGTTTTGGAAACCCTAAAGGCTCTTTGGAAGCAGAGGCAGCTGCAGAGGATTGCCCCCATGGAATCCCTTCTCTCCTTCATCCATCTTTCTTTGGTTGTATCTATGACCATGAGTAGCTAAACCTCCTTTGTTGGGGTTAGGGTAACTATGTCTGAATTCTTATGTATTTGATGTAATCTTACAATACAGTTCCTGCTTTGTTATTGAGTGGTTGATTTATGTACTTAATGCTTGTTGTGGCTAGCACCCCCATGACTCGATTTGTGTTTTAATATGCAATTGGAAAATTCGTGTTGAAACCGGAATTGAGATTAATCACCTAGTAAGCCTTGTATCTAGGAATGGAACTGGGTTTATTAGCAATCACATGATCCCTAATCTTAATGCGAATTCATTAATCTAGATCACCTAAGGAATTAGGGTCTATTAATGGATTTAGGCTCTTGTCATCCGAGGAATCGGGACTTGAGTAATTTAGTGGATTGATTGTCATAACTGAAGTGGAAACTGTTTGTGAGTTGTTTCATTGCATGAGGATAAAGCTTAGTGAACCTAACCCCAGCTGTTTTTATCATCTTTGAAACCCATCTTTTATTGCCTTCCAAGTATTTGAGAAAATAACAAAAAGAGTTTGTTTTTCTTATTTGGGTTATTTTTACTTTTGTGAGCTTGATAATTAGTTTAGAACTCTCTTCAATCCAAGAATCGCTTAGATAGTAGTTGAAGTGGTACGTGCTAGTACTTGTTGCAGTCCCCGTGGATACGATAAACCGGTCTTACCACCGTATTACTTGCACGACTGGGTATACTTGCCCAGATTCGTCTAACAACCGCTAGGTTCGTCCTTAGAGTATCTATGACATGTAAATAAGTGCGCACCAAATTCACAAGTAATTCATGCAATAGGAATTAAATCAAAAGCAAATTGGAATTAACAAAGGGAAAACATCAATTCATAACATAAAACAAATCTGGGCATAGTCCCAATTCCTATAAATAAAAAGACTACTCGAGCATTGACATGGTCATGGCAACCTTGAATAACAAAAGCATAAAAAACCTAAGAGAAAAGAAGAAATTGGAGAAGAAGAGAAATCCTAATTTTTGCCTAAGATAGCAGCCCGGAGATGCCTATTTTCGAGCCTAATTGCACTATTTATAGTGTAGGTTAACTTGGGATTAAAGCAATTACAAAATCAAATCAAATCAGCAAATCAAAATTCCAGATTTTACGCGTCACGGCCGTGACAGATTCTGTCCTTGAGAGATTTGACACTGGTTGTCCTGTCACGGCCGTGACAGGTTCTGACTTTGTGTTCTTCTTTCTTTTTCAGCCCTGCTCGATCATGGTCATGATGCCTATCACGACCAGGCCTGGCGGTGATGGGCTCTGTTTGGTTCATTTTTCTTGTATTTCAAGTTCCGCCTTCATGCAAACTCCAACATAACTGGTCCTGGGCATTTTAATCTTCGTATTTAACCGGCAAATCAATATCTCCAAATTAATTGCCAAATCTTATCATATTATTGGTTGTTGTGATAGGCAATTATCATCCCAATCCAAATTGATTTGGATCCAATCTTTTATCTTAATACCAATTGAATTATCTTTTAATCATAATAATTCAAATCCAAATTGATTTGGATTCAAATCCATCATGTGGGCCCTCACAATTTACTTGGCAATCTTCAATTAAATTGCAATCCTTCTTCTTTGTCATTTCCTAAAAATAAAAAATAAGAAAATCTTGAGAAAATCAATTAAATGCACACATTGACTCTAAAATAACTAAAATAGGAAAACAAAGTCTGATTTGGGTTAAGTCAACTATTCAACTCAACTTAATTGATTAAATCCACTCTAAAATAATAGATAAAATATGATAAGTCATCGGATTATCAATTCACTTCCTCCTCTGACAGACCACCCAATTCAGCTTTTGTATCCAGGCTGCTTATATCATGTTCCAGTTTTTTTAGATTATAATCAACATTTCCAAACACTTGTGTATTCCAATTTCTTAATATTAATTTCAATAATTTTAACTTTTCTTTTAGAACAAAAGCCCTCCACCCTTTGCCCAAGACGACTCAACCATTGTTTTAAATCTTGGGTGATCTAGCCAACAATTAAAGAACCGGAAGGGTTTAGGACCCCAATTATGTGAACCCACTTTAAGCACTATTGGACAGTGGTCCAACACATCCCGGTTTAAGGCCCATTGCGCTACAACACCCCATTCTTGTATCCACTCATCCGACAACATGAATCTATCTAGTCGACTCATTGTTGATCCGTCTGCCCTATACCAAGTGAACTTCCTCCCCAGTAGAGGCGGGTCAACTAACCCCATTTCCCCAACGAACTTTCGGAACTTGATTCCTTCCGAGCTCCCATATAAATCCCCCAAGCCTCTTCTTCTTGTGGGCTAGAGACTGCATTGAAATCTCCCACTAGACACCATCGTCCTGGCCCGAAAGCAGTTTTTATCCTAATTAAGTCCGCCCACAACTGTCTTTTTTCAGCTAACCCACAAGGAGAGTAAATGTTTACTACATAACATTTCACTCTATTATGACCCCTCTCAAAACATGACCCTGAAAATCCATTTCCTGCAAAGGAGAAAATACCAAAAAGATTATTTGAGTTCCAAATATTTAAAATCCCCCCCCATCTACCTATCAATGGAGAAAAACTCCAATCAAAATCTGTGTTTCCCCAAAGTTGACTACACATAGAACTTTCCACTAACTCAAGCTCAGTCTCCTGGATTACAAGAAATTATAGGTTTCCAGAGTTAACAAAGGAGCGGATTTTCCTTTTTTTGATCTCCGCTCCCAAACCCCTAATATTGATAGATCCTATCTTCATACCGAGATCTCTTGTTGATATGTATCTTCCATATCCTTAATTTTCCTAATAATTGAGTCCTTAATCCCCCCAAAAGAAACACCTAGTTGTGAACCTATTTGCCAAATCCATTCAGCAGAGGACACTTTCTCCTTGGGTGATAAACTTAATTTCCCATTTAACACTTTGTTACAATTTTGTATATCTGATTCAGTAAGAGATTTACCTCCTGCTTCAGCACTGCCCTGTAACTGTGAATGAACAGCAACCGTTGTTTCAGCATCCTTAGCCTTTCCCAAGTTGCTCGTCTCCCCCACACATGGAACCGACTTACACTTTACTCCCCAGTCCTTACATTCGCCTTCCCCTGCTGCCAAATGAAAACCCGTAACCGATCCATTATAAGGACCTTTACTTCGTCGTTTACCACCCTGGTTGTCCTTGTTACCTGCCTTTTTCTTCTTAGAAACATTCTGAGTTCGTCTTCCAGTGCTGGGATAAGAGGAACCAAAGGCCAAGTTGGATAGAAATTTTATCCTCTTCCCCGCTCCAAGCTATCCAGCGTTGCATAAATGCAATCCGATTCTTCTGAAGAACAATCCACCGAACTTCGATAAATCTTTTCTGCACACAGTTGTGGGTGTGTACTTGAAAATGGTTCTTCCAAAATCCTAATATCATGAACTGTATTATTGGTTTTCACCTTCACAATTTTGTTCACCACCTCTGGGCTGTAGACAGTAACCAATACCCTCCCAACATCCATTCTCATTCTTTGTGAAGTTGAAACATCCAGACTAACAAAACTCCCAACCGAAATTACTAGGCTTTTGAATACCCGCTTATTCCAAGCATGGACAGGGACTCTAGTTATACTCACCCAAACTCTTCTCCCCCCAACCGCCATTTCTGGTTTCCATTCTTTAATGCCCGCAAACCAAAAGGACAAAGAAGAAGCCTCTTGCTTTAGAAATTCCTTTACAGTTTCTTGCTTATCTCCACTCTGTAATAGGTCGTACATGAATTCATATCTAAGATCGACCGATTCAAACCGTAAAAATCGAATTGAAAAATCGAAAATCGAAAAACCGTAATTTTTTATTGGATTGGATCGGATTTCGAATCCTCTGATGAAATCCAATCCAATCCAATCCAAATCGATCTATTATATATCTATACTATTATTTTTTAAATTATAGTATTACTCATACTTAAACACTATTCTTCATACTTCTATGTCCCTCATTCTCTCTAGTATTTTTGTTGGAATAACATATATGAGACTATTTAGAATAAATATTAATGTAAAGTTATAATTTGCTAAAAGTTTTAATGCATAGCATATATATTTGATTGAGTAAACATGAAAAATAGGAAATCAATTAAGTAAATTTGAAAAATAATTAGCTACAATTTATTTGTAGTCGATTCAAGGAAAAAATAGAATAAGTGAAAGTATATATAGATAATTAATATAAAAGAACGTGTTAAAAAATATCAACATTTTTTTTCTTCTCAAACTCCCAAATTAAAACGAAGATTATCTTTTATCCATTATTAAATAAGTAGAAATGACACTTGACATTCGAAAAAAAAGTATGACAAAAACCGAATTATCCACTATAATCCAAACCGCATTTGATTGGATTGGATCGGATTTTTTTAAGAAAGCAAATCGATCCAATCCAAACCGCACGATATTTTCATTATTGGATCAGATGACTTTTTAGCTCAAAACCGATCCGATCCGATCCAATCCGCGAACACCCCTAATCACATCTGCCATATACTACTTCACTTTTCAATTCTATAATAAAATAATGGAAGTTGTACTTGTAATATAGGACTTCTTACTTGCCATATTATTCTTTTTCACTTATGTTTTTTGAACATCTGAATTTGGACATCCGTATAAACACAATAAATTGATGTGAGTGTGGATGAGATAGAGATATACTGTATTATGATTGTTACTTAAATATCCATAATAATTATACAAATAACATAACTCTTCTTTTTAAACAAGAGTCACTTACCCTATATAGTTAAGTTTTTTAAGACTTACATCAGATTGATAATTTGTTATGCAAACTACATTTTAAAGGTAAAAAAAATAACCGAGTTCCGGTGTCATCCCTAGTCCCTAGATTGGACATTAAAATCAAGCGTATATGAAAATCAAGCTTACCTTCACGACACGTATCCAAAATTGGGTGTCTGGCATTATCAATGCACGCCACGTTTTCTCCCTCTATTTCCAGTGTCTTCAATTATTTAGAGAAAAGTCGCTGTGGGCCTGTCTTATTTCACGGCTCATTCGGAAAATCCGAAATACTTCTTGGGCCCAAATTATCAACATTAGTTCACTCAGTCCCTCGCATCCAAACTCTTGTGCATCAATTCTGTCTTTTGTTTAATGTAATGTACTTTCAAAAGAAAATTGTTTAATTTAATTCAGTTTGCACTGCATAATCCACGCAGAAATGGGTATGGTGGCCTCTTTCGAAACTCCTCTAATAAATGAGTTGGTGGGTATACTTCTTTTAGTTGAGGAACAAATATGTATTGCGTGACATTTGAGTTATGAAAAACTTCGGCTTGAATTCGAATAGTGGTTAAGGAATAAATAAAAAAGGTAAATTTGATTTAACGATGCAAGAGGTGTTTTCTTCGTACATAATTAGCTTCCTTTTTTTATCGATTCAAATATAAAAAAACGAATAAATTTGTGGACCAATTCTCTGAGTCCAGCAGTTGTTGTCGTTTCTTCTGCATAAGACCCTAAACTAAAAAAAAAAAAAGAAAACGTTTAGCATGTAACATTTTGGTATGAAAATACCTCAAACGATGTGTTTATAGATTAGATAATACTTTTTTTTTGAACCATAGATTAGATAATACTATTTACACACAATTATATGTGTGCATATTACTTTATTTTTATATAATTGTTATTGTTTAATTTACAGTTAATTTTTTTTTTTATAAACTTATATATTCTGAATTTGTCATCTCATACAAATATAAAGTAATAAACTTGAAGGTAATGTGAATTAAATATTAATTGGAAAATCATAATTAGTCTTCTTAGGTGACGTTTGATTCATAAAATGTTTAATTCCTGGATAAATTATATTTCTAAGAATCTCATTCTCATTAATATTTCTTTCCCACACTCACACAAATTTTTAATTTTTATTCACTAATTTTATTTCCGAACATCTTTTATGTCTGAGAATAATTTTTTATCCTATGTGAAACTTTTATTCTCATCTCATATTCCCAGAAATATTTTAATATTTCTGATATCAAACACTACCTTAAGGTATTGGTTAAAGAATTAGAAAATTTGTATTAGAATGTCGTATATTCAATATATTGAAAATTCAAACGTTATATTTTCAACAAATTTTTTCGTGTTTGAATTCTTTAATAAATAACCTTAGGACAATATTATTATTTTCAAAGTACATTGTACTTACGCAATAGTCAATATACTTCCAAAAGAGCAATGCTATCTTGACAACAAAAATCAACAACTACAATGTATAATTATACATTTTATATTTTTTTTTTATTTTTTATTAATTTTTGCCACTAAATCCAATAACCAAACAGGCTTTTTAAGGTGGTTGTCGGATACGGTTGTCAAAAAAACTTTACTGCTTCCAAAAATAAGTGCGCGTGAACTACATATAAGTCCAATCCAGGAACAATTTAGTCAATGACATTGCTGGCCGGGTTTAAATTGGCTTCCACTGTGCAAGTTGCAACAAATTGGCTGACTACAAAACCAGCTGAAGCTTTGCAAGCTTCACTTCAAATTTTGATGTTATTTGCTTTACTCTTTAATATAAATGGAGATGGATAAAGAGCTGCAGCTACAAACTACAGGTTAGTTATTTTCTCACATAAACTAGCTTGGTTATTCTTGAAACAGAAACAGACAAGAACATGCATAAGGAAGATAATTCACTCTAGTTCCTCTAATTTCTCATCCTTTTATTTCCTGCATAAGAATCACTATATTCATCTTCTATATTTTTATACTCTATTGACTATTGTTGCATACAAGGTAGATGACAAGCCTCACTGATTTTGGTCTATCAAAATCCTAGTCCTACCCTTAGGAAAGTTAGAGCTTGTCAGATTGAAAAATGACTGTCTTTTTTCTTTTTTTATTTTCAATTTCAACATCTTGGCTAAGGAAGAATTTAATTAATGGCATAGAAAAAGATTTTAAGAATTCAATTATATAGTAAAAGGATTTGGTGGAACCCCTTGAGCTAAAATTTTGTCTGCAGCATCCCTCTCAAAGTAAAATTAGTTCAAAATTATATGGGATATAAGTCACAACTAATTTCAGTTTCTTGTATGTATTCTTCAGATGACAGAAAAGTGCAGAACTCACACAGAAACACAACTGTCACTCAGCAACCTCATCAACATCCAAGATTTAGAGACTACAAATGGTGGTTTCGTGTGTCCCTCTACATTATCTTTCTTCTAGCAGGCAATTCTGCTGCCACTCTTCTAGGAAGGTTATACTATGACAAAGGTGGAAATAGCAAATGGATGGCAACATTTGTTCAATCATCTGGATTCCCAATACTACTTCCTCTCCTTTTTTACTTCCAATCACATGCCAAATATACCAAGATGCACAACAATGATTCCTCCAAAATTAAACCAAAACTTTCCACCATGATTTCCCTATATCTAGCTATTGGCTTACTTATGGTAGCGGACAACTTGATGTATTCCTATGGACTTCTATATCTCCCACTTTCCACCTATTCTCTACTATGTGCAACCCAATTAGCCTTCAATGCACTATTCTCTTTCTTCCTGAATTCCCAGAAGTTCACAGCACTCCTATTCAATTCTATAGTCCTCCTTACCATATCAGCTTCCTTGCTTGCAGTCAATGTAGATTCTGAGGACTCACCGGGTCTTCCAAGAGGAAAGTATATAATTGGGTTCTTTTGCACCCTTGGTGCATCTGCTGCATTTTCTTTATATCTCTCCCTTGTGCAGTTTTCTTTTGAGAAAGTTATAAAAAGGGAAACCTTTTCTGCTGTCTTGGACATGCAATTTTACCCTTCCTTCATTGCTACTTGTGCTTGTGTTGTGGGGTTGTTTGCAAGTGGAGAATGGAAAACTTTGGACAAGGAGATGAAGGAATACCAAAAGGGAAGGGTGTCATATATAATGACTCTGCTTTGGACTGCTGTGACATGGCAGATATGCACCATTGGTATCCTGGGGTTGGTTTTTGAGGTATCTTCATTATTCTCCAATATAATAGGTACTCTGGCATTGCCTATAGTT
This sequence comes from Sophora flavescens, assembly GCA_030762895.1. Classification (NCBI taxonomy): domain Eukaryota; kingdom Viridiplantae; phylum Streptophyta; class Magnoliopsida; order Fabales; family Fabaceae; genus Sophora; species Sophora flavescens. The sequence goes on from CM061064.1 coordinate 192,440,807, forward strand.
CCCATCCTTGCTGTTCTGCTCTTTCATGACAAGGTCAATGGGGTGAAGGTTATAGCCTTGGTGTTAGCAATATGGGGCTTTCTTTCCTATATTTATCAGCATTATCTTGATGACAAGAAAGCCAAGGCAGATAAAAGTGATGGGGTTGAGGTTTCAAGGTCAAGGGGTGAGGTAGAAGTATGCTGATGGAATGGACCGACTTTTGATGCAGTTACAGCAATCTCATTTGGAATTGAGTTGAGAGAGCCTGTACAAGGGTGATGTTGTTCACGCAGGATATCTTTCTTGATATCCCAGCTTAGTTTATTAAAATGATTTATCGTTAGGGGTCATAATAAATGTTACGACAAACCACCGCGAGCTGTAAATAACATGACACGAAATGCAAATAAGCTTTCAGCATTTTTCTAATTTAGAGTTTTTGTCTTTTTAGTGATGTAAAGCAGATTCGATAATAAAGTAACTATGCACAAGAAAGCATACCAAGGTTCTACCACAAAGATAGATCATCAAGGCAAAAGAATTTCAAGCATTTGAGCTCTATGACTTTCAATCTGATAGATATTATTACCAATTAATAATCTCAATCACAATCTCCACCATACAAACCACAAAAAAGGTCAAATAAGCTATAAGTTTCAACTCCCAGAAGGTTTATTCATTTGAACAGAACCAATAATTACTTTTATCATGGTGTTTCTCATTAACTTCATCACGATGAAGAAAATAACAACCAAAAAAAGCCATCTAAACTACTGAAATACTGGAAAATTGTGACAGACAGCATGAGAACATATTCTCACAAGTTTACAAGTACTGGTTAATTAACCAGAAGGAACGGAACAACTTCAGAACTACACCAAGGAGTGCTTTCTCAAACACCTGGTTTTTGCGTCTTAAAATTTCACAGCAGTTGTCCATGTACCTTGCACACTTGGGTGTTTGGTTACGTGTCTTGTCTTCAGTTTCACTACCTTCCTTCCCAATGCATTCCTTAGCCTGGTTGCATGCAGAAGTATGTCTTCTGGATCCATATTCTTCACACATATCACTTGCTGGTTTTTGTTCTCTGCATTTCATAGGAGAATCATCAATTACAAATATGGAAAATATTTTAGTAATTAAGTTATAAGTGAGCACAAGAATCTTACTGTAAAAACCCTTAAGATGTGGATGCTGACCACGAATGAGTTCAGTAACCAACTCTAATTGAGGATTCTTCTCCTTAAATGATGGCAAATTAGACTCCATAAACGCCCTATCAAATATTCAAAATTAAATTAAGAGTCCCCTCTTCAAAGCAAGACAAAATGTGAAAAAGATACCGCTTCATAACACTCTGGTTCCAAGCCTGTAAAACCAGGTATAATGTAGAGGTGAGAAGAAGGAGAAATGTGGTTATCAAGAAGTAGAGAGGTTATGATTGGCATAAATGAAGTCACAGCCAAAAAGGAAAAAGAAAAAAGCCTTTTACATACAAGTAAGAAAAAATTGTGATTTGTAATTCATAGACTTTTCCCAGTCTGAAGAGAAAATGTTGATGCTCAATATAAAGTTCATCTATTTGAATAAGAAAACTTATCATCTACAGTTCTCGACTTAGAACAAGCATAAGACTTAAAATTTTACTGGTAAGCAAAATCTAACGACAAAGATTAAGCCTGTAGCTAAAGGAGAAAAAAAGTTAAATATGGCAAAACAATTCAAAATCTATTCCATAGAACACAAGTCAGATTAAAACCTTGTTATTACTAAAAGATATATATAACTAAGATAGTAAGCAATCTCAATTGTTAAGTCCTGGAAGGAATACTGATACGTACCAGTATTACACAGTAGAAAATGAGCAAGTAAAGAATAAGAAGAAAATGCTAAAGTCTGTATTATTTGATGAAAAAGGGAAATTACAGAGGAAGAGATCTCCTTCTGCCACAGAGCTAGGCTCCTATAGAGAGCATCCATAACATACAAACTAATTTTCCAAAAGATACCCCATTGTTCTCCCCTCTTCCCTATATAACAGAATCATCTCTCTCTAACTCTAACAGAAACAGCGAGCCTTGCTCAATTGGGCCTGCGGTATAGATAAGGAACCTATCAAATACAGGCATATATTCATTATATTATATGTCATTGTATAAGAATCATGATGAACAGATCATATATGAACCATTCAACTCCATTCCTTCAAAACTACGAATCCCAAACATATCCTCAAAGACTAATTGCAATGCTATAAGCAAATAAATCAAGGTACAAAACAAAAATGCTACAAACCTAAATGCCCAACAAGAGAGAAAACTTTTAAGGTTCCCAGAAAATAAATATAAACATAACATAGTAAATTGAATATAGAGTTGGATTTACCTTATACCTCTGCTGCTTCCACCCCAGTCGCAATTGCTGACAATGAGCTTCTGAAGTTGCCAAACCCCTCGCAAAGCCATCTGATCCTAAAACAAAAGAAAAGGGTTTCAGAGAAATACAAGTGAGTGTCAGGGAAATTAAGGTAAATTAGGGGCAACTCTGCAAACCTTGTGTGATAGAAAGAAAAAGAAACCGCATATTTAAACGCATCGTTTCACCAGTATGAAGTACAAATGTACAATGCTGTGAGCTTTTTTTTTTTAATTTCATTAACCCATCATTAAACCACATTATAAATTACTAATTAAAGTCTTCTTGTAGGGGTGGCTATGATGTACCACCCATATTTTATATCACCCAGTCCATCACCTATGTGGCAAATTTTGGGCCAATCAAATTGCCACATAGGTTGGTCAAAATTTCAAATTTTCTAGTTGTATTATACTGTAGTCAAACTATATGGATACAGTATATTGTAGTATAATATATGTATTTTTTGTATTTGCAAATTTAACTCATATTAAAATAATGTTTTTTATTAAAAAAAACTGATTATATTACAAAATATTATTGACAACGAACATTATTTTAATTCATATTAAAATATTATTTTGTAATATAATCAGTTTTTTTAATAAAAAAATATTATTTTAATATGGGTTAAATTTGCGAATACAAAAGGTAGATATACTATACTATAATATATTGTATTCATATATTTGACTACAGTGAAAATACAATTAAAAAGTTTGAAATTTTGACCAAACACATGACAATTTGATTGGTCCAAAATTTATCATATATAAATTATGCAGTGAATAATATAAAATATGGATGTTACATCTTAACGCAATCTCTTCTTGTAAAATAAAAGTAAAGATATATGTTATCTGTAGACTGATAGAAGAACTGGTTCACAAACAGTAAAAGAATGCGAACTTTATTACAATGCTACTGGCTTTCGAGAGGCTTGACTCTCCTGTATTCGAGATACCCAAACTCTCCTACTCTTCCTCTTTCTCAGTCCTTCAATGCCCCTGCCCCCTCTATCTATTGATTTACACTAGTGTACAATTGTCCTAACAGCCTACAACTGTTACCAACAGATATGGGTCCCACTTATTCAACCATTTAGGATGTGGTTGGAAGAACCTATAAATAGTTTATTTGGGCTTACGAGAATAGCATATGAAAATAAACTTATATATCTTTCTATAAGCTCCTTTAACTTATTTCAATAAGTTGTCAGAAAGGACAAAGAAGCTTATGAAAATAAGTTATTTATAGCTTATCTGAAAAAAAACTTATTGAGTAAGCGTTTGATTAAGTTATTTACCAAAGAGCTCCTTATTCCCTACTCCTCTATTCTCGTACCTTGAAAAAGACATCTTTCACTACAAACCCTACTTCCACACCATCTGGCTAACAAATTGTTGGGGCATAATCAAGCATGTGACCGTTATATATCTATCTCCCCATTTATTTAGACTAAAAAGAACATTCCCACTGCCCCACTTTTGAACAAGAATATTTTGCATTTAAAATTAGTTGAATTTAAGAATTAGAGAAACCAAAGGAGTTTTTCATTTTATGAAATCCCAATGGAAATGTTCCCAGTACTATTACTAATTAATTAAATTCTAGAAGGGAATTCTCTCAAGGACATGATTAAAAATGAAAAGCATATTCAGATATGGCCTAAGCATTTTATCAAACAGCTTATACACATCCCAGAACGCATTAAACCATAGGATGGAAAAACACACAGCAAACTACATTTGAAATTATGAAGCATTTTTCAAAGTTAACCTTTTTTAAAAAAAAAAGGAAAATTGGGGGAAAAGAAGAATAAGGATAAGGAGTGGTGGGTACTCACTGAGAATGAATGAACAGTTGTGGCACGATTCTGTGAATGAACCAAAGTCCAAAGCCAAAGTAAGAAGAAAGCTAGGGCACCAGAACTTAAAACGACGCCCTTTGATCACCGTTTTGACCACAGTTCACCAGTTCAATTACCAGTTTTTGGAGGGTTAATTGGAGTATTAGACCAATCGGGGGATTGATTTCCTCCTTTTAATGTCGGTTTGGATTTGCTTATAAAGAGCATATTTGGGGTTATCTATCGGTATAAACAGCTTATACATGTCAAAGTGTTCACGAGAGCTTATGAAAACAGCTTATGATATGTCTATAAAGTGTTTTAAGCTTATTTTGATAAGATATTCATGATAGCTTGTGAAAACAGCTTATAGCTTATACAAAAATAGTTTGAATATATTTTATCTTTTATTATAGAAATAACTTATACAAAAGTGTTTATATGATAAATGTTTATCCTATAAGCGCTTAATTAAGCCATTTACCCAAACAAGACCTTAGTCCAATCGACTGCAGGTGTAAAAATCATGGTATAATTTAGATTTACTTACTTATTTGAATTATCTGAGTATTTTTAAATAAGATTTATATTTTAAAAATTTGAAATTGAGTTTCTAAATTTGTATATAATTTATGATTGGAACCTACATTTGGAATCAGGTCTCTAAACTTATAAATAATTTGTAATTAGGTCATTGAGATGAGGTTCCATCAACAGACTTCATAGTTCAGAAACTCTAATCCAAAAAGATTGTTGGTGGTGATGGTTTCGCAACAAAAAAGAAATAACAAAGGTATTATGTAACCAAGGACGGACCTACATAGGAGGGTTTAGGGGCATTTGCCCCCATTAAGCAATTTTTTTTACATTAATATATTTAATAAACTTTATTTTGCCTCCATAAAAATTTAGATATTGTCCCCACATATCAAATTATCACCAATCTTTTGAAGAGAGTGAAAATTATTTTTGTAATCTCTCATTTTTTTTTACATAGTGAATTGCCTCTTATTTCTCATATGTGAATGTAAGTTTTCTCGTTGAAATCGAGTTACGTTATATATTATGTATTTTATATTATTTTTTACTGTTTGTGTATATTTACTATATTTTTTAGTTAAAAAAATTATTTATAAACAAATTTGTGCCCCCACTAACAAAAAATTATGGGTCTGCCATTGTGTGTAACAAAGTATAACGATGGGATACAGTGGAGAAACCTTTGAGATGGTTTGCACACCCACAGTCCAGTATATAGTCAATAGCAGTTTATAGAACTATTTTTCTTTATGGCTAAAATACTTTTTTAGACCTTTATCTTTTGGTGAAAATTTATTTTGGTCCTTTATGTTTAAAACGTTAGTCAAAATGGTCCTTCCGTCAGACCTGTTACTAACGTCCGTTAACATTAGTCAGATATTCGCCGAAATCTAGACATTTCGCCTGAATTTGGACATTTTCGCAGGAATTAGGGCATATACAACTACATTCACCAACATTACCATCACTCTTATCATCTTCTTCCATTAAGCTCTTTCCAAACCACTCTTTCTCTCCAAAGTTCATTCATTTCCCCTTCATCCCAAACACCTCAACTACATTTCTCACCCTTGTTTTTGTTTTTTTTAATCCCCTCAAAAAAACCATCTTTGTTAGGTTTCTAAAAGAAAGGTTGAGACAGATAGGGAACAAAATATGTTTGGTTGTCGAGAAAATAAAGTCTTTTTGTTTTTCCTAACTTGGCCTTCTCAGCAATCAAGTGGGGGCATGATTTCCCATTTTTCTTTTTGCCACCTAGGGTTTATGTTGGTCACTTCATTTACAAAGGGAAAGCCGCACTTACAGGGTGCGTTTGATACGCATTAATGCATAAGACAGCACAGGACAACCCCTTAAGTGACAGAACAACTTTTTGTCATGTATATCGTTTGACAGATAGTGGACAACACAAGTTAAATAATATTAATTTTACTATGATATCCTTTGTAATATATATTATTAATATATTTATTATTAATATATGTAAGTATTAGGCAATAAATAATATATTTTATAATATATAGTATATATGATAATATACTATTACTACCATAATAATACTATATATATTAGGAGGGAGGGGGGAGTGGGGGGGGGGGGGGGGGGGAGGGGAGAGAGAGGGGGAGAGATAAGAGAGATAGAAGAGAGAAAGCAGAGAGAGGGAGGAGAGGGAGAGGAGGGAGAGGGGGAGAAGAGGGGGGGAGAGAGAGAGTAAGGATAATTTTATCTTTTTTGGTAGTCTGTCCATGGGACAAAAAGTTGTCATATGGTTTGGTGGGGGACAATTTTGGGTTTTTGTCCTGTCCCTCACCTCTTTTGTTGTCTTGTCCCCTGACCACTTTTCAAATCAATCAGAGGACAAAAAAATTTGTGTTGTCCGGTCCCCAGCATTTTTGTAAATCAAACGCACCCACACAGTGACTCCTAGACTGTCGGAATTCATAAAGTGTGAAAATTGTAACAAGACTTTAACTGAATATGCATCTGTATATTTCATTTGATTGAATTAAATTTCTGAATTACACTGACTAGCTATTTATGGAGCTAAGATAGCTTCACAAATAAGCAACTAACAAAGAGATATTCAGATCAGTTTGTTATACATTGGAAACAGACTCTGATTCTATTGTAACCAACTCTATAACAGAATAACTAGCACTAACTGATTTAGTTTCTTCACTCCCCCTCAAGTTGGAGCATGAAGATTAATAACGTCCAACTTGTTGAGAAGAAGTTCAAGCCTTTCTCTTCCCAAAGGTTTGGTAAACATGTCTGCAACTTGATCTTTGGTGTTAATCTTGAGAGTTTCAACTTCTTTAGCTTGAATCCTTTCTCTCACAAAATAGCAATCCATTTCCACATGTTTTGTCCTTTCGTGGAAAACTGGATTGGTAGCTATGTGTATAATGCTGCTTGGTTGTCACAAAATAGCCAAGTAGGACCTTCTTGAGTTACTGTCAATTCATTTAGTAGCCATCTGAGCCAAATGATCTCACTAACTGTGGCTGCCATCGACCTAAATTCTGCTTCAACTGATGACTTTGCCACTATAGTTTGTCTTTTTGTCTTCCAACAAATAGGAGCTCCACCAAGAGCGACCAGATAACCTGTGCAGGATCTTCTAGTGATATGACATCCTCCCCAATCTGCATCACAATAAGATTGGAGTTGCAGATTGTTGTTTCTTGGCAGAAGAATTCCCTGTCCTGAAGTAGTTTTTATGTACCTTAGCACTCTTTCCACAGCATCCATATGAGTCTTCTTTGGAGAATTCATAAATTGGCAAAGAGTGTTAACTGAATAGGTGATGTCTGGCCTGGTTATAGTTAGGTACAACAGGTGCCCTAATATTCTTCTATATTGTGTAGCATCTGCATCAGCTTCATCAACACTTGGCCTTAGGTTGCAGTGTTGTTCCATTGGAAATCTGCTTGGCCTACAATGCTGCATCCTAGTTTCTTTTAAGATGTCTATGGCATATTTTCTCTGATTCAGCACAATACCCTTTGATGACCTTGCTACCTCAATTCCAAGAAAATATTTCAAAGCTCCTAGATCATTAATGCTGAATTCTTTGTCCAAGTGAGACTTCACCTGTTGCATAAAATTGAAATTGTTACCAGTTAGAAAAACATCATCTACATATATCAAGGCTGGAAGAAAGACTCCCTTTTTATTGTATGTGAACAAAGAGTGATCTGCCTGAGATTGATGGAATCCTATCTTTTCCATGGCTTTAGTAAATTTTTTATACCAGTTCCTTGATGCTTGCTTCAAGCCATACAAGGACTTCTTCAATTTACAAACTCTAGGATCATCCTTCTTTGCAAACCCTTATGGCACTTTCATATAAATTTCTTCTGTTAAGTCTCTGTAACACCCCCCCCGGGCATTAGTTACGTAACACATGCGGAATTTAAATTAAAAGATAATTTGCTGGTGCTTTCGGAAAATAATTTATATAAGTACATAAGTGTCTGAAATTGGGTATAAATTTTTTTTGTCACGGTTCCAAACCTAAGCCTTGATCGGCACACAGACTTACTATCATAGCCTGGCAAGCCTATTTAATTTAAAGAATATACTTGAATAAAAGTTGGTATTTTTACAAAAATTTCAACAGAGTCTCCTCTGTAATTCGGACATCCCAGGTAAAAGAACACCTGCTAAAATAATTACATTTTCATTCCAGAATTCCATTTACACCAAATACAACCAGGCAGTAATATGCTAAAAAAATAAATATTATATCCATAAGCTGTACAAGACCAAAAGGAACAACTTAGATTTTCATTCAAAAGATATGCTCTCCGAGCCATAAACACTTCATTTTAAAATAAAGGCTCTCCGAGCCATACTCATACATACTATCAAAATAATCTAAGTCTCAAACCCTAAGCTGGTCATTCTAAAAGTTATTCCCGAGGAAAACTCACGTGATCATTCCACAATCAAGTACTTCATCAAACCACCAGATCTAAGTCTCTGAGAGACTTAGGGAGACTCCTCTGCACCATCTATACTAAAGTACCTAGGGTACAATAGCGAACTAGAAGAAACCTGATATGTGTGTAAGGGTGAGACTCCAATATATGGATTTAACACAATAACTAAATGCGTGACACAAAAGAAGGCACATGCACATTTCTATGTTTATAACAACATAAGCATCCATATTATAGCATACAGTTTATCAATGGGTTCCACACCCCAAACATCAATGTTGGAAAACTATGCATGAACACTTCAAAACATCATCTAAACATTCATACCTAATCTCATGAGATATCTCCAACATCATAATGAGTTGATCAGACTCGATAGTTACAGGCACACAGCCACAGACACGCAGTCACATACACGCAGTCACAACCCATCTCACACTGTCCAACATCGTGGCACTGGTGATTACAACGTTGATGGGGTCTCATTGTCCAACTCCAGGCACAATGAGAACATCTTTATGATCTACCATGACGCCGCAAGGTAATCACTTGTTTGATCATGACACGTCTGCCAAATGCATGCAAAACACTTTTACTCATAACCTTTTTCTTTGTGTTCAATCTTTCTTTGCCGCAGCTCAAAATGGCTTACGACTCACATAGTTTTAACATCTTTAAAACTTTAATTACAACACAGGACCTCACAGTCCGAGTGCTCAATCACGACACCTCTCGACCGATGCACCAGTCTTAGGTTCATGGTACTAGAAAACATCTTCAAATGTTTCAATACGGTATACACCAGGTATACGGTACAGGACCTCAAAGTCCAAAGGACCCCATGTCCATAACAACACAAAACCTTAGTACCCCGATGTCTCGGTTACTAAGTTCAACAACACTTTAAACACGGTTGAATTAGTTTTGCTTTCGAGATATCTTTTCAAATGGGAAATTCTTCAATAAAATCTTTAAATAATAAAACTTAGTTTTCACAAAGGAGAGTTACTTGAGGTTTTAAACTTACTTAAAATATGTACTGCCGTTTCAAAACACTTGCCTTCTACACTTTTCCAAATCTGCCATCAACTATCACTTTTAAAGCTTTTTAAGCCAAATCTTGGTCTTTTCCCACTTAAACAATTTTCTAAAATCATAATTAACTTATTTTCAACAATTAATTTTATAAAATAACTTTGTATAATATTGCAGACTTTCTTACGTAAAAATTAGCAGTACAAAAATGTTTTCACAATTTCGCTCTCATTGTGACTCATAAATTACTTTTACACTAATTAATCATTAAAATAATACTATTTCTCAAAACTCATTATTTTTCCAAAATAATATTTTCCACCACTATTATATTCCAACATTTCCCATAAAACATTGAATATAATCTGCACAGCTTATTAAAGCTTTTATCTGATTAATCGGTTGTGCACTTACCACTGTCAGGCTTCTCAAACAACACTCACAAGCAACATTTAACAACAGTTATCAGAATTATATCACCAGGCAGATCATGCATCATAGCAATATAATATACAACTACAGATAATCCAATAGTTTAAAAGCAGATCAAACACCGGTACACAGATAAACAACACAACGTAAACAACATAAACAGATAACCACAACCACATAAATTATACAGACTACACTACAAGCAAATGGTTATTGAGAAAAATCCCTTAGGCAAGCTCCCCTTACCTTTGAAGACAAGTAAAGGATCCTCGTCTTAATGCTCATGTTAGCTCACATCTACTCCATCAAGCAAGCATAGCTGTCTCAAACGTCTCAGAGAGGAAATCCAACAACGCGCAGCAACCAGAAATCAAGAAATCAATTACACATGATCAAACACACATTCTAATTTGTTCTAAACACTTAACCTTATTACCAAACAAGGTCATTTTCAAAGAAAATCATGTTTGAAGCTTACGCTTCACAATACCCTTTAAGGAAACTTTGTTTTGATTAAAGGATCATGAAAGAGAACTTGGGAATCATCAATTAAGAGTCCTAATTGTACTAAATCATAATTAATTTCACAAAAACAGAATCAAATTCAAATAAAATCAAATTGGGGTTTAGAGCTCCCGAATACAATTTGGGGAAAACTCATTTTAACTAAAGAATAATGAAATTGGTTTAGGGAAACACTAATTCACAGTCCCAATTTCATAAAACAAGCTTTAATTTTAAGATTAAAATCTAAAATCAAAGGGTTAGGGTTAGGGTTTCAAAAATCAATTTGGGGGTTTTGAATCTGAGACACAAGAGAGGGTTTTGACTCACCCAAGGTGGAAGAAGAAGAAGTTGGGGTGGTGTTGTGGGGCTCCTCACAGCGGCGGACGGCGACGACACGACGTCCCGTCGAACGGTGTGGCAGTGTTCCTGTAACACCCATGTACTCAAAACTTGAAGGTAAGTCTAGGAGATGAAGGAAGGAACTTAAATTAACAAAGAAAGGTGAGAAACCACCGGGAATGGAAGTCAAACCACCTTACCCTGGCGGAGGACGGCGCTACCGCAGCTGTGCGTGCCAGGAGGGCGGTGGCAAGTCACGGGTCATCTGCTCTCGCCGTGCGGCAGCCGAACGGCGGCCTCAGGGCGGTGGTCGCGCGACTTAGAAGAAGGAAGGAAGGAGGTAGAAGATGAAGTTGGGGAGAAGGAAGAAGAAGATGGAGTCAGGAGGGATAAGAAGCAGAGAAAGAAAAGAGAAAATGAGGGAGAGGGCGTCGAGAGAGAGAGAAAAAAAATGAGAAAGTTAAGTTTTTAAACTAATTCTTTAGTAATAGATACAAAATGAGTGATAAATATTAGGCCTAAAATAAACATATTTTTACTTTTTTGGAATCTAAAAATAAAGATTGATAGATATATGATTTCGAAATTCAAATTAGAGTAAAGATTAATAGTTGAACTGATCAACTAACAAAATACTCAGTCCAAAATTTAATCTCCGCTTAAGGTCAAACCAGTTTATTTTCAACTCTAAAATTAAATAGAATGAGAATATGAAAATGCTTTTCTCTTAATCATATTATTTAAAATATTTTTCTGTACTAGTAATAATAGTGACAATATTGTAAATTATTGTCTAGTAAGCGTACATTCACTGAAATAAGTCAGTGTTAACACACCCAATAAAATAATTTGCAGAGAGTAATTTAATTACTCAAACTAAACGACATAACAAAATAAACATAAACATCCAAATAAAATAATTAATCATATGTGTAAAAACTAGGGTGTTACATTACTCCCCCTCTTAAAAAAAATTTCGTCCTCGAAATTTCGTAGCTCAAAACTTAACAGGATGTTGTAATCACACCTTAACCCTAAAATCTTGCTTTGTATTCTTGTCGCTTCATTCCTTTCATCTATAACGCTATAACATAATCGATTCTTATGCCATTCTATTTATCCTCGAAACTTTTCACTACCGCATTATCCCACTACCTTCGATATTTCACCTTAGTCTATTACACTTTAAAGAACAAAATCAACATTTAATCTCTTCACTTCTCAATATAGATCCATTAGAAAACTTTCTCCAATATCTAACTTTCACAGCTAACATCAAAAACAACACTAACTTTACCATAACATCAATTAACCTTCTACTCAAGAGATACAATCATAGTCTTAGTCCATTTGGGCTTAGTCTACTCTTCTAGTCATATCAAATTCACACTTTTCAAGTCTCCAATCAAAACGTCATAATCAAGCCCCGTTAGTATCCCTGGTTTAAGAAATTTCCCATGCACATCTACCCTGTTGTCCAAGGAAAATACACAACTCCTAACAATTCCTCCATCTAAAGACAGGGCCCTATCACTTATACAAGGAAGTGCTGGTATCATATATGCCCTTATCTTATATATTTGCAGCCGAGAAAAGAGATTATAAAACAGAGTTTCTCTGAGGCCATTACCCCTAGGAGTTGCACCAAAACAAAGCCAAGAAATCCAGGTGGACACTCCCCAATGACAATCTTGGATTTAAAATGTCTAGTTTCCACTATGGATAATCAACCACATTTTTACCAGAATAAGACCTCAAAGATTATAAACATTTCACCATAGCTTATTACACTCGAAAGACACAATCAAAACTTAATCACTTCTTGCCTCAAAATTTGTCTACTAGCAAAACTTCTTCAACACCTTATCCTCACGACGAACATCAAGTTCAACACTAACTTTTACCCCATCATACATGAACCTTCAACTCAAAGTATACAATTGTTGTCTTAGTTTCCTTTAATCATATTCCACCACTCCAAATTATATCATAGTCATTCATTTCAATCTTAAAGAATACGATTACATTCCTCCATGCAACTTCAACCAAAAGGAATCACTTCAATTTGAATTATCCAAAATCATAATTCTTAAACTTTTCTAACAGCTTAGTTTCACTCAAGAACTCCTCTTTACTATTTCCATTCAGCTTAAGGAAAACTACCATATATATTTTTCCGTTAATCCTCGGACTCACTAAGTCAACATTAACCATAAACATTGATCACTACTCTAAATTCCTTTAATGATATAACTGCCTCGATCATGATAAGGTCCATTGTAATCATCTCACTCAATGATGTTGAACTTAAGGGTCCTCATAGTATCTTTCACATCGATACCTTAACGAAGCTCCTATCAACTCTGGTTTGTCCTACCATAGAGATGACAAAAATTAAGTACCACACTATCTCCCAACTAACCCGCTAAGGATAAGTCATCTCATTATTTATCCATCTCGCTGAGGATGATTAGTTGGACTTAGCCTCAACTTAGTCCTCAACACTTAAAGCAAACTTAACCGACACACGTTGATAAACTTCCGTTTTTCATCTGAAACAACACTTAAAGATACTCCATGAAGTCTGAACAATCCTCTGATACATTATTCGGTTCATTAACACTGCATAGCTTAACTCGTAAGAAAGGTGTAGACTTCACCAGTCGATCAACGATCACTTGAATTCAAACAAGACTCATGTAGGTCTTCAGAAACTCATAACAAAGAGTCATGGCAATGCCAATATCTTAACAAGGAATGTCTCAATCGTTAAACTATCCCTTTTTCACTGTACTTGACTAACTCTGACATCTCGATGTGGAGATATCCAACTCATGACTGGTGAGATAGGTCACACATCGACGACATTTGAAGAATACGTAGAACTAAGATGATCAACGACGACAAGTACTTTCGAACTGCAATAAGACATGACCTTGGTGATCATAAAAATTTCTCAAGAAAAGAAATTTTTTTCTTGATTTCACTTTCACATAAGCATAGAAAAGAATTTCATTAATTGAAGGATACAGGAACATCCAGTATGGAAAAAGATCCTTCCATTAGGTTCGTGGGCGTAAAAATGCATGATCAATACACATTTACAAACATGAATCTAATAAAGTTCATTTTTCCACAAGAATCTTCGGATTTTAAGGAATCAAAAGATGAATAATTTCTAATCCAAAGAGGATTAATTCTTATTCTTAGTACAAAGTATTTACAAATTGATGACTTTCACCTCTACCAAAAATAGAAGTGACGAAACTAAGTTTCACCAAGAAACTTCTGCTATCACGAAATTATCTGGGTTATAACTCAAGAAATAGTCAAAACCACTTCTCTCAACAAAATGTGAAAGTATCCAGACCAATGGGTTCCATTAAATCAATTCACTCAAATGTCTAATATATCGAGGATTATTTAGAAGTGTGAGTACGACTTCTCACAACCAAAGAAATGAATAACTGGAAATTTATGAATCAGCATAACTAATTCATGAGTCCTGACAGACTGCAAATTAAAATTAGAAAATATGTCTGACACATACCAACTTCACCGTTGTGATTATCTAATACAATCATAGGAGTTGAGAAATAAATGTCAACTGACAAATACAAGAGAATCAAAGGGTGCAGTGAAGAGTTCCTTAATCACAAGACACTCACCCAAGATCAAAAATCCACTCGATTCGTCTTGGTTCCAACCATCATACAAGTCTTGCTAGCCATGCTTAGTATGACCACCTTGAATTGGGTACGATCTCGAACAACTTAATCAATCGATCAAACATGCAAAGAGTTGATCTTTCTTCATAAATTGAGTTGACAACGCAAAACCTTAGATAGGTCATCACTCCAATCTGGTTATAACTCATCTTCTAGTCGATCCTTGAGTAGACGACAACTCCTCGAAATAGATTTACCAAATCAACTACGCAAGTCAGAGAATACTTGTTCATAATTCGTCCTTTTGCTGAGTTGTCAGAAATCCACACGGTGACACGAGCCTTCACACAACATTGGTGCTTCACAAGGAAAACACTCGATATAACAAACGGTTCAGACCACCGATCTTTTAGTTGAATCGAGTCGTCCAACTCGCTTCAACCTTGTAGGCAACATCCTACACAAAGCGACAGAGATCTGATCGAATCCAGAAACTAGATCAATCAAAAATCAATGTCCTTTGCTAACCATAAACCTAGAATATTTCCAGGGAACACTCCCGGAAAAACCCTTTACACAAGCACCTTGTTTCGAATGTCTGACACGATTCGCAAGGATAATCGAATGTCATATCCGAACCCAAGTAACATTCAAGATCTTCGGTCTCCCAGGACATAAAACCCTTGGAAAACCATCAAGAAAACATATTCTTATGCGTCAACACACATTGCTTCAACAAGAAACAATTCAAACAAGAGCCAACCAGAGATCATACAACAAAAACTTAACAGACCTATTCCCCAAAGATCCCGAAAGACTCGACCAGCTCTGATGCCACTCTGTAACACCCCCCCTTGGGCATTAGTTACATAACACATGCGGAATTTAAATTAAAAGATAATTTGCTGGTGCTTTCGGAAAATAATTTATATAAGTACATAAGTGTCTGAAATTGGGTATAAATTTTTTTTGTCACGGTTCCAAACCTAAGCCTTGATCGGCACACAGACTTACTATCATGGCCTGGCAAGCCTATTTAATTTAAAGAATATACTTGAATAAAATTTTGTATTTTTACAAAAATTTCAACAGAGTCTCCTCTGTAATTCGGACATCCCAGGTAAAAGAACACCTGCTAAAATAATTACATTTTCATTCCAGAATTCCATTTACACCAAATACAACCAGGCAGTAATATGCTAAAAAAATAAATATTATATCCATAAGCTGTACAAGACCAAAAGGAACAACTTAGATTTTCATTCAAAAGATATGCTCTCCGAGCCATAAACACTTCATTTTAAAATAAAGGCTCTCTGAGCCATACTCATACATACTATCAAAATAATCTAAGTCTCAAACCCTAAGCTGGTCATTCTAAAAGTTATTCCCGAGGAAAACTCACGTGATCATTCCACAATCAAGTACTTCATCAAACCACCAGATCTAAGTCTCTGAGAGACTTAGGGAGACTCCTCTGCACCATCTATACTAAAGTACCTAGGGTACAATAGCGAACTAGAAGAAACCTGATATGTGTGTAAGGGTGAGACTCCAATATATGGATTTAACACAATAACTAAATGCGCGACACAAAAGAAGGCACATGCACATTTCCATGTTTATAACAACATAAGCATCCATATTATAGCATACAGTTTATCAATGGGTTCCACACCCTAAACATCAACGTTGGAAAACTATGCATGAACACTTCAAAACATCATCTAAACATTCATACCTAATCTCATGAGATATCTCCAACATCGTAATGAGTTGATCAGACTCGATAGTTATAGGCACGCAGATCACGCCACACGCAGATATAGACACGCAACCACACGATCCACGCGATCACAACCCCGACATCTCATCCAACCCATCTCACACTGTCCAACATCGTGGCACTGGTGATTACAACGTTGATGGGGTCTCATTGTCCAACTCCAGGCACAATGAGAACATCTTTATGATCTACCATGACGCCGCAAGGTAATCACTTGTTTGATCATGGCACGTCTGCCAAATGCGTGGAAAACACTTTTGCTCATAACCCTTTTCTTTGTGTTCAATCTTTCTTTGCCGAAGCTCAAAATGGCTTACGACTCACATAGTTTTAATATCTTTAAAACTTTAATTACAACACAGGACCTCACAGTCCGAGTACTCAATCACGACACCTCTCGACCGATGCACCAGTCTTAGGTTCGTGGTACTAGAAAACATCTTCAAATGTTTCAATACGGTATACACCACGTATACGGTACAAGACCTCAAAGTCCAAAGGACCCGATGTCCATAACAACACAGAACCTTAGTACCCCGACGTCTCGGTTACTAAGTTCAACGACACTTTAAACACGGTTGAATTAGTTTTGCTTTCGAGAAATCTTTTCAAATGGGAAATTCTTCAATAAAATCTTTAAATAATAAAACTTAGTTTTTACAAAGGAGAGTCACTTGAGGTTTTAAACTTACTTAAATTATGTACTGCCGTTTCAAAACACTTGCCTTCTATACTTTTCCAAATCTGCCATCAACTATCACTTTTAAAGCTTTTTAAGCCAAATCTTGGCCTTTTCCCACTTAAACAATTTTCTAAAATCATAATTAACTTATTTTCAACAATTAATTTCATAAAATAACTTTGTATAATATTGCAGACTTTCTTACGTAAAAATTAGCAGTACAAAAATGTTTTCACAATTTCGCTCTCATTGTGACTCATAAATTACTTTTACACTAATTAATCATTAAAATAATACTATTTCTCAAAACTCATTATTTTTCCAAAATAATATTTTCCACCACTATTATATTCCAATATTTCCCATAAAACATTGAATATAATCTACACAGCTTATTAAAGCTTTTATCTGATTAATCGGTTGTGCATTGACCACTGTCAGGCTTCTCAAACAACACTCACAAGCAACATTTAACAACAGTTATCAGAATTATATCACCAGGCAGATCATGCATCATAGCAATATAATATACAACTACAGATAATCCAATAGTTTAAAAGCAGATCAAACACCGATACACAGATAAACAACACAACGTAAACAACATAAACAGATAACTACAACCACATAAATTATACAGACTACACTACAAGCAAATGGTTATTGAGAAAAATCCCTTAGGCAAGCTCCCCTTACCTTTGAAGACAAGTAAAGGATCCTCGTCTTAATGCTCATGTTAGCTCACATCTACTCCATCAAGCAAGCATAGCTGTCTCAAACGTCTCAGAGAGGAAATCCAACAACGCGCAGCAACCAGAAATCAAGAAATCAATTACACATGATCAAACACACATTCTAATTTGTTCTAAACACTTAACCTTATTACCAAACAAGGTCATTTTCAAAGAAAATCATGTTTGAAGCTTACGCTTCACAATACCCTTTAAGGAAACTTTGTTTTGATTAAAGGATCATGAAAGAGAACTTGGGAATCATCAATTAAGAGTCCTAATTGTACTAAATCATAATTAATTTCATAAAAACAGAATCAAATTCAAATAAAATCAAATTGGGGTTTAGGGCTCCCGAATACAATTTGGGGAAAACTTATTTTAATTAAAGAATAATGAAATTGGTTTAGGGAAACACTAATTCACAGTCCCAATTTCATAAAACAAGCTTTAATTTTAAGATTAAAATCTGAAATCAAAGGGTTAGGGTTAGGGTTTCAAAAATCAATTTGGGGGTTTTGAATCTGAGACACAAGAGAGGGTTTTGACTCACCCAAGGTGGAAGAAGAAGAAGTTGGGGTGGTGTTGTGGGGCTCCTCACGGCGGCGGACGGCGACGGCACGGCGTCCAACAGCGGTGACAGTGTTCCTGTAACACCCATGTACTCAAAACTTGAAGGTAAGTCTAGGAGATGAAGGAAGGAACTTAAACTAACAAAGAGATGTGAGAAACCACCAGGAATGGAAGTGAAACCACCTTACCGTGGCGGAGGATGGCGCAACCGCAGCTGCGCGTGCCAGGAGGGCGGTGGCAAGTCACGGGTCATCTGCTCTCGCCGTGCGGTGGCCGACCGACGGCCTCAGGGCGGTGGTCGTGCGACTGAGAAGAAGGAAGGAAGGAGGCAGAAGATGAAGTTGGGGAGAAGGAAGAAGAAGATGGAGTCAGGAGGGAGAAGAAGCAAAGAAAGAAAAGAGAAAATGAGGGAGAGGGCGTCGAGAGAGAGAGAAAAAAAAATGAGAAAGTTAAGTTTTTAAACTAATTCTTTAGTAATAGGTACAAAATGAGTGATAAATATTAGGCCTAAAATAAACATATTTTTACTTTTTTGGAATCTAAAAATAAAGATTGATAGATATATGATTTCGAAATTCAAATTAGAGTAAAGATTAATAGTTGAACTGATCAACTAAGAAATTCTCAGTCCAAAATTTAATCTCCGCTTAAGGTCAAACCAGTTTATTTTCAACTCTAAAATTACATAGAATGAGAATTTGAAAATGATTTTCTCTTAATCATATTATTTAAAATATTTTTCTGTACTGGTAATAATAGTGACAATAATGTAAATTATTGTCTAGTAAGCGTGCATTCACTGAAATAAGTCAGTGTTAACGCACCCAATAAAATAATTTGCAGAGAGTAATTTAATTACTCAAACTAAACCACATAACAAAATAAACATAAACATCCAAATAAAATAATTAATCATATGTGTAAAAACTAGGGTGTTACAGTCTCCACGAAGGAAGGCATTGTTGACATCAAGTTGATGGACAGTCCATCCTTTAGCTGCTGATATAGTAAGGATGGTTTTAATGGTTACTAACTTTGCTACAGGAGTAAAGGTTTCATTGAAATCCTCCCCTTCTACTTGAGTGAAGCCTCGAGCAACAAGCCTGACCTTATATCTTTCAACTTGGCCATTTGCTTGATACTTGATTTTGTAAATCCTGAAATAGACAACTATAAACACGAGAAGGGAGGTTGAATTGTGTTTATCAGAATTTAAGCAAAGTTGAAATCTTTTCGAAAACAGAAGATAGGTTTTGACGAGTGGAAGGATACAGGATGGACGGGTGACTTTTGGCAAGCACACCACTTGATAGACGTAAGAAAACTAAAGCATTTAGGATCCATTAGAGACATTCCCTCAGATGTTGGCTTCAAGCAGAACTTCATTAAATGCAATAGAGTCATTCTGGGCAGCCATTAATGCAATAGGAACGTTGGTTGTACTCTAACATGAAGGATCATGGCTTTATGCATCATGATACAGCCATATCAAGTTGTGCAGTGAGCTTTTTGTACTTTGCTTCATCTTCAATGACTTATGTATTTATGGTCTTCAAGCATTTAGGATCCGTTAGAGACATTCCCTCAGATGTTGGCTTCAAGCAGAACTTCATTAAATGCAATAGAGTCATTCTGGGCAGCCATTAATGCAATAGGAAGGTTGGTTGTACTCTAACATGAAGGATCATGGCTTTATGCATCATGATACAGCCATATCAAGTTGTGCAGAGAGCTTTTTGTACTTTGCTAAGTACAATTCCCTTTTCGTGTAAGGACCAGAGGTACTAGGGAATAAAGCATGTTGGAAGCATTCTTTAACTGGTCTTTGGTATTGATATCTGAGGTTACTTGAGAGAGTAACTTCTGGCTTTTCTTGATTCTGGTTCTTGAAATAAGATTCGGATAATTCTAAGAGAATTCGCGTTCATAGGATAAGCGCGTCCATCTTGAAAATAGCTACGTCCATCTAGCCATTTAAGATTTTACATTCGGGCTAGTAGACGAGCTCCAAATGCTATGTCATTGGACGGATGCTCCTTTAACTGGTTGAACGTAACCTAGTAGCGAGCTCCATATTAAGGACTCAGCAAGTCCAAAGACTTGTGTGGATGAGCGCTTCTGTTACCTTAGTGGACGAGCACTTCTATCACTTAAGTAGACGAGTGCTTCTATCACTTCAGTAGACGAGCGCTTCTGTCACTTTAGTGGATGTTGGCTTTTATTTTAGTGGATGCTAGCTTTCATCACTCTAGTGGACGCTGGCTTTTATCACTTAAGTGGACTCTGACTTTTATCACTTTAGTATTGGACGTGAGATTCTATCACTTGCGTTGGACGTGAGCTTCAATCACTTCAGTGTTGGACGTGAGCTTCCATCACTACAGTGTTGGACGTGAGCTTCTATCACTACTGTGTTGGACGTGCGTTTCACTTACTTGCATTGGACGGATGATTCTATTATTTGCGTTGGACGGATGATTCTATTAGTTTTAATCTGCACACTAGATTGACAGGTTAGCAACCAATATGAAGGTTAATTAAATCACTAACCAATGTTTAGTTCTCATCAAAACTTAGGGAAATGTACATCAGACATTTTAGAGACTTAACAATCTCCCCATTTTTTATGATGACAAACATTGAGATGATTTAATGAACCTCAGAAAATATCAACAAAGAAAATAGCATATATCAGATAGGTTGAAATTTTCTTAAGCGGACAGGTCATGCAGATGATAGATCAGACATTAAGTTTGACTTGTGTTAACTTTGAAATTATTATCAGAGCAATCTTACTTAAGATTTATCTGAGCAATTATAGAAACTATCAGAGCATAATCATGTCCATGTATTATTTAAGATTCATATCATATTCATTCATATTCATTCTTCTATAACACATTTCTATCACATTTCTCATTTCTCCCATTCTCATTTCTCTCATTCTCCCTCTTTTGTCAACATCAAAAAGGGTTATCAAGTTTTATTTATGAGATATGTTAAGGGCAAGATAACATGTTAAGAAAATCATAGTAATGCAGCAAGCATATGAGACATACGCCACTTAAACTATTGTATCATCACTCCCCCTGAACTAATGCTTAGTTAAAAGAACATGTATATAGGAGTAATGACAGATTCAACACAGACAGGTTAACATTCAGACATGTCATTCAATAATGCAATCCATGTTTAGATTATCTCTAATAAGTAAAAACCTTTCTTCTGCGAGGGGTTTAGCGAAAATATCAGCCCATTGATTTTCAGTTTTAACAAACTTAATATCAAATATGCCTTTCTGAACATAATCCCTAATGAAATGATGTTTGATTTCAATATGCTTAGCCTTAGAATGCTGAATTGGATTTTTAGTTAAGCATATAGCACTGGAATTATCACACCATAGAGATATGTTATGTTCATAAATAGAGTAATCCTCAAGTTGATGTTTTACCCATAAGAGTTGAGAGCAGCAACTAGCAGCAGAGATGTATTCTGCTTCAGCAGTAGACAAGGCAATGGTTGTCTGCCTCTTACTTGACCATGAGACTAAACTTGCTCCAATGAAGTGACATCCTCCATTGATGCCTTTTTTTTTTCTATTATGTCTCCAGCAAAATCAACATCACAACATCCCACCAATCTGTATTCTTTTGATCTTAAATACAGCAAACCAAGATTAGTAGTTCCAAGCAAATATCTAAATATTCTTTTAACAGCCTTAAGATGAGATTCTCTAGGATCAGATTGGAATCTAGCACACATACAGACACTAAATTGAATGTCAGGTCTGCTTGAAGTTAAGTACAGTAGAGAGCCAATCAGACCTCTGTAGACAGTTTGATCTACCTTTTTACCTTCATCATCTTTGCTTAATTTTGCATTGGGTTGCATAGGGGTTTTCAATAGCTTTGCATTTTCCATTTTGTATTTCTTGAGTATCTCCTTGGTATATTTTTGTTGATGAATGTAAATTCCATCACTTGTCTGGTTGATTTGTAATCCAAGAAAGAACTTCAATTCTCCCATCATGCTCATCTCAAATTCAGCTTGCATTAGATTTGAAAATTCCTTGCACAGCTTTTCATTAGTTGCTCCAAAAATAATATCATCAACATATATTTGAACTATAATAAAGTTCTCTTTAGAGCATTTTTTGAACAGAGTAGTGTCTACTTGTCCTCTAGTAAAACCATTATGCATGAGAAAAGAACTGAGTCTATCATACCATGTTCTAGGTGCTTGTTTCAAACCATATAATGCCTTTTTAAGTTTGAAAACGTGATCTGGTTTATTGATATCCTCAAAACCAGGGGGTTGTTTAACATACACTTCTTCTTCAATTGTACCATTTAGAAAAACACTTTTTACATCCATTTGAAACTGGGTAATTTGGTGTTGTTCAGCATATGACATTAAAATGCGTATGGCTTCTATTCTAGCTACAGGTGCAAAGGTTTCAATATAATCAACACCTTCTTGTTGGTTATAGCCTTGAGCTACTAACCTTGCCTTATTTATGACAACTTTACCATCTTCATCCAATTTGTTTTTGAAGACCCATCTTGTTCCAATAACCGACTTGTTTTTAGCCTTAGAGACAAGAGTCCAGACATCATTTCTGGTGAATTGGTTAAGTTCTTCTTGCATAGCAAGAATCCAGCTTTCATCCTCAAGAGCTTCTTCAATGCGTTTAGGCTCCAAATCTGAAATAAAGGCCACATTGCTTGATTCTCTTAATGTGGATCTGGTTCTTACTCCTTCAGAAAGATTTTCAATAATAAGATCCTTAGGATGATGAGTGTTGAACTTCCAATCCCTTTTGAGATCATCATGAAGATCTTGACTTGTCTGCTGACTCGTCTGTTCCACTTGTCTTTCAGCCTCAGGCATAGTTCTGTTTTGGTTAGATCGAGTTGTTGACTTTCTGGCTTGTTTATATCAAGACCTGCAAGATCATCTTCTATATCTGATAGTTCTTTATCAGTCTTTAATCCATCATTGAATTTAACATGAACAGATTCTTCAATAATACAAGTTCTTGAATTTTATACTCTAAAAGCCTTATACTTTTCAGAATATCCTACGAAAATACCTTTATCTACCTTAGAATCAAACTTTCCGAGATTATCTCTGGTATTCAGAATAAAACATTCACATCCAAAAGCATGAAAATAAGATATGTTGGGGATTTTTCTTTTCCACAATTCATAAGGAGTCCTTTTTAGAAAAGGCCTAATAAGTATTCTGTTTTGTACATAACAAGCAGTGTTTGCAGCTTCTGCCCAGAAGTACTTAGGGAGATTATTTTTATTGAACATAGATCTAGCCATCTCTTGCAGAGATCTGTTCTTTCTCTCAACCTCTCCATTTTGCTGTGGAGTTCTAGGTGCAGAGCAATTGTAAAAGATTCCATTCTCCTCACAGAACTGTCTAAACTGCTCATTTTCAAATTCTCCCCCATGATCACTTCTAAAGGTATAAATACAGAAACCCTGCTCATTTTGTACTCTTTTACAGAATACTGAGAAAGCCTTAAAAGACTCATCCTTGTGTGTTAGGAAGAGTACCCATGTGTATCTGGAATAGTCATCAACTATGACAAATCCATATTTTCATCCAGCCAGGCTGGCGACACTAACTGGTCCAAACAGATCCACGTGTAACAACTGAAGAGGTCTAGAGATTGATACTTGGTTTATAGATTTGAAACTTGATTTTATCTGCTTACCTCTCTGACATGCATCACACAAGACATCTTTCTTAAAACTAATATCAGGCAATCCTCTCACGAGATTATTCCTTTTTAATTCAGAAATTAGTTTCATACTAGCATGTCCTAGTTTCTTATATCATAACCATCTCTCATCCTCTTTAGACATCAGATAGGTTACACTTTGATCTGAAAGATCAGACAGTTCAATCTTATAAAGATTTTGTTGCCTTTTAGCTGAAAAGAGGTTTTTGCCACAATAGTCTTTAACTATGCATACATCCTTGGTAAAGGAAACATCAAAATCACTATCTCATAATTGACTTATGCTAAGCAAATTGTGTCTTAACCCTTTAATCATAAGAACATTAGATATAGAGGGAAGAGGGGGTTTACCACCAATAGTACCGATTCCTATAACTTTCCCTTTCTGATTCCCTCCAAAGGCAACGTGTCCTCCTTTCTTAAGTTGGAGGTCTAGGAACATAGACCTTTCTCCTGTCATATGACGCGAGCAGCCACTGTCCAGGTACCAACAGTGGTGTTTTCTTTATCCTGTTGAGGACATCTGCAACAAAAATTATTTGATCTTTAGGTACCCATATTTTTCCGGGTCCTTTTTTGTTAGTTCTAGGAGTCTGTGAAGACTTCCTTCTCTTCTTATGGATACACTTAGACATAACATGTCCAGTTTTTCCCCAGAAGTTACAAACAGGTGTAGATTTGGTTACAGTTGACTTAACAGATACTGTAGAAGCTTTAGTTGATACTTTATGATGTGTCTGATGGACATATCTAATACCTTCTTTGTTAAGAGAGTGCCTCTGACTGCCAAGTAGCTTAGTCAGATTGTCTCGACCATTAACAAATTTGGCAAGATCAGAGTTGAGCTCTTCCACTTTCTGTTGAAGTTTTTCAACTTCTTCAGATGGTGATGTTTCACTTGAGATCTTAGCTTCATTAGACTTTTCAGTCTTCAGCTCACTCTTTTCTTTAGCCAGCTTCTCGCACTCTTGAGATTTCTGTTTATGCTCACTGGTGATCTTTACATACTCTCTTTTGAGGGATTTGAAGGCTTTAGATAAGCAGTTGGATCCCTCCATCAACTCCTCATAGGCATCAAGTAATTCCTCATAGTCAGGATGTACCTCATCGTCGGAATCTGAGTCAGTGTTGGCCATCAAACAGAGATTGGCTTCTTCCTCTGTTTCTTTATCAGAAGATGTTGACTCCAGATCCTCCCAACTAGCCATCATTCCTTTGTTCTTATTCTTGAAGAATTTCTTAAAAGGGGCCTTCTTAAGTTGAGGACATTCAGCCTTGATGTGACCAGGCTTCTTGCACTCATAGCAAACAATTGGAATTTTGTCTGTTGAGGTGGATTCTTAGAAGTTCTTGTCCTTGTTGAACCTTCTGAATGGCTTATCCCTCTTGAACTTCTTTTTCTGTAGGAGAAGCTTTATCTTCCTGGTTAGGAGAGACAATTCTTCATCACTCTCAGAATCCTCGAGTTATGATAGGTCAGCATCACTGGATGACTCATCTGCCTTCATAGCCTTGGAAACTTTTGCTGACTTTTGATAAGCTTTCAGAGCAATTGACTTGCCCTTCTTTGGTGAAACTTCATCTCCAAGTTCTTGCTCATGAACAGTGAGTGTTCCAAGAAGTTCATCCATAGTCAAGGTAGTGAGATCCTTGGCTTGAGAGATAGCAGTGACCAAAGGTATCCACTGTTTAGGTAGACTTCTCAGAATCTTTCCAACCTTCTCGGCATTGGTATAGACTTTGCCAAGAGATTTTAAACTGTTGACTGTAGTTTGACATCTTCCTATCATTTGAGCAACAGATTCTCCTTCCTCCATGACAAACAGTTCATACTTTTTGACAAGTATGACAATCTTTGACTCTTTAACTTTGGTTGTTCCTTCATGTGTGACAGCTAAAGTGTCCCATATTTCTTTGGCCCTTTTCAAACTCCTCCGGACTGAGAGCATAAATGATGTTATATCTAGCTTTGTGGTTCAGCTCCCATTTTGTCTTTTCTGCAGGAGTTGTTGACGGATCTGGGCAAGTATACCCAGTCGTGCAAGTAATACGGTGGTAAGACCGGTTTATCGTATCCACGGGGATTGGATGTCAAGTACCAATTCGCAAACTCAGCAACTATCTAGACTAAACTATTAATCAAGAGAAATCAAAACAAACAAAAGAAAAGAAATAAAATATTTTTGTCTTTTTGGGGACTTTTGACAAACACTTGGAGTGCAGAAAGGATATGTTGGGACTAGACTTCACCAAACCTCTAACTCATGCACTATCAGGACTAGATACCTCCCATTCATGCTTCAGATATTAAAATCAATCCTCTAAACTACTAAAAACCCGATTCCTCGGATGGCAAGAGCCTAAATCCACTAATAGACCCTAATTCCTTAGGTGGCCTAGATTAATGAATTTGCATTAAGATTAGGGATTACGCGATTACTAATAAACCTAGTTCCATTCCTAGATACAAGGCTTACTAGGTGATTAAATTCAATTCCGGTTATGATACGAACGTTCCCATTGCATACCAAAACATAAATTAAGTCATGGGGGTGCTAGCCACAACAAGCATTAAGCACAGAAAGATAACCACTAATACGAAGACATGAACATAGATTAATCAGTCAAGATAAATACATAAACATAAGTTTGATTACATCTAATCCCAACACAGGGATTTAACTACTCATAAAACAAAGAAAACCAAACCAGAGAAATAGGAAGGAAGAGGAGAGAAGAGGCCCCATGGGAGCTTTCCTTCTTCTTCAAAGCAACCCCTCTTGGCTCCCTTCTAGGGTTGAAACCCTAGCCCAGCTGCAGCCTCCAAATGCCTCCAAATGGACCCTAAAAACTCCCGGTGTGTCTGCTGCGGTCTTATTTATAGGTCTGTTGCGCGTCACGGCCGTGATGGCCATCACGGGCTGGCCGGGACGCGTTCTGTCCAAGGTGTGTTTTCAGGTTTTTGACTCTCGCGAGGCGAGAGAATTGTTCGCGACGCGAACCCTTAAATTTCTGGTTGGTCACGGCCGTGATGTCTATTACGGGCAGGCCGTGACAGTCTCTGACTTTTGCCTTCTGCTCTGCTTGATCACGGCCGTGATGGTCATCACGGCCAGGCCGTGATGGTCATCACGGCCAGGCCGTGATGGGCTCTGTTTGGCTCATATTCTTCACTTTTCAAGCTCTATTTCATCCAAGCTCCACCAAGGCTGATTTTGATCATTTTTACATTGAATTCCTGCAAAACAACACCAAGAAACCGCTTCACCCGTTCCAAGGGAAAATCTAACTAGAATCAAATAAAGAATGCCTAATCTATATGCAAAATGCATGCAAAAGTATACAGAAAACATCATGTAAAATCACACTATCAAATCACCCCAAGCTTATTCAATTGCTTGTCCTCAAGCAATCACTAAGGCCAGAAGAATAAACAGAACATTGATAGTGAACCAAGAACTCGAGCATATAATCCAAGCAATAGGCAATTCAAACAATTCAGTAAGAGACAATCAATTCAAGTCCAATTAGAGGCTTAGGTTCCTTAGACTCATGTTCTCACTGATTTGGGCACTCTTTCTCACTTGAAGCTCACCCCAAGCTTGTTTATTTGCTTGGCTCTCTTTTCTCACCTCACTCAAGTGTTTAGGGAATAAGACATTTCACTCAATTTTCCTCAAGGAATGAATCCTACCATAGGCTTGACTATCAACCAATTCTCTACTTTATTAATGAAAACAATTTAGAATCAAGAGGTCTTTCACTTGGTTGTAACGTGGCCATGGGATTAATCGTTAGGTGGGGATAACAAGAAAAGGACATTTCAAAAGGTTACATAAACATCAAGCTTTGCGAACATGACCTTCTAAAATACCTTCTTGGGTTTTCAATTCACTTTCCACCTTTCTTTGCTTTCTTTTTATTTCTCATTTTCTTTTTGTCATCCCCTTCTCTATATATTTTTCTTTTTCTTTTTTTTTCTTTTTGTTTGGAGAAGGGGATATTTTTCAACTCAAGAGAAATATTGATTCTTTTCATCCCAAAATATTTTTTTTTTCAACTACCTTTTTACCCTTTTGTAATACTTTAGAAGGTCCTATCAAGCATATTCATCAAAACATTTCAAGGCACCAAGAAAAGTATTTCATTCTTTCAAGCTCAAAATTGGGCAACTAAGGGGTAGCATTTCATCATTCAAAGCTCAGAAGGCCAGAAAAATACCTATTGCCTCAATCATTTTCAAAAATGTTTCCAAAAAGTTTTTAAGCTTCAAAATGGTTTCAAGTCAAGTTCTAGAGAAATCAATCCAAGAGGAATAACACTCTAACACAAGAATGGGGTAAAATTTTGTGAGTACCCCTTTGGCTCAAAATCTCACATTTTAATAGTTCAGAATCAATGAAAAACACAAATCCACAGAACCATATGTTAATTATCAACTATCCAAGATCATCTCAAACATTCTCATTTGCAGCCATATCACAAGAATGAAAAAAATTGGGTTCAACAATTCACTATCACAAGTTATTTGGCACTTAGTTCTCAAAATCGGATACAAAATCTAAGCAAGGGCAATCTAATGTGTGATCATGCAAACTATCATGCAAGACTATATGAATGCAACATGAAAAAAAATGCAAATGTAAAATACCCCTACCCCAAGCTTAAGAATTTACATTGTCCCCAATGTAAACAATCAAGTTGGAGAGAGGAGAAGAAAAATAAAATAAAGCAAAAAAAAAAAAAATTTGGAACGGCTTACCGAGGCGGTAACAAGTGTTGGTTAACATTCCAGTCAGAAACTGCCTAAGAATTGGGTGCTTTTTTTTCTTGTCATCTTGCTCTTCCCTCCTTCCTTCTTACCCTGGAATCACTTTTATTAGTAAAAGAAAACTCTTGAGCTTCTCAAATTATTCAAGAGTTTAAAAGTCAAAAACAAATCTAACTAAACAAAAAGGAAAAAGGAAAAGAAAAATTGGGTTGCCTCCCAATGAGCGCTTCTTTAATGTCACTAGCTTGACTTATTAAAAAGCATCTACCTGGATCCTCCTCCCGGATCAAATGGAAATTGAAGTGGTGATTGTAGCAGTAAAATCACTTTATTCTCAATTCCACCCAGCCATTGGGTGGAAACACCATTGACCTTTTCAACTAAAATAATGCACTTACTTCCTAGCGGGTCAAATGGCATTTGCACCAGGAAGTTTGAAAAACATGGGGAAGGGACTAGTTTACCAATGTCCACACATGCATGCAAGCCGACATATTTGTCCAATGCAGAAAAATCAAACTGCTCAACAAGCATGGTGGAATCCCCTACCACTTCGTCTTCATCTTGAACTATCCCCCAAACCAGATTTTCCTCAAATTGGGCTTCAGGTGACTTTTGTACTAACTGTTTGCAAATCTCCTCAACTTGCGTTTTGAAGTTCTCACGCACACTGCTTCGATCTTTCACACAGTTGGCTCTTGCCTTGGCCTCAGAGGTGGATAGCTCTTGGGAATACTGTTCTAGAGCAGCTTTCAACGATGTTTGCTCCTTCCATTCCCATTCCTCCTCATGCTTCATTATCACACTATAAGCTTGTGCATGAGGGCAGTGACGTCCCCAGAGCCCGTAGTCTCCCAAGACTACATTAGGCCCAAAGTGGTATTTTGTAACTCCATCCAAGGTGGGGAAATAATACGTCTCCATCTGTTGCATCCACCTTGTACAAACACAACTCAAAACAAAAAGATCAAATATATACAGAAAAATAAAAAAGAATAAAAATGTCTAAATTAGTTGCCTCCTTTGTGTACTAATGATATTGGCAAAACCAATCCCCGGCAACGGCGCCAAAAACTTGTTGACGGATCTGGGCAAGTATACCCAGTCGTGCAAGTAATACGGTGGTAAGACCGGTTTATCGTATCCACGGGGATTGGATGTCAAGTACCAATTCGCAAACTCAGCAACTATCTAGACTAAACTATTAATCAAGAGAAATCAAAACAAACAAAAGAAAAGAAATAAAATCTTTTTGTCTTTTTGGGGACTTTTGACAAACATTTGGAGTGCAGAAAGGATATGTTGGGACTAGACTTCACCAAACCTCTAACTCATGCACTATTAGGACTAGATACCTCCCATTCATGCTTCAGATATTAAAATCAATCCTCTAAACTACTCAAACCCCGATTCCTCGGATGGCAAGAGCCTAAATCCACTAATAGACCCTAATTCCTTAGGTGGCCTAGATTAATGAATTTGCATTAAGATTAGGGATTACGCGATTACTAATAAACCTAGTTCCATTCCTAGATACAAGGCTTACTAGGTGATTAAATTCAATTCCGGTTATGATACGAACGTTCCCATTGCATACCAAAACACAAATCAAGTCATGGGGGTGCTAGCCACAACAAGCATTAAGCACAGAAAGATAACCACTAATACGAAGACATGAACATAGATTAATCAGTCAAGATAAATACATAAACATAAGTTTGATTACATCTAATCCCAACACAGGGATTTAACTACTCATAAAACAAAGAAAACCAAACCAGAGAAATAGGAAGGAAGAGGAGAGAAGAGGCCCCATGGGAGCTTTCCTTCTTCTTCAAAGCAACCCCTCTTGGCTCCCTTCTAGGGTTGAAACCCTAGCCCAGCTGCAGCCTCCAAATGCCTCCAAATGGACCCTAAAAACTCCCCAGTTCTGTCTGCTGCGTTCTTATTTATAGGTCTGTTGCGCGTCACGGCCGTGATGGCCATCACGGGCTGGCCGTGACGCGTTCTGTCCAAGGTGTGTTTTCAGGTTTTTGACTCTCGCGAGGCGAGAGAATTGTTCGCGACGCGAACCCTCAAATTTCTGGTTGGTCACGGCCGTGATGTCTATTATGGGCAGGCCGTGACAGTCTCTAACTTTTGCCTTCTGCTCTGCTTGATCACGGCCGTGATGGTCATCACGGCCAGGCCGTGATGGGCTCTGTTTGGCTCATATTCTTCACTTTTCAAGCTCTATTTCATCCAAGCTCCACCAAGGCTGATTTTGATCATTTTTACATTGAATTCCTGCAAAACAACACCAAGAAACCGCTTCACCCGTTCCAAGGGAAAATCTAACTAGAATCAAATAAAGAATGCCTAATCTATATGCAAAATGCATGCAAAAGTATACAGAAAACATCATGTAAAATCACACTATCAGCAGTCCACTGAGCTTTTGGTTTGTCAGTGTTATCATCATTCTTGGGAATGAATGGACCATCTATAATAATATCCCAAAGATCAGAGTTTGTAGATAGAATGGACCATTGAAATCTATCTTTCCAATAGTTGTAGTTTTCTCCATTGAAGTAAGGAGGTCTGATTAGGGAAGCTCTTTCTGTCTGGTGACTTCCACTTGAACTAGCTCCAGCAGTCATGTCTATTCTTCAGGACCTTTTACCTCTACATTGTTAGATGCTCAACCCAGAGGCTGAGCTATGATACCAACTAAAATAGACAACTGTAAACATGAGAAGGGGGTTGAATTGTGTTTATTAGAATTTAAGCAAAGTTGAAATCTTTTCAAAAACAGAAGCTAGGTTTGGACAAGTGGAAGGATACAGGATGGACGGGTGACTTTTGGAAAACACACCACTTGATAGACGTAAGAAAACTAAAGCAACTAAAGAGTTTAAGGAAAGAGAGATTGACACAGTTATTTATCCTGGTTCACTCTTCAAAGCAAAGAGCTGCGTCCAGTCCTTGGCAGCACCAA
The DNA here is from genome assembly GCA_030762895.1 of Sophora flavescens. Classification (NCBI taxonomy): domain Eukaryota; kingdom Viridiplantae; phylum Streptophyta; class Magnoliopsida; order Fabales; family Fabaceae; genus Sophora; species Sophora flavescens. The sequence continues at coordinate 192,472,796 of CM061064.1, forward strand.
GATTTATCCACTATAACTGATTAGGTTATAGACTCAAGTATTGTTTGCACACCTCGCCTCTTCAGGCTCCAAGACAAGTATTCTTTGCACACCTAGCCTCTTCAGGCTCAAGAGAAGGTATTCTTTGCACACTTAACCTCTTCAGGCTCACTCAGGTTTGTTTGAGAGATTTGGTTTGTAATAAATACAACTTCTCACAGACAGATCTTTCACTAACACTCAGAGAGTGGTTTAAATGTAAAGCTTAGGAAAGTCTGCGTAATAACTTCAAATGATTGAAGAATACAGAATGAAAGAATGAAGATATTAATATGCAGAGTAATGGCTCTTTGATTCTATGTGAATTCTCTTCTCTTTGCTTCATCTTCAATGACTTCTGTATTTATGGTCTTCAAGCATTTAGGATTCGTTAGAGACATTTCCTCAGATGTTGGCTTCAAGCAGAACTTCATTAAAAGTAATAGAGTCGTTCTGGGCAGCCATTAATGCAATAGGAACGTTGGTTGTACTCTAACATGAAGGATCATGGATTTATGCATCGTGATACAGCCATATCAGAGTTGTGCAGAGAGCTTTTTGTACTTTGCTGAGTACAATTCCCTTTTCGTGTAAGGACCAGAGGTACTAGGGAATAAAGCATGTTGGAAGCATTCTTTAACTGGTCTTTGGTACTGATATCCGAGGTTGCTTGAGAGAGTAACTTCTAACTTTTCTTGATTCTGGTTCTTGAAATAAGATTATGATAATTCTAAGAGAGTTCGCGTTCATAGGATAAGCGCGTCCATCTTGAAAATAGCTGCGTCCATCTAGCCATTTAAGATTTTACATTCGGGCTAGTAGACGAGCTCCAAATGCTACGTCATTGGATGGATACTCCTTTAACTGGTTGAACGTAACCTAGTAGCCGAGCTCCATATTAAGGACTCAGCAAGTCCAAAGACTTGTGTGGACGAGCGCTTCTGTTACCTTAGTGGACGAGCACTTCTATCACTTCAGTAGACGAGCGCTTCTATCGCTTCAGTAGACGAGCGCTTCTGTCACTTTAGTGGACGCTAGCTTTTATTTTAGTGGACACTGGCTTTCATCACTTTAGTGGATGCTGGCTTTTATCACGTAAGTGGACGCTGACTTTTATCACTTTAGTATTGGACGTGAGATTCTATCACTTGCGTTGGACGTGAGCTTCAATCACTTCAGTGTTGGACGTGAGCTTCCAGCACTACAGTGTTGGACGTGGGCTTCTATCACTACAATGTTGGACGTGCGTTTCAATCACTTGCGTTGGACGGATGATTCTATTATTTGCGTTGGACGGATGATTCTATTAATTTTAATCTGCACACTAGATTGACAGGTTAGCAACCAATATGAAGGTTAATTAAATCATTAACCAATGTTTAGTTCTCATCAAAACTTAGGGAAATGCACATCAGACATTTTAGAGACTTAACAAATCCATTTAGAATCTGCTGAATTTTTGCCCCGAGGAAGGTCTGTCAGTGTCCAAGTCTCATTGTTCTCTAATGCTTCAATCTCCTTCTTCATGGCTTCCCTCCAATGTTCATGCTTTACAGCCTGTGAATAGGTTCTAGGCTCATCTTGTGAAGAGATGGCAGCAAGGTAAGCATTATGAGCATTTGAAAACTTATTATAAGCAACATAATTTGACAATGGATAAGGCAGGTTATTTTCAATAGCAGGAACAACTATGGAAGGTGGCAAGCTGACTTCATAGTCCTTTAAATGACTTGGCAGTTGCGTAACTCTTATTCCAGCATTTCTTTGTTCTATGCTACTTCTGTTTTCTATATTAGTGTTGACCTGTGAATTATCATGTTCTGTACTTTGTTCATCTAAGATATCTAAGTTGTCTGCTTCTTTATGAGAAGGGTTTTGCTGTAGGTCTTGTGAAGAATCTTCCCACAAAGTAGGTCGAGGTTGCGGAGATTTCACAATTTCATATTTGCTTTTGTATGGAAATTCTTCCTCTACATAAGTGATATCTCTTGACACCTATGTCTCTCTAGTGGCAGTGTCATATAACTTGTATCCTTTCCGACCTAAGGGATAACCTATAAAAATACAAGGACTCCCCCTCTCATCAAATTTCCCCCCTTCTATGTTTTAAAGGATATGCTAGACAACCAAATACTCTTAGGTGTATAATCAGGTATTTTTTTTTTGGATAAATATAATCGGGGTCTTTTATTGAACAGAACTTCAAAAGGTGTCTTACCATTTATTACCTTTGATGGTAGTCGATTGATGATGTGCACAGCAGAAAGCACACATTCACCCCATAATTTATTAGGTAAGCCAACATGTAATCTCATTGCCCTTGCAGTTTCAAGTATGTGTATGTGCCTTCTTTCAACAACACCATTCTGTTGTGGTGTGTAAGTGCGGCTTAGCTCCATCACAATCCCTTTACCTGTATAAAAATCATGCATGTTTCTAGAAGTAAACTCCAAACCATTGTCAGATCTTACCCTTTTAATTTTCTTTTCAAATTGTGTTTCTATCATTGTGATAAACATAGGTAAAAGGAACTCAACCTCAGACTTATGTTTCATTAGGTATATCCATGTTCCTCTGCTAAAGTAATCAATAATAGACAGAAAATAATGTGCTCCAGTTAAAGAGGCTGTCTTATATGGACCCCATATGTCACAATGTACAATATCAAAACATGAATTGGATTTTATAGAACTCAAAGGAAAAGGCAATCTAGTTTGTTTTTCCCTCATACAAGAATCACAATGTTTCATATCAGTATGGTTAACTAAGTCTAATCTTATATGCCTAATTTTACTTTCTGAGGCATGTCCAAGCCGAGCATGCCATAGATAACTATCACATTTTCCTACTTTCATTGTTGTAGTGTTATGCTGAATTGGTTCAAGCAAGTATAAGCCATCTTGGAGCCTACCCTTCCCAATCAGAATCTTGGAATGTAAGTCTTGTATCACACAAGAGTTAGCAGTGAAAGTTATGGCACAATGGTGCTTTCTTGTTAGCTTACTGACAGAAACTAAGTTACAATTAAAATGAGGAATATGCAAGACATTTTCAAGTTTCAAACCATTTGGCAGGCTTGAGGTTCCAAAGGCCGTGAATGGTACATTTGTACCATTAGGAATATGTACTGAATGCTGGTGAGATGGGTTGATCTCTTGAAGCATTCTTGCATCACAAGTAATATGCTCTGTTGCTCCAGAGTCTATTACCCAAGGATGCTTAAGACTAAGATTACCTGCCATATTTACACTTGATTTGTTATGATACGAGTCTGTTCCAGGTTCATGATCCACCTTTAATTGCTCCAACAACTTTTCATACTGCTGCATAGTCAAGCCTGGAATAGGGCTTTCTCCAATAGTTACTTGTGCTACTTTGAACCCTGGCTTCTTGTTGTTCCAAGTGGATGTTCTGTCTTTATTTGGTTTCCTCCAGTCCTGAGGGTAACCAACAATTTCCCAGCATTCTTCCTTAGTGTGTCCTATCTTTTGGCAATGATCACACTTAGGCATTTCTTCTTGTTGCCTTTTCTGTCTTTTGTAGAGATTCTGGTTCCTTGTGTTTGGAAAACTGTTGTTTCCATGGCTGGCTTATGCATGGCCGAGATGATCCTTTGCTGCTCATCTTCTGCAACCAAGTGACATGCATGACCAAGGGAGAAGGTTGGTGCCATGCTGAGAATTTGTGACTTGACAGTGTTGAACACATCATCAAGCCCCATCAAGAAGTCATAAAGTTGCTCTCTTTCTTGCATCTTGGAGAAGTTCTTTTGAACTTCACATGTGCATCCCCCACAAGTGCACTTAGGCCATGGTGAAATCGAATGAATTTCATCCCACAGGCCCTTTAACTGTGTAATATGTAGGGTCTGATAGTTTTTCTTGCTTAAGCATGGCTATGGCACGCCTAAGCTCATAGACCCTTGGGGCACTGCCTTTTGCAAATCTTTTTGCAAGATCTGCCCATATTTCTTGAGCAGTAATGGCATACCTTACACTGGATCAAGTTTCTTTATCCATGCCTATTTTGAGCCATCCCTTTACCATTGCATTACACCTCATCCAGTGAGCAAGATAAGGTGAATCGGCTTCAGGCATAGGAATTGAGCCATCTACAAAACCGATTTTATTCCTTGCACATAAAGCATTGCTCATGTCATTGACCTATTCTCCATAATTTCCATCATGGAGAAGTTCACTGACAAACAATTGTCCAGGGTGATCCGAAGCATGAAGATAATATGGGGACATAGCATCAATGTGATTGTCATTGCTTGTGCCTGCAATCTTCTCTTCATCAATCTTTTTCTTGGTTGGAGAGGATGAGGAGGATGATTACTGTAACACCCTGTTTTTCCTATGCTTTCTGTAGCAGTAAATACATATTTAAATGTGTTTATTTTTAGATTAAACTCAGAGTATGATTTTAATTATAATAAAATCATTTTCTTATGTTGTTATATCATATGAAGTCACGGTAAAAATTACGGTTGAAAATTCAAACGGAAGCTGGTCTGCATTTTCGCTGCCGGTACAAGTTTATTATGCTGAAAACCTAATTTTGACCCGTGAACGAGACGGTTAGTGTTTTTATTATGTTTCCTTAAACTTTGGTTATTTTGAAAATTTTCATTCAAAAATAAAATATAATATTTTATTCGGGCGAAAACGTCGGAAGAATTACGATCAGAAATGAAACCGGGTACGAAATGGAGCATATTAGGGAGCATAAAAGAAGTGAGTTGACATTATGGAAGAGACTATGACACACTCCAAAATTGTAATCATCACACTTTTCAAATTATAATGCTATTCTAATCCAAAAGTTATTTATCTCTCTTCTTCCATCCAATCAAGCATTAAACCACCAAGCTTGCTCAACAAGCCCTCCCTCTCTTCTCCCTTGGCCGTGGACTCCCTCCCCCCTCTCTATATATATCCATCTCATTTTCACTTCATCATCTTCCTTCTTCAAACTCCCTTAAAGTTTCATCTTCTTCCCTTCTTTTAAAAGTTCAAGCTCTTAAAGCTTTAGTTTTTATTCATTTTTTCTACTTGAGTTCTTCATTAAAGTTCTTCCTTATACTAAGGGTAATGCTCTCATATGAATCTTTTTGCAAGTTTCATATTTTATTTCTTAGTTTACTTTATGTGTTCATTATATGCTCTAAACTTCTAAAACCTCTCTAAAATGGTAGAAAACTCCTTTTGAGATGAAACCACTTTCTATAGTCTTGTATTAAATTATATTTTCACATACTAAGAGGTTGTGTAAAACAAAAATCTCTACCTATCTCTTCCAATGAAGGCCGAATGCTTGCATTTGTGACCCAGGAGGTTTTTGTTTCAACTTTTGGAATATGATCATGTGTTTGAGTTTCTAACTATCCATTGATCTTAAATCTATAAATCTTGGAAGGTTTGATAGCTTGTTCCTATGATGACCGAAAATATGAATAAGTAGGCCTAGGATACTATGTTTCAACTTTCCAAGTATAATCATGGATTTAGAACTCTTAATACCTTGTGATTCTAAACCTAAGAGTTATTGTTAAACAAAGAATATTTTCCTCATCATCTTATGATGACCAAAACTTAGAGTTTAGGTGCTAGGATGTTTGAGTTTTTATTTTTACAAAATGATCATGGACTTGAGCTCCATAAGATATTTGGATGCTAAGTCTAAGAGATTGGAGAGTTTAAGGATTTCTAACTTGTTTATTCTATGTTATTAAAACTAGGATGTATTACTTTCATTTTTCCAAGATAATCATGGACTTGGGCTCCATAAGATATTTGGATGCTAAGTCTAAGAGATTGGAATGTTTAAGTTTCCATTGTTTTCCTAAATGATCATGGACTTGAGCTCCATAAGATATTTGGATGCTAAGTCTCAAAGATTGGAAAGTTTAAAGATTTCTAGCCTATAAATCCTACGAAGGCCGAACCTAGAAGGTTATGGTCCAAAAACTTGATACGTACTCGGCAAGTGTACCGGGTCGTTGAAAGTAATAAAACGGTAAGAACCGGAAATCGTCCTCAGGGATCGTGGACAAGTACCACTTCACAAATTGAACTACTATCTAGGCTAATCTTGTTTGGAATGAAGGTAGCTCTAACATCTAATGAAACAAACAAGAATAAAATATTTTTTTTGTTCTTTTAGGTATTTTATCAAACACTTAATAGGAAAACAGAAATGTGAACAACAAATGGATAGAATTGTTAGGGTTAGACTAGGCTAATCCTCCTTTGGTGCTATGAAATGGTAAATAACACAATTCCTACTTCAATTATGACAATCAAATCTTCTTCAAATACTCAATCCCTAATGTCTTAGGTGGAATGAGCCTAATATCCCAAATTAAACCCTAATATCTTAGGTGGATTAACATGAGAAATTGCATTAAGAGTCAAGATTCATAAGATTGCAAGCACCCCCAGACCTATGTCTAGGTTCATGAACTACTTGGAATTTGATTCAAGAGCATGCCCTAACATCAACCTTTCAATTGTCTATTAAAGCAACATATCATTCCTAGGATGATCAAGCCAAGGAAAGCATTAAGCATGGAATCAAACACTCATAAAGAAATAGGAAATTGCATTATAATCACTTCATGTTACAACCAAATTCAGAAAAACCATTGTCTAACCCCAACAAGGGGAGTTTAGCTACACATCATCAAAGTAAAAGGGAAAGGAAGAGATACAAAGATGAAGCAAGGGAGGAACTCCATGGAAGATGCCCAGCAGCAGCCACAGGAGCAGAGAATGCCTTCTTAGGGTTTGTAGCTGCCTCCTTTCTTTCCAAATCCAATCCCCCTTCATTTCTGCCCTAAAACAGCTTATAACAGGGGTTCTGAGTTTCGCGCGCTCGCGGGGTGAGACGTATCTCGCGAGGCGAATCTTAAAATTCTGATCTTCAGGGATTCGTCCTCTCACGAGGCGACAATGTAACTCGCGAGGCGAACCAGAAAGGGTGAAGTTTCTGGCACAGTCAGGCCTTCTGGGTCGCGAGGCGAAATGGTGATTCGCGGGGCGAGACAGAAAGGTTGACTGTTGTTGCTCTGGCTGGTCCTCTGGCTCGCGAGGTGATGTTCAGTCTCGCAGGGCGAATATTCAAAACTCTGCTTTGCTCAATTTCTTCTCTTTGCAGGCTCTCTCTTCAATCAAGCCTTATCAAGGCCAAATCTTGGGCAATTGCTCATAAATTCCTGCAAAACAACACACAAAACCACTCTATCCGTTCCAAAGGAAAAACTAACTAAAATCAGACTAAAATGGCCTAACTATATGCAAATGCATGCAGAAATATACATAGAAAATGAGGTGAAATCACACTCATCAGGCTCCATAAGATATTTGGATGCTAAGTCTAAGAGATTGGAATGTTTAAGTTTCCATTGTTTTCCTAAATGATCATGGACTTGAGCTCCATAAGATATTTGGATGCTAAGTCTCGGAGATTGGAAAGTTTAAAGATTTCTAGCCTATAAATCCTAAGAAGGCCGAACCTAGAAGGTTATGGTCCTATGATACTTTGTTCTTATTTTTCCAAAATGATCATGGTTTTGAGATCCTTAATACATATGGATGCTAAATCTAAGAGATTGGAAAGTTTAGTGAATGCTAGCCTATTTTACTAGCCTTGGCCGAATACCCTAAGTTTATAACTTAGTGGGATTTTAATTGAACTTTGTTAAATGATCATTGTTTATGAACTCCTAACACTTAAGGATCATAAATCCATAAGTTGTATAATTTTCGGGAATCTCTAACCCTAAGAACTAGTCTTGGCCGAACCTATACCTTGTGGTTAGTGTTCTTGGTTGATTTTAACTTGTGATCTTGTGATTATAACTTTAGACTTCCATCGCGAAGAAAACAAGGACGTTCGAGGTATATCTCTTCAAGCATCTAATCTCCTTACCTTCACGGAAGGTAAGAAGGGATTGCCTAGGGATATTCAATGACTATATACATGTGTGTATGTGTTTACTTGAGTGATTCGAATATTATTATGATGTGGAGCAAATACTTGAATGACTTGTTTACTTGAACTATTGTGATTATTACTTGAAGTTGATTACTACTTGCCTTTAAGTATTGTGATTTGTATATATGTGATGAATTGTCGTTAACTATGATATTATTGTTGAGAATATATTACTGTTGATTGAAGTTTGAGAAGCCGGACTTGAGTCTGTGCTCAATGATTATAAGGATTAAAAGCCTTAATAAGCCTTGAATAGAACTTTGAAAGTATTGGTTTCATTTATAAAAGTTCATTGTTTAAAACGCTTACTTCAAGATAATAAGATTCTTGTTTTGAAAAGAAACGTTGAAGTGTTTTTAAGTCAATAGAAACTACCTTTTTATGATCCAAAGTTGTACGAGAGAAAACCTTTTTCGAACTATGTGTTTTATGAAGGAAAAACCTTATTGAAAATATTTAACTTTATTCCATCAAGGATTTCAAAAGCAAACGAATTTCCTAATTGTTTTATAAAAGAGTTTGTAAAGGTAAATATTTTCACCTAAATGATTTAGAAACGTTCCGGTTACTTGGATAAGTGACCGAGGTTTTATTTTGGTTTGATTTTCACTGAGCGAAAAGTAAGCACATGTGCAAGAGAATCTAGTTCGCGAGATGTCGCCTCTAGCATTCAGTTATATGCAAGCGATCTGGGATCCGTGTCAAGAATTAGGGACCAAGGGTCCTAATCGTGATATTATGGGCTAGGAGTCCTAATCTTGGAATTGAGGACTGTGTGTCCTAATTTCGTTGTTATGGACTAGGAGTCCTTATCATGTTGAAATAAAACATGGATAAAATTATAATTGTGTCTACGACCACAACCTTGGATTGGGGCATCGGTCTAAGGTGTTGTGATTGAGCACTTGGACTGCGCGTCCTGTGTTATTAATTTTCAAGTGATGAAAATTATGAATAGTCGTTAGCTTTGGGCTTCGACAACGGAAAAGAGTGAACAAAAAGAAAAGTCTTGATAATGAAAAGTATTTTATTCATATGCATGTCCCCTTAGCAGATGTGCTTGAGTTACTGAATACCCACTTAAGATGTTGTGTTCGATGATGTATACATCCGAATGGCCGTTGGTAAGGGATTCGTGATGATGTTGATCCGGGTACATGAGATGACGGAGACAACCTGCCAATGCGGCATACGATCCTGTTCAACTCTTTATTTATTAATGATAAAATGGTGATGATATCTCATGAGATTAACTTTAGAGCTTGATGATTGAAGTGTCATTCATTATCTTTATAAAACTGATTGATTCGGGTATGAGACCCACTGAAATAATACTTGTTGTTTACCTATGAATAATGTTTTAAATGTTAATATGCCAATGTATTGTATGTATCATGTATATGGTTGTTGTATAATATATCCATTTGCCGGTGTCTCACTCTTACGGTCATATCAGGTCTCTTCGGGTTTTGCTGTAGAACCTTGGTATTCTAGTACCGATGTTGCAGAGGAGTCTTTCTAAGTCACTTGAAGACCTAGTGTTAGAGGTTGGGAAAGTATTCTGATTGGGGGCCTCTCCAATGAATATTTGATAGAATGACCAGCTTAGGAGTCTAAGTTGGGTTGTGTATCTAAAGAGGTCGGTAAATGTAGTGTTATATACATCCATCTGTAGTTTAAACATTTTCTTTAGGAAATGGAAACTTAGAGAAATGTTGTATGTCATGGTAACTTTGTTACGAATGTGACTTTATGTTTTAAATATATGTATTATGGATTTTAGAGTTATCCTTAAAGAAAAATTTTATACCCCAGTTTTCTGACTTAAAAGAAAACAATTTTCCGAAAGCAACCAGTAAATTATCTTTTCAATTTACTTTCGCATGTGTTACGTAGTAATACCCAGGAGGGTGTTACAATGACTCTTCTTTATCTTTCTTTGCTTCAGGACCTTTAGCCATGATGAAATGAGAACGAAGTGCAAAAAACTTCCACGATCTTTAATGATCTATGATACCATGTGAAAACTAACAAGACTTTAACTGAATATGCATCTGTATATTTCATTTGATTGAATTAAATTTATGAATTACACTGACTAGCTATTTATAGAGCTGAGATAGCTTCACAAATAAGCAACTAACAACGAGATAAATTAGAGACAAGATCCCTTAATGTGTGGATCCAATGATTTGCCTTGACACTGTCAATCATTGTAATTAGTGTAATTACCAATCAATGGCTGTCAGCATTATTTGTTGCCTTATTTGCTTGTAGTATCTTAATGCTAGCCTTAATCATAGGATCATGTATTGCTAGCATTTGCTATATATGTACACTGTAATCATCAGATCAAATACATCATTCTTTACCTCTCATTACATTTTCTAACTTGGTACCAGAGCTCTTAAGCCCTGAAGGCTCTTGATCCAATACAATTCATGGCATCCGCTGCAGATTCAAAGTTCAAAAATGATCTCCCATCCACTGTGTCTGTCAAGTTGGACAGAGACAACTATCCACTATGGAAATCCTTGGTGATCTCTATAGTCAAAGGCTGCAGGCTCGATGGGCACATGCTAGGGACAAAGGAGTGTCCTGAAGAATTCATAGCTTCTGCAGATTCAAGCAAGAAGCCAAATCCTGCTTTTGAAGATTGGCAGGCTCATGATTCACAACTCCTTGGATGGCTGATGAATTCAATGACTATTGAAATGGCAACACAGTTGCTGCACTGTGAAACCTCAAAACAACTTTGGGATGAAGCTCAAAGCCTAGCAGGTGCACACACAAGATCTCGAGTCACTTACCTTAAATCTGAGTTTCACAGCATCAGAAAAGGAGAGATGAAGATGGAGGAGTATCTGGTCAAAATGAAGAATCTCGCTGACAAGCTTAAACTTGCAGGCAGCCCCATTTCCAACTCAGATCTAATCATTCAAACCCTGAATGGTTTAGATTCTAAATACAACCCTATGGTGGTCAAGCTATCTGATCAAACTAGTCTCACCTGGGTTGATCTGCAGGCTCAATTGTTGACATTTGAGAGTAGACTTGATCAACTGAATAGCCTCACCAACCTAACCCTTAATGCTTCAGCAAATGTTGCCAACAAAACTAATTACAAAGGCAACAAATTCAACACAAACAACAACTGGAGAGGTTCCAGTAGCAACTGGAGAGGCTCTAACTTTAGAGGTTGGAGAGGAGGCAGAGGAAGAGGAAGAATGTCTAAGCCAACATGTCAAGTTTGCTACAAGGTCGGGCACACAGCAACAAATTGCTACTACAGGTTTGATAAGTCTTATTCAAACTCAAATTGTTCAAGAAAGGAGTGATGACAAGGAGCACACAATGCCTTCCTAGCCTCACAAAGCTCTCTTCAAGATTATGATTGGTACTTTGACAGTGGGCAAGCAATCATGTGACACACCAAACTGACAAATTCGAGGATCTGACAGAACATCATGGTAAGAACTCATTAATAGTTGGAAGTGGTGAAAAATTGAAGATTGTTGCCTCAGGTTCCTCAAAACTAAACTCACTTAACTTACATGATGTCTTATATGTGCCCAACATTACCAAAAACCTATTAAGTGTGTCGAAATTAACTGCTGACGATAACATTCTAGTTGAGTTTGATGCAAATTGTTGCTTTGTGAAGGACAAGTTGACAGGAAAGGCAATTCTAAGAGGGACACTTAAAGATGGCTTGTATCAGCTCTCAAGGACTGAAAGGGACCCGTGTGCTTATGTATCTGTCAAGGAGAGCTGGCATATAAGGCTTGGTCATCCAAATAATAAAGTCCTAGATAGAGTCTTGAAAAGTTGTAATGTCAAACTATCACCTAGTGATCATTTTAACTTTTGTGAGGCTTGTCAATATGGCAAAATGCATTTTTTACCCTTTAAAACCTCTTCCTCTCATGCTAAGGAAATTCTTGAATTAGTTCATACTGATGCCTGGGGGCCTGCACCAGTAACATCTCCTTCGGGTTTCAAATATTATGTTCACTCCCTTGATGACTTTAGTAGATTTACCTGGATTTATCCTCTGAAACAGAAATCAGATACTGCACAACCATGCAATAGAAGCTATGATTTGCCTTAATGTGTGGATCCAATGATTTGCCTTGACAGTGTCAATCATTGTAATTAGTGTAATTACCAATCAATGGTTGTCAGCATTATTTGTTGCCTTATTTGCTTGTAGTATCTTAATGCTAGCCTTAATCATAGGATCATGTATTGCTAGCATTTGCTATATATGTATACTGTAATCATGATCAAATACATCATTCTTTACCTCTCATTACATTTTCTAACTAGATATTCAGATCGGTTTGTTATACATTGCAAACAGACTCTGATTCTATTGTAACTAACTCTATAACAGAATAACTAACACTAACTGATTTAGTTTCTTCCTAAAGAGATACACTCATTGATAATTTTTAACCTATTTCCAACTTGATATTCTTTGAAGTTTGAACTCCATTATTTTGGAAATCCCTCACATTGTCTTTTAAAAAAATAAAAATAAAAGGTCGTTCAAAGCCTAAAAAACTAAACAATCAGGCCCTAAGTAATTATAGGAATGGAAATTGTCTCCCATGTTTCTTCTACTAGCCTGGCTTCAATTATATTTTCTCCCAATCAATTTATAATTAGTTTAATCTCATTGCCATTTTCTTCATTAGCATTTGTTTAAAGCATATAAAACTCTAATATTCACTATTTAATTTATGATTTCAAATTCATGAAACCTTTATCATTCAGAAATTCGTACACAAATCATTCACCTTATACCATTTTTTTTATAAGACATTCACCTTATACTTTTTCATTAAATCTAATTGGCAAGGCGTATCAATACTCAAATATTCTTTCTCTTCACCTAGTATTAGAGACAAAATGAACTCATTAACTTTCTCAACAAATTCCAACTTTGGCAATAGAATTGTTCTTTCTTCAAGGAATTGGTAATCTTTCATGTTATGTACCAAGTTTGGATAAGTGAAATCAATCAAGGGTGAACCAGGGTCAGCCCAAGACAAGTTCAGATCTAAAGCTAGGTGAAGCCTCTAAGTAAATAAATCATGAGAGGGATTTCATACATGAAAGTTTTGTTTGGTATCAAATAATTTTTGTAGGCTATGTTTGGATTGATGGAACATAATGGAATTGAACGGAATGAAACATAATGGAACGAAATGAAATGGAAGGAAATGGAATGGAACAAAAATATCACTATTGTGATGGAATGGAACAAAGTTCTCATTCCATCGTTTGGAAAGTGGACGGAATGAAATGGGTTACAAATTTTTTATTGCTATATTATCCTCATTTTAACAAGACCAATATTTATTTATTATATCTTTAATAAAACTAATATGAATAAATTAAAAGAGTATCATTTCTCCCTCTACTAAATCCAACATTACTTTCTCTATCTTGCTCCAGTAACAAATGAATTAAGCATGTCATTTCTCTCACTAATACATCCAACAATCCTTTTTTTTAATCCTTTTCATGAGGAAATTTCATATATAAATGCATATTTCTCTAACATGATGAATAGTAACGGTATCATCATCATGACATGCCCCAAATTTTTTAATTTCAATATAACTAAAAGAGGATAAATAAGACAAGTAATGTAAAGTCTGTTGTGTGGCAAGCACCAATTTTTGCTTCAATAAGACAAGTAATGCAAAGTCTGTTCTGCAGTGGTGAAGATTGCGTCCACTGGGTGCTGGTTCTGGATTGTGGAACGTGTATGATAAAGCTGCCAGCTGAGTGAGTGCTATATGAAACAGAAGAGTTGGAAAATAAAAGAATGGAATATGTAACCTGTTTAGAGTGGGGATAAAAGAGTAAATTTATATTCTTATAACAAAAATAATTTTTCATTCCATCTCATTCCTCCTAAATTGGGGGGAAGAAACCTGCAGCTAAATGAGAAAATAGTATGGAATGCATCTCATTTTATTTCATTGCATTTCACTCCCTTTTATCGTATCCAAGTAACGAAACTCTTTCCCATTACATTACATTCCCTTTCATTCAATTCCATCCCTTCCCATCAATCCAAACGAAATTGTGTGAAGGACCGAGTGGGAGGGGTGAAAGTTAAAGCAAATGCTTGTTGGGCTTTATCCTTGCCTCCTTGGGCCGGCCCTCAAGTGAAGTGAGTTTTCTATTTCTTATTGTTCCATCTCCAGTATCGAGAATCCAAGATGCAAATTAAATCACTTGATTTCGTTTATACTTTGATTACCTCTTCTCTTGTCTTGTTATAAGCCTCATACTTGATTACTTGTAGTCAGTTGCACCACTTTCAATAACTCTGCCAACGGAAAGAGAGAGCAAATTTAATGGAAGTGGTTAGGAAAAATTTGTGATGTTGGGAGTTGAGATAAATAAATAGAAAAGACATTTTTTTTTTTTATAACAAAATAGAAAAGACATTTGAATATAATTCGGAAGACTAATTAAATCAAAATTTGTGAAATTTTTCCGATCGGACTAATCTAAATATCTAATCATCTAATCATATTTAAAAAGTAGTTGATAATTATATCATATATCATATCAATGGGTACTATAGATTAATCATATCAACAATTAATAAATAGTCATAATTTATTATCATAGTTAATGATATGATATAACCCTAGTATACCCAAATTTTAAATAATTCAAGTTTAGGCAAGAATTATTATTTGGTTTAAATTTCGATAATGTTATATATACATACATATACACATGATTCACATCAACATTAATTATTTCAACTACTAAATTACAACTAATCTTACATCAGTTTTTTACATAACCACTATAAATTTGCCACTTCATGACCAGGTGAGCACAATGACAGATCCAGACGTTTTGGTTAACAAAAACCGAAAAAAAAGTTTATAAATATTTTTACTAAATGAAAATATTATAAATATATATAAGCGATTAAAAAATATATGAAATACGAAAAATATAATATTGTTCGATTTCAATGCGAAACTCATATCCACGGATGAGAACTAAGAAGTAATTCATTAAGCAAAAGATAATAGATTATAAAGTAATTTTCAATCTAACAAAAAGATCGATGATAGTTTGGCATGCTGGAGAAACATCAAATTTTTATAGGAACAAAATAAAAATTACTAAATATAATTTTAAAAAAAATTCTTTAACGAGTGTCATAAGGATATTAATCAATGATTCCAATAAAAAGCAAGTATTTATTGAAAAACTAAAGATTACACTTATCAAAATATTGAATATATCACATTCTAATATTTTTCTATTATTAGTTTCTTAATCAATATTCTTAGGACACTCTTTAATATTCTCCTAAAATAATTTTGCCTTGCCCACACCAATCATTGCACATCCATCTCTGAATGAGGAAAATAGGCTAAGTGATTTACTACAAGCATTTTTCTTTAAACAACCTTATTATTTGAATATCTAAATACGATACTCAGATTATACCTCTTTCACACAGTATATGATGTATCTATTACCTTGAAGAATTGTAGAATCACCTTGAAGAATTGTAGAATCGGGTTATACATAAGTTATTTGATTGTAGAATCGGTTTATATATAAGCTTTTATGATAATCGCTTATTAATTAAGTTCTTAATTAAATCGTGTATCCAAATGCATCTATAGTACTAGTTGTAATATTCTGTTTTCCCCTATGTTTTAATACATATTTAAATGTGTTTATTTTAGATTAAACTCAAATGATGATTTTAATTAAACTAAAATCATTTACTTGTGTTGTTATATCATATGAAGTCACGGTAAAATTTTCAGTTGCAAATTTAGACGGAAGTCGGTCTGCGTTTTCACTGCCGGTACAAGTTTACTGTGCAGAAAACCTAATTTTGACCCGTGAACGAAATAATTAGTGCTTTTATTATGTTTCCTTCAACCTTGGTTATTTTGAAAATTTTCGTGCAAAAAATAAAATAAAATATTTTATTCGGGTGAAACGTCGGAAAAATTATGATCGAAAATGCAACCGGCTATCAAATGGAGCATATTATGGACCATAAAAGAAGTAAGGAGGCATGGAAAGGACTATGACACACTCTAAAAGTACCATCATCACACTTTTCAAATTATAATATTATTCTAATCCAAAAGTATTTTCTCTCTCTTCTTCCATCCAATCAAGCATTAAATCACCAAACTTGCTCAACAAGCTCTCCCTCTCACTCCACTTAGCCGTGAACTCCCCTCCCTCTCCCTATATATACCCCTTTCATTTTCACTTCATCATCTTCCTCCTTCAACCTCCATTAAAGTTCATCTTCTTCCTTTCTTCTTAAAGTTCAAGCTCTTAAAGCTTTAGTTTTTATTCATCTTTTCTACTTAAGTTCTTCATTAAAGTTCTTCCTTATACTAAGGGTAATGCTCTCATGTAAATCTTTTTTACAAGTTTCATCTTTTATTTCTTAGTTTACTTTATGTGTTCTTTATATGCTTTAAACTTCTAAAATCTCTCTAAAATGGTAAAAAACTCCTTTTGAGTTGAAATCACTTTCTATAGTCTTGTATTAACTTATATTTTCATATACTAAGAGGTTGTGTAAAACAAAAATCTCTATCCATCTCTTCCAATGAAGGCCGAATACTTGTATTTGTGACCTAGGAAGTTTTTGTTTCAACTTTTGGAATATGATCATGTGTTTAAGTTTCTAACTATCCCTTGATCTTGAATCTATAAATCTTGGAAGTTTTAATAGTTTTTTCCTATGATGGCCGAAAAATATGAATAAGTAGGCCTAGGATACTATGTTTCGACTTTTCAAGTATTGATCAGATTTAGAACTCTTAATAACTTGTTTATTTTATGTTGTTAAAGCTTGTATGTGTTACTTTCATTTTTCCAAGATGATCATGGACTTGAGCTCCATAAGATATTTGGATGCTAAGTCTAAGAGATTGGAAAGTTTAAGGATTTATAACTTGTTTATTTTATGTTGTTAAAGCTAGTATGTGTTACTTTCATTTTTCCAAGATGATCATGGACTTGAGCTCCATAAGATATTTGGATGCTAAGTCTAAGAGGTTGGAAAGTTTAAGGATTTATAACTTGTTTATTTTATGCTGTTAAAGCTAGTATGTGTTACTTTCATTTTTCCAAGATGATCATGGACTTGAGCTCCATAAGATATTTGGATGCTAAGTCTAAGAGATTGGAAAGTTTAAGGATTTATAACTTGTTTATTTTATGTTGTTAAATCTAGTATGTGTTACTTTCATTTTTCAAGATGATCATGGACTTGAGCTCCATAAGATATTTGGATGCTAAGTCTAAGAGATTGGAAAGTTTAAAGATCTCTAGTCTATAAATCCTATGAAGGCCGAACCTAGAAGGTTATGGATCTAGGATATCTTGTTCTTATTTTTCCAAAATGATCATGGTTTTGAGCTCCTTAACATATATGGATGTTAAACCTAAGAGATTGGAAAATTTAGTGAAAGCTAGCCTATTTTACTAGCCTTGGCCGAATGCCCTATGTCTTTAACTTAGCGGAATTTTAATTCAACTTTGTTAAATGATCATTGTTTATGAACTCCTAATACTTAAGGATCATAAATCCATGAGTTGTATAATTTTTGGGAATCTCTAACCCTAAGAACTAGTCTTGGCCGAACCTATACCTTATGGTTTAGTGTTCTTGTTTTGATTTTAACTTGTGAATTTGTATTCATAACCTTAGACTTCCATCGCGGAGGGAACGAGAACGTTCGTGACTTACCTCGTCGAGCATCTAATCTTCTTACCTTCACAAAAAGTAAGAGGGGATTGCCTAGGGATATTCAATGACTATATGCATGTGTGTATGTGTTTACTTGATTGATTGAATATTATTGTGATATGGAGCCAATACTTGAATAACTCGTTTACTTGAACTATTGTGATTATTACTTGAAGTTGAACATTACTTGCTTTAAAGTGTTATGAATTATCTATATATGTGATGAACTGTCGTTAACTGTGATATGATTGTTGAGAATTTATTACCGTTGATTGAAGTTCGAGAAGCCGGACTTGAGTATGTGCACAATGATTATAAAGGATTAAAAGCCTTAATAAGCCTTGAATAGAATTCTGAAAGTATTGGTTTCAGTTATAAAAGTTCCTTGTTTAAAACGCTTACTTCAAGAAAATGAGATTCTTATTTTGAAAAGAAACGTTGAAGTGTTTTTGAGACAATAGAAATTACCTTTTTATGCTCCAAAGTTGGTATGAGAGAAAACATTTTCGAACTATGCGTTTTATGAAGGAAAACCCCTTTGAAAATAGGCGACTTTATTTCATCAAGGATTTCAAAAGCAAACGAATTTCCTAAATGTTTTATAAAAGAATTTGTAAAGGAAAAGATTTTCTCCTAAATGATTTAGAAATGTTCCGGTTACTTGGACAAGTGACCGAGGTTTTGTTTTGTTTTTGATTTTCACTGAGCGAAAAGTCAAGCACTTGTGAAAGAGAATACTAGTTCGCTATACAATTTATGCATGCACTAGTGTAAAATATGTTTTTTACATCGGAGTTTCCACATCGGTTTCTGTAAAACCGATGTGTAAAACGAGGCGGTGGCATTTTTGAAATTAAAATCAAAGTATTCCACATCGGTTTAGAATTTAACCGATGTGTAAATACTTTCCACATCGGTTATTTTTAACCGATGTTTAAAAATAAAACAAAAAAATTTTAAAGTTAGAATTTTTATCTTTTAACATCGGTTTTTCTAGAACCGATGTGTAAAGTTGTGATTAACCACATCGGTTCACAGATAACCGATGTATAAAATTATAAAAAAAAATAGAATTTAAAATTTTATCTTTCCACATCGGTTCCTAGATAACCAATGTGAAATATAAATTAACCACATCGGTTTTATAATAATTGATGTGTAATATAACCCTTCTTTATGTTTCTATTTTCATTCCCTCCAATGTCACGCGCCCTTTTGTAAGATTAGTCATTTCTTCTCACATCTCAGTTCTACCTTCACACTCACTCACTCACTCACTCACTCACTCACTCACTCACTCTCAGTTCTCTGGTTTCTCATTTCTACCTTCACACTCCCTCACTCTCTCACAACTCCACAACAAACCTTCAAGATCTTCATTCTTCCACAAAAAAAATTAAGGTGCGTTTTCCCTGTTATAAACAGTCCCATTTACAAGATTAGTCATTTCTTCGTTTCTTGTTTAGAAAAGGTATGAACTTTGACTCCAAATGGTTGGATAAGTAAATTGGGGATGCTTGAGAATGGCACATGAAACAACTTCTCATTTTCCCTGTTACTGGTTTTCAGGCTCATCACAGGTGCACAAAGAAACCTTCAAGATCTTCATTCTTCCACACAAAAAAGGTGCGTTTTCCCTGTTATAAACAGTCTCATTTGCAAGATTAGTCATTTCTTCGTTTCTTGTTTAGAAAAGTTATGAACTTTGACTCCAAATGGTTGGATAATATACTTGCATGTGTTGTTTTGTGTGTGAAGTGTTATAAAGTGTGAATCTGTGTCTAATCCACCGTAGTGGAAATAGCTCCAAGACTGGATTTTTCCAGTGGTGGTATCACGCGTCACGGCCGTGATGCCTGTCACGGTTAGGCCGTGACGGATTCTGCCTTGGAGGTTGCTTCACTGGTTGGTCTGTCACGGCCGTGACCACCATCACGGCTAGGCTGTGATCAGTTCTGCCTGTGAGGGTCTGGTTCAGTTGGCATGTCACGACCGTGATGGACATCACGGGCTGGCCATGACCCGTTCTGACTTTTTCAGCTCTACTCTATCATGGCCGTGATGGCTGTCACGGCTAGGCCGTGATGGGCTCTGTTTGGCTCATTTTCTTCACTTTTCAAGCCCCATCTTCATGCAAGCTACATAATTAGTAAAGCCTTAGTTTCCCATTTGAGATGCAATACTAATGAGCACACGTGTACGTACTTAATGTACCGCTCATTGTGTTGGATCTTGAATTGTCCAAAGTTGGACAGTTTGGGAAAAAACTTTTTCTTAATTCAGTTAAAATAGTTATTCATTGATTCTAATGTTATATACTTGATGAAAGTTCGGATTGATACAATTCCTTTCATTCTCCGGGTGCATACTTTATCGTGGTGGATGTCATCGCGTTCAAGTCGTGTACGTCGGAGACCGAAGGGAAATGCTGCCGAAATTTTGTCGAGTATGAGCATGAGTTAAGGACTAACTGTTAACCGAATGTTGAAAAAGTTTCTTCTCGAATGGGATAGGGCCATACCCTGTCATAAGAAGTGGTTGATGAATATGTTGGACTAAGTACGAAGTTATTGGTTTAGTCATGGATCACGGTTGGATGAATGCTAGACGAACAAGTGATGAGTATGAGAATGGAGTGGAAGATTTTTTACTATTTGCAAAAACAAATGCTCCTGATAGTGGTAACGGAAGGTTTTATTGTCCTTGTGTTAACTGTTTGAATGAGAGACGACTAGAAGCTGAGGAGATACGTGATCATCTTATTTGTGAGGGGATTTGCAAGAGTTATACAACATGGATATGTCATGGTGAATCGTTAGACAGGCCGAGGGTGTCGGATAGAGAGGAAGTTGATGACGTGGAAATGGACGATGGACTAGAGGACATGATCCGTGATGTTGGGCAAGAGTCTTTTCGGCGCGCACATGTGTATGATACTTTGTGCAGTGATGCGGAAGTGGCTTTGTATCCGAGGTGCACTAATTTCACACGGTTGTCAGCGGTGTTAAGATTGTTCAATGTGAAGGTGAGAAATGGGTGGAGCGATAAAAGCTTTACCGAATTGCTTGAGTTGCTGAAAGACATGCTTCCAGAAGGCAACACATTGCCATCTCGAAACTATGAGGCGAAGAAGATATTGTGTTCGATGGGTATGGAATATAAGAAAATACACGCTTGCCCCAATGATTGCATATTGTACAGGAAAGAGTTTGAAGAGATGCACGAGTGCCCTAGGTGTGGGGCATCACGCTACAAAGTGAAGGATGGTGATTCTAGTTGTGATGTGGTCACCAAAGGTCCTCCTGCGAAGGTGTTATGGTATCTTCCCATGATTCCGCGGTTCAAGTGATTGTTTGCTAATGTAAATGACGCAAAGAACATTAGATGGCATGCAGATGAGAGTAAGTGTGATGGACAACTTCGGCATCCGACCGATTCTTTGCAATGGAAGAGAATTGATAGTTTGTTTCCGGATTTCGGCAATGAGCCCAGAAACCTCAGACTTGGACTTGCTACCGATGGAATGAATCCAAATGGAAACTTAAGTAGTATTCATAGTTCATGGCCCGTTCTCCTGGTAATTTACAACCTGTCTCCTTGGTTGTGCCTGAAGCGCAAATACATCATGTTAAGTATGATGATTTCGGGACCTAAACAGCCAGGAAATGATATTGATGTTTATCTGAGTCACTTGATTGAAGACTTGAGAATGTTGTGGGATGAAGGCGTTGATGTGATCGACGTGTATTGCCGTGAGACATTCAGATTGCATGCCATGTTATTTTGCACCATTAATGACTTTCCAGCATACTGGAACCTGTGTGGGTATAGTGTTAAGGGGCATAAAGCATGTCCAATATGTGAAGAAGGCACATGTTACCATCAACTGCAACATGGAAGGAAGACGGTTTACCTTGGGCATCGGAGATTTCTCCGACGTAATCATCCTTATCGTAGATTGAGAAAAACTTTCAATGGACTTCCGGAGAATGAAATTGCTCCGGTGGCCTTGACTGGAGAGCAAGTTTATGAAAGGGTGAACAACACTAATGTTATCTATGGGAAGAACCAAAAGAAGGCTACTGAGAAGAAAATATGGAAGAAGAGGTCGATCTTCTT
The DNA here is from genome assembly GCA_030762895.1 of Sophora flavescens. Classification (NCBI taxonomy): domain Eukaryota; kingdom Viridiplantae; phylum Streptophyta; class Magnoliopsida; order Fabales; family Fabaceae; genus Sophora; species Sophora flavescens. The sequence goes on from CM061064.1 coordinate 192,494,715, forward strand.
TGATCTTCCATACTGGTGCCAGCTTGATGTAAGACATTGTATTGATGTGATGCATGTGGAGAAAAATGTGTGTGACAGTTTAATCAGAACGCTTCTCAACATTCAAGGCAAGACAAAGGATGGTGTGAATGCTCGTCTGGATCTAGTTGCGATGGGTATACGAGAGCAGTTAGCTCCACTTAAATTGGGGGATAAGAAGACTTATTTTCCCCCAGCATGTCATAATTTATAAAAAAAAGAGAAAAGAAGTTTCTGTGAATGTCTACGGGGAGTCAAAGTGCCACAGGGTTACTCTTCAAATATCAGAAGATTTGTCTCAATGAAAGATCTCAAATTAGTTGGCTTAAAGTCTCATGATTGTCATGTCTTGATGCAACAACTACTACCGGTGGCCATTCGTGACATATTGCTTAAAAAAGTCAGACATGCCATTACTAGGTTATGCTTATTCTTCAATGCTATATGTAGCAAGGTCATTGACACTAAAAAGTTGGATGACTTGGAAAATGAGGCAGCCATTATCTTGTGCCAATTGGAGATGTATTTTCCACCTTCATTTTTTGACATCATGGTTCATTTGATTGTTCATCTAGTAAGGGAGATTAGATTGTGCGGCCCCGTTTATTTGAGGTGGATGTACCCGGTTGAGAGATACATGAAGATCTTGAAAGGATATATAAAGAATCCACACCGTCCCGAAGCATCTATTGTTGAAAGGTATGTTGCAGAAGAAGCTGTTGAGTTTTGTACAGACTACATGTCAGAAGCGGAACCTGTAGGGCTTCCGAAGTCTCGTCACGAAGGAAGATATGATGGTAAGGGTACACGAGGTATCACTGTTAAGAGCATGGATCGGGAGGAAGTGCTTCAAGCACATTTGTATATAATGAATAACACTGATGAGGTTGAACCATACTTATGTGAGCACAAAAGCATCATCAATGAAACTTACCCTAGAATGAATGAAAAATGGTGTTTGAACAAGCATAACAAGACTTTCTTGAACTGGTTTAAAGAAAAAATTGCAAAGGATGGTATTTCTTCTGATACATTAAAATGGCTAGCATAGGGGCCTAACTTTGATGTCATATGCTGGAGTGGGTACGATATCAATAAGTTTTTCTTCTATACAAAGTCCCAGGATGACAAAAGTACTATGCAAAACTGTGGGGTTATGGTCGTCGCTGAGTCCATGCATTTCTCTAGTTCGAAAGATAAAAACCCTGTTATGGCATCCGTTTCATACTTTGGAATCATTGAAGAGATATGGGAGGTTGATTACACGAAGTTTAGAGTACCTGTTTTTAAATGTCAGTGGGTCGACAGTAACAATGGTGTGCAAACCGATGAGTTAGGATTCAAATTGGCGGACCTTAATAAGGTAGGTAATAAAGAGGAGCCTTTCATCATGGCATCCCAAGCAAAACAAGTGTTTTATATCCGTGACCCTTCTAACAAAAGGTGGTCAGTGGTTCTCCAGGGAAAAAATATGTATAATGATAGTGAGGAAAATCAAGATTCAACTCTTGATATTTCTGATACTCCTTCTTTCTCAACACGAGTAACTAATTTCAACGAGGAAAATGAAGTGGATGATGTACATGCTACTCGTAATGATCACCAAGAAGGGTTATGGGAGAACTTTACTAATTGACCACAAAGTAAGTTTAGTTTGAGTTATGTTTACAGGCATATTATATGTTTACGTTGATATTTATAAGTTATGTTTACGTACGTTGATCGATATTTATAAGTTATGTTTGATATTTATCCTAACATACTAACAAGTTTTTTTTTTTGTTTAAACAGGTATACATGGCTGATCGTGAGGATATCCCTCCTTCATGCAGCGGGTCGGAGACCCCGTCTACGGGTAGAAAGGGTAGACGTGCCACACGAATGAGGAATTTGACTGTCAATCGTGGTTCAAATCAACGGATAAGAATAGACTTTGATAATAACCTCAATCCTATTGGGCCAATGGTAGAGCAGTTTAACAGTTTTGTGGCGACCCTTGCTAGGAGCAGGCCTAGTATACTCATTAATAATTGGAAAGATGTACCGGCGGACGTGAAGGATCAGATATGGGAGAGTATTCTGGTATCTATACTTTTACATCCTGTGTTTGTCTGTATCTACTTTATTTTAATCTTACTAATATCATACAGTAATTCGTTGATTCTTTTGGTCTTAATGCAGCTCACCTTTGACATACCGGATACGATGGTTATGAAGAAAAGTTTGTTAAAGTATGCTGGTGAGCGTTGGAGGGCTTTTAAGGTTGACCTGGGCAGATACTATGTATTCAATCCAACATGTGAAAAGAACCCACTTGAGGTGTACCCGTTTCTTGACCAGGCGACGTGGGATCGCTTTGTTCAGAGCCGACATGATCCCGGCTTTCAGGTTAACTTATTTGATTTGTCTCTAAATTTATGTAATTTCATTAATTTTATTTACTTATGTAATTTAATTGTCTTCTATTTATAACAGGAGAACAGGAAAAAGGGGCAGGAAAACCAAAGCAAGAATGTTTACCCCCATGTCATGTCTCGTGGGGGATATAAAAAGCTTGGTAAGATAATGGTGGAAGAGGAAAAGAAAGCACGTCAGGAAGCAGCATCTCAGGCGGATCCTAATGCTGAAAATCGTCCAGAGGTTGTTGATCCACCTCCACCCCCACGCCATCGTAAATGGAAGAGGGCCCGATAAAGAAAAACGGGACAATATACATCTGAGGAGGCCCGCCAAGTAGTTGAGAAGATTGTAAGTATAGTTTGAATTGTAATTGTCATTTTAAGATTGTTACCGAATTGTAATGTGACCTGATATTTTATATGTGATAGGATGCCTTGGACGAGCAGGTAACCCAAGGAATCTTTGTTCCTAGAGGACGCGATGATATCTTAGCTACTGCCATCGGTAAACCAGGCCATCCGGGCCGTGTCATTGGTGTTGGATGGGGCGTCGGCATTCGCCAATACCACAGTTCATCTTCACACCAATGCCACAAGGATGTTGATGCAGATAGAGCACGGCTAAAACAAGAGATTGCAGCTGAGCTTAGACAGGAGATGGCCGAGCAGTTTGCCCAGCAGATGGTAATATTGACTTCTATATCCCAGCAGATGACAGTTGGTGTCCAACCCTCTGTCCAACCCTCTGTCCATGTGAGCACTAAGGGTTCATGTGATCCTCCTCATCAGCCTGAAAATGATGATGATGGTGATGACGATGATGATGATGATGACGACCCTGATAGGTGTGAGCTGTATGTTGATGATCATCATGATCGCCGCTTAGTGGCATTGGGGAGGGCACATAATAACTTAGGTAATACGATACACCATCATTTATTACCGGATGATCAGCTGAGGGTCGTTGTTGAGATTATTCGAGATGCTGATGCTCGAGTCCCTGTGCCCACCGAGGAGGTTCAAACAGTGGGTCAGGCCCCCGGTAACTTCATCCTCTGGCCAAGAAGACTGGTCGGCTTTCTTGTTGCATCCGAGGTATTCAGTTAGTTGTGTTTTTCTATATTCATAGTTGAAATAATTTATTATTGTTTAAAGATAATGCTTTATTTTTATTCGTTATAAGATGTTGGAAATGATATTGTGCCTAAAAGGTCGGATCCAGGAAGACCAGAGATGTCTGCTCCTGCCAAGGTATTCATTTGACCATTTAGTTAATTACGAATGAAATAACTTAATTATCTGTGATTACTAATATATATCTTTGTTGTTTAGGGGATTGACAAAGGGGCACTTGGCCATGGTGATGTTTTTAAACTTCTGGATATATAGGTTGTCACCATGGAGAATGACGCGGCCTTGGTAAGGTTGGAACATGATGCCAGTCCAGGTGATGAACTGTATATCCCAAAGAAGGAACTGATGGAGATTGTACTCAATAAAGAAATGGATAGTTCTGCACACCTATCGTTATGGTGCACATAAGTACATTTTATTTATAAGTTAAGTAATTAATATTTAAATACTATGATAATTAACATGTTTTTTTGAATATATTAGGTATCTGCATCGTATGTTAGTTGATCAGGGTAACCTCGCCCTTTATGGGTTCATTGACCCCATGTTCATTCAGGGTGATGTTCTCCTAGCATCAGAAGACCGGGTCACCACCATACGTGATATACTTGCCCGAGACGATCATCAATTCTACCTTGCGCCTTATCTCAATAGGTAAGTACCGGTTATTTAATTATAACTATATATGACTTAGTCACTAATTGTTCCGCAAATACAGCAAGCATTGGCAACTGTTGATCTTGTACCCTAGGATGAACGTCGTGGTATTCTTCTGCTCAATTGGAAATAAGCCGGCGAATGAACTAAAGACGATCATCGAAACGTAAGACGATTAAAATACTTTATAATCAGTAATGCAGTTGTTTTAATTATCTGAAATCTATTAGATATACTTTAATTAATGTTTATTTTGTCATGATAGTTCTATTAATGCAAACCACATGTTACGTGGTGAAAGGCATCGGGCTATCAGATGGATTATTCCTAGCGTAAGATATTTATTAGTTCAAATGCATCAAATGTAGTAAGTATAATTATTGATTTCTATTTAATTCCTCATATTCTAATTGGGTTTCATTTGTACGTAGTCACGTATACAACGTGGATCATGGGAATGTGGCTACTATGTGATGCAGTGGATGTTGGAAATTATCTCCTCCAGGATCACTGAAAGATGGAACGAGGTAAATGTTAATTGATAACAATTAGAAGTAATAGTACATTGTAGATTCGTTATATGTTTTATGTTAGTTTATTACTTAAAAGATATATTCTTTTTTCCAATTAAACCTGCAGATATTCAACAATCCAACTCCATTATCTGATTCCGACATCAACAACATAAGGAGGCATTGGGCAACTTTCTTTCTTGAAGTGTACCAACCATAGTTTGTATATATGTAGTTAGTTTAAAAACTTATTATGTACTAGCTATAGTGTACTTTTGACTGATCATATGTATTTTGATATGAAATCTATAATATATCATGTAGCTTTTTGATTTCTAATTATCTTTGTTGTCTGAATGTAATTGAACTCCACATCTGTATTGTTCGTAATAAATTTAGTATATATTAGTTTTGTTTTTGTTGTACAAAAGTGATTGTGTTGAGAATATTTACAGTATGTTATTCTGGTATTGATCTGCATTACTGAAACACGGGAAAGGAAAGATAGAAATGTAAATAATAGTATAAAAAAATGAGACTTTACACATCGGTTTTGCCAAAATCGATGTGAAAATTTCACTTTCCACATCGGTTTTAATTAAAACCGATGTGGAAAGTGAAATTTCCAATAGGTTACCAACTGATAAATTAATTTTCCACATCGGTTCATGTAAAAACCGCTGTTAAAAATGTACTATAAACATCGGTTTTAAAACCGCTGTGAAAAGTGGCAATAAACCACATCGGTCTTTTCAACATCAGTTTGAAAACCGATGTGAAAAGCCAAAAATAACTGATGTGGAATCCCTTTTCTGCACCAGTGACGTGATCTGGGATCCGTGTCAAGAATTATGGACCAAGGGTCCTAATCGTGATATTATGGGCTAGGAGTCCTGATTTTGGAATTGAGGACTGTGTGTCCTAATTTCGTTGTTATGGGCTAGGAGTCCTTATCATGTTGAAATAAAATATGGATAAAATTATAATTATTTCTACGACCACAACCTTGGACTGCGGTCGCGGTCTAAGGTGTTGTGATTGAACACTCGGACTGTGCGTCCTGTGTTATTAATTTTTAAGTGATAGAAATTGTGAATAGTCGTTAGCTTTGGGCTTCGACAAACGAAAAAGAGAGAACACAAAGAAAAGTCTCGTCAATAAAAGTCTTTTATTCATATGCATTTCCCCTTGGCATACGTGCTTGAGTTATTCAAATACCCGCTTAAGATGTGGTATTCGATGAGGTATACATCCGAATGGCCGTTATAAGGGATTCGTGATGATGTTGATCCGGGTGCATGAGGTGACGGAGACAACTTGCCAAACGGGGCGTATGAGCCTGATCAACTCTTTCTTTCTTAATGATAAAACGGTGATGGTATCTCATGAGATTAAGATTAGAGCCTGAAGATTGAAGTGCCATGCATTATCTTTATAAAATTTATTGATTCGGGTATGAGACCCACTGAGATAATACTTATTGTTTACATATGAGTAATGTTTAAAATGTTAATATGTCAAGGTGTTGTATGTATCATGTGTATCGTTGTTGTGCGATACATTCGGTGTCGGTATCTCACTCTTTCATTTCTACTTGTTATTCTCTCTTCCTTTTGGTATCGTCGTATGTACACGAGTCCAGATGGATCCCAATATCCCGCTGGTGCCGACAACATCGAAGACTGAGGTCTTCGACGACGCAGGGGATGCTAGGGCATGGCAGATACACCTAGGGGCGACATCTGCCACATACCACGAAGCCATCACCACGACCGATCTAAATGCTGACGGAGACCCAATCCGTAGAAGCCACACTGTGGAAACTAGGAGGGTAGCTCTGCCTCCGATCTGGTATTACCTTCACACACTGCGAGCTCACAGACTGCTACATGAGCCACCACCTCTAGACGTAGAGCCGGCAGCACCGATTGAGGAGGACCCCGAGGAGGACCCTGAGGAGGATCCTGAGGAGGACTTCGATGAGGTCATGGAGGAAGATGAGCCGGAGGATCATGTTATGGATTATGACGACGACGACGATTCTGTTGATGAGGGCGGCGACGTTATAGATCCATTACCTGACGTCTCGTCTTGTGGGAGCCCTTGTGGAGACCCTGCTTGTAGCTAGTGTCAGTAACCAGTTTGGAGCATTTTGTGGATAATCTTCCGTCATCTGACTTTTAGAGTTATCTTTTGGATGTGGTTCCGAACCCTCTTTCCCTGTGTGTTACTCACTCTCTTTTAAGTTGTAACTCCTAGATGTCTAATTCTGTTGCAATGGTCATTGATAGGGCCCTAACTTATGTACTGAAACTTGGCTTTCATTGGGACATATATATATATATATATATATATATATATATATATATATATGTTGTCTTCAATTCATATTCTGAGTGTTCATCACCTTTATCTTCCTTCATCTCAAAAAAAAAAAAATTAACTATCGTTTTTAGTGTACTCATCCATCAAGAAAATGATGCTTTCAGAAAGTAACCAACATTGTAAATCAGAAATATTTCCGCAATTGGGTAACCATGTGATGTCGGGTTTAGGATGTCATACTAATGGCGGGTCTATATTAGTGTGAGGGTGTGCACTTGCACCCATTGAGTTGTACAAATTTACATTTAATGAGTTTTTATTTTTTATTTTGCCCCCTAATTTTATATGATGTCATCCATTGTTTTGTCATTTCTTCTCTTTCTTTACGTTAGTGACTTATATTGAGAGAGATGTATTCAATTACATTAATAATGAATTGATTATTCAACGATTTCAAAATATAAAATCACATGGAGACACAATTATAAGATGTGTAACTTATTTGATCAGATATATTAAAATTTTATGATTTTAACATTTATATCTTTTTTTTATATGATTAACACATTATCTCTTTATCTTCATATGTATAAAAATACTTATTAATTTTTTTTTTAAATAGATTGACCCTCATTGATCCGGGGTCCTAAATCCGCCGGTGCATAGTACACTTCAATCACACTTACATACCATTAGGTGTCTCATATTGGGATGGAGATCCTCTGTCCTACTTTCCTGTCACATTCTCTGTCCCCCACCAATGATAATTTGCCACTTAATAAAATAAAGGCTTAATTGCACTTTTAGTCCCTCAACTTTTTCAAATGTGTAATTTTGGTCCCTCAAAAAATTTACTTACACATTTCGTCTCTCAACTTTTTCAAATTGTGTGATTTTGGTCCCTCAAAATTTTAATTGCACATTTGGTCCTCTAATTTGTCGAATTGTGCAAAATCAGTCATTCCCTCCATGATTAGTCAATGTGCAATTAAATTTTTTAAGGATCAAAATCACACAATTTTAAAAGTTGAGGGATGAAATGTGTAATTAAAATTTTTGAGGGACCAAAATCGCACAATTGAAAAAGTTGAGGGACCAAATGTGCAATTAAAATATTTGAGGGATCAAAATCATACAATTGAAAAAGTTGAGGGACCAAAAATACAATTAAACCTAAAATAAAATCATAACTCATTAACACTTATGCATATTCCAAGCCTTTGATTGATAGGGGGAATACTGAGATACCATTTTTTGGGACAGCGGATTTGTATCCCTCGTATAGGTGTCCCTTGCTACTTACTGATTAAAAAATATATCTCATATTTAAATCAACTTCAAAAGTGTACACAAAGGAGCAGCATGTAACTACACTTCAGAATTGGCTGCAAATGATGCTTTGCAAAACTCACTTCAAATCTTGAGGTCATCCCTAGCATAGTTTTTTAATCTTCCATTTTAATGGAGATAGTTCAAGAGCTGCAGCAACAAAGTACAGGTTAATTTCTAACTCAATCTCGCTTAGTTTATTAAATTTCCATTATTTTTGGGAGAGGGGTTGTGGAACTTGCCTACTTATTATTATTGAAACAGAAACAAACATGCATGAACATAAAGGAAGATAAATCTTCTCTCTTCTAGTTCCTAAAAATCCTCATCCTTTTATCTCATGCATAAGAATCTCCTTGTTCATATTACTAGAACTTTATACTCTATTGGTTAATGTTGGACACTACTTAGAACTTAGAAGAGAAGAAAAGCCTCAATGTGTTTTGGCCAATCTACTATTTAGAACTGGGAAAAATCTGAAAATGTTATTTTCTGAGTGACTAATAATATAGCCATATTATCTATATATATGGCCATATGGAGTATCAAGATCTTGCAATTAGAACTTGGAAAAAATTAGGACTAATATCAGTTTTTGTAAGTATTCCTCAGATGACAGAAAAGTGCAGAACTCACACAGAAACTCAACTGTTACTCAGCAACCTCAACATCCAAGACTGAGAGACTACAAATGGTGGTTTTGTGTATCTCTCTACATTATCTTTCTTCTGGCAGGCCAATCTGCTGCCACTCTTCTAGGTTGGTTATACTATGACAAAGGTGGAAAAAGCAAATGGATGGCAACATTTGCTCAATCATCTGGATTCCCAATACTACTTCCTCTCCTTTTTTACTTCCAATCACATGCCAAATCTACCAAGATGCACAACAATGATTCCTCCAAAAATAAACCAAAAGTTTCCACCATAGTTTCCCTCTATCTAGCTTTTGGCTTACTTCTTGTAGGGAACAATTTGATGTATTCCTATGGACTTCTATATCTTCCAGTTTCCACTTATTCTCTACTATGTGCAACCCAATTAGTCTTCAATGCAGTATTCTCTTACTTCCTGAATTCCCAGAAGTTCACAGCACTCATATTCAATTCTATAGTTCTCCTTACAATATCAGCTTCTTTGCTTGCAATCAATTCTCATTCTGAGGAGTCAGAGGGTCTTCCAAGAGAAAGGTACTCAATTGGTTTCTTCTACACCCTTGGTGCATCAGCTTCATATGCTTTATATCTCTCCCTTTCCCAGTTTTCTTTTGAGAAGGTTATAAAAAGAGAAACCTTTTCTGCTGTCTTGGACATGCAATTTTACCCTTCCTTAATTGCTACTTGTGCTAGTGTTGTGGGGTTGTTTGCAAGTGGAGAATGGAAAACTTTGGACAGGGAAATGAATGAATACCAAAAAGGAAAGGTTTCATATTTAATGACACTGCTTTGGACTGCTGTGACATGGCAAATAACCTCAATTGGTATGCTGGGGTTGGTTGTTGAGGTATCTTCATTATTCACAAATATAATAGGTACTATGGGGTTGCCTATAGTTCCCATCCTTTCTGTTATTTTCTTTGATGAGAAGCTCAATGGGGTGAAGGTTATAGCCTTGGTGTTAGCAATATGGGGCTTTCTTTCCTATATTTATCAGCATTATCTTGATGACAAGAAAGCCAAGGCAGATAAAAGTGATGAGGTTGAGGTTTCAAGGGGTCGTGTAGAAATTTGCTGATTGAATTGGACCAACTTTTGATGAAGTTATAGGCATAGCAATATCATTTGGAATGAGTTGAGACAAGAGCCTATACAAGGGTGATTTTGCTGATGCAATTTTATGAATGATGTCTTTTTTGATATCCCAGCATATAGTTTGAGCTATATTATCCTCAATAATAGATCATGTGTTTTAGATGTTTTTCGCCTTTGAAAATATATTGATCCTACAAGTTCAAAATTAACTCTTATAATTACAGCTTAATGTGTTTCCATGAGATATTCAAAATTGATTTCAATTGTAGAAATCAAATTCTGGTAAAAGTAATTAGTAGCGTGTTTGGTTCTGGTTAGATACAAATTTCTCACATCCCAATGCAAAATGAACGTGATAAATATGAAGCTACAAATCCGAGCGGTATCAGACTTAATGCACATTCATGGTATTTTTCAATGCAAAAACAAACATACGCTAAGTTAGAGTCTGTTTGCTTTGTTTTCATATTCTTGTTTTCATTTTCTATTTTCAAATAGAAAGTTTTGTTTTTAGTGTTTTCTGTACAAAATTTTGAAAATTGAAAATAGAATAAAAAGAATGTAATATTTTTGTAATTATTTATAAAAACCGGCAATTATAAACAAAGCAAACGGGCCCTTAATAAAACTTGTTATGTCTTCTATGATGCTGCTTCTCGGGGGATACATACTCAATAGTTTTCTGTATCAATTAGGTTCATGCAAACATAGAATTAAGTATTATATTTATTTCTTAGCAATTATTTGTTATCAACTGGTTCTTTAGTTGTTATGAACTGGTTCTTTATTTCTTAGCAATTACGATCATATTGACCAAATTTGTTATAATCATTTCAACAAACTTAATTAAATTTGGGGGAATCATCTTTAGTTACGGATGTTAAAAATTATTATTGGTAAGGAAATTGTGGTTTTTTATCTAAGAAAACACTGAATTTTTTACTTCTAAGGAAATTGTGTTGGAATCAAAAATCTATATTGGTGACCCATGTCATTACTTTTTTCCTGAAATGAATGTATATATATATTTATATTATTATATGGATTTAATTAGTATGCATTATTAGTATATAAAAATTTACATTGTCAATAAATTAAAAATGTCATACCATTAAAAATATTTGACTTTTATCATAGTCGTCTTAAAAGATAACCAGATCCTCTCCAGTCCAAAAGAAGGAAATGGAGAGTCCAGTTCCTGGCTTAGATGGACGACAGGTGGATAAAAAAAAATGGACAACTGTGATTTAAAATTTTAAAACACTATTTTATCAAAAAATAAAACCTAGAAACAATGAAGAAGAAAAGAGGAATACCCTTCCTCCCCCGCACAAACAGTCCTGCCCCGTCCCGGAACAGTGCACCGCCCCGCCCCTCAGTCCCGCCCTGCCAGCACAGCAAAGCCTTCACCGTGGAGCCCCACCGCAGCACCCTGACACCCCACCGCAGCACAGCCTTAGCGCATCATCGTTCTGGTTATATGGTCCGCCGCGGAGTCGCCATTACAGGTTTGCTTTCATCTTTCTTTCTGATTTTAATACTGTTTCTATGATTTCAATCACAATCTCCCCTACAAATTAATCCCATTTATCCCATCTGCAAACAATCAGCTGCAAATACAACCATGGACAAGAGAATGGAGATGAAGGGTTTCGAGTCCGCAAAATTATTGTGCGAAACAGTGACCCGACGACGGCTCAACGATCTTCTTGGGCAAAATGGTGACGCACCGGCGGGACCGGTGAAGGGGCGTTGTGGAGGTGAAGGGCGGAATCATAATTCAGACCATAACAAAATCCATGACCTTCGACGGAACGACGATGCTTGAAGGTGGCAGTGCTAGGGTGGTGTGTCAGGGAGACGCGACACGGTGGTGGGGCGCGGTGGCGGGACAACGCTGTTTCCGGGCGGAGGAGGGTCACGCACGGGTCTTCTCCTCTCTTCCATTTCACTTTAACTTTCTTTTTAATTAAATAAAATATTGAATTTAAATGTTTGAATCTCAGCCATTGAATCTTTGGATGTACATGTGTCGTCAATCTAAGGCAACAACCGGACTTTCCATTTCCTTCTTGGACCGGAGAGGATCCGATTCCTCTTAGGAGTCGTACATAAAATAATTTGTAATTAGTTAATAGTCTAAAATATATATTTTACACTGATAGTGTATCAAAATTAAACTCTTATTATATTACTAGTGTGGTTATTCTTATGTTGCATATATTTTTGTTGCTTTTTAAATATATTAATAATGTAAAGTTGATGAAGATTATATAAAAAAATTATATCATAAACAGGTGGCAATGATTAAAATTATAATATCAACTACTTATAGTTTGTGTAAAAAAGCTACTTGTAGTCTAATGTTAATTAAAATTAAGTATATAAACTTATTAAATTATGTAATTTATATACAGACTAATATAAATTGTACATTTATTAAAGTTTTTTTTTGAGGCACATTTATTAAAGATTATAAAACCAAAAATGCGTAGAGAAATAAGAATATATGTAAACAAAATCTAACCTCGTTACCGTTATATTTTTTCAAACACTTTTTTACAAGGAATTCCTTTTTCATGTATTTATTAGAATTAGAATTTTCAGTCCTTCCCTGATCCCTACTGCTGACCCTGTCTATATATAGCATTAATGGAGAAAACTGGTTTTGGTACAATCCAAAATGATAGAGAAAGGGATTTTCCTTGACTTTTACTAATAGTTCTTACAAAGAATGATACTAACGGAAATTATCTTATTTAAAATTTAAAAGACAGTTTAGAACCCGAATGATCAAGGATCCGTTTGGTGGTCAGGATAAGAGAGATATAACAGGATAAATTATCATATTTTATATGAAACTATTGTTTATTGAGCCAGCAAAATATGATAAGGCAATCCTGTCACTTATCATATCCTGTCCATCTAGCTAAAATTCTATCCCGAGGGGAGGACTGGGTTAGCACTCAACAAGATAGGATAATGTTTTTTTTTCTTGTAACAAGTAGGATATGGTGATTTAAAGTATAATAAAATATAAAAATATATAATATATAAAATAATTAAAGTATAATAAAATAATAATTTAAAATATAATAAAATTTAACATGGTTACCAGAAAAATGTATAATAAAATATAAAATATTTAAAATAATAAAAATATTAATAATTCATTTTAAAATTTATTTTTATTTTATAACAATACTAATTTTGTTATTTTATATTATTTTAAAAACTGTAAAATATAAAAAAGTATTATAATAATTTAACTATATCTAAAGTAAAAATAAGAAATGAATATTTAAAAATATAAAAAATTAATTTTAGTTAGACAATGTTTAAAAAAATTTATGTAATTTTTTCGTAGGGATAATTTTGTCTTTTTATATAATTTTAAATAATGAAAATTATAAAAAAATCTAAAATCTAATAAAAGATAAAAATATTTAGAATAAAAACGAAAAATTTAAAATTCATACTTAAATTATAATGTTATCATGTTGATTATCTGGTGGACACCAAACGTCGGATATGATAATAGCTTATCATGCTCATATCCTATCATATTTTCTTATCATATCCGCCTCTATCCTATCTGACCACCAAACGAACCATAACAATTTAGAACCCGAACGAAATAATTAAAATCATTTCAGGAACTAATTAATGTTTGTTATTGGATGTGGTTTTTAGCTAGATAGAAGGGTGTATCATATTCCTTATCTGATTAGTATGTTGACGCAATAAAGTGTATTGCCTTTTAGTTGGTTTTCTGTTGTACATCTTTGTCGATTCCTCAGTTGTAAGCAGTGTTTCTTTGTCTATTGTAGCTAGATGTTGTTCTTGTTTTTTTTTTTTAAAATGGGTTTTTGAGTATTTCTTATATTTTTCGTAAATAAATAAATATATATATATATATATTTAAAAAAAGAAATAAATTTTTTGTCTATCATATTCCTTTCCCATGACAACAGTGGTTCCAATAATATTTTTCCAATCCATTTAAAACTAGTCTAGTTTCATTAATTGCATAAACATTTGCTTGATTAGCATTTCATAAAAGCATAACAGGAACTGTAACCATATCAAGTAATCAATCTATGATTTCGAATTCCTCTAGAACTTTTACTACAATATAATGTACTTTTAACAGCAATTATTATTATCTTTAGCGGTAATAATAATGGCCGTCAAAACATTTACCTGCAATTATTAATTAGCCGTCATATCTAACGTCGTTAAAATCTTTTCTGACAATTGTAGGAAATATTAGTAAAGGCCCAAATAATTGCCGCTAAAAATCAAAAGTTATAACGACAATCATCATGACTTTCAGTGACAATTTTATTGGCCACTAAATATGATTTTAGAATTGTCATCCAAACTCATTTAGTAGCTCCTTTTATTGTCGCTAAAAATTCTAGATGGTTTTTCCTAACAATTATTATTGCCACGAAATATTAAAATTATTTTCCACTCAAAACAGGTATAATTAACAAAAGTTTTAACGACAATAATATTTACCGTACAAATCATTCGCTAAACACTTAAATTATGACATACAAATGTTTCCAATAAATCATACTGAAATTCATTTTATCAAAAACAACATATTTCATTAAATCTGCAACAAAAAATAACAAATATCATTAACTTCGTTCACAAAGCATAAAAAGCATGTGAATCTAATAACTAGGGTCATTTTGAGTCCAATAACTAGTGTAATTACATAGTCACAAAACGGTTTGTTCATTGTCATTGAAAGGCTTATGGATACAATCTCTATAACACTAAAAGAATAATCTGTCTTTCTAACAATTATCTTAAGAATATTGATTAAGAAATCAATAAAAAAAAATTATTAATACAAGTTCAATATTTTTTAATATAATAAATACACCACTTTCTCATACAAACTTATATTTGATTCTTTAACTAATTTTCTTAAGATACCCGTCTCCAGCAGATAAACCTCACAATCTCATAATAAATATGTCTTTATCTAGCGCCATCACATTCAATTCATTTGCAACCCAATCAATTGCATTTATTATAGATATATGTATTATTGCCAATTTTGTCATTATCCTAAGGTCAATGATTGTTAAGCTAAAAAAAGAAAAGTAAGTTTTGTAGTGGTATATTTATCAACGATTTTTCCGACACATGTAACTTCATACATATTAAAAAATTAAAAATAGAAATATTATATATTAAAAAATCAAAAATAGAATATTGTATTGAAAGTTTTTTTTAAAGCAAGAACTAGTATGTAGAAACATTACTGTAGCATCTGACATCCCAACTATGTTGTGTACTGGCCGAGGTTACTAACCCGGCCATCGAGCTCAAGTACCCGACCCAGTCCGAAAATTAAAGATAATAAATCAAAGATCACTTAATTAAAGAAATAAGATATTGATATTAAATCTTGATATTATCTAAAATAACCTTACCTGGTTAAAAGAGATAATATTCCTTAAATTAAGGAATCATATCTCAAAAGAGATATTAAGAGATAAATCATATCTCAAAAGAGATATTAAGAGATAAATCGAATCTCTAAGAGATAGGGGAATCCTATTATAAAAGGAGGAGTACCCCTCATAAGAAAGACACTTTTTGACAAACCCCGGTAACTCTCCCTTAAGCGTATTAGAGGAACTAGCGTCGACCAAGAGACTCTCAGACAGTCCTTGCTCCCTAGTACTCATCCGATACAAAATTAAGGGATCGAGATCACCGCCCCACCAAGGGTTGAACTTAGAACTACGTCTGGCTTTGATTCCCATTGGGATACGTAGGACCGGAATGTCATATTCTGTCAAGCCAAAGTCTAAAACAACCCCCATTGTTCACTCTTGGTTAAACGTTCTACGGCGAGATTCCGGTAGGAACATTTGGCGCCCACCGTGGGACCGAGTAAAACTCTGCCCCGACCACTCAATCAACGACCATCAGCCACCGTGCTACCATGAACACCTGACAGACACACACAAAAACAAACACATAAAAAAGAAAAAATGCAACAGAATCAGAAGGTGAGCTTGTCGGGTGCAGACCCTAACCTCCCTCAAATAAAAACCCACCACCCTTCCTCCGCCACATCCGCCGGCACAGCACCCACCCTCATCGCCGGCGTCTGCCGTAAGATCGGCGTCGCCATCGACCTCTCCGACGAGAGCTCCTGCGCCGTCCGGTGGGTCGTTCAGAACTAGCTCCGCCCCAGAGATGCCGTCGTCCTCCTCCACGTGGGGCCGAGGAGTATTTGTTCCTTATGGATCGCATCCTGATCTCCTCGATGATGGTGGTTCTCTGATGGTTTTCCATGGATCTAAAGCCTGGTGCCTCAGATCTGCCATGCGGAAGAGCGTGCCTCCCTTTCGTCTCTGAGAAGTGCTCGAGGCGTCCTACAACGTAGATCGAGGTGAAAGCATTCCAGATGCAGCAATTCCATTTCTTCGGTGCCTGATACAGCACCAGATCTTTCGTTCTGTACCGGCGAATATTCTAGTAAATATAGTTGTGAAGGTTCTGAGGGAAGGAAAGCATGATGTATATATAAAAAAAAAAGGAATGGTGTACTCAGATAAATTTCTACTTGGAGATGAAACTGAAGGAATGCATCTCCGAAATGAAAAATACAATTCGGATCTGAGAATTCTCTATCAGCGAGACTCTGATTGAAGCTGCAAGTTCTCAATCCTGTGTTAGCTTTCGACGCATGACTTTCTGTCACTCTACAGTAATTCAACTGCCCAACAAGATCCAAGGCCACCTTCTCAAGTATGATAGGGAGGCGACCGCCACAGCGGGAAGCACGACTACCACAGCTCGTCCTTAGAGCTCGGCCACCGCAGCTCGGTCTAGGAGAGCTCGACCGTATGGGCTTGAGGGAATGCCTAAATCAGAGGCCGCAAAATGCCCAGGTGATATTGTTCCTTAAATCTAGTTTAAAACTAATATGATTTGGTATTTTTGCTCCACGCCTTTAATGTTGTGTTATGTAGCATCATATCATGTTATTTATTTGAGCAAAGTGATGCTCGGCTGATACCACTCCCAGAGTCACAAAATTTGCGATTACAAAGTGGTTGAAGCTCCGGCTCCCTTGGAAAACTCACATTCAGCACCAGCTCCCGAAAGGTCGAGCCAAAACTCCCTCTCAAAGTTCCACCAAAAAGGAAGTCGAGTCAAAGCTCCTCAAATTAAAATCATGGAGGCCGAGTTATATTCCCTCTATAAAAATCATAGAGATCGAGCTCTCCCTTGGAAAATAAAATTCCATCGGCTCCAACACTCAGACACCATACTAAATCCTAAAGAGGCCATCCGAAGCCTATAAAGGTGCTAAATCCTAAAGAGGCCGTCCGAAACCTATAAAGGTGCTAAATCCTAAAGAGGCCCCCGAGCCTATAAAGGTGCTTAAATCCTAAAGAGGCCCCCGAGCCTATAAAGGTGCTTAAATCCTAAAGAGGTCGTCCCGAGCCTATAAAGGTGATAAAATCCTAAAGAGGTGACCGAGTTAAAATCGACCGAGCTGCCTTCGAAACGCCGGACCCTAAGAGTCAAGTGCCTAAAGAGGTGACCAAGCTAAAATCGACCGAGCCGCCGTCGAAACGCCGGACCTAAAGAGGCAAGTGCCTAAAGAGGTGACCGAGTTAAAATCGGTCGAGTCGCCGTCGAAACGCCGGACCTAAAGAGGCAAGTGCCTAGAGAGGTGACCGAGCTAAAATCGATCGAGCTGCCATTGAAACGCCAAGTCTACAACGGTAAAAACACCTTAACGCCTGAAAAGGTATTTCAAGACCTAAGAAGGTGGGTAAGAACCTACAGGTATAACAAATTCTGACTATTTCGACTAAATCGCGTAACGCGCAGAAACTAAACAAGTACTAACTTAGAAAAATAATTGCAAAAAGTAAGGTGCATGTCGGTCCATCAATAACCATGGGCCAAGCCCAGAATACATAAGATTTCAAAACCAAAAGGGCATCACCCAAAAACAACGTGTTTCCTAACCTACTAACACAAAAATCCGAGCAATTCTCATCCTCCCCCAGCTCGGACAATGGAACAAGGATTCCATCTCGGTTAAAATCCTTGTCCACGTCAGCACAGGAGAAGTCAGCATTCGGATTGAAATGCTGAAGCTGCTTCACGACTCGGGAAAAGCCATTAACATGCTCCCTCATGATAGAAGCCTCGGCTTCAGCCAGATCAGAACGGAGCCTCAAATTCTCCTCCTTCTCGGATTCCAGCAACTTCCGCAACTCAAGACTGGCTTCCATCTCGGCTTGAACCCCTTCCACGACCTTCGGAAGGTTGAGTCGGTCGGTTCTTTCCATTTCCAGCTCGGCCATAAGGGTGGTATTGCCTTTTTCCAGCTCTACCTTTTGGGCTTTCAATTGCCCAATTAGCCGAGCTTGCTCTCCACACTTTGCCATGGCTTTTTCAAGCTCATCCCCAGTGCGCAAAGTTCGGGCAGCTTCCGCCTTCATACTTTTCACTATTAGAAAGCTCGTGGCTTGAAAACAGGTAATGGAGGAGACTCGGAAGAGCATAAGCGACTGCAGTTTTCCTGCTCGCATCATGGCCCAATTCGAGTAAAAGCCGAGCATATGCTGGCTTAATAACTTGGGAACCCACTATAGGGCCAGAGTTAAAATTGTCTAGCTAAGAACAAAGGGCAGAAGCCCAGAAAGCTGAGGTCGAGCTATGCTCCCTCGCACTACGCACCGGAAAAATTCGAAGTCGAGCAATGTTTCCTTCCTCGCAATAAAAATCCGAGGCCAACATCTTCGCACCAAGATAAAGTCCACAGCAGATCATGCATGTTAGAGACCCAGGATTTGATGGAAATCCTGGTAGTGTTCAACCAAATAAGCCGGAATCCCAAGTACGATTGGGCTCTGCACAAAAGTCCGAGCAGTGCTCGGCCAAGCAAGACGATAACCCAAGAAAGGCTTGGTTCTACAAAAAATAGATTTCCGAGCAATGCTCCCGCGAATCATAGTCCGAGGTCCTCGGCACCAAAAAGCGTGTTAAGAAATGCGGGTTGACATTTAAGCTCTTTCGCTTATTTCAAGCTCGGAGCTTGGGGGGCTAGTAGGGATAAAGGAAGGACATTCTCGGAAATTATAGAGAAAGGATATCCCTTAGCCTACAACTCGAAGAACTTATATGAAAACTATTTTCTCATACAAATTGGAGAAGATATTAGGAAATTTTATTATGAGACACACCTTCAAGATCGGGAAAAATAATTCGAGGTCAAGTTTCAGGTTAGTGGGTATTTCAAAATCCACCAAATGAAAGGATTATGAGCTACTCGAAGAAAATGTTAAGAGCTCTCAAGAACTTCAAAGACCGAGCTACATTAGGCAAAAGGCAGGTCAAATTCAAACTCTCAAGATAAGCATCTTGAAAGCATCAAAAGTTAATGGATGAAATACAAGCACCGAGGTAAATTCCTAATGACCGAGTTTGAACTTGACTCTTCAAAAGATCGGTTCAAGCCTGAATCACTGATAAGTCGAATCTCAGCTACCAGCTTCTAAACTTGTCTTAAGCAAAGGTAAGATTGAAGTATCTTATGTTCAGAGCATGTTACTGGCCGAGATGTGAACCTCAACCACTAAACTCGAGTACTGCCCGAGAGGTATTAGCCGAAGTAAGAGGATCTATGCAAATCCAGTACGTTATCAACACTAACCTCAGCTTCTTTCATAAAGCTTTTTCTCTTATTCTGAGCTCAAAGCTTGGGGAGCTTATATACTGATCGAGATGTTAAACTTGGCCACTGAGTCCACCAAACTAAAATGTTGGACGAGAAGTAAAGCTAGATCTCCAAACCCAAACAAGTCAAAGTGAAATGATTACTAGACTCGCCCACCGAGCCCGCTGAACTTAAGAATTGGCCGAAATGGGAAGCTCGGCAACTTGAAACGAGAAGCTCGGGCTCCCTACTCGGTTGAGCTACTGGTTCGAGCTCGGGCTCCCTACTGGGTTGAGCTCCGGCTTCCAACTGCTCGGTTGAGCTCCGGCTCCCGACCACTCGGTTGAGCTCCGGCTCTCGACTTATCGTTCGAGCACGCAACTACAGCGCAAGTCTCGGAGATAATGCCACAAAGACCACGCACCGCACAGAGTAACGTTTCCTTTCCATCTCGAGGGATTGGATCTATAGGGATTGGTGTGCACTTATTTGCATGTCATAGATACTCTAAGGATGAACTGAGAAGTGAACTTAGGTATTGGATCTATAGGGATTGAACTTAGGACTTAAATCATGAAAGTTAGAAGCAATCCTTCGAGGGTTCATTGAATTGTCACAAACCTCAATGGGTCCAATTTAAATACAATTACCACGAGAGTAAGGGTTGGTTTAATTGGGCACAGTTCTTGTATCTCGAGAGGAAACATTAACTATATTAGGATAAATTCACCTTAAAAGCATTTTGATAATTAGAAAAGGGGTAATCAATTTAGTAGCATAAGCGGTCTTGTTGGTAACCCAATTCCTGGAAATTCCTCTTTAATTTGAAAAACCCCAAATTGATTTACCTTCCTTTTTTGTTTGATTGCGATTTTAATAATTGATTTGTTACTTGATTCTTATTTCAAAAACCAAATCTTTCCTTGTTTGGTTTAATTGATTTAATAATTAATTGTTGTTCAAGATCACGGTCTCTGTGGGTTCGATCTTTTTATTACTTGACGACGAAGTTGTACACTTGCGGATTCACGCTATCAAGTTTTTGGCGCCGTTTCCAGGGACTGTGCTTTCTTGAATTTTAATTTAATTTTTTAATTGATTTTTCTGAACATTTTTTTTTCTTTTACTTTTTCTTTTTCTAGTATATCTATCTCTCTCTCTTTGCAGGTATTTTTCTCTTTTATGCGAAGATCCCAAAGTCTTGGAACTCTTATTGAAGTTGACCCCGAGATCGAAATGACTTTTCATAGACTTAAGAGACTACAAAGACAAAGAGCGAGAGAAAAGTTGATCCCCATCCCACTCATAATCATTGAAGGACTACGCAGCCCCAAATGCTAGGGGTTTGCGAACTGGGATTGCTAGGCCATAAATTGAGGCGGAAAACTTCACAATACCGCATCAGTTAATTAGCATGATTAAGCAACATCAGTTTGGAGGATTACCCTCGGAAGACACAACCGATCATGTGGAGTCATTCCCAGAATTTTGTGATACAACTAGGATTCAATGAGCTCCAGTTGATGCTATCTGCTTGAGGTTATTCCCCTCCCCTCTGACTGGAAAGGCAAGAGCTTGGTTGAAGTCAGTGCTTGCTAATACTTTGTCAACATGGGACCAACTGGAGCAGACATTCTTGGAAAAATACTTCCCACCATCCAAGACCGCTTACCTACGAAATCAGATCACCGGCTCCTTCCAAAAGGACGAAGAACGCTTATCCGAAGCTTGGGATCGTTACAAGGGATTGCTAGAATCTTGCCCACATCATGGGCTCGATAAGTGGCTATTAGTGCATACCTTCTACAATGGATTGGACTATTCTTTGAAGGTGTCACTTGACTCCGCAGCTGGGGGAGCATTGATGAATAGACCACTGACTCAAGCATTTGATATCATTGAAAACGTTGCCACCAACTATCACCAATGGGGTTCAGAAAAATGTAATAACCCGAAAAAGCTTTCGGGGGGTAAGTTTGAAATGGATGGTAATGATTTAATTATGTCTAAAGTTGACTCATTGAGTAAACTCTTTAATAAAATCTAAAAAGCTAATGTGAGTTCAATAGGTGCTACTAATGTTGCTTGTGAGATTTGTGGAATGTGGGGACATGACATGATGGAGTGCCCACATGGTAGTTGATGAGTGTGATTTCACCTCATTTTCCATGTACATTTCTGCATGTATTTGCATATAGTTAGGCCATTTTAGTTGGATTTTGTTTAGTTTTTCCTTTGGAACGGATAAGGTGGTATTTGTGTTGTTTTGCAGGGATTTATGATTAAATGCCCAAGATTTAGCCATGAGGAAGCTAAGATGAAAAGAGAGCCTGAAAACTGAAGAAAAAGAGGCCAAAAGTCAGAAGCTGTCACGGCCTGGCCGTGATGTCTATCACGGCCGTGACCCAAAAATCACCACAAGTCAGAATCCATCACGGCTTGGCCGTGATGGAGATCACGGGCGTGAAAAAATGGCTCGCGACGCGAAGGGAGTCTTGCCACGCGAGATCCTGATTTGGCCAGAACTGTGCCAGACCTCCAAAAGTCAGAATCGATCACGGCCTAGCCGTGATGTACATCACGGCCGTGACTCAAAACCACCACAAGTCAGAATCCATCACGGCTTGGCCGTGATGGAGATCACGGGCATGAAAAAGTTGGCTCGCGACGCGAAGGAAGGCTCGCCACGCGAGAGACTGATTTTTCCAGAACTGCAAGAGACAGAACCCGTCACGGCCTGGCCGTGATGGCTATCATGGCCGTGACGGGCCACGAGTTATAAAAGAACCTCTGGGCAGAACAGAAGAAACATTGAGAAAAACCCTAAAAATACACTCTCTGCTGCTGTGGCTGCTGTGCAACCTTCTATGGAGCCCCTTCCCTTGTTCATCTCTGTAACTCTTTCTTTGATTCTATCTTTAGTTATGTGTAGCTAAACTCCCCTTTGTTGGGGTTAGATGATTGCTCTTCTGAACTTGATTGTAAAATGACTTGATTGTAATGCAGTTTCCTTGTTCTTTATGAGTGTTTGATTCCATGCTTAATGCTTTCTTAGGCTTGATCATCCTAGGAATGATTAGTTGCTTTAATAGATAACTGGAAGGTTGGTGTTAGAGCTTGCTCATGAATCAAATGCCAAGTAGTTCATGAGCCTAGACATAGGTCTTGAGGTGCTTGCAATCTTATAAGTCTTGACTTAATGCAAAATCTCAGGTTAATCCACCTAAGGCATTAGGGTTTAATTTGGGGTTTTACGCTCAATGCACCTAAGACATTAGGCTTGAGTATTTCAGAAAAGACTTGATTGTCATAATTGAATTAGGAACTGTGTTGCTTGTCATTTCATAACAATCAAGGGAGGATTAGCTTAGTCTAACCCTAACAATTCTATCTAATTGTTATTCACATTTCTGTCTGCATTCTAACTGTTTGATAAAATTCCAAAAAGAACAAAAACATTTTATTCTTGTTTGCTTGTTAGATGATAGAGCTACCTTCACTCCAAAATTTGATCGCCTAGATAGTAGTCTAATTTGTGAAGTGGTAATTGTCCACGATCCCTGAGAACGATATCCGGTCTTACCGTTTTATTACTTGCAACGAACCGGTACACTTGCCGAGTCCGTGTCAGTAGTGCTCCTGGATCCGGTGCTTCAGGGGAACAAGTGAATTATTATCACAATTTTTATGACACGAACCTGAAGTTGCCAAACTATGTTCCTCCAAATTCTTACAACCAAGGAAGGAAGAATAACCCTTCTCTCTCCTACGGTAAATATAACAACATGTTGAACCACAAATTCCAAGAAGGCCAAGGTAATAGGAAACCCGCATCGGGGCATCCTCGGGTACAAAAGTCTAAACTTGAGTCTCTTTTGGAAAATTTTGTTGAAACTCAAACAAAGCAATATGAAGAGTTTAGGCAACAAGGTAGGGCAGTCAATGAGGTAATAAAGGAGTTAACATCTAAGGTAGATAACTTAGCCATCCATAATAAGATGTTAGAAACTCAGGTTGCCCAACAAGCTAGTACATCTTCTAGGACAAAGGGTACGTTTCCGGGACAACCTGGAGTTAATCCCAATGAGCACTATAATGTTATATACTTGAGAGATGATAAGCTTGGGGTATGAGTAGGACATGAGTGAACAAGAAGAGATAGAACCAAAGTACGTCCCTCCACCACCTTACCAACCTCCAATACCTTTCCCCCAAAGGCTAGTCAAGAAAAAGCAAGTAGAAACAGAGACTAAGAGCTTAATTGAGGAGCATGATGAAATGATAAAAACTAATATGCCTCCCAAACTAAAAGATCCAGGAAGTTTCTCATTTGCTTGCTCAATTAGAGAAGTGAAAATAGACCATGCCTTATGTGACTTAGGGGCTAGTGCGAGTTTGATGCAACTTACCATCTTTGAGAGGTTAGGAACCAAGGAATTGAGTCCATCCAAGTTCTCTTTACAATTTACGGATGGCTCCACTAAAAACCCTCTAGGCATACTAGAAAATGTCCCCATAAAGGTAGGTGAATTTTTTATTCCTAATGATTTCATGGTGTTAGATATGAATGGGAATTCTAAATTCTCTATCATTCTTAGAAGGCCATTCTTGGCCACAGCTGGAGCAATAATAGATGTAAAAAATGATAAGCTCTCTTTGAATGTAGAGAAAGGAAGGGTGAATTTTGATTTGACAAACTCATATAACAACCCTCCTTTTGAGAATCATGTGTGCAGGATTGAGATAATGCCTCCGAAGGTGAAGGAAGAGCTTAACATGGAAGCAACTCCCAAACTTTGCATGACAAATGATGCACCAAATAAAGATAAAGTTGGAGTTGCTCATCATGTGGAGTTAAAACTTCCGCCAGGAGGAAGTAAGGTCATGAGACTCAATGTGAAAAGAGCAAAGCGAAAGCGCATGTGGCCATATGAACACTATAGGCTCATTGATGGACTTCCTTGTAAGAGAGGTGTTCTTGCACTTCCAAGTCCAGTTGATCCTGGTTGATTGAAGGGACTATGGTCAAGCTTAGGACCGTAAATAAGCGCTTCTTGGGAGGCAACCCACACTTTCTTTCTTTCTTTCTTTTTTTAATTCGTTTTTGAATTTTATTTTTGAATAATTTGAGAAGATTAGAGGAGAAAGCTCACAAATTGATGGTTTTGCCAAGTATTTTCAGGATATGAAGGCAGGAAGAGTAAAAAGGCATGGAAAGATGAAGTCAGAGGAGATCATGGCCTGACCCTGATGGCCATCATGGCTGTGATGGAGCAATTTCAACAAAAAAAAGGGAGATCAGAAGAGATCACGGCCTAGCCGTGATGTTGGTCATGGTCGTGAAAGGCCAGCAGCAGGAAGTCAGAATTTATCACGGCCCAGCCGTGACGAGGCTCACGGGTGTGATGCGAAGGAGCCCAGCATAACAGAATTGATCACGGCCTAGTCGTGATGTCTATCACAGCCGTGACAAGGCCCGGCAACCAGCATCCGAATTGATCACGGCCTGACCGTGATGAATGTCACGCCCGTGACGCGTCTTCCAGCAGCGTTTTAAAACGTAAACACGCCCCATCTGGTCAAAAATGCACACAGCCCTACCCTCTTCTTCTTCCTCTCCTCACTCTCTTCCACCTCCATAGCCACTATCTCAAGTTCAAGCTCCATCCTACCTTCACCCAAACTTCATCACCACATCACTCATACACAACCCATCATCATCTCTCCCTCCTATTCATCGTCTTCTTCCTCTCGTCACTCTATCCACCATACCCATTAACCAAAAAGCTTGAAACACACTCATTCATGGCACCCGTGACTATCCAACCTTGTTTCTTTCCTTCCTAGACCTAAACCATCAAAACCCACAAACCAATTCCAACAATTTTGGGCAAAAATAAAAAAGCCCCAATTTTGGAACCCTAACCCCCTGAAATTCAAAATTTGCAAAAAGTAAAAGAGGGGATTGTGCATTCTGGTGCTTGGGAAACCATTGAAGCAATCATGGCAAGCAAACGCCAAAGGGCAAGCGAAGCCTCACTCCTCGCACCAAAGGAAACATAAACTCAGGTAACTCTTCTAACTCTGACACTGATGATAATGGATATGGCATTATTTTTAAGAATACTGCTCAAAAAGATAGGTTTGATATTTTGAAACATAGGAAAATAGTTCAAACAAGGTATATTGATGATGCATGTATAGACACTCTGGGCCTAACTGTTGATATTAACTGGATGTTGGAAAACATCGGGTGGAGCGAGTTTGCAGTACCCGATACCCTGTATTTTATGGCCCTACCACATTGCACTGAGGGTCGGATTACATTCCGGCTCTTTAACCGGGATTTTATGCTGACCCTCGCTGAGTTCAATGAAATTTTTGCTTTACCTGTAGGGAGTGACAGGAGATACACCTCTAAGTTTAATGTAGATGAATTTTGGATGAAAGTTAATTATGAGGGAAAACAATTTAATGCTAGGACGTCCAAGTCCACAAGCCTAGTTAACCCGAGCTTAAGGTATATGCATAGGGTTATGACCAACACCTTGTTTGGCCGTGGTGAGAGTGACGGATCCGTCCGCCAGGACGAGGTCCGTATACTTTGGACCATGCTCCATCCTGAGTGCAATATGGACACGGGGTCGTATATGGCTAGACACCTTTTAAAGGTTGCCAGGAACTCAAGTGGTACTATTGTCATTGGTTTCCAATTTGATTTGGATGGTTTTGAGCCCGCCCCGGGGCGGACACGTATTACTTTGGAGGCCTGTGAAGCTATGGGGATGATCGTCCAAGAGGATGACATCTATTGCCTGATTCACCCAGGACGCAGACGCCCAATTCCTCTCCCTAACCCCGCACTCTTGGATATAAAAAAATCCGGCAAATTGGAAAGTGCTAGTGGGAGAAGAACCTGGGCCTATTGAGATACAGAGGTCGTTACGCCCGCCACCACTGGCAAGGCCATCTAGGCGCCCTTTTTCATCCTTTGCAGCTACATCTTTCAGGGACCCATGAACTCAATCTTAACAAACCAGGAGCGCATGATGGAGGAGCAGCGCGAGCAGAGAGCCGTGATCCAGCAGCTCTCTGACTGGCATCTAAGCCAGCACCCACCACCAACTCTGTGAGTTGTTCCTTTTTTTTTTTTAATCCTCCCTCCGACTTGAATATTTACATTGGGGACAATGTAAGTTTTAAAGCTTGGGGTAGGGGTATTTTTGTATTTTTGTATTTTTTTTTTTGCATTTTTCATGTTGCATTCATTTTAGATGTAGTTTTTGCATGATCACATCATTAGATTGCCCCTTGCTTAGAGTATGCATCCAATTGTGAGAAATTTGTGCCAAATGAATTGGAACAGTGAATTTTTGAACCCAAATTTTTTGTATTCTTGTGATAGGTTAATAATAAAAATGCTTGAGATGATATTTTGATAGTTGATAATTAGCATGTGGTTCCTTGAATCTGTGTTTCTCATTAATTTCAAACTACTAAATGTGAGATTTTTGAGCCTAAAAGGGATACTCACTAAATTTACCTCATTCTTTGTGATTGAGTGTTTTCTTCCTCTTGGATTGTATTCTCTAGAACTTGACTTGAAACCGTTTTGAAACTTAGAAATTTTTGAAAACATATTTAAAAATGATTGAGGCACTAGGTATTTTTATGGCCTTCTGAGCTTTGACTGATTAAATGCTACCCCTTAGTTGCCCAATTTTGAGCCTAATAGAATAAAATGCTTTTCTTGGTACCTTGATTGATTTTGATGAATGATGCTTGGTATGACACCTTTTAAAGTATTGCAAAAAATGCAAAAAGGTGGTTTGAAAAATAAATTGTGGGATGAAAAAAGTTAGAAAAATATTTCTCTTGAGTTGGAAATCTCCCCTTCTCCAAATTGATGAAAAGGTTAAAAAATAAACAAAAAAAAAATGGAGAAGGGGATGAGAAAAAAGAAAGTGAAAAAGGAAAGATGAAATAAATAAAGAAAGAAAGGTGGAAGAGTGAATGAAAGCCCAAAAAAGGTATTTTAGAAGGTTGTTATGCTTTGCATTGTTTGATATTTTGTTAGCCTTCTTGAATTTTCCCTTTCTTGATTTCCCCACCTAACAATTAATCTCATGGCCCGAATACAACCAAAATAAAAGACCTCTTGGTTATTATGTGTTTTCATTAATAAAGTAGAGATTTGGTTAATAGTCAAGCTTATGGTAGGATATCTTCCTTAAGGAAATCGAGTGAATTATCATTCGTCCTTAAACACTTGAGTGAGGTGAGAAGAGTGCCCGGATTAGTGAGAGGCATGAATTTAGGGAACCTAAGCTTCTAATTGGACTTTAAATTGATTGTCTCTTGGTTACTTATTTGGATATGCCTGTTACTTGGATTTGTTACTCGGGTTCTTGGTTCACTGTCCATGCTCTGATGGTTTATCTTTTCTGGCCTTGGTTATTGCTTGAGGACAAGCAAAATCTTAAGCTTGGGGTAGTTTGATGAGTGTGATTTCACCTCATTTGTTTATCATATTGCATGCATTTTCATGAAGACGGAGCTTGAAAAACAAGAAAAATGAGCCAAGCAGAGACCATCACAGCCTGGGTGTGACCAGCATCACGACCATGATCGTGTAGGGCTGAAGAAAAAGAATACAAAAGTCAGAATCTATCACGGCCAGGCCGTGATGGCATCATGACCGTGACAGGTCAATCACTGCAACCATTCTCCAAGACAGAACCTGTCACGGCCAGGCCGTGACAGGCATCACGGCCGTGATGTGCAAAATCTGGGATTCTGATTTTCTGTTTTTGAACTGATTTGTAATTGCTTAAATCCCAAGTTAACCTACATTATAAATAGGACTCTTAGGCTCGAAGATAGGCATCTTTTTGGCTGCTACCTTTAGCAAAAATTAGGATTTCTCTTCTTCTCCAATTTCTTCTATTCTCTTAGGATTTTTTATGCTTTTGTTAATCAATATTGCTATGAACATGACAATGCTTGAGTAGTCATTTTATTTCTAGGAATTGGGGCTATGCCCAAGACTTGTTTTATGTTATGAATTGATATTTTCCCTTTGTTAATTCCAATTTGCTTTTGATTTAATTCATATTGTTATAATTACTTGTGAATTTGGTGCACACTGATTTGCATGTCATAGATACTCTAAGGATGAACTGAGAAGTGAAATTACACTACAAAAAAACAATTATTTAGCGACCGTAATATTCGGTCGCTAAACAGTGTAAATCGGTCGCTATTTAATTTAGCGACCGATTAAGGGTGATGGTTGAATACCTGGTCGCTAAGGTTTTAGCGACCGAAATAATATTTCGGTCGCTAATTGGCGACCGAATTTTCAGTCGCTAAATAATAATAAACGGTCGCTAGTAGGTTGGTTGCATTTTTTGGGTAACCATTTCTAGTGACCGATAATCGGTTGCTAGTTCGGTCGCTAATTTTGGTTACTGTTAACCTATATTAGCGACGGATTTTCGGTCGCTATACCTCATCTGTAAATGTTAAATAAAGTTTAGCCACCGAATTATTGGTTTCTAATTCGGTCGCTAAACTAGTTATTATTAAAAAAAATTATTTTTAATTTTTAAAATAAATTTTTTTTTCTGATTTTCTTTAAACGTTAGAAAAATTACTAATAAAACACACCAAATTACTTATGAAATATACAATCATAAAAAATAATAAATATATATAAAAATAATAATCCAAAATTTCGTACAAGAATCGTTTAAAGTCAAAAAAATGGGGGAAAAAATCAATCATGATGAGGGGGAGATGGATGTATCCAATCATCCTCAGCGTCCGTACCACCGACGTCTGCTAGCTGATCGTCCTCTGCAGTAGCAGCATCAATAGCTGGCGGTGGAACTGGAGGAGCGGCGGCGAGCGCACAACCGCCGGAGCATCATCCTGAGCAAGCTGAGTCTGGATCCTCATCTGCTCCAACACCAACCGCAGATGTCGCGCCCCTCGCTCGATGCTCGCCGCATCAGCCGGTGTGCCTGAGTCAACTGTGCAATCTGGTTCGCCATCTGCTGCTCTCTCTCGCTCTTCTCCCGAAGCTCCGCGTTCAGTTGCGTGATGGTGTCCTGCATTTGGTGGAACTGCTACTGAGGGACGGTATTGGCGCAGGAAGGAGCGGCGTCTTGGACGATGAAGCGATAAACTCGCCTCCCAGGTGTCCAAGGCCATACACGTGCCCTTCTTGTTCCCCGCCCCCAACGACCTCCAAATAAATGGCATTATCGTCGACGGAGACAGGAGAGCAGGGCCCATCACCCAAAAGCCTCATCTTGTGACCGTGAGGCACGTGATATGGCATCGTCCTTCTTCTCGTTGAAGCCCACCTACAAAGTATAGTTGAAGAGATTTAGTTAAAATTATATCTAATATTAACAAATCATTTATAATAAATTACAAGTAAACACTAAATTATTTTTTTTTGCTTACAGCATAGTTACAGGGCCTTGTCGTTGACCCATGTCCCCGACTTCAACTTCTTCGTCCTCTCCACCAACTCCATAGCAGTCGGGGCCACTGTTTCCGTGCTTTCTGCATGTAAAAAATATAATATTAAATTCATAAGAATATTTAAAAATGAAAACTAATTAATTAAATAGTATATTAAGTCAAAAGTTTAATGTATTACCAGCTCGTCGTAGTGGGCGGCGGGCTGATTTAGACCCACCGGTCCAAGCACATGCGCCACCATCGAAGCTCGATTCGCCGAGTTGTGGCCTGGATCTCCTGGAACTTCTCGTAGCCCAAGATCTGGTCCAGCTGCCACCTGATCTCAGGATCCACCCACCTCCCCTTATTCTGACCCTTCCTCAGCTTGTTCGTCAGATTCTTCATGACCAGTGAGCCTTTATGCTCAAATATGTCCCTGACGAGAGCCTCTAATGCTAAGTCCCACCTATACTCTTTCTGCAACTTACAGTTGTTAGGAAATTCGTGTGTACATATATATAATGTAAATTTAATTTAAATAACTTAATAAATTGTTACCTTAAACTCTAGAAACAACTGATCCCTATGGCCCAGTGGGATGGCCTTCCATGTAGGCCATGGATCATCAAACTTGCGTCGCAGGATCTTCGATATCGAACCAGAAGGGCCCTTCGCGGGCAGAAAGCTGTATCAAAATTAGAGCATTAATAAATGTTCTAAATAAATTTAAAAAACAAGTAAATAGAAATTCACGATACTATATATATATTAAAAAATTAAATTAGCATACTCGTTATCCCCCCTGGGGATAAGAAGAATCCTCCTGTCGGATGGACCACGACTCTCCTGTCCCGATGATGATGATGGTCCTGTCGTCGTAGGTGTGGATGATGAGGGTGCAGCCTGTGTCCCGACCACATGAGGCTGGGTGGGGGGTGCAACTCCATCACCCTGAGGTGTCCCGTCCACAGAGGTGCTGGTAGGGTGGTCTCGATCTGAAGGCTGTGGGTCGGCCGGGGAAGGGACTCTCGCAGCACGACCTCCACGACGACCTCCACGACGACCCCTACCTCTAGAGGAATCTGCCATCTGTGAAAAAAATGAAAAGATGATTACACAACAGTGTAAATAATACAAAAATAAATTACCTAATAAGTAGAATGATATTTACACAATGAATTATGACATAAATAAATTACCTAAGTAGAATCTCCGTCACTAAATTCACCCTCACTCTCATCAGTATCACTTGATCGGAATGTACCTTCGCTAGATGCGTCCAACTCGGATTGATCCATTAACTCTCTTTCAACTTCTTCCACATTTCCGGAAATGTCCGCCAGAGAATTAACAATAATGTCCGGCGTAATTTGCAATGGTACGTGGGGTCTTGAAAACTCATCATCTTGGTACGGAGCATCTTTTTCAGGCTGGTTAATTACATTATCAGTAATTATACTACTAGCCTTTATCTTAATAACACCCAACCAGCCATGATGTCCTTCGGGATATGGCGAGTAATAAACCTGCTCAGCCTGTTGTGAAAAAATGAATGGGTCGTACGCCTTATTATACCTTCGAGACAGCCTAACTTGAACAATACCATAATTTTTATCTATTTTTGTCCCTACGTCAAGAGTAGGATCAAACCAATCACACTTGAAGATAACTAACTTCATCACCGAGAAACTGGTATAATCGAGTTCAAGGATGTCAGTTAGAACCCCATAGAAATCATCCTCTACATTGCCATCAGTGGCTCACACACAAACACCATAGTTGCACGTCTGCATTCCTTCATTCCATGTTTTTGTGTTAAATTTATATCCATTTACAATAAAGTATTCCATGATGTAACCCATCTGTTAGGCCCCCATGCCAAATTTGTCAACAATGGATTTTGAACATTGTTTTCTGGATCTAGTACCTAAAAAATCAAATATCATATTATTCTTATACATGCTATATATTTAAGGCGATAAAATGTATTTCAACAAATGAAGGTGCTTAACCTACATATTTACTGAACCACGTAGCAAAGTGAGAAGTAATTTCTCGATCAACCTGATCGTTTGAAATGTCAGGTTGGAGATCCCTTAGAAAATTGTCGTACATCCTACATATGGGAGATTAACAACAGGACGATTAATAATCATAAATGTCAATTGAACTTATAAAAGACATTGTAGAAACTTACTCTAAATATGGCGCGACCTCTTCACAATTTTGAAGGATATACAGATAAGCAGCATTAATGTCACGCTGCTCCAAGAAATATCCTTTTGATTTGCCACTAAATCTGCCCGGATAGTTGAATATTGATATAGGAGGACTAGTTGAACTTCCTTCGCCCGAATCAACGTTTCTAGGCATCCTTGTCCTTCTCGTGTTAACTTCGTCCGGATAAAAATAAGAGGCAAAAGTGGAAGTCTCCTCTACTAAGTATGCTTCACAAATGGAACCCTCCACTCGTGCCTTGTTCTTGACTTTGTGTTTAAGGGAGTGCAGGAACCTATTACAGAGGGATACATACAAATAATTACTAGTTTTAGGGTAAGCTAAACTACGCTCTCATGTTCGTGAATTTCATATGTATTAAGTAAAATAGTTGATGTTGTTTACCTCTCAAATGGATACATCCAGCGGTATTGGACTGGGCCACCAACTCTTACTTCATACGGTAGATGAACTGGCAGGTGTTCCATGGAATCAAAGAAACTCGGCGGGAAGATTTACTCCAGCTTACATAACAAAACGAGTATCTTGACTTCCATATCCTTTAATTGATTCACATTTAGTGTTGTCGATGTAAGCTCCCTGAAAAAGTGGCTAAGCTCAACAAGTAGGTTCCAAATTTGCTTCGGTAATGCGTCGAACGCAATTGGAAGCAACCGTTGCATGAACACGTGGCAATCATGACTCTTCATTCCATGTAACTTTGCTTCCTTAATGTCAACACATCTACCCAGATTGGAAGCATACCCATTTGGTAACTTTAGTTCTTTAACCCATTTACAGACGGCCACTTTCTGTGCTTTGCTTAGTGTATAACTTGCCTTCGGTTTGATAAGTCTGCCACGACCACCGTCCTGCAACTCAAGCTCCTTCCGATTACAAATGTCATCCAGGTCCAATCGGGCTTTATTTGTATCCTTTGTCCTCCCCTTGATGTCCATCACAGTGTCAAACACATTCAAAAACACATTCCTCTCAGTATGCATGACATCAATGTTGTGACGGAGTAGCTGCGTCCTCCAATACGGCAACCTCCAAAATATACTTTGTTTTGTCCAATTATGGTTGACGCCATAATCAGGAATATGTTCTCCTTGGGTTTCATGGACGAGTGGTAAGTACTGTACTCTGCGCCATACATTAGGACCAATCAAACGTGGTGGAGGCGGTGTTGTCTCCGCACAACGCTTCTTGAATGCATTCTTGTTCCTCCTATAAGGATGATATTCTGGAAGGAATTGACGATGACAATCAAAATATGAGATCTTTCGACTGTTTTTAAGCGTGAATGCCTTCGATCGCTCCATACATATTGGGCATCCAAGCTTCCCCGCTGTCATCCAACCCGACATCATCCCATAAGCAGGAAAGTCGTTGATCGTCCACATTAAAGCTGCTTTCATGATGAAATTCTGCCTCAAAGATACGTCATATGTCAACACACCATCATTCCGCAGCATTGTCAACTCATCTATCAGTGGCTACAAGTACACATCAATCTTACCTTTTGGATTAGACGGACCCGGAATTATGACTATTAGGAACATAAACTCCCGCTTCATGCACATCCCCGGGGGAAGATTGTACGGAGTCAGGATAACCGGCCAACAAGAGTATGCTTTTCCAGACTGCCCAAAAGGATTAAATCCATCAGTAGATAACCCCAATCGGACATTGCGAGGGTCCAGCGAAAATGCCATATGAACCCTATCAAAATGCTTCCAAGCTTCTCCATCAGATGGATGACACAAGATATCTTGCTCCCTCTCATGCTCACTATGCCACCTCATGTGAGCTGCAGTGGCCATCGAAGAGTACAATCTTGTAAGTCTTGGCACGAGCGGAAAGTACCACATCTTTTTTAGCGACCTCTTCTTCTCAATGCCCATCCTAGTGGTTGTCTTATACCGATCCGCACTACAAAATCGACAACATGTTATGCTTTCCGCTGAATCATCCTTATAGTACAACATACATCCATTCGGGCAACAATCAATTTTCAAACACCCCAGGCCCAAATTTTCCACAGACTTCTTAGCATGATAAAAACTAGTAGGCATCCGATTGTCCTCTGGCAACGCCTTGGACACTGGCCTGGTGAGGCGATTAAAATAGCCTTCTTGCATATTGTAGTCAGATTTGATACTCAACCATTCCATGCACATCGACAACTCCGTGTACTCCCGACATCCTTCCCATAATGGAGATCGTGCATCACTCAGCATATCATAGAATCTTTGAGCTTCGGGATTCGAATTCTCCTCTATGCATTGGGAACCCATTCCACCATCTTCTTCTAGTACAACACCAACCGATGGTCCAGCATGATCCATTATCATTTGCTCGTATGGATTCATTTCTTCCCTCCGGTCACCACTTCCATAGTACGAACCTTCAACCACAATCGGGTTTAAGTCAGGCAACGTCTTACCATGGTTACTCCACCAATAGTAATCAGGCATGAAGCCCTTCTCATAAAGATCGGCTACAACTCCATCCATGCTTTTGAAAGATTGACACTTGCATCTTTTGCAAGGACACCTTAATTGATCACCGCCCAGCCGTATAAATCTCTCCTGGCTAACAACAAACTCTATAAACTCACCCACTCCAACTCTATACGCTTCCCTAAGACGTTTATTCCGATCCAACCTACGATACATCCATTTTCGATTCTCCGGAATATCCATTGCTGACAATTAAATAGCCTGACCAATCCTACAATAACACTTATATATTACGGTGCATTCCAATAACTCCATCAATCTCGTTCTTAAGACAAGGTATGAACCTATCCCATTCGAGAAGAAACCTTTGCCACACTCGGCTACTAATAGTTATTCCCATATTCAAATACCTTATACTTGACAAAATTTTGGCAGCATTTCCCATCGGTCTCCAAGTTACACGACTTGAGCACGGTCAGAATCACCCTGATCAAGTATGCACCAGGAGAACAAAAGGAAATGCATCGGCCGAGATTTCAACAAGTATATAAGGCATTTCAACATTGAAATGACTATTGTACGAGTGTGAAAAAGGTTTTTTCCCAAACTGTCCCACTTGGACAATTCAAGATTCAATACAACGAGCATGCATACCTTGATAAGTTACGCATGCTCATTAATATTGAATCTCAAATAGGAAACTAAGGCTTTCGTAAATTAATTATTACCTCTAACAGAAAATAAAACCATTAACCTATAAATATTGCAACATTGTTGAGCTTATATAAATTGCAGCGTAAATCAATACAAACTTAGATTAAATATTGTAGCAAACATCCTATTGAGCTCCGCTCTCCACTAACAAGTAGCAGTTAATTGTCAAACACATGCATAATTTCTAAATTATCAGCACACAACCAGCATCCCGCCTTTCGGACAGGATCACATCCTATTGAGCTCCGCTCTCCACTAACAAACAACACATATTGACAAACACATGCATAAACATTAAATTATCAATATACAATCAGACAAGATCACATCCTATTGAGCTCCGTTCTCCACTAACAAACAAATCACTATTCTATATATACAGAATCCAGTACAACTATTTATAAGACTAGAAACACATAAATTAATATAAAATAGAATCAACAATATACGGTTACAAATTTAGAACAACTTACAACTTCCCTTCTTCCTTATACTCTCCTCCCCATCTCCTTTATTTCAGAAGAAGAGGAAACAAAGGGAGAAAAGTTTGATAAATCTCATATCTCAAAATTTCAAACCCGCCCACCCCCACCCCAAGTGTGTACCAAACTGACCTCGATAATGAATTATTCATGGCATCATTTTGAAGTTTTTGAAATTGGATTATGTTTACACCCAAAAAAAACAAAAATAAATAAATCACAGGATATGGTCTCTGTGTGCATTAAGGAGACATACCATAGAGCTATGTTATTTGCACATCACAATCTCTTGCATCTCCCTTTATACTCTTTCATAAGGAAAATGGACCCTTTTCTCATTAACTTAAGGTGTAAAAGGAGATGTTGGAGATTGTGATGAATGAATAACATTAATGCATAACATGTGATACTTCCCCTACCCCCTTTAACCACTGTGGTTGAGGCTATAATTGATTGGAGTTTCTCTAATCTCTATTATGTTTGTGTGAAGTCTTTTTTGTTTTCATCCAAAGCTTAGCTATATTCATGAGACCAGATAGCTAATAAATCTTTCTCACGCCAGTCCTATCAAGACCGTTGCTTGTCCTTTCAATTGCATCAACCTTTTTTTGATCAATCAGAATGTTGCAATGGAACGTCAGATTGTATTACTAATTCACATGATTCAGTAGCATACTTAGAACCATCTCCTGTGTAGGATGATATGAATACAAGGGTATATGAATGCTCCTAATCTTCATGCTAAGGTTTATGTGTGTGCTTATTTAACCCCTTTATCTAGCTAAGAATAGTAGAAAATATATTTATCCGACATTAATCTGTTGGGGGCATCGATAAATTTCGAAGTTTTCATTTAGCTATGCAAATAAGTGTTATACAACAACTAAACCAAAACTTGGTGCTACCCCAAGGTAACCAGATTTGTCATGCCACTCGAGTTTTTGTCTTTGGAACATTTTTGTAATAAAATTTGGATTAATTACAGTCTCTGTTTCTGATATTTCATTTTGCAATCATGATTGGCCTCATTCTGCAATCTGCAGTTTCCATTCAGAGAGAAAAAGATGAAGCCTCGGAAAATTTTTGGACCCTCTTAGACATACCACCAGACCATAATTTTTGGACACACTCACAAAGCAACCAAAACAGTAATCATCATTGTTGCAAAAAGAATTTCAGAGACTGTGAAATAACAATAAAACGGAGAATGAAGGGCGCAGGGGATACTTAGAAGGAAGGAGGGGATACCTTTGCAGTGGCCCTTGCGGTTGTCCCTGTGGTGGCCGGAGCTCTACGGTGGTGGCACTGTTTCTGCGGAGGGAAAGACCAAAGATGAGAGGGAGGAAAAGGAAGAGAAGAAAGGAAGAGATGAGAGGTAAGAAGACTTACGTACTGTGATACGGTGGTGGCCGTACTGGTGCGGTGGTGGCGGTTGTGGAGACGGACGACGAACTGGCGCAGTGGTGGAGGTAGGGAGCAGAGCTGAGAGAGGAAAAATGAAGAAGTGAGGAAGGAAATGGGAGATTTCGTGATTTAGGGATTTCAGTTTTAGCGACCGAATTATTTAGGTCGCTAAATCGGTTGCTAAAATGGTTAGTTTGAATTTGAATTTATAATTTTAGCGTCCGATTTAAATTTCGGTCGCTAACACGCGCTATTTTATTTTTTATACGCGTCGTTTAGCAACCGAATTAATATCGGTCGCAAATATAAATAAAGTTTAGATTATGAATTCATAAATTTAGCGACGGATTTCGAAATCGGTCGCTAATATAAATAAAGTTTGACCGTTGCATTTAATTCGGTCGCCATTTCGGCAGCTAAAAATTCATAAATTTCTGACTTTTACTTTCCTTTGTTTAGCGACCGATATCTCTGCTACGCTCTATTCCGGTCGCTATTTCGGTCGCAGACACAACTCTAACCAGTGTTTCATGTAGATCCTACAATCGGCCGCTATTTCGGTCGCAAATAGCAACCAAAAAATTCGGTCACTATTTTCGGTCGCTAAATGACGTTTTTTTTGTAGTGTTAGGTATTGGATCTATAGGGATTGCACCTAGGACTTAAATCACGAGATTTAGAAGCAGTCCTTCGAGGGTTCATTGAATTGTCACAAACCTCAATGGGTCCAATTTAAATACAATTACCACGAGAGTAGGGGTTGGTTTAATTGGGCACGGTTCTTGTATATCGAGAGGGAACATTAACTATATTGGGATAAATTCACCTTCAAAGCATTTTGATAATTAGAAAAGGGGTAATCAATTTAGTAGTATAAGCGGTCTTGTTGGTAACCCAATTCCTGAAAATTCCTCTTTAATTTGAAAACCCCCAAATTGATTTACCTTCCTTTTTTGTTTGATTGCAATTTTAATAATTGATTTGTTACTTGATTCTTATTTCAAAAACCAAATCTTTCCTTATTTAGTTTAATTGATTTAATAATTAATTGTTGTTCAAGATCACGGTCTCTGTGAGTTCGATCTTTTTATTACTTGACGACGAAGCCATACACTTACGGATTCACGCTATCACCGTCAGCATTTTATTGTCTTCAAAGAGACAATATTTGGAATCACCACTTCAAAAAGACCCTCATCAATGCAATTATTGTCCATACCAAATATGTCTTCAAAGTAACTCACCACATGATCTTCAATTTCAGCAGCTGAATTCAGAACTTGATCATTGTGCTTTAACAAACCAATATGTTTTGTCACCTGCCTGATTTTTGCAATTCTGTGGAAGAACTGAGTATTACGGTCTCCTTTTAGATGCCAGTCAATACCAGCCTTTTGCTGCCAGAAAACTTCCTCAAAATGCAATGCTTTCTCCAAAGCAATTTGTGCATTCTTTTCCTGATTAGAAAGCTCTTCATTAAAGCCTGCAATATCAATTGCTCTTGGATGTCATTCAGGTTCTGCATAGCCATTTGAACTTGTTGGTTCACATCACCAAAAGTGTTTCAGTTCCATTCTTTCAATCTTAGTTTCAAAGCTTTTATTTTCTGTGTCAAAATTACCATAGGACATCCAACAAAATGCTGGTTCCAAACCTCCTTAACAATGTCCTGACAACCTGGATGAGAAGCCCACATTTTCATATATTTGAAAGAAGCTTGATGCCTGATATCTTCCTTCTTAAATTCCATTAGGATTGGAAAGTGGTCAGATCTGCTCTTTGTGAGTGTGCAACAAGAGACAGATGACCAATGGCAAATCCAAGCCTCATTACAAATAGCCCTATCTAGCCCCTTCTCAGTATGAGCCCTTCCATGCCTACCACTAGACCAAGTAAATTGAACTCCCCTTGTTAGAACATGAATCAGCTCATTACTTTCAGTCCAATTTTGAAACTCCTCACTTGAAATTCTAGAGGGTAATCCATTACCTCTATATTCATGAGCACCTAAAACTGCGTTGTAGTCTCCCATAAAACACCAAGGAAATTAATAGGCCTGCTGCAAAGAATTCAATTCAGACCATAGAATTCTCCTTCTCATATAATTAGTTGATGCATAAACTGCAAATAACCCAAAACTAAAACCATCCACCACCAATGAAAAGGAAACATGCTGATCATAAATCTCTATAACATTAGGATTCCAATCTTCTTTGCACAAACACCACAAATTAGGCTCAAGATTATTTCTATTATTTACAGCAATCAATTTCATCTTTAATCTTTTCCAAAATTTCTCAGGAAAACTATTGAAAGACATCCAAGGCTCAGCAATTAATAGAAAATCTGGTTTATGATTCAAACATAAACTTTGAAGCACCAACCTGGTAGGGGGTGGCCAACCCTCTAGCATTCCAAAAGAGGCACTTCATTGGACAACCCCTTTAGTAGCTGCCCTACCACGGGTTTGAATCACATTTGGACTTGCTTTTTTATGCTTCTGTTTCATCTTCTTTTTTTTCTGTGACTTGGTCATAACCACTTCATAACCCTCATCATCTTTATTATGATTAACAAGTTCATGAGAAACCGAATAATCCCCCATCTCCTCCTCTATTCTATCACCCCAGTTTTGCTTGAGAACCGAGAGATCTTTCTGGACTACATCAGGAAAATCTGAACTGTTATTGGAAGTTTCATAATTTATACTTGCATTCTGACTTTGATTCCTTAGAACAGAATTTCCCCCAAGATTTTACTGAATTGTATTCTCTGGAGTTTCTTGAACAATTTCATCCTCCTCCTTACCATTGTGAACAAGATCAGTTGATTCATCAAAGATAGTGTCAACTGAGTCGTCACTATTTCTGTCATCAGCATCAGAGTGCTGCACCAAGTCATCAACTGGGCTGACAATTCCTCTACCTCTGAGTTCACCATCTAAAACCATGTCAGGACCCTTAATAGCTGTGAGAGATTTTCAAAAGCTTAAGAACGGTTAAAAGAATATAACGATGTTGAATTTGCACTAGGCGGTTACCTGGCCCAGCGGTCGCGACTTTACGCTTCTGTTGTGCCAGTGCGTGTTCGATTCCCACTTGCGTTATTTTACTTGAGTTTTATAACCGTTGTTTAATGGGTTGGAAAAATAAAATGGCAAAGTGTCATTGAGCGGATTCGAACCCAGGACCTGTGTGCTCAAGAGACACACCCTCTAGCCAATTGACTAACGGATATAATGTGTCAGTATGTGGCCGTTATTGTTACTTAACTAACGAATTTGACCGGTTCTGAATCCTTTGAAGGGTTGTTTTGTTTCACCAAGTGACATGAGTTGGTCTATAAATAGAACCATCTGCATGCAGTAATTGACACGAAAAACTCAGAATCTCTAAACCATTCTTCACTCCAAATCACCTTCTTTTCTCCCTTATGCGCAGAGAGAGTTAAGGAGACTATTGTTATGTAAATTGCCATTGTCGATACGCTTGGTTTAGGATGTGCAAACCAAACCAAGGTTCTCCATTATATCCTGAAGGGGATTCGCCAGTTACACCTGTTGCATCCAATCTACGAGGAGATATTGGTGGGGGCGAATCGAACCTAAAGGCTAGTGTCCTCACATGCCTTGGAGATTGCGCATTACCATTATTTTCTTATTATTTGTTGCAGATCCATACCCCATTTCAAACAATCTTTAGGTTCGATTCTGTATTATGGCTACAACGTTGAAGGAGATGACTTCTGAGTTTATGAAACTTGAGAGGTTCGAAGGCGGAAACTTTCATCGTTGGCAAAAGAAGATGTACTTCCTTCTTACAACATTGAAGGTGGCCTATGTGTTGAACACACCAAGACCAGAGGAAAGAGAAGATGAGACCATCAATGAGACTCGTGAGAGGAACAAGTGGGTTAATGATGACTACATTTTCATGGGGCATATTTTGAATGGCATGACCGACTCATTGTTCGATGTGTATCAAAATGCGGGATCCTCCAAAGAACTATGGGAGAAACTTGAGGCAAGATACATGATGGAGGATGCAACAAGTAAGAAATTTCTTGTTAGTCGTTTTAATAATTATAAAATGATTGATGGTATGCCTATCATGGAACAAATGCATGAAATTGAACGTATTCTCAATAACTACAAACAACATAATATGCACATGGATGAAACCATCATTGTCTCCTCAATCATTGACAAACTTCCTCCTTCATGGAAAGACTTTAAAAGAAGTCTTAAACATCGGAAAGATGACATTTCTCTTGAACAATTGGGTAATCACCTTCGTTTAGAAGAAGAGTATCGTAAACAAGATGATACTAAAGAACATTCTGTTCATGAGAAGGTGCATGTAGTAGAGAGACGGAAATCTGGTAAGTCCTCTAAAAAGAGGAATCGAGATTTTGGAAAATCTCATGAAAACAACAATGAGAATGACTACAAGAAAAAGCAAAAGAAAAATGGTTGTTTCTATTGTGGAAAACCGGGACATTTCAAGAGGAATTGTTGTCTCCGGAAAAAGGAAAAAGAGAAGGAATCTAGTGCAACAAAGGACAATCTTGTTGCGGTCATTTCCGAAATCAACATGATAGAAGATGTTGGATCATGGTGGATTGACTCCGGTGCAACTCGCCATGTGTGTAAGAACAAGGATCTCTTCAAGACAATTAATGAAGAAGATGGAATTGTTCTATATATGGGAAATGCATCAACTGTCCAAGTTAAAGGCAAAGGGACGGTGGAACTAGAATTCACTTCGGGAAAAGTAGTCACTCTTACAGATGTTTATTATGTACCAGATGTTAGGAAGAATTTAATTTCTGTACCGTTACTTAATAAGTACGGGTTCAAATGTGTATTTGAGAGAGACAAGTTTATCCTCTCTAAGGGAGGAATGTTTATAGGAAAGGGATACCTTTGTGAGAATATGTTCAAGCTCAATATTATTAATGATAATGGATTTATTTATGCTTATATTGTTGAGTCTTGTAATTTATGGCATTCTCGTTTAGGACATGTTAATTTAGGAAAATGGATGACATGATGAATTCATGTTTAATTCCTAAAACAAGTAGGATTTCGAATGCATGTACAACTTGTATGCTAACTAAGATAACTAGATTTCCTTTTCCTAGAGTTGAAAGAAGTTCTAAAGTGTTAGATTTAATTCATTCTAATGTATGTGATTTACATGGTTGGCCCACTATAGGTGGTAAAAAATATTTTGTGACATTCATAGATGATTGTACTAGATATTGCTATGTATATTTAATGCATTCAAAGGATGAAGTGTTAGATAAATTTAAGATATTTAAAACAGAAGTAGAACTTCAACATGAAACATTTATTAAATGTTTTAGGAGTGATAGAGGAGGAGAGTTCTATAACCCTAGTTACTTTGAGTCTACTGGAATAATTCACCAAACAACCGCACCTTATTCCCCACAACAAAACGGCATAGCTGAAAGGAAAAATAGGGTATTAGAAGAAATGGTAAATGCAATGTTATCATATTCTGGTCTAGCAAAGGGTTATTGGGGAGAAGCCTTGTTGACGGCTTGTTATATCTTGAATAGAGTTCCAAACAAAAGGAACAAAATAACCCCATATGAACTTTGGAAAAATAGAAAGCCCAACCTTGACTATTTCAAAGTTTGTGGTTGTAGGGCAATAGTAAAAGTTCCTGAACCAAAAAGAAAGAAATTAGGTGAAAGGGGAATTGAATGTGTGTTCCTGGGCTATGCTAAAAACAGCAAAGCTTATAGATTCATGGTTATAGAATCTAATGACTCATATCCTGTAAATACAGTAATTGAGTCCAGGGATGCTATCTTTCAAGAAGATAGGTTTAACTCAATTCCAAGTCACAAAAATGATGTTCATAGTAATGCACATAATCTAGAAACCAATGTATTTAATAATGATACTTTAGAGAGTTCAGAACTTAGAAGAAGTCAGACAGCTAGGAAAGAGAAAACGTATGGACCAGACATTTTCATGTTCCTTGTTGAAGGAACAAGAGAGTCCATAGACAGTTATGGACCAATATGTTATAATACAGAAAGTGATCCAGAAACATTCAAAGAGGCAATAAAGTCTCAAGATGCCGCTTTCTGGAAGGAAGCTATACAAGAGGAAATAGACTCAATAATGGGGAATAAAACGTGGAAATTAGTAAACCTCCCACCTGGTTCCAAACCTATAGGTTGTAAATGGATTTTCAAAAGGAAAATGAAGGTAGATGGAACCATAGATAATTTTAAGGCAAGACTAGTTGCTAAGGGATTTACACAAAAAAAGGGCATTGACTATTTTGATACATATGCACCTGTGGCAAGAATTGCCTCAATTAGAGTGTTATTGGCACTTGCATCCATCTATAAGTTTGTCATTCATCAAATGGATGTGAAAACAACATTTCTTAATGGGGAGTTAGATGAAGAGGTGTATATGTCACAACCTGAAGGGTTTGTGGTTAATGGTCAAGAAAAGAAGGTGTGTAAATTGAATAAGGCATTATATGGACTAAAACAAGCTCCTAAACAATGGCATCAAAAGTTTGATCAAGTTATGTTAGCTAATGGATATAAAATAAATGAATCTGACAAGTGTATTTATAGTAAATTCCATAATGGAAAAGGTGTTATGATTTGTTTATATGTTGATGATATGTTAATATTTGGTACTGATCTAGATGAGGTGGAAAAAACTAAGAGTTTCCTCTCTAGTAATTTTGATATGAAAGACTTAGGGGAAGCCGATGTGATACTAGGGATTAGAATAATAAGAGATGGTGAGAACATAGGTTTGTCCCAATCTCACTATATAGAAAAGGTGTTAAAGAAATTTAATGAATTTGATTGTCAATCTGT
The DNA here is from genome assembly GCA_030762895.1 of Sophora flavescens. Lineage (NCBI taxonomy): Eukaryota > Viridiplantae > Streptophyta > Magnoliopsida > Fabales > Fabaceae > Sophora > Sophora flavescens. Next base: position 192,539,191 of record CM061064.1, read on the forward strand.
TGTTACTCCCTTTGATCACAACACTAATTTAGTACCAAATAACGGTTGTCCAGTAGCACAACTTGAATACTCAAAAGTAATTGGATGCTTAATGTATGCCATGACATGTACTAGACCAGACATTGTATATGATGTAGGGAGACTAAGTAGGTATACAAGTAATCCAAGCAAAGACCATTGGCATGCTGTCTGAAGAGTATTGAAATACTTGAAGGGGACAATGAGTTATAGTTTGAACTATAATGGATATCTTTCAGTATTAGAAGGTTATACGGATGCCAGTTGGGTGACTTATACAAAAGATCATGCTTCAACAAGCGGTTGGGTCTTCACACTTGGTGGGGGTGCTATTTCTTGGGGATCTAAGAAACAAACTTGCATTGCTGACTCCACCATGGCTGCAGAATTCATAGCATTGGCAGCAGGAAGCAAAGAAGTTGAATGGCTTAGAAATTTGATGTATGAGATACCAATTTGGCCAAAGCCAATAGCACCAATATCCATACATTGTGATAGTCAATCAACACTATCAAAGGCATATAGCCAGGTTTATAATGGAAAGTCCAGGCACATTAGGCTAAGACGTAGCTATGTGAAAGATTTGATTACAAATGGAGTAATATCCATAGTCTTTGTGAAAACAGAGAGGAATCTTGCAGATCCTTTGACGAAAGGACTGACAAGGGATATGGTGTTGAAAACATCATTAGGGATGGGACTCAAGCCCATATCTACATGATCACCAATGGTGGAAACCCGACTCACACTTAAGTAGCATCAAGTCTTGAGTTCAATGGGCCAAAGTACACTATGAGAATGATTGCAAGTACTTGACAAATAGATGCATCCCAAGGTTTAAAAGTACTTGGAAACCATAAGGACATAAAAGAAAAGGGTGAGCTTTTGCTCTTAATGGACTTATAGCATATATGTGCTGAGGTGCCCAACTTATGGGGGTGCTTCTGGTAAAGTCCACCTATGTGATAGTGAAGTGTGGCCGCTTCTTAGAGTTGGGCTTGACTCTGTAAGCTCTCGGCCTTACCAAATGTGTCACACTACCACGTCGTTCAATGGTACCGAGATTTCATGTGTAAGTCATGCACGCTTGTTCTAATGAATATTTGGTTCAAAGCTTGTCTACCATTTTATTCGGGGATGAGTGAAACCCATGGCTTACTAAGCAAAGGTTCAAATCTCCAAGATACCTTTGTCTGAAAGCATGCGATTTTCGGAATAATGGGATTTGGATTTATTTTGAAAATGGTGGGGGATTGTGAGAGATTTTCAAAAGTTTAAGAACGGTTAAAAGAATATAACGATGTTGAATTTGCACTAGGCGGTTACCTGGCCCAGCGGTCGCGACTTTACGCTTCTGTTGTGCCGGTGCGTGTTCGATTCCCACTTGCGTTATTTTTCTTGAGTTTTATAACTGTTGTTTAACGGATTGGAAAAATAAAATGGCAAAGTGTCGTTGAGTGGATTCGAACCCGGGACCTGTGTGCTCAAGAGACACTCCCGCTAGCCACTGGGCTAATGGATATAATGTGTCAGTATGTGGCCGTTATTGTTACTTAACTAACGAATTTGACCGGTTCTGAATCCTTTGAAGGGTTGTTTTGTTTCACCAAGTGACATGAGTTGGTCTATAAATAGAACCATCTGCATGCAGTAATTGACACGAAAAACTCAGAATCTCTAAACCATTCTTCACTCCAAATCACCTTCTTTTCTCCCTTATGCGCAGAGAGAGTTAAGGAGACTATTGTTCCAGAACTGCCATTGTTGATACGCTTGGTTTAGGGTGTGCAAACCAAACCAAGGTTCTCCATTGTATCCTGAAGGGGATTCGCCAGTTACACCTGTTGCATCCAATCTACGAGGAGAGATTGGTGGGGCGAATTGAACCTAAAGCCTAGTGTCCTCACACGCCTTGGAGATTGCGCATTACCATTATTTTCTTCTTCTTTGTTGCAGATCCATACCCCATTTCAAACAATAGCATCCATTGTAACCTGATTATCTGCAAGATTTCCATGTTTCAGACTGCTAGATTCACCCTGCAGCATAACTTCCTTATTCAAGGGTGTTTGATCAACAACAACCTTTTTGCCTTTATTTTGAATTAACTTCTGTTAAGGATCAAGATCAATAATCTCTGGTTCTTTCGAATTCTTTGCCTCTGGTTTCTTAGGAACGTAACGAGGAATCACTTTCTTGTTACCTAAGGAACCTTTATTCTCTTTAGAATTGTTAGCCTTTTTACAATGAGATACAGTGTGACCAATTGCTACACAAGCTGTGCAAAAAAAGTGGTAATGTTTCATATTCTGGGTACACCAAGAAAGCAAAGCCGTCCCTCTCTACCATAATGTGATCCGGAAGCTGTTTTGCAAGATTCAGATCAAGGAGAACCCTTGCAAAATGGCCAAGAGACTTATTTGTTGTTGCATCATCTAAAGATAGAGGAATACCAATCCCTCTAGCAATGGCAAAGAGGATTTTTGGCCTCCAATATTCTTGTGGCAATCCATGGATCCTAACCCAACACTGAGTATTTGTTTGCTTCACAAGATTAGGATTAAAATCCGAGTCCAAGAAAACAATCTAAGGATCCTCGGAGAAAGGTTCCAAGAACCAACAGATAATACCTTTCGTAAATCTTCAATGGAAGAGAAAGAAAACTCATAAAAACCTTTCCCAACGGGGATTATCTTCCATTTATTCAATGGCTTCCATTGCTGCAATAGCTTCAATCGCAAGTCTTACGGCTTATAAGGTGCATCACCCTTAGACAAAGATCAATCTTAGGGGTGTAATCGCGTCGGTTCGGATCGGGTTTGAGGGGTTTCATCATCCGAACCGATCAAATTTGATCGGTTCGGATCTGTCCAATTTTCAACTACGGATCCGAACCGAACCGATCACAATCGGATCGGTTCGGACCATCGGGTTACCTATTAATTTTTTATTTTTTATTTACACTTAAAAGATTAATAAAAAATTAGAAAAATAAAATAAAATATACATATTTAATTATTAATTATATTAAATATCTATATAATAATATATTAACATTATATAAAATAATTTAAAAATAAATTTTTATAGGGTTCGGATCGGATTAGGTTTCTCGGATCTGAGATCCGAACCGATCTTGTTGGGGTTGGCGTTTTGGAATCCGATCCGATCTGATGATCCGAACCAATCCACCAAAATCGGTTCGGATCCGTCGGGTTCACGGATCGATCGGTTCGGATCCGCTTACACCCTTAATCAATCTTCCATGAAGATTGTTCTTACAACTCTCCAAACCAGCCAGGTATTCTTCTTCTGGAATCTTCACTGTGATGGCATCACCTTTAATACAAGGTGTGGGAAGTTGGCTTAAGGGAATGTCACAAGTGTTATTCAAAGCACGTGCAAAAGTTTTGATCGCATTAGAAGAAGGAGCAGCAGCCTATTTCGAAATAAGGGGAAGAGAAGACGTTGATTGCGGGGGAGAAGTGGCAGCATCAGGAGAGAAGATTTGCCCAGGACAATTTGAGAAGTTGTCCATGGTGCAATCATGAAAACCCTAGAAAACCATGCAAAGCCTAGCAGAACTCTTTGAACTAACTATCTTGTTTTTTGTATTTAAAGTTGTGTATTCAATTCTTTGAAAAACTTAAATTCTATTTTTTCCAATATAATATTTCTATTTTATGATTCCTTAACAAGTGCAAGGTTGCACAGATTAAAAAAATTCATTTATCAAATATACCACTTTAACCCCATTTCCCAATAATATTTTTTTTTGGAATTATCGATCAATGTCTTACCGGCAATGGTAGTTAGAAAAATAGGATATAAATTTGCTATATAATTTTTTTTTTCAAATTTTAGGATGTTTCTTAGGTTGTGTTTGGATAAACGGGTTGATTAAATGTCTATTGAATAAAAACTTATCACATGAGAGTTTATTATTGTCCTATAAAGATCATTGAAATAAGAGTTAAATAAGTTTTTAATCCTTAAAACATGAAGGAATTTTAGTTTTGGTCCCTATAAAAAAATGGTTTTCATCCTTCTAAAATATGAAATTACTAATTTTTGGTCTCTATCAAATGAGCCAATTTTGGTTTTGGTCCCTATAAATTTCCCCTATGATTTTCATCCCTCCAAATTTTGATATCACTGTTTTTAGTCCCTAGCATTCATTTTAGGGCAGATAAATAGAATTCATTTTAGGATTCAAGAAAAACTTTAGGGGACTCACATGCTAACGTGGCACCACGTTATTGGATGTCACTTGGGATAACCGTGTGACCTTCTTTAGACACATACGCAGTTAATGAATACCATATGATAGGAAAAGTGCATAAAGTCCCCCTAAACTTTGGTCCATTTGCAAATAGGAACCTTCAACTATTCTTTCTTTTCAATTAGTCCTTAAATTACCGCAATTAGTAAAATCGGTCCTTCGACTAATTTTTCGTTCCAATTAGTCCTTAAACTACTATTATTAGTAAAATACATCCTTCAACCAACAAGCCTCAAGGTTTTGTTCTTATTTTTTTTATAAAAAATAAATTTTTTAAAAATACAATAAATAGATTAGACTTAAGCAAAATGAACGTTTGGATTTATTCACAGTTAATATCTAACTGTGAGTTAACAGAATGATTAATTTTACTAATATCAGGAGTTTAAAGATTAGTTGAGACAAAAAAATAGTTGAAGGATTGATTTTACTAATAATAGAAATTTAAGGACTAATTAAGAAGAAAAAAATAGTTAAAAGTACCTATTTACAAATGGGATAAAGTTTAGGGAGGTGTTTGCACTTTTCCCAAAATAGTAATATCAGATTTTGGAGGATACAAACCAAAGAAAATTTTTTAAAGGACCAAGCTCATTTTTCAGGACTAAAAATATATTTAACCATTGAAATAAACTTATGAAAAACCATAAACTATTTATATATTTTTTTTCAGTTATGAATTAAATGTATATCGGCTGTGCTATACCGCACGAAAAAGCATTTGGTTAAATTTTGACGAATTTAAAACAACTCAAATTTAATCAATGGGATGTTGGTCAAGTGAAAACAACTTATCCCTATAAGAAGGAGGATCTGGGAAACTCGAGTTGGAATCCTTGTGGAGTCACCCCTATTGAGAGACTCAGAATTAAGAGATAAAATTCTGCTCAACTAAGCGAACCAGATATTAGTCTCAACGGGGAAGCTTGAACTGATCTCTCGATGGAGCCAAATATATATATATATATATATATATATACACTTCACGCGTATTATCAAGAATTTTTCGCGGTTGCAGTTGTTTATACATTAGTATTATGCACTGAGTGGGAGCGGATTCAAAACTCCAATGGAGCGCCTACTTTTATGCTAAATGCTAAAAACTGGAGAAAAAACACGTGTCAGGGATTCGAAGCAAGAACCTTACAGTTGCGAAGGAAAAGCTTTGCCGCTGCGCAATTACAAGTATTTAAAAATATATAATATAACGTTTCTGCTAAATATGTATAAATTAGTGTAGTTTACCATTTTCTTATAAAATAAAAAACTACAATAATTAATTTAAATCCTGTTATAATTATTATTTTTATTTTAAAATATAATTACATTATATTTTATTGATTGAAACAAAATATTTAAATTTTCATGTTATAATTATATTATACTATTGAAAATATAAATAGCAAGTGATTTTAAATCTGGACCTAACATCAAAATCAAGATATACATGGCCTTATGCCCCCAAACTTCCCAAGAATACGATAGCTTTTTTCTACCTTCGTGCTAAAAAACATTTAAAAACCAAAAAAAATATAAACTTTAAAAGTCAATAAAAAAACAATATAAAAGCCAAACCAATCAAAATTGGTACGGTTCAAACCTAAAAATATTAATTAATATGTATATATAATATTAAAACAATAAACTATTAAACTATATATAAATATAGTAATTGGTTCGTTTTCAAAATCCTTAAACCTGATAATTGAACAAATGACCATCGGTTCGGTTCGATTCGGATCGTAACACAAAAAATACGAACCAATTTAATTGGAAGTGTGTTGTAGGGACCATTTCTGACACATTTTAAAAAATTGTGGACTAAAAAAGTACATTTTCCAAACGGGGACTAAAACCAACTTTTGTAAAAAATAAGGGACTAAAAGCATATTTAACCCTATTTTAAATAATGAATATTTCTAAGAGTTTGATTTTTATACATCGTTAGTATAAAGGAGATCACCTTTGTTAAAAACAAACAGTAGACATAGACTTGACAAATGTTAGATTGTATTGATTTTATAATTACTTTAAAGGGTTAAATATGTTTTTAATCCCACATGATGACTTCCTGGGGTCTATTTGAAGCTTTAGAATTAATTCACAGGAATCACGTAGTAGCTTTATGCCCCAAACTTCCGGAAGAACACGATAGCTTTGCTACCTTTTGTGGCTAAAAACATTCAAAAACAAAAAAATATATATATATGAACTTTGAAAAGTCAATAATTAAATAATATAAAAGTCGAGCTTATCAAAATTGGTTCGGTTCGGACCCAAAAATATATATATATATATATATATATAATATTAAAATAATAAACTATTAAATCCTATATAAATATAGAAATATAATAAATATTAAATATTAGTATATATATGTAAATATTAAAATATAGTAATTGGTTCGTTTCCAAAATCCTTGAAATAATTAATATATTTCCAAAACCAGTTGGTCCATTATTAATTATTATACATATAGATTTATTATTTAAAATAGAAAAAACAAAGGCAAGGATGTAGCAAAAAAAAATATGAGCAAAAAAATTGAAAAAAAAGTCGTAGCAAAAAAAAAATAATTAGGAAAAAAGTAATTAGAAAAAATATATTTTTAAAAAAGTATTAGAAAAAAATATAAAAAATATATTTTAAACAATAAAAAGTAGTAGAAAAAGGAGTAGATTTAATTAGAAAAAATAATTAGAAAAATAAATATCTAAAAAAATTATTTGTAAAAAAACTTGAAAAAAGTATATTTTAAGCAAAAACAAAGTAGTAGCAAAAAAAAAAAAAAAACATATATTTTAAGCAAAAAAAGAGTAGGAGCAAAAAAAAATAAGAAAAAAATTTTATAAAACAAAAGTGTTAGCAAAAAAAAAACTAACTAAAAAAATTAATTATAAAAAATATATTTTTAAAAAAAGTATTAGCAAAAAAAATAGAAAAAAAAACATATTTTAAGCAAAAAGATTATTTATTTAAAAAATGTAATAGCAAAAAAAATTAATTAGAAAAAAGAATTATATTTTAAGCAAAAAAAAGTAGTAGCAAAAAAAATTAGAAAAAAATATAGTCTAAGCAAAAAAAATTATAAAAAAAATATAGTCTGAGCAAAAAAAAAGTAGTTGCAAAAAAAAATTCAGGAAAAAATTGTACAAAATATTTAAATAAAAGTTTTAACAAAAAAATTTAGAAAATTTTTTATATTTTATGCAAAAAAAAATGTTTTAAAAAAAGTGTTAGCCAAACAAAATAAAAAAATATAATTACAAAAAAAGTATTAGCAAAAAAAATAGGAAAAATATATATTTTAAGCAAAAAAAAGGAGTAGCAAAAAAAATAGGCAAAAAATATTTTTTTAAAAAAATAACTAGCAAAAAAAATTAATTAGAAAAAAAATTTATTTTAAGCAAAAGAAGCAGTAGCAAAAAAAAATTAGAAACAAAAGTATATTCTAAGCAAAAAAAAAGGGAAAAAATAGAAAAAAAATTATTTTTAAAAAAAGTGTTAGCCAAAAAAAAATTTTAAAAATTAATTAGGAAAAAAATATATTTATAAAAAAATATTTTAAGCAAAAAAAGTAGCAGCAAAAAAAATAAGAAAAAAATTATATTCTAAGCAAAAAAAAGTAGTAGTAAAAAAAATTAGGAAACTAATTAGAAAAAGACTTTTTTAAAAAAAGTGTTATCCCAAAAAAAAATTAATTAGAAAAAAAATTTTAAAAAAGTATTAGTAAAAAAAATAGAAAAAAAACATATTTTAAGCCAAAAAAAGTAGTCAAAAAAAGGAGTAGCAAAAAAAAGGAAAAAAATTGTTTTTTTAAAAAAAATTTAGCAAAAAAAATTAATTAGAAAAAAAAATTAAGCAAAAAAAGTGGTAGCAAAAAAAAAATAGATAAAAAATATATTGTAAGCAAAAAAACAATTAGGAACAAAAATTAGAAAAAAAATATTTTTTAAAAAAGTGCTAAAAAAATAATTAGGGAAAAAAATTTGTAAAAAAGTTTTAGCAAAAAAATTAATTGGAAAAAAAATTATTTTAATAAAAAAAAGTAGTACCAAAAAAAATTAGAAAAATAATATATTCTAAGCAAAAAAAGTAGTAGCAAAAAAAATTAGGAAAAAAAATGTTAGCCAAAAAATTATTTTAAAGATTAATTAGGAAAAAAATATATTTTAAAAAAAAGGAAAAAATTTATTTTAAGCAAAAAAAAGTAGAAAAAATATATTCCAAGCAACAAAAAAAAGTAGCAAAAAAAATCTGGAAAAAATATTTGAAAAAATTTGTCAGCCAAATTGTTTTAAAAAAAATTAGAAAAATAAATTAGGAAAAAAATAAATTTTAAAAAAAGTGAAAAATGGCCAAAATGTGATACTGACACGTGTCCCGCATTATTTCGCTACAATAGCAAAAAGGGATCAGCCTTTATATATAGATCAAGGTTTACAAAATCGGACCGGCCATCGAACCGGTGAAGGCAGCGGTTCAAGGTTCAATGGTCCAACCGAGGTTGAACCGTGGTTGAACCGGTTATAATTAAATAATATTATTTTAATTTTTAATATAATATTTGTAACAATATTAAACAATAAAACAACATAACAACTAAAATTATTAAGCACAATTTTTTTTATTTTGAAATTAAACTAAATAAATATAAAAATATATGTTAAAATCATCTTCATAGGGAAAACCAACCCAAAATCTACAACTAGCCCACATATGTTAGAAAACAAAAGAATTGGGTTTTGGCTAGGATGACCCAAATCTTTTTATACTAATTTTTTTTTTTTTAAAGAAACCGGTTCTGGTCGGTTCACTACCGGTTTTCCGGTTTTTCCACCGGTTCGATGCTAGACCGGTTTTCCCTGTGAACCGGACCGGTCAAGATCCCGGTTCCCGGTCGGACCGGTGTCCGGTTTTCAAAACCTTGATATAGATAGATATCAACAAAGCAAAAAAAACTTGGGGAGCCTCCCCCAAGGCTCCCTCAGTCATCAAAAAGATTCGTTCCTGATTAGTCCCGTGGCAAACCTAAATTATCTAAGCCGTGTGGATATTCCGATAAATCTACTCGATCTAAAGGACTAATTGGGATAGGTTACGAACCAAAAATAAACAACTCAATTTTCTTATTTAATAAAATAAATCCAAATAATAGACAACATAACGACATTTAAAACGCATTTATGCCTTTTTGATATGTTAAATTCAATACGTCGTTTTACAGAAATCTTTTCATACATTTTTTATATTATCTTTCTCGATACGTAGTCTTTTCACACGTTTACACCACTAAGTTCTCCCCGACAAGGCCACCAGCAAATCCCACAAAGAAAATTTAATGGAAGTTGTTGAGAAGCATTTGTGATGTTGGGATTGAGATAAATAAATAGAAACGTGACATTTGAATATATAATAATATACATAGATTCTTATTCAATTAAAATTTTAGGATATTGCTAATCAATGTCTTAATTAAGGGTATTGATTAAAGAATCAAAAAAAAAAGTTTATATTGAAAAATTAGGTGTAACACTTTTCAATAAGCTAAATATACAATTTTTCATACAATTTTTCCTTTCTTGATTCCTTAAACAATGTCCTAAGGACACTCATTAACATTTTCCAAAATCTTAATATTTTTTAACTGGACTCAAATTCAATTCTTCAATCAATAAACAAATTTTACAACCAAAGTGTTTAAATCAAAAGGATTTAATTATAATGTATTGTTAGTTATAAAGATTTTTTATATTGTCAACGAATCATATATTGTCACATCATTAAAAATATTTGATTCTTACGATAACTAGTTTAAAAGTCACACATTAGATGATGTGTGATTAGTTAACAGTGTAAATAATGGGACACTAACGACAAATCAAAATTAAACACTTTAATATATGTATATATATATATATATATATATATATATATATATATATATATTAACAAGGTTCACTAGTATAGGAAGCACTTTTTACAATGGTTAAAAGTGACTTTGAACGTCGGTTTTGGAGTCGACGTTACTTCAACCGACGTTACAAGTTTAACTTGTAACGACGGTTTTGCAACTGCTGTAACAAGTTACCTGGTAACGTCAGTTTATTTTAAAACCACCTTTAAAAGTAGCGGAATGTCTGATCAGGTCATGCTACAAGTTGACTTGTAACAGCGGTTCGGTTTAAAACCGTTGTTATAAGTTAACTTTTAACAGCGGTTGTCAGTAGAACCGCTGTTATAAGTTAACTTGTAACAACGGTTTTAAAGAGAACCGCTGTTACAAGAGGTTTATTTTTATAAAAAAAAAATTGGTTTGTTTTACTGCACCTGCAATATTTCATAGATACACACATAGAAACATCCAGATTCACCTACTAAAATTTAAAGATACACACACTTAAGCTAACTAAGATCATGCAAAGTTCAGACCATCGATGACAGAATTGATCATATATATATATATATATATATATATATATCGTACAACAAGAAATCATATATATACAACCAAAATTGATCAAGCTAACTAGGTCATGATCTATTACATACACAAACTAATGATATAAGTTCTGAGTACCTAAAACATAAATCTATGCATCATGCTCAAAGTCTATATACGCGCTCCATCATGGTTTAACTTGTAACGTCAGTTTTACAACCATTGTAACAAGTTAACTGGTAACGTCGGTTCATTTTAAAACCACCTTTAAAAGTAGCGGAATGTCTGATCAGGTCATGCTACAAGTTGACTTGTAACAGCGGTTTTGTTTAAAACCGCTGTTATAAGTTAACTTTTAACAGCGATTGTCTGTAGAACCGCTGTAACAACGTTTTAAAGAGAACCGCTGTTACAAGAGGTTTTTTTAATAAAAAAAAATTTGGTTTGTTTCAGTTACACTGCACCTGCAATATTTCATAGATACGCACATAGAAGCATCCAGATTCACCTGCTAAAATTTAAAGATACACACAGTGAAGTTAACTAAGATCATCCAAAATTCAGACCATCGATGGCAGAATCAATATATGTATGTATGTATGTATGTATGTATGTATGTATGTATGTATGTATGTATGTATGTATGTATATATATATATATATATATACACACACACACACATCGTACAACAAGAAATCATATATATACAGCCAAAATTGATCAAGCTAACTAGGTCATGATCTATTACATACACAAACTAATGATAAAAGTTCGAAGTACCTAAAACATAAATCTATGCATCATGCTCAAAGTCTATATACGCGCTCCATCAACTCTGTTCCGCCAAAGCCTGCACAAGTTCAAATAGAGATTCAACGTTAATTAAATTAAGTCACCAACAAAAACAAAAAATAATCAGTTAACATGGATACCTGAAAAAACATTAATTACACTATGATGCAAAATAATAAAAAAACATGCATAACTTACACTATAGTCAAGTTTAGATCAATATCCCTTCATGATCATCACGAGTGGCATGTACATCGTCCACTATATTTTCCTCAATGAAAGTAGGCATCCGTGCTGAGAAAGAAGGAGTCTCAAGTATATCAAGAGTTGAATCTTGATTTTCATCACTACCATTATGCATGTTTTTTCCTTTAAGAACCACTGACCACCTTTTGTTAGAAGGATCATTGATATAAAATACTTGTTTTGCTTGGAAAGCTATGATGAAAGGCTCTTCCGTATGACCAACCTTGTAAAGGTCTACCAATATAAATCCTAATTCATCGGTTTGTACACTACTTTTACTGTCAACCCACTTACATTTAAAAATTGCCACTGTAAATTTAGTGTAAACGACCTCCCAAATTTATTCAATGACTCCAAAGTAAGAGACGGATGCCATAATGGGGTTTGTATCTTTTGAACTAGAGAAGTGCATGGACTCAGCCACGATCATAACCCCATTATTTTGCATGGTACTCTTGTCATCCTGGGACTTTGTATAAAAGGAAAACTTATTGATGTCGTAACTGATCCAACATGTGACATTAAATTCAAAATTTCTTCTTTAAACCATTGTAAGAAAGTCCTGTTATGCTTGTTCAACAACCACTTTTCGATCATTCGGCGATTTTCTTCCTTGACTTTCCTTTTGTGCTCACGTAAGTAAGGATGAACTTCATCAGTGTTATTCAATATATACAAATGTGTTTGAAGAACTTCCTCCCGACCCTTGCATGTAACAGTTGCACCTCGTGTACCTTACCTTCACATCTTCCATCATGACGAGACTTAGGAATCCCTATAGGTTCTGTTTTAGAAAGGTAGTCTGAACGAAACTCAATAGCTTCTTCTGCAATGTACCTTTGAACAATAAATGCTTCTGGACGTTGTGGATTCTTGCCATACCCTTTCAAGATCCTCATGTATCGCTCAACTGGGTACATCCACCTTAAATAAACAGGGCCACACAATCTAATCCCCCTCACTAGATAAACAATTAAGTGAACCATGATGTCAAAAAATGAAGGAGGAAAATACATCTCCAATTGGCACAAGATAATGGCAGCTTCTTTTTCCAACTCATCCAACTTGCAGGGATCAACGACTTTGCTGCATATAGCATTAAAGAATAAGCACAACCTAGTTATGGCATGTCTAACATTTTTAGGAGCACAATCACAAATAGCCACGGGTAGTAGTTACTGCATCAAGATGTGGCAATCATGAGACTTTAAGCCAACTAATTTCAGATCGCTCATTGAGACTATAACACCCCGATTTTCTGTTTCTCTATAATATGTGCTTATGTGTATGTGTGCATGTTTAATATTTTAAGTTGAGAGATTATTTTAATAAAACCCAAATTACTTTCATAATTTATTTTATAGTGGGAAGCTACTATTAAATTTCCGGTAGAAATTTCAGGTGATCTCGGTCTGAGTTTCACTATCAGTTAAGCTATACTGACCCAGAAAATGAATTTCGATTTGTAAAATAAATTTTTTATTTTACCAACTCAATTATAATCATTTCCATAATTTTTGAAAACTTCTTTCAATATAAAAATTTTTCGGGTGAAAAATTAATGAAAGAAAATACGATCGGTTTTCACCGACGGGACATAAATGGAACCGGAACGAACTAGAATTAAAAAAAATCAGATTTGGTAAGATTTGAAAAGATTTGATTTGACATGAATAGTGATCCCATTAATTTCCTAACATCATTACCTTACACATAATCATTTGTTCAATTTTTACAAGAAATCTATTATTTGACAAGACTTTTCATTGAATAGTACTTTCATTAATTGCATATAATCATTTTTATGAATTTTACAATAAACTTTCACATCACATTTAATTCAAGTTTTTTTAAAATAATAATAATAATAAATAAATAAATAAATAAATAGATAGATAGATATTTCCTCTCCATTTCTCTCCCTCACTCTCTATAAATACCATATGTCTCCCTCATTTTTCATCTTTTTTTCTCTCTCTTCCTCTCTAAGCTCACGCCTCTCTATCTGCCCCTCACTCTCTCATTCTCTCATTTCTCTTCTCCATCTAAGAACCCTAAGGTTCATCTCCTCCCTATTCGGCCACCACACCACCACCACTAGCCACCACTTCTACCATCAAACTTCATGTAAAAAGCAACTTGCTCATCTAAGTAAACTATAATCTTTACTTGGAATCATCAACAAAAATCTTTATCCATGTTCTTCTCTTGGCCGAACCACACCCCAAGAGAAATGAGGTTTCTTTTAATCATCTACATCTCAAGAACTTCAAATCTCTAAAGCAATGGTAAGGACTTAATATTTAGGGTTCATTTCTTTACATTCCAACCACATGCATGTCTATTTTTTTGAGTTTTCTTTCATGCATGTGGATGAATCCATCTCTAACTTTTATATCCTATCTAGAGGACTCATTTTGGAGCTCAAAGGATACAGCTTATTGCTTTTACAAGTTTGGAATCATGATGGTTCAGGATCTTCAAAAGGTAGTGGGGAGATCCTCTCTAAACTCTTTGTTTAAACTTTTTTTTTTTTGATAATAATAGTTGTTGTTTTTGGTTGATATATGTTTGCATGTATGTTTTATGGGGTCTAGGACCCTTGCATGATGGTTTTATAGCTTGTGGATGATGCTAGAGTGAAGATAATAACTTGGTATGGATGAACATATGAAAAATATAAATCTGGCAGCATGACATACACTTATTCGTGAGCCCACAAATTTTTATAGAACACAGATTTCTGAAAACTAAATAAATATTTGGAAATAAAACTTCTGGGACTTTAATTTGATATATAATATGTAAGTATTTGGGTAAGATTTACTAGGTCAAAACACCTGTCAAAGTGGAACCAAATTCTATATGCTAAAATATGTACATAGTTGGTTGCATGGTTGTTTTAAATATGATTTTGAAGGGTAAAAACTCTTATAAAATTTACTGGGTTACTAATAAAGTATAACTAAAGTTTTGTTGAATTTTTGGAATTTTTCCATATGAATATAAAGAGAAACAATTTCATAAAGTTTCATGTTGATGAACTCTGATTTCTTTAAAATCCTGTACAAACAGATGCAGCATGGGATTTTTAATAAATTAATGCCATCGAATTTTGACATGGGACCAACTACAATATGTGTGTATGTGATTTGGGTACATTCAATTAAATTTTCAAGGATTTTGAAGATCATTTAAATGATCATTCACAATTTAAACTCACTGCTGTTTTGAAAATGATTTTATAAAAGAGTTCAACCAAATATTTGGAATGAAAAATATGATTTTAAAAATGATGTCTTTTAACATGATCAAGTAAAGATTTTTGGCATGAAATGGACTATAAACCAGTGATTAATATAAAGATATAAAATATGGGATTAAAGTATGTGTGTGTGTGTAATATATATATATATAAGTAAGTATTGGACAAAAATGTAATCCAAGAATTTATCGGACATCTCTAGAATCATTTTTCCAGTCATGACCAAAACCTAAACTTATAAAGATAAGACGACTTTGTTGTTTTAATTTAAGTCGTTCGCTTAATTCTTAGACTTGCGGCACGCTGTGGGCAAAGGAAGTTCACTCTGGGTAACACGGAAACAAAGATTTTGTCTACCCGTCGAATCAGGTAAGGGGAGAAAGCATGAGGGATACTTTTTATGACAACTACATGTTATTGTGATTGATTTTATGTGTGTTGTGCGGAGTTTTGATTGGTGGCTTAACTTGTTGCTTTGATGGTATATTGGCTGATAAACATGCTCTTATGCTTAGTCAATGTTTTATGAATATATGAATGTAGCTTATATATGTTGGAACTGTTGTATATGTGATGTTGTTGTAGTCCGGAAGCCTAACCATTGGTTAGAGCCCAAATAATAAGCATAAAAGCTTTAAGAAAACATTTACAAAGAAAATCACAAGTAAGGATTTCTTTTTTTTTAAGGTTTTGATAAAAAGGGGAAGTTGAATAATTTTAATGTTTGGTGAAAATTTTAGAAAACAAAAACAATTTTTATGAAGAAAATTCAATTGAAAATTTAGAAGATTTTACACTAAAATAAAAATCAATTTCTTTGGAAATGTTTGAAGGAAACAAAAGTTTATTTTGGATCTTGAAAGGAATTTATTTGGAAATTTTCAAATGTTTTAGGAAAAAGAAGATTTGAGAATAAAATGGTTTTATGAAAATAAAAATGGATTTTTCAAAACTTATAGTTTTAAACAAAGGATTTCAAAAGAAAAGTTTCTATTTAAAAGATTTTGTTCAAAAGAAAATGTCCTATAACTTGGATAAGTTACGGAAACTTTCGGTTTTGTATTTGTTTTTCACTGAACGAAAATTAAGACGAAAAGTGAACTTAGTAACCGGGACATCGGGATACTAGAGTTCTAGCACGTGGATCCATGATCCGTATCACAATGCTGTGGACTGTGTGTCCTGTATATGATATTGTGGACTTTGTGTCCTATACAAGTTGCTATGGACTGTGTGTCCTATATATGTTGTTGTGGACTGTGTGTCCTATAAGCGTTGTTGTGGATCGTGTGTCCTACAAACGTTGTGATAAACATGGAAAACGTAGTAAAAAGGGTAAAGAATGCTTTTCTACGACCACAAAGTTCTAGACTAGTGCACGAGTCTAGGATTGTTGTGATTGGACACTCGGACCTTAACATCCTGTGTCGAGAAATAAAAGCTTTAAAACACTTAAAATTCACAGGGGGGTCGTGAGCCTTGGGCCTCGACAAGAAAAGAATGAATCACAAAGAAAAGCCGCGAAAATAAAAGGTTTTACATGCATTTTTTTTGGCAGACGTGCCGATTATTCCGGATATCATGGTATAAGAGGTATACGAGACGGTGTTATTCCGAATATCTTGGTAAACATACGAGGTATTCGAGACGGTGTTGTTCCGGATATCTTGGTGCACGAGGTATTCGAGACAGTGTGCCTGTGTGGCAATTTGAGCCTGAGTGGCAATTTTAGCCTCGTGGTGACAATTTGAGCCTGTGTGGCAGTTGAGCCTGATCAGCTCACTATTTTTCAAAAACTGCATGGAGTTGGGGTCTCCGGAGACTAGGATAGAATGATGGAATGTAGAAGTGCCATGTTTTCAAGAACAACGACGATTGTTGATTGGTATGATTTATTTGTGACAATTTATATGTTGAATATGTATATTTATCTGTATATGTTGCTGCGTTTGGGCATGCAGTTGTCATAATACATCCATATATTGGTATCTCACCCTTACAATATATCAGGTGTTCCTGGCCCTTTTCGATGGTGCTTTGTTACACGATGACAAGTGGTGTCAAGAAGTTCATAACCTCACTTAAGGATAGTACTCCCGATCCTTGAAGAGGTTGGTGAGAATTTTATGGTGAGAACTACAGAGTTCTTTCCAGTAGTTATCTTTTAGATCGACTAGCTTAGGATGTTTCCTTTGGGACGGGTATTTTAAGAAAGCTATTATAGGTGATTCTGAAGAACTTTGTAATGATCTTATAAATTTTCAGTATGAAAGACTATTTCATGGAAGTTGTATGTTGAAGTATTTTGATTTATAAATGAATCTAGTTGTTGTGTGTTATTAAGCATGGTATGATTTTACTTTTGTGTTGTATGCACTATATTTTTTAAGTACTCCGCAGAAAAGAAAAATAAAAAGTTTTTAACCCCGTATTTTGAGACTATTGAAAATAATAGGAGTTTTTTCGAAAGCAACCAGTAAACATTCCTTTTAAATTATTTCTACATGTGATTAGGAGGTAATGCCCGGGGTGGGGGGGGGGTATTACATTGGTGGTATCCGAGCTGGTCGAGTCTTTCGGGACTTGGGGAATAGGTCCGTTATGTTTTTGTTGTGTGATCTCTGTTTGGTTATTGTTTGAATTGTTTCCTTGCTGAAACAATGTGTGCTGACGCACCATTGGGTGTGTTTTGATGGGTTCTGTTTTGGTCAAGACCATATGAGAACTAATGATTTGTAAATGGTACGTTGATTCATGTTGACAGGTTCGTCTATCCTTCCTGGATGGTGTCAGACATTTGAATAAAGTACTCGAGGTGGAAGATTTTCCGGGAGTATTCCCTGAGAATGTTTTAGGTTTGTCCTTGCGAAGGATATTGAGTTTTCGATTGATCTAGTTCCTAGAAGCAATCGGATCTCTATCGCTTCATGTAGGATATCGCCTTCAAAGTTAGTCGAGTTAGATGACTTGACTTAAATGGGAGATTGATGTCAGAACAGTTTGGGGACCAAGTGTGTCCTGAGGGGAACGTCAGTGTTGCTCAAAAGGATGAAGCATCACTTTTATGAAAGTTACCACAGACGGTGACAAAAGCCCGTAGTTGTTAGGCTAACGGACTATTTTCAAAGGCCAATCGAGGAACTGTCTAAGATTTTGGAGCCGTTGACTCACCTTATGAGGAAAGGCCAACTCTTTGCATAACTGAGAGACGGGCTAAGTCATCGGTTATCGTACGCAGTTGATGACGATCCGGCAAGTGTATCGTTTCTTTGCAAGTAATAAAACACGGTAAGTAAATACCGAGGTCGAACACAAGGATTGGGTGACCAATTTATCTAGATTTGATGAAGATAGCTAATAATTGACCAAGTCAAAGATGAGAGAGAAGGAGAGAAAATTAAATCAAAGATTAAAACAATTAATTAAAGAGACTAAAAGATTGTGATGAGATTTGATTATGATTAAGGTTCTAAGGTCACGAATTCACCTACCCTATCAAGAAAGTTACCCAATTGTTTTATCTCCTTATCCTTAGTTTCAATTTAATTTCTTGTCAACCGGGAACCCTCAATTATCCTAATCACTTCCGATTTTCAAAAGGAAATATCTACAATTTCAAGTCGTCAATTTCCTAATTTATTCAACCCACAACTAGATTAATTAAGTTCTTGGTTCTCTATAGCGATTGCACCACTTTCCTATTCTATCCCTAGTAATGTTCAAACGATGTTCTTAATTCAATTCCTAACCACGAATTGCTTTCCAGCTTCAATGCACTAAACTAGTTAACCACTGGTCACATGATTAACGCAAACAAAACAGAATTAAGGAACAAGAAAGGGATAAAGGTATAAGAAAATATTACTTGGATAAACTATGCCATCAGAGGTGGCTTCATCGTTCCCTTAGAGAGGAGGATTAGTTCCACATAGAGACGAAAACAACGAAAAAAAGTAATAAAAGCATTCATCCTTCAAGAACTGACTCAAAACACACTACACAGCTCCAAGCAAACTAGGATTACACTTTTCCAATCAAAAACTACTCTTATTGACCTAAAACAAGCTATTTATAAGGTTTGGAATATGCGCGCGCTCGTGGGGCGAGCAAGAATTCGTGAAGCGAATCTTAAGTTGGCGCCAGTTCAAATTTGGACTTCTTGCGAGGCGAGATAAGGTTCACGAGGCGAGGCAGAATGATCTTCAATTCACTAAGTCTGCCTCGCGAGGCGAGGCTGAATGGCTTCCTGTTCCTACTTGATCTGCTCCTCTGGCTCGCGAGGCAAGCTTCTGTTCGTGAGGCGAATAGCCAATTTTTGCCTTTTTGCTTGTTTCCTTTTTTTTCCCTAGCTTCCTCGAGCTTCACTTTTAACCTGGAATTAAAAGTAGCATTAAATTCTTTATTTTGATAAGAAACTAAAAGAAATTACTAAAAATTATCCCTAAGACTAAAAGGAATTGCTTGTGAACAATTAAAGTCAAATTTGGACTAAAACGAGAATGAACTCGCACAATTGGTATCAAAATTGAGGTCTTTCTAGTCATAAAACTAGATGAACCAACGGTTTATCAGCAGTTCAGAGAAGAATGCGGAAGGCGACAACCAACAAGATTAAGCTTGTTTAGAAAGACCTTCGTGTTCGTATGAAGTCGAGTCAAGGCAATCCGAATAATCGCTTTTAGAATAAGTGTCTTATGTTTAAGAAAACTCTTCACTGTACTATTTGATTCTTTAAGAAGTGTGTCAGTTAACAATTGTTCCTCGAGCCCCTATGATTGTGTCAGACAATCGTAGTGAATCAAGTGTACGTGTGTCAGACAAAACTTTTCAAGGTTCATTTGAAATCTATCGGGACTCCTAAACTGAGTTATAACCATTTCTTGAGTTATAACCCAAATGATTTCTTGGTAACAAAAGCTTCTTGATGAAACTCATGCTAGTCACTTTTACTTTTGGTAAATGTAACTCAGTCCAATTTTGTCGACCTAATTCCCTTTGAAATCATCCTTTGGCGAACGTCTTGTAATACGTTGAATACTCTTAGAGTTAAAAGCTATCCAAGGAAATTCTAGTGGAAGGTAGGGCTGGACAGATGAAAGCAACCCGACCGGAACCCGAAAAACCCGTCTCTCCATTTGTTTTAGTGGGTGGATTGGGTCGGGTTTCGGGTTAAAAAAATGACAGAAACGAGTTAAGAATGGGTTCATTCGGGCGGGTTTGGTTCCGGAAAATTAAATCCATCGGTATCCGAACCCGACTGAAAATTAATCATCTATTATATTTTATTGGGATACAGTTGTGCATCTGCACAACTCTCTGAACATCACACATATTCTCTCCTCTAACATCGTGCCTCGTCAATGCTCCCTCTTATCAAGAATGGTCTTCTGACTTCTCCCATCTCCACACTCCACTTTCAATTTTATTTTTCAAATAACCTTCCCTTTTGATGAGCCAGATGCGTGAGCCTTCCCTTCCATTTCTCATCTAATATCTTATCTATTATTTTACAAACACCATCACGCAGATCACGCAGATACGCAACAGGTCCCCTACCCTTTAATCATCTCATAGTTTCATCATCTTCTCACTACGTGACCCTTCCTTTTCTCACACTCGCCTCCATGACTCACGCAAGCTCCCTTCCCTCACCGCCCCCTCCGATTATCTTCTCCGGAACAGGCTGTGCGCTGCTCAAATAGTTAAATATGCCACCAAGACTTCAACGATTTGCCATCTTTCTCTTTCTGTGCCATCAGCCTCTGGAATCGCTCCCTCCCACCTCTATTCTACCCAATCCACGAGCAATCTTGTTCTGGGTTTGATTCTTGTTGATTTTTGTTTATGGGTTTGGGTTGAAGATATTGTTTCTGGGTGGGTCGGTTCTTCTTCTTCAACATTTTTTTTTTTTGTGTTTGTACTTTATTCTGGGTGGGTTTCTTTAAAGACTTTTCATGGTTTGTAGACCAGCCTACCCGACCGCAACCCTCCTAACACGAACCCGAAAAAATCATTCCCTCAAACGGACAGAAATGGGTTAGATATTATCCTCTTCGGGTTCGTTCGGATTGGGTCGTTTGGGCCCGAACCCGACCGTTGTCCAGCCCTAGTGGAAGGAGCAACTTTATTAGATTCATGTTTGTAAATGTGTATTGGTCATACATTTTTACATCCACGAACCTAATTGAAGAATCTTTTCCATAAGGGATGTTCCTGCATCATTCAAATTGATGAAATTCTTCTCTAAGCTTTTGTGAAAGTGAAATCAAGAAACTTCTTTTCTTGAAAATTCCTTTCTGTAATCTCCATGACCTTGCCTTATTATTGTTCGAAAGGATTTGTCATCCTTGATCAACTTTACCCTACGTATCCTTCCAAATGTCATTGACATGTAACCTATCTCATGAGTCATGAAGATGGGTATCTGATTTATATCGGGATGCCAGAGTTCGTCGAGTATAGTGAAAGAGAGATAACTTGATACTTGAAACATTCCTTGTTAAGAAGTTAGTGTTGCGATGGATTTCGTTATGAGCACAACGAAGGACCGCTAAGAGATTCGTTTTGTTTCGAGTGATCGTGGACAAGCTAACGAAGTTAACATCCTCCTTGCCTGTCAAGATCCACTATACAGTGGACAAACTAATCGACATGGGTATCAGAGGGCTGACCAAACTCCATGGAACACCTTCAAATTTTGTTTCAAAGTGAGGAGCCGAAGTTTACTAATGTTGTCAGGAAAAATCCGCTCCAAGTGATGAGGGCCGAATTGACATTGATTTCAACGGACCATTCTCGACTCGAGTGGACAAACGATAGAAATAATAGGACCTTTAGGAAGTTGGTTTGGGAGTAAGGGTAGTATTTGGCTACGATAATCTTGTTAGTTGGATGGACAATAAGTGATGAAAGTTTTGTTGAGGTATGGTTATGGCTAGTAAGATGTGAATCTTTAAGATCAATAACAATAAGTGAGGAAATTTTTGTAAATCAAATGTTGATCGAGTCAGAACATTGTTAAAAGAAACTAAGACTATGATGTTTTGATTGGAGACTTGAGGTATGTGATTTTGATAGAATCTAAAAAAGTAGATTATGTTCAGAGGGGCTGAGAATACAGCTTTATACCTTGAGTAGTAAGTTGATGTATGTTGGAGTAAAGTTAGTTTTATCTTGACAATGACTATGAGAGTTAGATGTATGGAAGGCAGTTTTCTAATGGACTAGTAATTGAGAATAGAAGTGACTAAGTTTTGATTTTGTCCTTCTTATGGGAGGGACTAAGATTAAAAGTCATAAATAGTGGATATAATCTGATGGTAGAAAACTTCAAGGAAGAAGGAGAACGACATAGGGATGAATTATGTTCTAGTGTTAGCAATAAGAGGAATGAAGCGACTGAAAATACTATATAGAATTTTGGATAGGCATTGATATGTATGCTATAAGAGAAGTGAGAATCTTAGTTTAAATCTTGGTGTTAATGGTAATAGTTAAGAATGTCGGAGGGAAATTTTTCCAAATGGATTAGTATTGAGGAAAAGGAGATTAGGTTTTAAATTATATCTTTATGTGTGGGAGATTAAGAAAATCTGTTAAGTAAAGGGTGTAAGAGTTGAGGACAAGCAATTTTATGTCGAGGATAAGTAGAACGAAGGACAAGCGTGAACTTCGTTATTAAGTTACGATTGTCACCTTAGGAAGAATTACATGTGGGAGATACAATGTAGGATCATCTTGAGATACAAGATCCTGTCTAGTTCGGAGTCACGAAATTTCATGGACGAATTTTTTTTTTTAGTGGGGTAGTAATGTAACACCCCGATTTTCTGTTTCTCTATAATCTGTGCTTATGTGTATGTGTGCATGTTTAATATTTTAAGTTGAGAGGTTATTTTAATAAAACCCAAATTACTTTCATCATTTATTTTATAGTGGGAAGCTACTATTAAATTTCCGGTATAAATTTCAGACGATCTCGGTCTGAGTTTTCACTGTCAGTTAAACTGTACTGACCCAGAAAATGAATTTCGATTTGTAAAATAAAATTTTTATTTTCCCAACTCAATTATAATCATTTTCATAATTTTTGAAATTTTCTTTCAATATAAAAATTTTTCGGGTGAAAAATTAACGAAAGAAAATACGATCGATTTTCACCGACGGGAAACAAATGGAACCAGAACGAGCTAGAATTAAAAAAAATAAATCAAATTTGGTAAGATTTGAAAATATTTGATTTGACATGAATAGTGATCTCATTAATTTCCTAACATCATTACTTTACACATAATCATTTGCTCAATTTTTACAAGAAATCTATTATTTGACAAGACTTTTCATTGAATAGTACTTTCATTAATTGCATATAATCATTTTTATGAATTTTACAAGAAACTTTCACATCACATTTAATTCAAGTTTTTTTAAAATAATAATAATAATAATAAATAAATAGATAGATAGATAGATATTTCCTCTTCATTTCTCTCCCCCACTCTATAAATACCATATGTCTCCCTCATTTTTCATCTTTTTCTCTCTCTCTTCCTCTCTAACCTCACGCCTCTGTCTCTCCCCCTCACTCTCTCATTCTCTCATTTCTCTTCTCCATCTAAGAACCCTAAGGTTCATCTCCTCCCTTCTCCTCCCTATTTTGTCACCACACCACCACGACTAGCCACCACTTCTACCATCAAACTTCATGTAAAAAGTAACTTGCTCATCTAAGTAAACCATAATCTTTACTTGGAATTGTCAACAAAAATCTCTATCACCGTGTTTTTCTCTTGGCTGAACCACACCCCAAGAGCAAGGAGGTTTCTTTTAATCATCTACATCTCAAGAACTTCAAATCTCTAAAGCAATGGTAAGGACTTAATATTTAGGGTTCATTTCTTTACAATCCAACCACATGCATGTCTATTCTTTTGAGTTTTTTTTCATGCATGTGGATGAATCCATCTGTAACTTTTATATCCTATCTAGATGACTCATTTTGGAGCTCAAAGGACAAAGCTTACAACTTTTACAAGTTTGGAATCATGATGGTTTAGGATCTTCAAGAGGTAGTGGGGAGATCCTCTCTAAACTCTTTGTTTAAACTATTTGTTTTGATAATAATAGTTGTTTATTTTGGTTGATATATGTTTGCATGTATGTTTTAGGGGTCTAGGACCCTTGCATGTTGGTTTATGGCTTGTGGATGATGCTAGAGTGAAGATAATTACTTGGTATGGATGAACATATGAAAAATATAAATCTGGCAGCATGACATACACTTATTCGTGAGCCCACGACTTTTTATAGAAACCATATTTTTGAAAACTAAATACATTTTTGGAAATAAGACTTCTGGGGCTTTAATTTGATATATAATATGTAAGTATTTGGATAAGATTTAAGAGGTCAAAACACCTGTCAAAGTGGAACCAAATTCTGTCTGTGAAAATATGTACATAGTTGGTTACATGGTGGTTTTAAATAAGATTTTGAAGGATAAAAACTCTTATAAAATTTACTGGGTTATTAATAAAGTATAAATAAAGTTTTGTTTAATTTTTGGAATTTTTACATATGTATATAAAGAGA
Organism: Sophora flavescens; assembly: GCA_030762895.1. Classification (NCBI taxonomy): domain Eukaryota; kingdom Viridiplantae; phylum Streptophyta; class Magnoliopsida; order Fabales; family Fabaceae; genus Sophora; species Sophora flavescens. The sequence goes on from CM061064.1 coordinate 192,563,831, forward strand.
AATAATTTCATAAAGTTTCATGTTGATGAACTCAGATTTCTGGAAAATCTTGTACAAACAGAGGCAGCGTGGGATTTTTAATAAATTAATGCCTTCGGATTTTGACATGGGACTAACTAAAATATGTTTGTATGTGAGTTGGGTACCTTCAATTAAATTTTCAAGGATTTTGAAGGTCATTTAAATGATCATTCACAATTTAAACCCACTGTTGTTCTAAAAATGATTTTATAAAAGAGTTCACCCAAATTTTTGGAATGAAAAATATGATTTTAAAAATAATATCTTTTAACATAATCAAGTAAAGATTTTTGGCATGAAATGGACTATAAACCAGTGATTAATATAAAGATATAAAATATGGGATTAAATTATGTATGTATATATATATATATATATATATATATATATAAGTAATTCTTGGACAAAAATGTAATCGAAGAATTTATCGGACATCTCTAGCATCATTTTTCCTGCCATGACCAAAACCTAAACTTATAAATATAAGTCGACTTTGTTGTTTTAATTTAAGTCGTTCGCTTAATTCTTAGACTTGCGGCACGCTGTGGGCAAAGGAAGTTCACTCTGGGCAACACGAAAACAAAGATTTTGTCTACCCGTCGAATCGGGTAAGGGGAGAAATCCTGAGGGATACTATTTATGACAACTACATGTTATTGTGATTGATTTTATGTGTGTTGTGTTGAGTTTTGATTAGTGGCTTAACTTGTTGTTTTGATGGTATATTGACTGATAAACATGTTCTTATGCTTAGTCAATGTTTTATGAATATATGAATGTAGCTTATATACGTTGGAATGATTGTATTTGTGTTGTTGTTGTTGTCCAGAAGCCTAACCATTGGTTAGAGCCCAAATAATAAGGATAAAAGCTTTAAGAAAAAATTTACAAAGAAAATCACAAGTAAGGATTTTTTTTTTTAAGGTTTTGATAAACAGGGGAAGTTGAATAATTTTAATGTTTGGTGAAAATTTTAGAAAACAAAAACAATTTTTATGAAGAAAATTCAATTGAAAATTTAGAAGATTTTACACTAAAATAAAAAATCAATTTCCTTGGAAATGTTTGAAGGAAACAAAAGTTTATTTTGGATCTTGAAAGGAATTTATTTGGAAATTTTCAAATGTTTTAGGAAAAAGAAGATTTGAGAATAAAATGATTTTATGGAAATAAAAATGGATTTTTCAAAACTTATAGTTTTAAACAAAAGGATTTCAAAAGAAAAGTTTATAATTAAAAGATTTTGTTCAAAATAAAATGTTCGATAACTTGGATAAGTTATAGAAACTTTCGGTTTTGTATTTGTTTTTCACTGGACGAAAATTAAGACGAAAAGTAAACCTAGTAACCGAGACGTCGGGATACTAGAGTTCAGGTACGTGGATCCATGATCCATATCACAAAGCTATGGACCGTGTGTCCTATATATGATATTGTGGACTGTGTGTCCTATACAAGTTGCTATTGACTGTGTGTCCCATATATGTTATTGTGGACTGTGTGTCCTACAAACATTTTGATAAACGTGGAAAACGGAGTAAAAAGGGTAAAGACTGCTTTTCTACGTCCACAAAGTTCTAGACTAGTGCACGAGTCTAGGGTTGTTGCAATTGGACACTCGGACTTTAACATCCTGTGTCGAGAAATAAAAGCTTTAAGACACTTAAAATTCATGGGGGGGTCGTGAGACTTGGGCCTCGACAAGGAAAGAATGAATCACAAAGAAAAGCCGTGAAAATAAAAGGTTTTACATGCATTATTTTTTTGGCAGACGTGCCGATTATTCCTGATATCTTGGTAAACGAGGTATTCGAGATGGTGTTATTCCGCATATCTTGGTAAACGTACGAGGTATTCGAGACGGTGTTATTCCAGATATCTTGGTGCACGAGGTATTTGAGACGGTGTGCCTGTGTGGCAATTTGAGCCTGAGTGGCAATCTGAGCCTGTGTGGCAATTTGAGCCTGATCAGCTCACTATTTTTCAAAAACTGCATGGAGTTGGGGTCTCCGGAGACTAGGATAGAATGATGGAATGTAGAAGTACCATGTTTTAAAGAACGACGATGATTGTTGATTGGTATGATTTATTTGTGACAATTTATATGTTGAATATGTATATTTATCTGTATATGTCGCTCTGTGTTTGGGCATGTAGTCGTCATAATACATCCATATATTGGTATCTCATCCTTACAATATATCAGGTGTTTCTGGCCCTTTTCTGTGGTGCTTTGTTACACGAGGACAAGTAGTGTCGAGAAGTTCCTAACCTCACTTAAGGATAGTACTCCTGATCCTTGAAGAGGTTGGTGAGAATTTTATGGTGAGAACTACAGAGTTCTTTCCAGTAGTTATCTTTTCGATTGACCAGCTTAGGATGTTTCCTTTGGGACGGGTATTTTAAGAAAGTATTATAGGTGATTCTGAAGAACTTTGTAATGATCTTATAAATTTTCGGTACAAAAGACTATTTCATGGAAGTTGTATGTTGAAGTATTTTGATTTATACATGAATCTAGTTGTTGTGTGTTATTAAGAATGGTATGATTTTACTTTTGTGTTGTATGCACTATATTTTTCAAGTGCTCCGCAGAAAAGAAAAGTAAAGAGCTTTTTCCCCCATATTTTCAGACTATTGAAAATAATATGAGTTTTTCCGAAAGCAACCAGTAAACTTTCCTTTTAAATTATTTCTACATGTGATTAGGAGGTAATGCCCAAGGGGGAGGGGGGGTGTTACAGAGACAAGCCTCTTGACATTTGAACTGTACCCCATGGCACTTTGACGTCCCGTAAACGCTCACAAAAACCCCTTCTCTCCTTTTTTTGACAAAGTGTGACATGTTGGAGGCAAATATGTCCGCTTACCATCCTTTGACTGTGGAGCTAACTGCTCTCGTATACCCATCGCAACCAAATCTAGAAGAGCATTCACATCATCCTTTGTCTTGCCCTGAATGTTGAGAAGCATCCCGATTACACTATCACACACATTTTTCTCCACATGTATCACATCAATACAATGTCTGACATGAAGTTTGCACCAATATGGAAGATCAAAGAAGATAGACCTCATCTTCCATATGTTTTTCTCAATAGCCTTCTTATGAGTCTTTCCGAAGATAACATTGACATCCTTCACCCGTTGATAAACTTGTTCTCCATTTAAGACCAGCGGAGAAGGTCATTGTCCTGACATACGTTAAAATCTTTTTTCAATCTACGATATGGGTGATCACGGCTGAGAAATCTCCAATGCCCAAGGTAAACTGTCTTCCTCTCATTCTTTAGTTGAGTGAAGCATGTACCCTCTTCATATATAGGGCATGCTTTATGCCCCTTAACACTATACCCGGACAAGTTACCGTATGCTGGAAAGTCATTGATGGTGCAAAATAACATGACAAGCATCTTGAAAGTCTCATTAGAATACCCATCAACTACATCAACACCCTCCACCCACAGCTTTTTCAAGTCTTCAATCAAGGGACTTAGATAAACATCTAAGTCATTTCCTGGTTGTTTTGGGGCCGAAATCATCATAGATAACATCATGTATTTGCACTTCATGAACAACAAAGGAGTTAGGTTGTAAATTACGAGGAGAATGGGCCATGAACTATGAATACTACTTGAGGTACCATACGGATTCATTCCATCCGTAGCAAGTCCAAGTCAAGGTTTCTTGGCTCATTTCCGAAATCCGGAAACAAACTATCAATTCACTCCCATTGCACAGAATCGGTCGGATGGTGAAGCATTCCATCACGTTTCCTATCATTTGCATGGGATCTAAAGTTCTTTGCGTCGTTTAGATTAGAGAACAATCGCTTGAACCTTGGAGTTATTGGAAGATACCACAACACCTTCGCAGGAGGACCCTTTGTGATCACATCACAACTAGAATCACCATCCTTCAATTTGTACAGTGATACCCCACACTTGGGGCATTCGTGCAACCCTTCATACACACCCATATACAATATGCAATCATTATACCCATCGGACACAGTACCTTCTTCACCTCATAGTTACGATCCGGTAATGTGTTGCCTTTTGAAGCATGTTCTTCAACAACTCAAGCAATTCAGTGAAGCTTTTATCACTCCAACCATTTCTCACCTTCACATTAAACAATTTTAACACTGCCGACAACCGTGTGTAAGTAGTGCACCTCGGATACAAAGGCTTCTCCGAATCACTACACAAAGTAACATATACATTTACTCGCTGAAAAGATTCTTGTCCAATATCACGGATCATGTCCTCTAGTCGGTCGTCCTCCATATCTATGTCAACTTCCTCAGTTTGGGACACACACTGCTGGTTTAAAAAGACATCACCATGCCATATCCATCTTGTATAATTCTTGCAAATCCCTTCACAAATAAGATGAGTACATATTTCCTTAGCTTCACGTTTCCTCATATTCACACATTTGACACAAGGACAACAAAACTTTCTATTACGACCAGGAAGATTTCTTTGAGCAAATTCTAGAAACTCTACCACTCCCTTTCAATACTCATCACTTGTGCGTCTACTAACCATCCAACTACGATCCATAGCTACGTCCTGTAAATATACACACAACCACAATTAAGTTAAGGGGATAAAATAAGATGGACTCTAATGATATTTCCTTACATCAATTATCAGTACATTTCACAGGAGCATCTAAACCCTAACAAACTATATCATCGTCACCTTTGTAAATAAACAACCATGAGCATGAGCATGAGCATGAACCATAAGCAAAACAAATGCCATAACAATATTTTACACAAAACAGAACACACAAAACCACCGACAAAATCAATGAAACAGAGACGCATGAAATAGAAACAGAGACAACAGGCAAAAATTGAAACGCAAAAACAATGAAACAGAACCACCCATAAAAATAGCAGCATCCAAAATCATAAGATAAAACAGAAACGCATAGAACCACCCACATGTTCTTCAATGAAACCCAAAAACAGAAACAGAAAAGCAAAAAACGTAAAAAATGGAAAGGGAGAGAGAACTTACGAAGCAGCGGCCGGAGTGAGAGTGGACGAAGGAATAATGGTGGTCACAGTGGCGTCAGTGCAGGAGGACGAAGGAACATGGGTTGAAAGAAACAGTGTCAGGGAGTGGGAGTGAATAGCTGAACTTGAGTTTTCATATATGTTAATATAAAGACATGTAACATCGCTTGTAATTCCAACCACTGTTGTATGTACCGCTGTTACAAGATTTTCCCTCCACCAAAATTCTGGGAATTGCTCACTTGTAACGGTGGTTGTTGTAAAACCGTCGTTACAAGTGTTTTAAATGATCCAGATATTTACGATACTGTCACTGCCTTTTTTATAACATCGGATTTTATGTAACCGATGTTACATCCAGTCGCTACAGGCATATTTTCTACTAGTGGTTGTTTACGAATTTGCATCATTGTTAATAGGGTTTAATTGTCATGTATGTTAGAGTAAATATTTTTTATACTATCAATCAACCTTAATTGTCACATCATTAAAAATATTTGTCTCTTATAATAACTATCTTGTATAGGATGATTAATATTAGTTTATAATGTAAAAAACTTTACACTTAACATGTATAAAAACTAAACTCTTGTTGATAATATATATTTTTTTGGTTGCATTAAAGGTATATTCCAACAGGTAGGTGCCAAAGACTAATTTCATTCGAGACATAGAGTTACCGAAGTGGGTTTTACCCCTCCCAACAAAGCATTTTATATACACACGTTCGACATGATTTGAACCCCTAACTAGCTACATGCTTAAGAAACCCATATTAATTACGTGTTTATTCACTAAATGCTTATCATATGAGAGTTTATGACAATCCTACAAGATTGTTGATAAAAAGAACTTATAAAAAACCATAAACTATTTTATAAGCTTTTTTAAACAAGAACTTGATTGCATATAAGATAAGATTAATCAAAATAAACTCTCATCCACGAGCAGTTTTCTTTCACTCGGTTTATGTCACTATGTTCTCTTTCGTTGTGTGTAACACCCTAAGATTCACCCTTATGTTTATATGTGTTAGTTCTGGTATATATATGTTTGATATTTATATATATGTGTATATATTATTGCATATGATAATATGTATATTAATATATGATTATATGCATTAATATGAGATTGTGTCTCTTAATGTTTGATTTTATATGTTAATATATGATATGTGATTTTATTAATAATAAGCGATTAAGAATGATGTGATAAGATATCGTGTGATTTAGTATTTAAATAGAGATAGTGTTATTCTTATATTTTAGCCCCTCAACCAATCAGATTTGAGTCCTTATAAATATAGGATCATCCTCTTTTTGTTTATATCTTAAGACCTTATCATAATCTCATAAGGATCCTATCTAGGAATAACTACCAAATTTGTCGCTAAACTTCCATCGAACTTTGGACCATTTTAGAGTCCGATTTAGGATTCAATCATTAGACATTAATTTGTAGGTATTTCTCTGATATTTCTAACAACACCAAGAACTCCTCAATCGGAAACTTTTAACTCAAGTTATTGTCAAAATACCGAACTGTATACAGTTTGGGCTGAAATAGGAACCCGTTATGACCCAAACTCATATATATACCATTAGACTCGACCTAAACCTAGTTTACACGACCCCAACACTCAGAAAACTGCCTCCCTCCTTCCTCTTAAATCCTTATGGTTTTTCTCCCTAAAACTCTCTCTAGGGAACACGTTCTTGCACCGTTCTTCACTGCTTCTTGATAGGAGAACATCGCTACGAATAGGAGTTCGTTGTGCTTGTTTTTTGGGACTTTAGAAAAGGTAAAATCCATGTACCTTGTCCCTTGTGTTCTTTCTTTCAAGTTCTTGATCTCTTCCTTTTGATTTATTGATCTTAGAGTTGAACCAAAGTGTCTCTTTGGCGTCCTTGAGGTCGTAGACAAGCGCTAGTGAGACGGGACCCTAGTGGATCTTCATTCTTCTTTTGAAACGCGAACCTCGTACCAGGTATGGGAGAAGAATAGTGTATACACTAGGCTAGGGAGTAGCGTAAGATGAGGGGTTCCCATAGCCCCGTTTATTGTCATTATAATATATTGATGCCATGATCTGTCTGGTTGTATGACCGAATTGTTTATATGTTTAATTGGATTAATTAGTATGCCTATTTGTTATAATTGTTGAGTTTTTCATGATGTGGTATGCCCATTTGAATTGTCTTATGCCATGAGTTTTAGTTAAATTGGTATGAATACCCATGATTATGAAGGTTGTTGTTATGACATGGATTATGTTGATCACATCGACTGGATAGGTTGTTGATGATGATGTTACCGTTATGTTGAATATGTTAATAAGACTCTAATTGGTTTAATGAGGACTCTTAGTTAACATAGGAATTAAGGGATTTATTCCCAAATGCTTCATAAGACATGAACCGTGTTAGTGAGAGGTGAGGTTTCATGTCGAATGTTTTAGTTAAGACCCTAGGATCTGATTTGAGAGAATTAGGGAGCCTAAACTCCAAGAACACGTTAAATTCTTCCTAGAACAGTATGGCCCTGCCCAGGAGCATGACCGTGCTGAACAGGGAGCACGACCGTGCTCCCAGTTAAATTCTGGAAAACAGACCGCACATTGAGCACGGTCGTGCAGGACAGTGAGCACGACCGTGCTCCACTTAAGTGGCAGCACGACCGTGCTGAGGGTTTAGTATGCCCGTGCTTCCCCATACTGGTCAGAACTTAGGATTAATGAATTAAAGGGGTGTTTACCCCAATTATCCCCAAATGATGTAATAATACACTAATCAAATGATAACAAGTTAGATAACTTAATTAAAGATTAATTAAGATAACAAAGACTGATAAGCTGGTTAATCCGGTACCCGATGGGTTACCAAACGTTGTCACGCTTTGGTGCTTTTTGACCAAAGTGCTCTCGATGCTTTTTGGTCGAGATGTTGTTATGTTGGACCTTGGTGCTTTTTGGCCAAGGGGGCCTTTACCCCACGGTTTGGGTCTAAGGTGTTAATGTTGATATTGGTGATAAGTCGTGGGTGCTTTTAGGTCCAAGAAAAGGAGGTGGTTGCCTTGTGTGTTGTTGTGCCATTTGCATAGAGCATTGGAGTTGATGTTGAGGGGAATGTTCAACATAGGGGAGGTCGTCCTAGTTATGATGATTTGGCCCAAGTCTCGGGTGGTTCACCCATGGTTTGGTGAACCGTGCGCCCCTGAGGTGGCGTATCCAGTTATGATACGTCGGCTATCCAAGGGGTTCCTCCATGGTTTGGGGAACTGCCGGTGTTGGTGCTTTTTGGCCAATACGGATATGTAACTCCGAAGTTGACTTCCTGAGTTAGTTGGATCCACATGCATTGATGGAGTAGTGGAGTAGGGTTGCATTGCACTGCATAGCATATGTTGGATGATTAACATGTTGTTATGGTATTATATGATGATGTATAAATATTGTATGTTGTTATATTGTTATGTCATGCTATGATGTATGTTCATCTTATTCCTTATTCCCATGCCGTTGTTTTTACATGATTTCTTACTCCCTGCTTTCCTATTTCAGCTGTTGCATGTATTTCCTTATGCAGAGGACGGTGAGCAGCCAGCGGAGGAGTGACTCTGAGGAGCCGCGACTCTAGTTAGAATGCTGAGTTATAGTTGTTAGTTTTGTTAGTTGTTTAGTTTGTTTCCTTGATGTATCCGGATTTTGGTTATACCAACTCTGTGTGTGACATCGGGGTTGGGTTTTTCTTTATCTATCTTGTTTCTGTTTTACTGTTTTAAAACCATGTTATTTTCACGTTGTTTTTGTTGAGATGTGAAGCCTTTTTATCCAAGTTTTTATTTTTTTCAAATAAATACATGTTTTATAATTACCTCTTTTAAGTAAATGTTTTATATTAACATGCGGGGTAGAAGGGTGTCACATTGTGCCCCACATAGCCACCAGCAAACACCCGCAAAGAAACTTTAATCTAAGTTGTTGAGAAGCATTAGTGATATCATAAATTGAGATAAATCACCACAAGAAATTAACGAATTACCGACGGCCTCGATGCACTCGGTAAATTACACATTACCGATGATTTATACCGTCGAAAAATGGAATAATCATTGACTGTTGTGTTACCGATGACCTTGTCCGTTGGTACCCTTATCGATGACGGACAACCCTTTTGCGCAAAATTATGCGTGCCAAATTACCGACGGCACAGTCATCGAAAAATTTCAAATCCATTACCGATGGCAAGTCCATCGAAAATGTGTCCATTGATCTTCTGTGCATAAACGTACACTTTGTCGGGTACCAATGGCTTGGACCGTCGTTAATTGCTTGAACATTTGACCGACCGTTAGAAATTGGCATTTATGTTTTCGAGACGGCCAAGCCACCGATAACCAAAGGTTACTGACGGCCTTGGTCGTAGGTAATATTTCCTATTACCGACGGCCTAATATTACCTATGGCCTAAGTCGTTGATAAGTTTTCCACATTACCTACGGCTCAGGACGACCATATTAAAAAGGCCGTCGAAAACCGTTTTTGATGAGCAAATTACCTTTTGATGTGAAGCCATCAATAGTTGTGTTACTGATGGATTTTGGGTGTTACCGACAGCTTTCGGCCGCCGATAATGAGCATTTTTCTTGTAGTTAATAGATAGAAACGTGCGACATTTGAATATAATTGGGAATTGATAGACATAGATTTTATCATAAAAAATCAACTATCGTTGCTTTAAGTGACAAGTAGCTCATTCTCCTTAATTGAGATCTCATGTTCGAGTTTTGTGTAAGAAAAATAGGCGCTGGGGGAACTTCGCCCCCCCTTAAATGGGTTTTCACGGCTCGACTCGAATTATTCAGGATCCAATATGATTTTCGGATATTGAAAGTCTCAGACCAAAAAATTCTTATTGAAAAAATCAATTCATTTAAAATCTTATATTTATTAGCTGAACTCAAATTCAAACCTTCAATCAATAAACAAATTTTACCATCAAATTGTTTGAATTTAACTGATTTTTTATATTAGAATTTAAAGGATTTAATTATAATGTATTGTTAGTGTAAAAATTTTTATACTGTTAACTAATCATATATTGTGACATCGTTAAAAATATTTGATTCTTATGATAACTAACTTAAAAGTAACACATGAAAGATATCTGTGATTTGTTGACAATGCAAACAAATTGGCACCGATGATAAATCAAAATTAAACTCATACATACATATACATGTATGTATGTATGTATGTATGATGAATCCTGGCAAGCGTACCGAGTCGATGCAAGTAATAATTAAAATGGTGAGACCGAGTATCGTTCTCAGGGATTGATAGATTAAGTACCACTTCTCAAACTTAATAACTATTTGAACGAACAATTATGAGGATAGTGGAATCAATAATTAAAAGTAATTAAATTATTAAGTCAAGTAAATTAACGCAAGCAGTAAGAAGATAGTCGCAATATTATGAGGAATAACAATTATGAGAAAGGTCTAGGGATTTGATTTCACTTACGTTTATCAAGTTTGATGCAATTATGAACCCTCGCAATTACTAATCTTCTACTTTTGTCAACCAAGAGTCCTAAATTATCCTAACGTCTCTCTCGAGTACGGTTAGCAAACACCCCTTAACCCTTAACCAACTATATCTCTATGATGGTTAATTATTAAGAAATTCATTAAGTTCTATGACTCCCTATGAAGGTTGCATACAATTCCTACGGTACATCTCTATCCGCATAAACTATATGGTTTTACCCCAATGCTCTAAACACATAACTAACATCTCAATATCATTATGATTGGCAAATCATGCATAATAGTGGCCAATTATAAGCAAGCATTAAGCGCAGAAGTAAAACACAAAAGAATGAAGAAAGGAACTACGAAAATATCATAAAAACAATCAAACCATCCAAACGCGGCTACATCATCTCCCTAGAATGGGGGAATTAGTGCATCAGCATAGGAATCAATAACATAATCAAAGAAACCAACATGGAAACAAGAAAAGAAGGTATGGGCACAGCAAAACTGAGGGAGACGCAGCCAAAAGAACAAAGAGTGGAACTCTATTTCCGTACAAAAGGCCAGAATTTATAAGTTCTGCATCGGCGATCAGCGGGGGTGAATTACGTTTCAGGGGCGAAATTTAAATCATGGCTCAGTCCATAAGTGCACCATCCGAGGGCGAATGGTCCATCCGCGGGGCGGCTGACTTGAAATTTCTAGCCTCTTCCTGCTTCTCTTCCTTGCTCTCAAGCTTCACTTTTATCCTTCCCAAGCTCATGTATGAACCTGAAATTTATTCAAACTAGAAAATCATAGAGAAAGACTCAATTTCCTAATTAAAACAAAGAAAATATATTCAAAGACTCTTAACATTGCTTAAGGAAAACAAAGCCCAAAGTTGAGTACTAATTGAGAATACAACTCATCAATGTGGTAAAATTCACAAGAAAATCTAGAATAAAACTAGATAATCTAGCGGATTATCAATGTACCAAAGAAACAAGGTTTTTGATGAGCTTGTATCATTGTTAATAGGGTTTACTTGTTATTCATTGCCAATGTAACGATTTTTTACACTATCAATCAATTATGAATTGTCACATCATTAAAAGTTTGACTATTATAATAACCACATTATATATGATGATTTGTGATCGGTTGACAATATAAAAAATTTACATTAATCATGTATGAAATTTAAACTCTTGTTCATAGTTTTTTTTTTTTTTTTGTTGCACTAAGAATATCTTCTAACTAATAGCTGGAGACTAGTCCATTTTCATGGCGATGATTAATTGTTTTAAGAATGAATTAGATTAAATTATTTTATTATGTATATTTATAATGATTTTACCCACATGATTACGTGATTTAGTTATTAACATATTTTCATGTAATTTTTTTATTAAATATAATATTTCAAATTAGGTACTCCAAGTTTTTATGCAAGAATTATTCGGTTTAAATTTGATAATGGTATATATAAACACTTAAACATATTAAATGACATCATTTTCACTATTAAATAATAATTGGTATTAAATCCGTGTGGTGCCCTGCATAACCATATTATATGGATTTGTATTTATTTTTTTTCACAAAAGGGATGACTAACTAATAGAAGAAGAAAAGTGGGAGGAGAATGACTTCAAATCCTCCTCCATAATCAAACCTAAGACAGCACAAGGCCTATCAATAACAGAAAGATAAAAGGATCCAAGATGTCCTTTTTGAGCAATGAAATCTGCACATTTATTTGTAGTTCTTGAGACATGAATCACCTTCATATTCCAATCTCTCTTGCACAGAAATGAGAGGATTTCCACCAAAAGGAATTGAATTGAAGGATTTGTCGCAACACCTTTTATCACTTCACAACCAGGTGAGGAGATATATAAGGCTAAGTGATTATTAAGCATTATTGTTTAATTTGAACAAATGGATATGAAACCTAGTTGATATCTTTTTTACATTGGGATAGGATATATCTATTCTGCTTATAAAAAAAAAGAGAGGATATATCTATTCTACCTTGATATATAGTCCATGTTAATAGGTGTAGGAAAATTGCCACAAAGCAATTTTTATTTCTCTTCCATAAAAATTTAAATGTTGCCCCCATATACCAAACCATCACTATCTTTTAGTGAGAATGAAAATTACTTTTGTAATTTTTCATCTTTTGCTTGTGGATTCTTCTTATTTCTCACTCGTAATGTAGGTTTTAAATTAAAAGTGAACCAATCAAAAATGGTTTGATTTGATTTTAAGAATTTTTTCTATCTAACCCAAACCAAACCAATCAAAAACAGGTCGGTTTGGTTTGGTTCGGATCCGAAGATTATTAAATTTCAAAATATATATAAATATTAAATATATAAAATATTCAAATATATATAAAAATTAAGGTTAAAGTAATGTTTTGGTCCCTATACGTGACATCGATTTTTAATTTGGTCCCTATACGTAAAAAGTTATTAATTTGGTCCCTATACGTGACACTAATTTTCAATTTGGTCCTCACCGCTATTTGGTCCCTATATAAGAGGACCAAATTGCAAATTATTGTCACATGTAGGGACCAATTCAACAAAAAAAATTTGAAATCGGTCCCTACATGTGATAATTATTTTCAATTTGGTCCCTACATGTGACAATAATTTGCAATTTGGTCCTCTTATATAGGGACCAATTAGCGGTGAGGACCAAATTGAAAATCAGTGTCACGTATAGGGACCAAATTGATAACTTTTTACGTATAGGGACCAAATTGAAAATCGATGTCACGTATAGGGACCAAAACATTACTTTAACCAAAAATTAAATATAATAAATATTTAACTATTAAAATATAGATAAATATTAATATATAATAAATATTAAATATTAAAAAATATATATAAATATTAAAATATAGTCATTGGTTTGGTTCGGTTCTAGAATCCTTGAAACCGAGAACCTAACCAATCATCATTGGGTTTGGTTTGGTTCGATTCGGACCCGAACACCAAAAAAATCTGAACCAATTTAATTGATTTGGCTTGAATCTTCAGGTTCATCGGGTCATTGGTTCGGGTCTTACACCCCTAAACCATGTTATATCTTTTTTTGCTCATGCATATTTATAATATTTTTATTTAATTAAAATACTTATAGACTTATGTAAAAAAAATACTTATACCCTAATTTGTCCCAACCAACAAAATTTTTTGGATCCGTCACTGCAATCCTTGCTATCGTAAAAAAAAACATTTTCCATGTTTAAATTTGCTACTAGACTTCAGAATTGGCTGCAGAATATGCTTTGCAAGCCTCATTTCAAATTTTTAATTTGATACCTAGCATAGTTTTTGAAATTGAATTGTAATGGAGATAGTCCGAGAGCTGCAGCTACAACCTACAGGTTAGTTTCTAACTCAAGCTTGGTTTATTAGATTTGTGGAATTTCTATAGTTATTGTTAGACCTCTTATCAATAAGAAATATAAGAGGAAGTTCAAACTGCGGATTGGGTCAGTTTAATATTAGCAGTTATTAGCAGTTATTATAAGTTAGTAGCAGTTAGTAGCAGTTATCTCTATTGTAAGGAATAAGCCAGCACGTATCATGGTTGTGCCTTAGGATGTAATTGGAATAAATAGAGAGATTTGGAAGGAAAGGAGGGGGGCAGATTTTGGGTAGGAACTGGTACGGAGAGACCAAGCTCTCGAATCCTTGGAGGAAACCACCTTTGTAACCATCTCTCCTTCTCTAATTTTTTCTACTTTCTTATTCTGTAATACTCTGTTTTTATCTCTGATTTGAGAACAATTCCCCAGAGGATTATTAATATAATATAGACATTCAGTATAATATATATTTAGTTTCAATTCCAGTTTCTATCAACTGGTATCAAAGCTCTCTGATCTTGGGAGAGTTAATGGTTTTAACGAGAGGAGTGGAAGCACGCGTAGAGATTCTGGAGCGCGACTTTGAAGGGTTATTGCAGATGAGGCAAAACCTTGAGCAAAACCTTGAAGACGAAAGACTGGAATGCATTGAAACTCTGAGACAATTGAATGAATTGGTTGAAACCGCATTTAGGATTGTCAACGAGTCAGGAATCAACATATGAACACAGTCGAGCGACTACTTGCGAGGGTAATGGAAATCGTGTTGATACTCGGATTCGAGAAGAAAGATGGAGGAAATTGGAAATTCCAATTTTTGAAGGAGAAGATGCATACGGTTGGACAAATCACGTGGAGCGATACTTTGAATTGAAAGAAATGGATGACGCTGAGAAGTTACAGGCAGTTATGGTAACGATGGAGGGAAAAGCATTGACATGGTATCAATGGTGGGAATTTTGTGCGCAGAATCCAACATGGAATGATTTCAAATCTGCTGTGATACGAAGGTTCCAACCTTCGATGATGCAAAGCCCGTTTGAGTTGTTGTTAAGTCTCAAACAAACAGGAACAGTAGAAGAGTACAGGGAGCAATTTGAATTGTATGCAGGTCCTCTCAGATGCACAGAACCAGCCTATTTGAAAGGGATTTTTCTGAATGGACTCAAGGAAGTGGTAAGAACAGAATTAAAACTCCATCCGGTTGAAGGTTTGACAATTGATGGATTATGCCCAGAGGATTGATGAGAAAAACACTTTACTGAATAAGGGGAACCCTGGAACTAGTTCAGGGAGGAGATCATTCAGAACTTACAACAATCCCAGAACTGTAACGTGGGAACCTGGAAATAAAAGTCAGATTCAGACCATAACAGGAAGTTCAGTAGGGGACACTAGCAGTATGAAAACTACTGGATCATTCAGAGGAAGGGGGTTTAGAAGGTTGACAGATGCTTAAATGCAGGAGAGATCTAGGAAAGGACTTTGTTTTCGATGTGATGAGAAATTTAATCCTGGCCATGTGTGTGCTAACAAGCAATTACAAGTGCTATTGTTAGAGCAAGAAATGGTTACTGATGAGAAGGAGGAAGAACCAACAGAACCAGAGCATGAATCTGAAATAAGAACACTTCAGTTGTCCATGTTTAGTATCACTGGACTTACTTCTAAGAAATCCATCAAACTGTGGGGTACCTTAGCTGGAAAGCAAGTGATAGTCCTAGTAGATTGTGGAGCCTCACACAATTTTATATCTTCTATGTTAGTCAAGGAAGGAGAGTTACAAATGAATGAAACTCCACCTTACACTGTGGAGGTGGGAGATGGCAGAAAAATTCCTTGTGAAGGGGTGTGCTCACAACTGAAATTATTGATTCAAGGAATGGAGGTTCAGCAAGATTTCTTTATTTTTGACTTAGGAGGGGTGGATGTGGTGTTAGGGATGGAATGGAATGGCTGGCTAGCCTTGGTGAGATTCGAGCTAATTTCAAAGAGTTAACACTTAAAAATCCCATTGAAGGAGGACACAAGATACTGAAGGGTGAACCCAGTTTGGCTCGGGCAGTGGCTTCTTTTAAATTTGTCCTCAAAGCAATCAGTGATGAAGGACACGGTTTTCTGCTGGAGTATCAAAGTTTACAAGGTGAAAATGAAGACACTGCACCTTTACCAGAGTGGCTAGAGTCAGTATTGATTGAGTATAAGGAAGTGTTTCAGGAACCACAAGGATTACCTCCAACCAGAAAGCAAGATCATGCAATAATCCTTAAGGAAGGAGCCAACATTCCAAATCTCAGACCCTACAGGTAACCACATTACCAGAAAAATAAGGTTGAGAGGTTAGTGGATGATATGCTTAATTCTGGTGTAATTAGACCAAGTCTAAGTCCTTATTCAAGCCCAATCATATTAGTAAAGAAAAAAGATGGTGGCTGGAGATTTTGTGTAGATTATAGGGCATTGAACAAGATCACCATACCTGATAAATTCCATATCCCTATTATTGATGAATTACTTGATGAACTTGGGGGCGCTGTCATATTTTCTAAGTTGGATCTCAAATCTGGATACCACCAAATTAGAATGAGGGAAGAAGATATCCCTAAAACTGCTTTTAGAACTCATGAAGGGCATTATGAGTTTGTTGTGATGCCTTTTGGACTCACTAATGCCCCTTCTACTTTCCAATCATTAATGAATGACATGCTTAGACCATATTTAAGGAAGTTTGCTTTAGTTTTCTTTGATGATATTTTGATCTATAGCAAAACTGTGGAGGAGCATGAAAGACACTTGCAGGCAATTTTAGCCCTATTAAAGGAACATCAGCTTTTTGCCAATAGAAAGAAATGTACTTTTGGGCAAACACAATTGGAGTATCTTGGTCACATCATTTCAGCTAATGGAGTGGTAGCAGATCCTAAAAAAATTGAGGTTATGATGGATTGACCAACACCAAAGGACATTAAGGCTTTAAGAGGATTCTTAGGCCTTACTGGTTATTATAGGAGATTTGTCAAGGACTATGGAAAAATTGATAGACCTTTGACTCAGTTATTGAAAAAAGACAGTTTTCAATGGACACCAGAAACTCAGGCAGCTTTGGATCAATTAAAGAAGGTCATGACTGAATTACCTATACTCACTATTCCAAAATTTTCTAAGGTATTTACTATAGAAACTAATGCTTCCAATAAAGGCTTAGGAGCAGTCCTATTGCAGGAAGGAAGACCAGTAGCTTTTATCAGTCAAACCTTATCAGAAAGAGGGCAATCCAAATCAGTTTATGAAAGGGAATTGATGGCTATTGTAATGGCAGTCCAAAAGTGGAGACACTACCTACTTGGTAGACATTTCATCATTCTTACGGATCGGAAAAGCCTTAAATTCCTTACAGATCGTAGAGTTTTGGGAGAGGAGCAGTTCAAATGGACTTCTAAACTAATGGGATTGGATTTTGAGATCCAATACAGACTGAAATGAGAATAGAGCTCTTGATGCTTTATCTAGAAGAATGACTTATGCAGCATTATCCACGATTCAGTTTGATGATTTGGAAGAATGGGAAATCGAAGTCCGAGAATGATCCAAAGTTGCAAGGTATTATACAAGACATTCCGCACGATCATCGCATCTCACCCTGATTATACCTTCAATGACAGAAAATTGTTCTACAAAGGAATATTGGTGCTGCCAATAGGGTCTTCTAGGATTCTTATTCTCCTTAAAGAGTTTCACGGTTCAGCTATGGGGGGCATTCAGGATTTTTTAGATCATACAAAAGGATTTCTGCCATTGTTTACTGGGAGGGAATGAAGAAGGACATTCAGCAATTTGTTGCTCATTGTGAGACTTGTCAGTTGAATAAATATCAAACCTTGTCTCTTGTTGGGTTATTGCAACCTCTTCCAGTGCCTACTCAGGTTTGGGATGATTTGTCCATGGATTTTATAGAAGGTTTACCTAAGGCTCAAGGAAAGAATGCTATTTTAGTGGTTGTGAACAGATTAACTAAGTATGCTCACTTTATTGCACTTAGTCATCCATTCACTGCCAAAGATATTGTTGAAATTGTTATCAAAGAAGTAGTCAAGCTACACGGATTTCCATCTACCATTGTTTCCGACAGAGATAAGATATTTCTCAGCCATTTCTGGTCTGAGTTACTCAGAATGGCAGGAACTAAGTTGAAATTTAGTTCTGCCTACCATCCCAAGACGGATGGACAATCCGAGGTGGTCAATAGATGCGAGATGCCTCACAGGAACCAAACCCAAACAATGGCCTAAATGTCTTAGCTGGGCTGAGTTTTGGTTCAATACAAACTATAACAGTTCTACTAAATTGACCCCATTCAAAGCCCTTTATGGTAGAGATCCACCCCACTTACTCAGCGGCACTACCATTCCTTCAGTGGTTGAGGAGGTTAACATGATGACTCAGGATCGGGATCAACTTCTTCATGACTTACAGCATAATTTATTGAAAGCTCAGTGTCAAATGAAGTCTTATGCCAATCAATCCAGGCGCCATGTTACTCTAGTTATTGGTGATTGGATCTATTTAAAGCTGCAGCCATACAGATTGAAGTCTCTTGCCAAGAAGAGGAATGAAAAGTTGAGTCCTCGTTTTTATGGCCCTTATCAGATCGCTAAGCAAATAGGACCAGTGACTTTTGAATTGGATCTTCCGCCTGACAGCAAAATACATCCTGTATTTCATGCTTCATTACTCAAGAAAGCCCTTTCTCCTTCAGCTACACCACAACCTCTTCCACCAATGCTTTCAGATGATTTGGAGTTGCAAGTTGTCCCTGATGCAGTCAAGTCAATCCGCAACACTGCTACTGGTTCTGCTGAGGTCTTAATCCAGTGGAAAGATCTTCCTGACTTTGAAGCTACTTGGGAGCCTGTTGAGACTATCATGGAGCAGTTTCCTTCTTTTCACCTTAAGGACAAGGTGACTCTTTTGGGGGGGAGTATTATTAGACCTCTTATCAGTAAGAAATATAAGAGGAAGCCCAAACTGCTGATTGGGCCAGTTTAATATTAGCAGTTATTATAAGTTAGTAGCAGTTATTCTCTATTGTAAGGAATAAGCCAGCATGTAACATGGTTGTGCCTTAGGATGTAATTGGAATAAATAGAGATTGGGAAGGAAAGGAGGGGGGCAGATTTTGGGTAGGAACTGGTAGGGAGAGACCAAGCTCTCGAATCCTTGGAGGAAACCACCTTTGTAACCATCTCTCCTTCTCTAATCTTTTCTACTTTCTTATTCTGTAATACTTTGTTTTTATCTCTGATTTGGGAACAATTCCCCAGAGGATTATTAATATGATATAGACATTCAGTATAATATATATTTAGTTTCAATTCCAGTTTCTATCATTATTATTCTTGAAACATACACAAACATGAACTAAAATAAGGATGTTAATTCTTCTGTTTCAAGCATAAGAATCTCTATGTTCATATATTCCAATAATTTTATGCCCTGTTGGCTATTGTTTTAGACAGAGTTCATAGAACCCGGAAATGTTATTTGTGACTAACTAATAATATATCCATATGTTATATATTTATTTACGCACACATATATGTATATACATAGCCATATGTTTCAAGATCTTGAGATTAGAACTTACAAAGAATTAGAACTAATAATTTCAATTTGCTAAAGTTTTCCTCAGATGATAACACAAAAGAGCAGAACTCACAAAGAGCCACAATTGTCACTCAGCAACCTCAACATCCAAGATTGAGAGACTACAAATGGTGGTTTCGTGTATCCCTGTGCATTATCTTCCTTCTAGCAGGTCTATCTGCAGCAACTCTTCTAACAAGGTTATACTATGAAAAAGGTGGTAATAGCAAATGGATGACATCATTTCTACAATCAGGTAGATTCCCAGTTCTACTTCCACTTCGTTTTTTACTTCTCACACCATGCCAAATTAGTTACTAACATGCACAACAATGATCCCTCCAATAAGAAACCAAAAATTTCCTCTGCCTAGTTTTAGGCTTATTTGCTGCAGGGATCAATATGATGTATTCCTATGGACTCCTAAATCTCACTGTTTCCACTTATTCTCTACTATGTGCAACACAAATAGCGCTTATCCCAAAAAAAAAAAAAAAGTGCAACACAAATAGCCTTCAATGCATTATTCTCTTTCTTCCTTGATTCCCAGAGGTTCACAGCACTTATATCCAATTCTATAGTCCTCCTTACCATATCAGCTTCCTTGCTTGCAATCAATTCTCATTCTGAGGACTCAGTGGATCATCTTCCAAGAGAAAGATTTTTAATGGGGTTCTTATGTACCCTTGGTGCATCAGCTACATTTGCTTTATATCTCTCCCTTGTGCAATTTTCTTTTGAGAAAATTATAAAGAGAGAAACCTTTTCTGCTGTCTTGGACATGCAATTTTATCCACCCTTTGTTGCTTCCATTGCTTGTGTTGTGGGATTGTTTGCAAGTGGAGAATGGAAGACTTTGGATAAGGAGATGAAGGGATATCAAAAGGGAAGGGTGTCATATATAATGACACTGCTTTGGATTGCTGTGACATATCAGTTATCTGCTATTGGTACATTGAGGTTGGTTTTTGAGGTATCTTCATTATTCTCAAATGTAATAGGTACCTATAGTTCCAATCCTTGCTGTTATTTTCTTTCATGACAAGATCAATGGGGTGAAGGTTATAGCCTTGTTGTTGGCAGTATGGGGATTTCTCTCCTATATTTATCAGCATTATCTTGATGATAAAAAGGCCAAGGCAAAGAAAAATGATGGTGTTGAGGTTCAAGGGTTGAGGTAGAAAATTGCTGATGGGATGGATCAACCTTTAATAAAGTTATAGCAAATCTCTGTTGGAAAGGACTTGAGATAAGAGCCTGGACAAGAGGGTGATGTTCCTATTGCAATTTTATGAATTGTATCTTTCTTGAATTTCCACCATAGCTTGAGCTGAATAATAATCAGTTATACTGTTATACATATAGATAATAGATAATTTGTTTTAGAATTTTCACCCTTGAAAATCAAATCTACCAGTTAAAATTAATTCTTATGATAGCTGAATTGTTTGTCTAAGATATTTAGAAGTCAATTTCAATAAAAATGACTTGGAAGTATCTTCTGTTGTAAACAAAATTTACTTTAGAAGACCCGATAATTTAATTAATGATTTATATAAACTCTTAGTAGCATTACAAAATTAAACTTTACTACTGGATTCTACAATTTCTTAAAATATTACTATTATTATACTTTTAAAATGATCCTACTTTATATTTTCTTGATGAATTAAAAATTTTAAAATCATTTCTTACCATCAATTTTTATATGATTAATTTTTTGACAATATAATCCAAACAAAATTATTTTTGGTTGGAACCCACGGTAAATAAGACTTCTGACTCTTCAGTGGGTGTTGTAAGAGTATCTCACAAGTTTAGCTTCTTTGAACCTATTATGAGATTAATCTTCATTCGGGTGTACAGCCACAATTAAGGTTCTTTGTTACTCTTCAATGATGTGTTTTGCGAGAGCAAACTCACCATGCACAACCAATTTAGCTAAATCCATCGGATAATCCAAACAAAATTATGGTCTGATTGTTTTTGCGTCTAGGGAAAGAAAATGTATCGTGACTTGTGAGTTGGGGCTGTTTGCACCAAAAGCCTTGACAAACCTAAACTTTTATGTGCTTGATTGGGATTTTGGGATTCTGAAAATGTTTGTTTTAAATTTAGCGTTCAATAAAATCAATTTTGGGTTAGGTAGAATTGATTCTAAGGGAAGTAAGAATTTTTACATTTTTCTGCTGAGAATAATTGATTCTAGGTGTGTAACCTACAATATTCCTTATATTTATACTGCAAAAATGATTTTACTTTATCATCCAAAATCAATCTTTTTAAAATGATTTTTACAATCACTTTCTTTAAAATCTATTCTTTCAAATCTCATCTAAATTAATTTTATCAAAATCTAAAACAAACGAATCCACGAAAAAAAAATAAAAAAGTTTGAGTTGCAATTTGGTTGAGCATAAGCGAGTTTTTTTTTTAGAAGACACATAAGCGAGTTGTTAACTGCAAGTCTGCAACCTTCAAGATGATATTAAGTGTGTGTTTGGTTTTAGATTGCTGGACATGAAAAAACTATGTTTGCATTAGAAATAATTGATTTTCGGACATTGTATCTTGTTTGGCTGTAAATTGTGTTGAAAAGAATCACATTTGAGGTGAGTAGCATTGATTTTAGTGGAATCAAGAATTTCTAGCTTTTCCGTTGAGAATAATTGATTCTAGATATGGAATCCACAAAATTCTACATATTTACACCTCAAAAGTGATTGTGCTTTATCATCCAAATAAAATCAATTCTTTCAAACCCACTTTTAAAATATTATTACCAAACACAAATTAAATTTTTTAACCTTGATTTTTTCAAAATCACTTCTTTCAAAATCAATTTTATCAAAATCAATTCTATCAAAATCTAAATCATGAACTTACAATAATTTTATTCTTTAATTTCTAACAATTTTATAATCATCATCATAAGACATGAATTATTGAGAGGGGTGTACGCTTCATGCCTGACTGTATATTAATCTTTTACCTGTCTGGTAGAGAAATACTACGAAAAACAAAAAATAAAAAAATTGAAAATAAATAGGATATTTTATTTCCTTTTATAAGTCACACCAAACATATAATAAAATGGGCCAGATAATAAATTTATACTATTACAGCTACCAAACAGGCTTAATTGCTTCTTCTTTTTTTTACGCAAACAGGCTTAATTGCTGGTTTGATAGAACAAAGAAATGAAAAATAATGCGTCATGCTAACGAATATCCTTACGTAGCGTTTGATACAAATTTTATAAAAATATTTTTGGGAATGTCGGCATGAGAATAAAAGTTTCTCATTTTTTATACAAGTTTTAAAAAGTTATTCTCATGCATAAAATATTTCCGGGAATAAAATTAGTGAATAATAGTTATAAATTTGGGAAAACTCTATTCTCATGTGAAAGTGAGAAAACTTTATTCCCGGGAATCACATTCCCAGAAATATAGTTTGATTGAGAATAAAACATTCCAGGTACCAAACGCCAGAGCACTCTTTAAGGAATCAAGAAAAGTAAGTTTTCATTGGAAAACCAAGCATTTCACTTTTTCAATTGTTAAATACATTAATTCCCTATGTTAAGTTTCTTTTCTTGGTTTCTTAAAGAGTACCCTAAAGACACTCGTTAGCATTTCCCAAAAATAAATTATATTCGAAGGTTTGCGTTCGGCAACTTTTTTATTATCTTCTTCCTTTTTTTCTTCTCTTATTAGTCTCGTCTTGGCCAAAAGAACAAGGGTGTTTTTATCTTGTGCAGCTTTATATTAAGAAACCTAAAAATAGTAATTATTTATTGAAAAACTAAGCATTTTAATTTTAAAAATATAAAATACATAAGTTCCCACATAAATTTACTCTTTTAAGTTCATTAATATATGCAAAAACCGAAAGAACAAATATGAAAAAGATTTAATTTAAAATTATAAATGTAGATTTAGTCATTGATAAGTGAGTAGACATTGTCTCACAATATGCAAATTAATTAAATTATTCTTTTAAGATTTTTGAATCTCGTGTTCCTACAAATTTCTAGGAGACTTTTTTTTTTTTAATCAAAAGGAAAGCCAAAAGCCAAACAACCTAAGCTCTTATATCCAAACAATGCCAATGGCATCTGCTAATAGAGTCTGAGTCTGAATGTTGATGTAAATCAGATGTTTTGATGATGGTGAATAAGCTAACTGATAGTGAATAATGGATAAGCTAGCAGACATCGGATAACGGATAAGCTAGCAGACAGTTGATAACGGATAAGGTAGCGGATTAAATTTGAAGCATTTGGTAAAACTAGCGGTTGAAATAGCTGATAAATGTAAAATGACATAAAATGATATATTTATATCTTTTTTTTAATATAAATTATAAATTATTTATTATTTATTTAAAAATAATTATCACTTTTAACCAAGGTTTTCAAAACCGTACCAGTGATTGAACCGGTGAAGATATCGGTTCAAGATTCAATGGTTCAAAAATAACATAATATTCAAAATTACATCACATTAAAAGCTAAAATTTACTTAAAATATTATAATTCATAACATAAAGCATAGAAAATTACACATCAAACCAATAATTCCAATAAATTTTCTACTTATATTATTATTATAATTCTTTCTCATTATTTCTATTTATTATATTATAACCTACTAGAGAATTATAAAAGAAATGCATCAGTCAAATAAAAAAATGCAAGTTGTCATCATAAAGTAAAGCACCACTCTTTTAAGAAGTACTAGTAAGATACCGTCACTTTCATTTTTATACATGTCTAAAACTGACCTGTATTAAAGTAAGCTTCCTCCCCACAAGCACTATAATTAACATAATAACAATAGTCATCTCTAGTATATATAAAAGTAAGATAGTATAGAGTTGTCCTATGGGCAATTTGGTAATAGTTTGGGTTATCTTAAGGATAATTTGGTAACAGAAAAAATAACATATAATCAACTCTATTTTAATCTATTAAATCATTTAATTGATATAATTTATGTTTTGGAACTAATTTAAATAGGTTACGTTCCATTACATGATGCAAAAAAATTTAATATAAATTAATTCTGCAATAATTTATTCAATCATTTAATTAAAATAAATTACTAATTTAAATAGGTATTAATAGTTTAGCGAAGTTTATCTTAAATCAATTAATTGAAATAATTTAATAATTTAAATAGACATTCAACGGCTAGAGAGAAAAATCATAATTTTTTCAATTGGTTAAAAAATGCAAGTTCGTACACCAGCTTACTAAATTTAGGGATTTTCTTTCCTCTTTTCCTAGCTTTCAATTTAGCTATATTAGCAGACAAGCCAGCTTAGTGGCTCATAATCTTGCTAGAGTCACTGTTTCTTTTGCTAGCTCTTGTTTTCATGACTTAATTCCTACTTGTATTGAAAACACTATTATAAATGAAATGCAATAAGTTTGCTTCTCTGAAAAAAAGATTAGGAATTTTGGGTGATTTTGTTTTTTTGTTTTTTTTGTCATTGATCAGGAGTATATCCCGTCGGAAGCAAAGACTAATCTCCTGCAGGGGAATGAATGACACTTGAAGACGATAAACTTCCTCCCAGCAAAAACTCGCTTTATACACAAAAGTTAGGATTAAAAAAATTAAGAATTTTAGGTGACTTAAATATTCGATGTATTTATGATAATTAAACATATAAATTCAATGGATGGATATCAGTTTATTTTTATTTTTTTTACTTTTTGACCTTGAAATACTCAAGAAAAATAATATTTTGCTAACAAAGGCAAATGATAAAGGCTTTTCATTTGACATTTGCCTAAATAAACTAGCATATGTAACACGAAAAAGAGAAAATTTGACACAAACTTCAAAAAATATCATGGAGATAATTTCCATCATTTCATTCATTAGCATATTAATAATTAATCATATTAATTAATTTATCACTTTTTACAAATGGAACAGTAATTAGTATATATTATTCTAAAAAACTTGTTAAAGTCATAACAATGGAACTTGCCTCACCATCATCATCACAAGTTAAAATTTTAAAACACTTTTTATTTTCAATCCTAAAGACAGCAACATATAATTGTTCATGAAAAAACACCTAACGTGGCAATTGAAGAATGGGAAAATAACAAACATTCACTAAGAAACAATAGAAAATAGAAAGAAGTGCATATTCTTATGAGACCAAGCTTCACCGTGAAAAGGGTTGCCGATAAAAAAAATTCTTATATAGTCCAGCTTTTGCTGTGTGAACACTTATTTTAAGAATCTGTCTACAGGTATATGAATAGACTGTCCCATAAAACATACAAAGCAAGACTATTATTTGATGGATTATTCGACGATTGTGGATATTAAGGGATTGGGGAAATTTTCGGTAACACACGAAGGTGTGTTTGGATGAGGTATTTGTAGAGGGTGAAATATTTTAAGAGTATATTTAAAATACTTCACTTTAAAATACTTTGTTTTGATATTAAATATGAAGGATTTTAGAAATCAATGGATTTTATAAGGATATTTTATTTAAGGTAAATTTGAGGAATTTGAAATATCACCTAAAGAGGTGGTATTTTGAATTTCCCTCTCCTTACTCATGTACGGGGGCACCGACCCCCGGACACCCGATGCGGAGGCGTTACCCGGTAGGGGGGGTGTCGGCCTCTGGACGCTCGATGTGGGGGCGCCGACTCCCGGATAGTTGAAATCCCAATTTTTTCAATGAATATTCAAAAAAAATATAATTGAAGGTAATTGAAATGCTTTATCCAAATAAAGAATTTAAAATACAAGATATTTGAATTATCCTATTCAAACAAAGTATTTTCAAAATAAAAATAATTCAATTGAAGTAATTGAATTACCTTGTATTTCAAATTCCTTGGAATTTTGAAATACCTCATCCAAACACACACACTTGAAAGTTAAAGAACTTATAACATTCAACCTTATTAATAGAGGTTACTCAAAAAAGAATATGAAGTGACAACACTTGTTCATCATAAATTAAAAATTAAGTACATTTACCCAATTAATGCAAAATAATATCCATTCAATCATGTGAAAGAACGAAACCAAAGAATAAGCACTCTTCACACATTCAAAACTATTGGAATGATTAGCTTTAGTACAAATTATATTATGAATTGGAAATTTTCTAGATGCAAAGTGATACTGGACAAAATAATGGAAGGATATACATCAGCAATATCCTTTCATCGTATGCTGCTGTTTTAATTTAATCAAAAAATTAAAAATGAAGTCACCAATACTTCATATACTGTGATTCTTTATCTATCGCCTATCACTCAAAAGATAGATCCCGACTTCCTCTGCTAACAATGTCAAATGACAGTTCCTTTTAAAACATTAATAAAAGTCTAGCTAACTTCTAAAGATGCTTTACTTGTACGATTTCCACAACAATACATGTGGATAACTAAGTGAGGTTAAAACAGAACTTGATTGAGGCAAGAACTTGAATCAAAGTAGGAACTCCTCACTGAAGAGCTTGCTGAACTTGAGCTTCATGGAGATCTCCTGCTGCAAATGAGATTGTTAAAATGTCATTAGACAAAAGATAAGCTCCCCAACAAATGTCTACATTTAGGCTCTATATTTGCAGTGTCATGAGATCTGCCTTGACGCATTGAACTCAAAAACAAAAATATGAGTCAGAGAGAATGTTACAAGTCACAACCAAGGACAAAATTAGGGAGGTTTGGTTAACTGGCAGGAGAGTCCTGAAGGCTTTTTTCCCCAACCAATGTGAGATTTGGTTATTCAGAGTAAAATTCACATGCATGATTGGAAATGGGAGTTAAGAAAGATGGAAACCCATTACCATCCTTATATTCAAACATCATAACAAAAACCTTTTGAAAAGAAGCCGGTTGCAAAGAACTTACCTCCAAATCAACATAAAGAAAGACTTTTAAAAAATATTTTATTTTCAGAATAGAGAGCTCCTCCTTCAACTCTACTGTTACCACACATAATGCAATGGGAGATAGCTGGCCGAATGCAATTGGGAAGGAACAATATGAGAAAATAATAACAGGATAAGCTTGTGAAGGTGCTAGCAAAATACTAATAATAAATTACCAATGGGTATCATGTTCCATTACAATGCATAATATTTCAAGGGGGAAATTGGCAAAAAAATAATTTTGAAATTTCTCCTAGAAGAAGGCAATAAGTTCATAGCCAACATATATGTGCCACCAATATTTAAAGCATGAAATGCGATACATATGAGATTATTATTTTTTTTTATTCATTAACTAAAATGTGTTAACTTGATGCCAAGCTAATGATTAAGCTCTATACAGCCTTGATACATTTTCACTCCATGTGATATAAATGAGAAGCGAGTTCAACTTGGAATTTAGATAATGTCCAACATATGACAAGTTGGAAAACAAGGGATTTAAATAGCTAAGGATGAACCAACCTCTTCCCCAAAAGACCAAGGTTCATGGTCATTAGTGCCTTTGTTCCTGCTTCAAAATGACCTCAGCAAAAGGGATGTAAAAAAGAACCTACTACCATGCTAGAAAAGATACATGAACATTAAATCACGCACTTAACCAAAGTAATCAACAATATATTAAGCAACAGGTGCAACAAAATCCGTGGAAGAACCTACAACTTAGAATTTTTATCGGCCACCCTATGAGGTGTATGATTAAATATCTAAGTCAGCCACCCTTTTACACCTTGTAGTGCAAATTACGACTGGGGAGACAATAACTATCATCACAAACCAAGGTCAATAAATCCATCAACTATGAAAATATGAAATGCATGTCGATGATCAACTAAATCCAAAAACCTCAACTTTTAGAACTTCAAAATCAATATGCAATGCAAGGCACATTCAAGTGGCAGATTTAGAATTTCAACATGATAATTAAATGAACTGAAATAAGTAAACATTCAACCGGCAGATCTAGAATTAGAGACTAAATTTGATAATTTGATAAAAGGCAGCAGAAATCATATCACGTTGTCAAGCTAAATGAGTTTCGTTTTCTGTGTAGCTGACTATGGGCCAATAATATTACAATCATATCAGGTTGCTTTGACTACCCATTGCCCATATGCATGGTAGGCATCACACAACGTGATGAAGGAAGTACTCGCTACAAACCATCATACTTGATCTTAGTGAAGACTGCCTATGTACCAATTCTCTAATTAGAATATGATGCATGGTTTTATATATAGAAGCACAGTACATATTGGAAGCCATCAACAATGTCTTCTCCTACATAAAAGAAATGGAATGACCCAAAAAACTTCTCTGCTGCAGTATATATATATATATATACACGAGAAAAGTATATGTCAAAAAGATTGATTTCCAGGTCCTTCTCGACTATCAATTGTTAGAAAGAGTATACAGTTTCATTTGGTATTATTTAATTAATTAACTAAAACAGAGAGAGGCATGAAACCAGTTCCGGACAGAGGAAATGACTGCTTGCAAAGTTGCAGAAAACACTGCAAGCTTGTGTTCATCAGCATACCTAGAAGGCAAAAAAATTACTCTGAATTTAACACAGAAAATCAAAGAAAAAAAGATTAAGAAAAAATAAGAAGTGGGAGACGTCCCTCCATCGATCAACTCCATCCACGGCAATGAAGGGTCATCAAATTGTCATGCTTCCATTACGTGAATTGAACATCAAACCAAAATGATGCTAGAAATTACTTAGTGTTGGCATTATGCCTATCATGTTTACTTTAATTTTTGTATCTGATTCATATATGGCATTAAGGCCCAGGATTTCAAACAATCTATACTTATCTGTTCCTCATCATGCAAAGAACATACATCCCCTTGTTTTGGGTTCTCACATTACGGGGCTCTTTCAACAAGTACATGGCGGGCACCTACCAAACACATGTAATTTCCAAAATTTCCCCTTTTTGCTCCTTCACTGTCATCAATTACCCAAATAGGTCAGCAAATAAAGAGAGGAGGAAAATGAGGAAGATGAAAGAAATTTGAAAATAAAGAACTTGAAAAAAGCAAAGAGGAGAATGTTTAAAAACATAGCCCTGTTACCCAGAGAGGTTAGCAAATGGGTGTAGTGGTCTCTGAGAAGAGGATAATACATGATAGAGAATAGATAAGGCATGAAAGAGGAGAAATTGAGCAACAGTTACGAAAGTGGATTTTTCTTTCTTCATATGAGACAACTTTGATCTGATTATCATTTTAGCAGAGTGCTAGAAAAAATAAGGAGGGTAGCAGAAGAGGATGAGATCGGAGAGAGTAAAGAGAGAGAGATTTCAAACTTAAAAAAAAAAAAGCCCGGAAAACAGGTGAATGAGAGTGAATAAGCGTTTGTCAGTGATAAAAGGGACCAAATTGTATTAAGGGTGTGTTTGGGTAAACAATTTAATTAAGAGTTTATCACATAAGATTTTATCGCATGAGAGTTTATGTCATAAGTGCTTAAAGAAAGGAAGAAAGGGGCATGAGAGGATTCGAATAGTAAAAAATACGGAGAGGGTGTTTAGCGTATAAGCTCTTATGATAATTCCATAAGATTCTCTCAGTGACTTATGAAGTCAAAAACTCCTTATGGGATGACATAAGTTATTTTTATAAGCTCTATCAAACATACTGCATAAGAGTTTATGTCATCAGATAAGTCAAAAAGAGCTTAAATAAGCTCTTCCAAACACCAGCTAAGGGTGCGTTTGGGTAAACAACTTAATTAAGAGCTTATCACATAAGACCTTACGGCATGAGAGCTTATGCCATAAGCGCTTAAAGAAAGAAAAAGAAAGAAAGGGGCATGAGAGGATTCGAATAGTGAAAAACACGGAGAGGGTGTTCAGTGCATAAGCTCTTATGATAATTCCATGTTTTCTCCCTTGACTTATGAAAATAAGTCAAAAACTCCTTATGGGATGACATAAGTTATTTTTATAAGCTCTACCAAACACACTACATAAGAGCTTATGTCATCAGATAAGTCAAAAGGAGCTTAAATAAGCTCTTCCAAACGCCACTTAAATACGTTATAGAAAAAGCACTTATTAACGGGAAAATAAGTGAATGAGAGTGAATAAGAGTTTGACAAGGGACAAAAATTTTATTAAGGTTAAAGTAATCTTTTGGTCCCTATATGTGACACTAATTTTTAATTTGGTCCCTATACGTAAACAGTTATTAATTTGGTCCTTATACGTGACACTGGTTTTCAATTTGGTCCTCACCGCTAATTGATCCCTATATAAGAGGGACCAGATTGCAAATTATTATCATATATAGGGACCAAATTGAAAATAATTGTCATATGTAGGGATCGATTTCAAATTTTTTTTCTCGAATTGGTCCCTACATGTAACAATAAATTGTAATTTAGTCCTCTTATATAGGGATCAATTAACGGTGATGACCAAATTGAAGACCAGTGACATGTATAGAGAGCAAATTGATAATTTTTACCTATAAAAACTAAATTAAAAATCAGTGTAGATCAAAAGATTACTTTAACCTTTTATTAAAAGGCTAACAGAAGTAGTCTAGTACGTAAAAAACAAGCTGTCACCCACTTGTTCAAGTTAAATCTATACAGAAAAAGATGAAGTTTTTAAATATCTTCAAGTCAAGGTGAAGTCTTCAAGGAATACATTATGACCCTCTCTCTACCATCGAAGTTGCGACGCTCATCTCTATCTCCCCTATCCTCTCTCTTCAAGTCAAGGTGAAGTCTTCAAGGAATACATTATGTCCCTTATGATTGATGCTTGCTTCATCTTCTTTTCTCTTATGATTGATGCTTGCTTCATCTTCTAACCCTCTACAACTTTTTCATTTTTGCGTTTCATCTCTCGGTTTCATAGTTTTGCTCCTGATATCCACATGTTCTTGGCAGCAGCAAGCGAGCACGGGGATACCTTTTTTTTAAAACCGATTTCAGAGACATTTGACCCGTCAGACCGCCGGATTTTGCCGGTTCTGCCGGTTGTTGACCGATTCCAACGGTTTTTGACCGGTTCCTGTTACATCCGGTTTTCATGTCATTTTGGACCGGCCATTCCGGTCCGGTTTTGATTACCTTGCTTTTAACACTTTAATTTATTTTAAATTATTTATCATTTCAAAAATTAAGATACTAATTTTTTATTTTAAATATTAATTTAGTTTTAATTAAAATAGGTTATTAGTATTTTTATTTTATTAGCTAATGATAAGTGAGGAATTTAATTAAGATAGTAGGATAAGAATTGAATAAAAAATGATAAGCTATACGCTATAAGCTCAAACGCTACTTCAAGTAGCGTCTCGAAAAAATACTATAAGCTAGTGATAAAACGTTATAAGCTAATTTTAAAAAGGGTTACCAAACAGAGTTCCATCCGCTACACGCTAGCGGATTCGACAAACCAAACATACTCCAAGGCTCTGTTTGGTAAAACCTAGCCAATATCAGATAACGGTTAAGCTAGCTGATAGCGGATAGCGGATAAGCTAGCGGCTTCGATTTGAAGTGTTTGGTGAAACTAACGGTTAAACTAACTGTTAAATGTAAAATGATATAAAAGGATATGTTTGCATTTTTTTATATAAATTATATATATATTATTTATATTATTTATTTTAAAATAATTATCACTTCTAACACTTTAATTTATTTGCGTAAAAAAACACTTTAATTTATTTTAAATTATTTATCATTTAAAAATTTAAAATATTATTTTTTAACTTAATATTAATTTAGTTTTAGTTATTTTTAATGAATAAAATGGGATAATAAAAATAAAATTACATATTGATATGATTTTTATATAAATTGTATTTTTTATAGATAAAAATATATTCTCTATTTATATTTTAAATATAAATCTAACTAGTGAAATTAATTCTTATTTATATGCTATGTTAAATTATTAATATTTTATTTTATTAGGTAAGGATAAGCGAGAATTTAATTAAGATAGTAAGGATAAATATGGAAGAAAAATGATAAGTTATACACTATAAGCTCAAACACTACTTCAAGTAGCGTTTGGAAAAAATGTTATGCGGTAGTGAAAAAATGTTATACGCTAATTTTAAAAATGGTTATCAAACGGGGCTACTTTTCCATCCGCTATAAGCTATCCACTATATGCTAGCAGATTGGGTAAACCAAACAGACACTAAGTCACTCCACGAGGATTTTTCATCTATAATTAGATACATAAAAACAAATTTAAAAGACATAACTCATTTGATAACTTCAAAAAACAAACTATAAAAGAAATGTATAACACGTGGAGAATAATAAGTAAAAGTAAGGATGTATTCATATTTCATTTGTTAGAATGAGTTGAGATTTCAATATATTTTGACTACTAAAAGTTGAAATCACAATTACTTTCTCATTGTATACTTTTACTTATTCTAGATAAACCTGATCCATATATAGGAAAGAAACTTTGCCTTACAGTGATACTATTTTCTAAGCATTTTTTATTATTAGATAGAATTTACGTGGGGATCCACTACTAAGTACTAACATAGAATAAGCCTAAATACTTTATTCAATGTTACATAAGTTCGACTCAATAAAAAAAAAAGGTTAAAGTAATATTTTAGTCCCTATACTTGACATGAATTATTGAATTGGTCATATATATAAAAAATTATTAAAATTGTTCCTACACGTACAAAAAGTACTCATTTGATCCCTATATGTTGAAAGATGCCACAAAATCAACAAAGTTGAGTTTTCAGCAGGGATAATCGATTATGGTGTCTGCATAATCGATTATGGGACTGGCAGAGAACTTGTTGAAGTTGGCACAGGAAAACACAAGAAGGGGGGTTGAATTGTGTTTGTTAATTATTTTCGCCAAAACTCTTTTTGAACAACTTTTTCGCAAGCAGAAGATAAAAATATTAAGCACACATGAAATCCTTTTTAAAAGATTAACAAAAGCAATATCAAAACCCCACAGTTAGTATAAGCAAATAAAACTGATGAGTTTAGGGATAGAAAATTCACGCAAGAGATTTTATCCTGGTTCACTCTCTTCCAACCAAGAGCTACGTCCAGTCCCTTCGACTTGAAGGATTTTCTCAACTATTCTCCAAATAGGTTACAAACAAGTATTCAACACCTCTTCAGGCTACAAGTATTCTTTCTCTACCGAGCCTCTTCAGGCTCTAACTCTAACAAAGAGATTTACAACTTTGATCTACTTAACTCACTAAGTGTGAGGATATGAAAGTTTGAGATCTGTTGAATATTTTCACAATATTCAAACTAAGAAATTACAGACTTTTGCCTTTTTAAAGAATAAATAAGATCTTGCTCTCGCAAATATTGTATAGGCAGGAGTTGTTAGCTAGCAAAAGCTTTTTTTTTTAGTATCTGAGGTCTTCTACTTATATAGTGACCTTCTTCTTCTCTTGTAATTCTTCAACGGTTACTTTAAATAATCCCGTTTAGAGATAGCATTAAATGCATGATATCCGTTGACACTGATAGCATGTTTAAAAGTATCATTGGTTATCAGAAAATCACAAAATGGAGGCTCATTGTTCTAAGCAATTGTACCTTAGAAACTTTCTTTCCTCCCTTGTGTATAACCCAGCTTTTATCCAGCAATAAAGATGTCATCGTACAGATCGTTTTGCAATTTCAATTGTACTATTTACTTTTTGTATTTCCTTGATAGTACTATGAACTTTCTCAAAGGAAACCAGACATTAAATCGGATAAAAACAAATGGGAAGAACAAATATTCATTTGAAATAAATATCAATCATTTGAAATAAATTCATTGTGGACGAGATTGCATTAAATCATATTCAAGGTAGTAAAGATATAAAACATATAGAGCCGTCTACTTAATTTTAAGAACACATCTATACAAGATTTTATTCTGCTCGTCCAGTGATGTGGCAGAAGCGTTCGTCCACAGAAGTGACAGAAGCGCTCGTCCACACAAGTCTTTGGACTTGCTAAGTCCTTAGAGAAACTCCGTCCAATGACGTGGCACTATGGACGTCTATTGAATTTTAGTTAGGCATTATGAATGTATACTTGAGTTTCAAGGATAGCACTCGTCTGCTGACGTGGCAAGATGGACGTGCTTGTTTTCAAGTCTTTGGACTTGCTGTACCTTTGGACGGGTAATTTTTGCACGAGTCCAAGCATTGTATACCTTATATTATTTTGGATTTCCTGCATAAACTGAACTCACTTGTTAGATCTCAACTAACACTTTGCCAAGCAAATTTAATCCTTTTGTTAACATCAAAACTTAAAGATTTAATAAACCATAACCACTTTGGTTCCAAAACTTGTAATGGATTAGCATAATCGATTACGTACTTTTGCAGAATCAGGGAACATGGACAGTGAATGCATAATCGATTATGAGGATTTTCAGAACAGACAGAGAGGTGGTAATCGATTAGCATAATCGATTACGGGGAATTCCAGAAACATGGAGCACGGGCCGAGAAGGCATAATCAATTATGGGAATTAAATAGTCGATTATGGCGCGAGTTAAAAGCTGTTAGGATCAGTTTTCTGCATAACATTAGTTGTGTGATTTTGTGAAAGATTCTAGGGTTCTTGGAGCTCGAATTTTGTCCAGATACAATTGAGTGTATTGATTGCAATCGATTCATAGAGATAGAGAGAAAATAAAGTGAGAATAATTTATATTGGGTTTGTGTGAAAATAGAGATATGCTTGGGGTTTGTTCATGTTCTTGTGAACATGAGAGTGACAAATCTAAAGGAGTTCTCTATTGTAAAATGTGATCATTTGATTCTTAGTGGTGCAGCTCTCTCCTGTGGATGTAGGCCACATTGATCGAATCACGTAAATCTTGTGTGTGCATTAATCTATCCCTTTTCTGTTTGTTAAGTTTTGAATTTTACTGTGCCCACCGACAAGTGTTTGTAGTATTTTTTGTGTGGCTTTTGTTTTCTTTGTGTGTTTGTATTGTGTTCAGGGACTTTGTGGTCTTCATCTGAGTCATTAGGACCAATAAGTGGCACCGTCTGTGGGGAAATCCGAAGAAGAACGAAGAGGCTGAACCCTGGGTACCAAATACGACATTGAAAATTTCTCCAGAAATAGTGATTTTGGGTTATGGAGAATCAAGATGGAAGCAATCTTGATACAGCTGGGATGTGCAGACGTTTTTAAGGGTAAGGCGAAGATGCCCTCCATGCTTTCTCGAAAGGAGAAGGAAGATATGACAGACAAGGCAAGAAGTGCTATCATATTGTGTCTTCGTGATAAGGCGCTGAGGGAGGTTGCAAGGGAGAAGATAGTTGCGGCAATGTGGGTCAAATTGGAGTCCTTATACACGACTAAGTCTCTAGCAAATAGGCTATTGTTGAAGCAAAAACTATACTCCTTCAATATGGTCGAATCAAGAACGATTTCGGAGCAACTCGCGGAGTTCAACAAGATTCTTGATGATTTGGAAAACATTGAGGTGAAACTTGATGATGAGGACAAGGCTTTGCTCTCGATCAATTCTCTACCAAAGTCTTTTGAGAATTTCAAAGATGCTATACTCTATGGCAAGGATCAAACCATTACTTTAGATGAGGTTCAAACTTCGGTTAGAACCAAGGAGCTTCAAAAACAGCAAGAGCTTAGATCCAAGGATAATGGTGAGGGGTTGAATGTCGCAAAGGGTAGAAATGAGAAGAAAGGATCGAAGGGGAAGAAGTCTAAGTCAAAGTCGAAGTCCAAGTGTCACAATTGTGGCAAGACCGAACATTGGAAGAAGGATTGTGCTGACAATAAGGGCAAGGAGTCAAGAAAGTCTCATGACTCAGTTGATGTAGTGGTTGTTTCAGATGACTATGAGAGTGCGAGAGTGTTGGTGGCATCTACCTCGGAAACTCAAAGGAATTAGGTTATGAATTCCAGATGTACATATCGCATGTGTCCCTTGAAATACTACTTCGAGTCTTTGGATCTTAAAGAAGGTGGAGTGGTGCTTATAGGCAACAACAAATCGTGGAAAGTGCAAGGTATGTGTACTATCTGGCTGAAAATGTATGATAACCGTGAAATCCTTTTGCAAGAAGTGAGGTATGTTCCTGAACTTAAGAGAAATCTCTTGTCTATGAGCATGTTTGATGTGTTAGGATATTCAACTAAAATTGAACATGGCATGATAAAGATTTCTAATGGTTCATTAATAGTTGCTAAGGAAACTAAGAGGAATGGATTGTATATTCTTGATGGTTCTACTGTTATTGCTCATGCATCTATTTCTAGCCAAACTCTACATGATAAAAATATGTTATGGCACTTGAGACTAGGGCATGTTAGTGAAAAAGGTTTAGTTGAGCTAAGTAAACAAAACTTGCTAAATGGTGATAAATTGGATAAGCTAGAATTTTGTGATCATTGCATACTAGGTAAATCACATTGAGTGAAATTTGGTTCGGGTATGCATGTTTCTAGTAGACCTTTTGAGTATGTTCACTCGGATCTTTGGGGTCTTTTAAGAGTGAAAACTCATGGAGGGGTTCCTATTTTCTCACCATTATTGATGACTTTTCTAGAATAGTGTGGATTTATATTTTGAAAAATAAATCTGAAA
The DNA here is from genome assembly GCA_030762895.1 of Sophora flavescens. Classification (NCBI taxonomy): domain Eukaryota; kingdom Viridiplantae; phylum Streptophyta; class Magnoliopsida; order Fabales; family Fabaceae; genus Sophora; species Sophora flavescens. Next base: position 192,601,036 of record CM061064.1, read on the forward strand.
CATTTGAAAAGTTTAAGGAATGACACACTCTTGTAGAAAATCAACTGGGAACTAAACTGAAAGTTTTAAGGACTGACAATGGCCTGGAGTTTGTTTCAGAGCAGTTTAATGAGTTTTGCAGGAAACAGGGCATTGAAAGGCATAAAACTGTAGCATGGACACCTCAGCAGAAAGGACTAGCCGAGAGGATGAACATGACTATTCTGGAGCATGTGAGATGCATGCTTTTGGGAGCTGGGCTGCCCAAAAGCTTCTGGGGAGAAGCTACGAGTACAACAGTGTATTTGATTAACAGATGTCCATCTTCAGCGATAGACTTCAAGACACATATGGAAGCGTGGAGTGGTAAACCGGTTGACTACTCTAACTTGAGAATATTCGGGGCTCTAGCGTTTGCTCGTGTTCTACAAGACAAACTTGAAGCTTGAGCAGTGAAATGTGTTTTCATTGGTTATCCAGAGGGTGTGAAGGGCTACAAGCTGTGGAGGTTGGAACCTGGGGAATCAAGATGCTTCATTAGCAGAGATGTCACATTTGATGATACTAGAATGGCTATGATGTGCAAAAACCTATAAGAAAGCAACTCGGATACGGCAAGGAGAATACTCAATTTGAGGTGGAGTCTCCTACATGTGCTACTAGAGATGAGAGTCCTCAACCAGCAGAGGTTGTAAATCAACAATCATCGGAGGAATCTGACTATCAGTTGACAAGAGATAGGACTAGGAGAAATATTGTACCTCCTAGGAGATTCGGGTATGCGGACCTTATATGTTATGCTCTTAATGCGCTGAAGAGATTCAAGACTCAGAACCAAGGAACTTCAAAGAGGCTATGGAAAGCAAGGAATGTCAAAATTGATTGCAACTTGCAAGCAATCAATGAGGAAATGGAATATTTGAACAAGAATCAAACCTGTACAGTTGTGGATCTACCCAAAAATAAGAGGGTAGTGGGATGCAAGTGGATCTTCAAGAAAAAGGAAGGTATTCCGGGAGTTGAGAAGACAAGGTACAAGGCAAGGCTCGTGGCGAAGGGTTTTACACAAGTGGAGGGGATTGACTATAATGAGATCTTCTCACCTGTGGTAAAACATTGTTCTATAAGAATTTTGATGTCAATTGTCAATCAATATGATCTTGAGTTGGAACAATTGGATGTCAAGACAACTTTTCTACATGGGAATCTAGAGGAAACTATCTACATGCAACAACCGGAAGGGTTCGCGGAGGATGAGTCAAAGGTTTGTCTCTTGAGAATATCATTCTATGGGTTGAAACAAAGTCCTAGACAGTGGTATAAAAAATTTGATGATTTTCTCTTGAGATATGGATTTCTAGGGAGTAGTTATGATAACTGCATTTATATATTGAGAAGAGGAGAAAATTGTGTTATTTTCTTGCTTCTATATATGGATGATATTCTTATAGCTAGCTCTAGCAAGGAAGAGATTGGCATGCTCAAAGAGAGGTTGAATTCTGAATTTGAGATGAAGGATCTTGAAATTGCAAAGAGGATACTTAGGATGGATATTGTAAGAAACCGGAAAGAGGGGGAATTATTCTTATCTCAACATGGCTACTTGAAGAAGGTTGTGGAACGATTTAGGATGCATCAATCCAAATCGATTAGCACACCTTTGGGTCATCACACAAAGCTTTCAATTACCCAAGCTCCTAGCACCGAAGAGAAAAGGAGCAAGATGAATTATATTCCGTATGCAAGTGGAGTAGAAAGCATCATGTATGGTATAGTTTGCAGTAGACCAGATTTGGCACATGCGGTTAGCATTGTTAGTCGGTTCACGGCAAATCTGGGTCAAGCTTATTGGGAGGCTTTGAAGTGAGTATTGAGGTATTTGAATGGTTCACATAAATCTGGTTTGAGGTACAAGAAGACAACTCAATGGGATGATGCTCTTGTTGGGTATGTTGATTCAGACTATGCAGGGAATTTGGACACTAGGAAGTCATTATCCGGGTATGTGTTTACTCTGTTTGGGACAACTATTAGTTGGAAATCAACATTGCAACCTGTGGTAGCATTATCAACCACACAAGCCGAGTACATTGCGCTTGCAGAAGGAGTAAATGAAGTCTTTTGACTAAAAGGGATGATTGGTGAATTGGGGATTACGCAAGATTGTGTTACGGTTCATTGTGATAGCCAAAGTGCTATACATTTGGCAAATCATCAAGTTTACCATGATAGGACCAAGCATATAGATATCAAACTTCACTTCATTAGAGATGTGGCAGAATCTAAAGAGGTAAAGATTTAGAAAATTACTATGGAAGACAATCTAACCGATATGTTAACTAAGTCATTACCTAGATCAAAACTCAAGACTTGCTTGGACTTGATCAACTTCTATGAAGCGTAAATCCCATAAGTGGGGGAGCAGCACTCACAGCACAATCGATTATGGTGTCTGCATAATTGATTATGGGACTGACAGAGAACTTGTAATCGATTAGCATAATCGATTACGTACTTTTGCAGAATCAGGGAACATGGACAGTGAAGGCATAATCGATTATAAGGATTTCCAAAACAGATAGAGAGATGGTAATCGATTAGCATAATCGATTACGGGGAATTCCATAAACACGGAGCGCGGGCCGAGAAGGTATAATCGATTATGGGAATTAAATAATCAATTACGGCGCGACTTAAAAGCTGTTACGATCAGTTTTTTGCATAACATTAGTTGTGTGATTTTTTGCAAGATTCTAGGGTTCTTGGAGCTCGAATTTTGTTCAGATACAATTGAGTGTATTGATTGCAATCGATTCATAGAGATAGAGAGAAAATCAAGTGAGAATAATTGATATTGGGTTTGTGTGAAAATAGAGATATGCTTGGGGTTTGTTCATGTTCTTGTGAACATGAGAGTGACAAATCTAAAGGAGTTCTCTATTGTAAAATGCGATCATTTGATTCTTAGTGGTGCAGCTCTCTCCTGTGGATGTAGGCCACATTGATCGAATCACGTAAATTTTGTGTGTGCATTATTCTATCCCTTTTCTGTTTGTTAAGTTTTGAATTTTACTGTGCCCACCAACAAGTGTTTGTAGTATTTTTTTTGTGGCTTTTGTTTTCTTTGTGTGTTTGTATTGTGTTCAGGGACTTTGTGGTCTTCATCTGAGTCATTATGACCAACACTATACATTACCAGTTTGGTCCTTATACGAAACAAAAAATTATTAAATCAGTCCTTAACATGGTCTACGCCAAGGACCAAACGGGTACTTTTTATAGGTATAAGGATCATTCTAATAATTTTTTATGTATAAGGACCAAATCGAGAATTCATATCAAATATAGGAACCAAAATATTACTTTAACGAAAAAGGTATTAAAAAAAGTAAGCAAAGCTGCAAAGGTGGCTTCTAAGTTCTAAAGAGTGAATGAATGACTCGCGTTTCTTAAGGCTACGTTTGGGAGAATGGGGTAAGATAGTTAGTAATGGAGTGAAGTGATCTAAATCCATTAACTCATTATTTGGAAGTTTTTTAATTAATGGAGTGAGATGGTTTATGATGATAACCCAAACCACTCCACTCCATCCAAACCCCTCATTTTTATACCCTCCAAGTTGGGGGTTTGGGATTTTCTTCTATGTCCTTCATTAGACTTCCAAACAATGGGATGAGATATTTTTGTCTTTCTACTTCACTCAATTATTAATCACTCCATTATTAACCACTCCACTCCATCCTCATAAAAATTCTAAATATAGCCTAAAATAATATGGATGGAAGGAGAAAAGGATGAAAGAAAATATCCCGCCAGAACCAGATTCAAAAGCCCTCAAATCAAACCGTTGAACTCATTGACACCGAAAGGTCAGAAGAATAATAAAAATGGATTGACTCGTGTTGAAACTGGAAAGCAGAACCAGTTCACCTCCAAAACCGAATAGACTGTAGTCCTAAAAAGTTCACTGCATAATAAATAAAAAAGAGAAGATAAAATTACCATCATTTGTACTAACGAAGCACTCTTAATTTTAAAATATTATTTTTCAGTTTATAAAATTATAAATACTAACTATATATTAATTTTAAATCTAGGAATTTATTTAATTAATAAATTATAATTTCAAAACCTAATATAATTAACGCTTACCATTTTAAAAATTAAAAGCTAAACAAATTTAATGACTGAAATAATAATTTCAAGTAAATAAAAACGCTTTGTATTGGGATCACATTTACTGTTTCATTTTCATAGACTATATCACAATCTTATGTCATTAATTTTGATTAATAAATTATTTTAAATAATAATTTTTTCATCAATCAAAATCAATAACCATAACATAGCATTATCACGTTTTTTTTTAATAGTAAAGATCATCTCCATTTTTTTCTAACCCCTCGATACTGAACGCTTGATTAAAGTGATTTTAAATAAAATTAATTTAATTAAAATTGAGTTTATAATCAAATAATTTATGTTTAAATATTTTCATTTTAAAATCAAGTTGAAGATAAAAATTAATGTAAAATTTTCAATTTAATGCAAAAAAAAAAAAAAAAAAATTCACTAAAATCAGGTTCGAGAGGAATCAATTATGATGTTTCCACCGTGAACACACACTTTGCATTTTTTTTCAGTTCAGTTTCTCCCACCCACGCACACAACACTTACTCTCTAAGCAATACTACGAAATTTGAAAAGCTCAAAAACACTGAAACGGAAAATCCGTAATGGCGTATCATCATAAACACTGAAACAAACAGAACCAATCAAAACCAAAATAGCTTCTCTTCTGCTTTTCCTTCCTTTTCTACTCTTCTTCGCTTCTTTACTCTTCTCACTCCTTCTCTCTGCTTGGGTTTCCTCCGAACCAGAACCCGAACCTACCGCAATGGCTACCATGGAGACCTTGATCGGACTCGTCAACCGAATTCAGCGCGCTTGCACCGTCCTCGGCGACCACGGCGGCGACGCTTTCCCTACTCTCTGGGAAGCTCTTCCCTCCGTCGTCGTCGTCGGCGGCCAGGTTCGCTCTTCACTTCTCTTTACATATCTTTGTTTTTTTTTCCCTTTCAATTTGAGTCAATTCAGGTTCTGGATTGTTCTAGAAGAAAGTGCGATTTGAATTGTGAATTGTATGGAATGCAGAGTTCTGGAAAATCGTCGGTGTTAGAGAGCATTGTTGGACGTGATTTTCTTCCCAGGGGTTCAGGTTCGTTAATGTTAATGGTTTAAGCGTTGATCGTTTTTTTCATTTTCATTTTTCAATTCCTGTTTGGCTGCCGAGAAAGCTGATGTGGAAATGGAGAGATTTTCGAAGGAAGAAGCTTCTCAGTGCAGCACTGTTATTTCGTTTATTGTTACTATTATTGATTTTTCTTGGTTTTTAAGAAATTTTATATTTATTCACCGAAGTAAAGGTACTCAGAGTGAGAGCGATATAGTTTATTTTTTGCTTATTTGATGTGGAAATTATTATGTTATTTTTTGTGTGTTATCGGTAGTGGAAGATAATTTAAGAAAATGATATTTTTAGTAATGAAAGAAAAAAGGCAGTGAAGCTTATTCGTTACACTTTGATTTTATGGTGAGCAATGCTTGGTTTTCTTTTACATTTTTACATTTTGAGTGTTGTTTTTTAGGGATTGTGACACGGAGGCCCTTGGTACTGCAACTGTACAAAACAGAAGAGGGGATACAAGAGCATGCAGAATTTCTGCACTTGCCAAAGAAACGATTTACGGATTTCTGTACGTCTTCTCATGCCATGCATGTTCGATTTTGAGTCTCCATTTGAAAATTGTGGAAATGAGAGTTCCTTGAGTACAGTACATGATCTGCATGCATTACTTTTTACTTTCAAATTGTGTAACTTACAATTTAATGTGTTGAACCAATTTGATAGAGTATACAGTAGTGTGGTGGCTATAGCCTCAGCCATCTATGTAAATTTTTAACTTGTCCAACTGTCATTCTCATGTGTATTTTTTTTCCTGCATTGCTTCTTATCCTGCTTGCTTATCTTAAACTCACAATGTCTTAGCCTCAATTATGCTTGGTGCACGTATGCAGTTTCCCCAAGGTGTTACCTTGTCAAAGACTAAGCTAATCCAATGCTTTCTGCAATATTATGATAACATGAGTAACGACGTTTTTGACAGTGTAGGATATTTTACTAAGATTATTGTCATACCACTTTGCAGTGCACACATTTCCTAGGTTGACTCAAGTGATATAATAGTAGCTCTAATTTTACTAGTGTTATTTCTCTTTTGGTAATTGTTTTGCAACTTAACAACTAGTGAAATTTTTCAAAATTGGTTTATACCCACTATTTGCTTAGGATGATTTTGCTGAAATAGATACTGATAAGCAATATACATTTTCTAGTGTATTTTTTTTTCTCAAAAACTATTTTGATTTTTTGATTTCTTACCTATCTTTTGTAGCTTTGGTTCGAAAGGAAATTGAAGATGAAACTGATAGAATGACTGGGAAATCAAAACAGATATCTCCTGTTCCTATTCATCTCAGTATCTACTCCCCACATGGTAAGGAATTCACATTTTCATTTAGGTGCCATGTATCCTTGGTTTAGATTATCTTTTTTTGTTTTTTGGCTCATTGTTCTAGGACATAATTTCCTTGTGGGAAAAGACTCTTCTTGTTGCGGGACAATTTATGTCACCGACCTGCAATGTATATTTTCTGGAAAAAATAAGTAATCAGTATTCGGTGCTTACCACTTTTACATGTACCCTGAAAACTTGATAGTGCCTATCATGCTATTTGTACTATTTATTGCTTTACTTGACACTGTCTTTTTAGTTACCATGCTGAATGGCTTACTTATCAGCTATAGATGATTAAGTGTATATCCATACCATCAGTACCGTGTGTCTAATTGAATTGCATCATGCTTTGTTAAGTTGTTCAAGCACTAATATATCTCTGATGGCAGAAGAAATTTGATATTCAAGGAGTCATCCATTCTTATGTTTTAAGGGGGTTGTACAACTTCTACTATTTTGTATATGTGTGCTCTGCTTGTAGGAGACAGAGACTAGGAGAGCTTGCTGTCTGTATATGGAATTGTGGATTTTCCTTATTGTTTTTTGATGTTTGTTTATCTGATTATTCTTCTTCTTTGTTGGTAGTTGTCAATCTAACACTAATAGATCTGCCTGGTTTGACAAAGGTTGCTGTAGGTACACTTTCTTTTCATTTTCTTCTCTCAATTGAACATGGTTTTCTGCTTATTCTCAATCTCCTTTTTTCTATTTTTTGATTTATAAGTTGTCTTTAATTTTGTTAGAGGGACAGCCAGAAAGTGTTGTTCAAGAGATAGAAAGCATGATTCACTCTTATGCTGGGAAGGTAGTTAAGGGACTTCTCTATCTACTCTGCCACAGAAAAGGAATTCCTATCTTGATTCTTTTCTGAAAAATCTGATATTTTGTGTTTACTATGATTGAAAAGAGAAAGAAAAGGTCATTCCAACTTAATGGGAATGGCTGAGGTCCACCTTTTTCTCCCATTTGCTACTTTTAAGAAAAAAATTGTTTACATTTATTTTTAAAAAGCAGTAAGCCAGTAATTTATAGATGTTTCAGATTTTCTGTCAGTTTTTGAAATTTTAATCCAAAAAAAGGCAGTTGACATTTTGACAAGCACCTATTTTCTCTCTAGAGAATATGTATTATTTAATTTTATCTTTTTGGAAATCAGAGGGAAAAAAGCCATAAGGGTTTAGCCTTTCATTAAGTAGTTTCTAATGAAATTCATGTTCTTTCAGTTTTATTATCTCGCATTTATTTGCTATTTTATGGCCTTAAAGTAATTACCCGGCTGAAGAAATTGTCTTTGGAAGACAAGATAATACTGTCTTAATTTAAATAAATCAATTCATTAGTACCAGTGAGTCACTGGTGATGGTCATTCTGAATTTTTAATATTGGGTCTTAGTAATATTTTCATATTTTAATGTTTTGACATCTTTTTATATTATTTGTTGCTTCAGTTAATTGCACTTCAAATCTTCCATGAATCTATTCATTACTTATATCCTTTTGGTATTGCAGCCTAATTGCTTAATTTTGGCCATTACTCCCGCAAATCAAGATATAGCTACATCAGATGCGATCAAGGTTGCCAGACAAGTTGACCCTGCCGGTATGCTTGCTGCATGTTGTTTACAACCATGATTCAACTATATGAACCTTGTGTATTTATTTTCATATAGTGCTATTGGGGTTTTTCTTGACATTCCCTTAAAAAAATTCTTTTAGGAGAAAGAACATTTGGAGTGTTGACCAAGCTTGATTTGATGGACAAAGGAACAAATGCTTTGGACGTAAGAATCATAACTCTTCTAGCAAACTCAGCTGTAAACTAATGAGAGAATATGTCTGGATGAAAATTTGGATTTTCTACGAATCTTGATTCACACGGAAACAGAAAATTTTCATATTATGGCCATAATGCTCCCATTTTGATCATGTTGTAGGTTCTAGAGGGAAGATCATATCGACTTCGAAACCCTTGGGTGGGAATTGTAAACCGTTCTCAGGCAGATATCAATAAGAATATGGATATGATTTCTGCTCGTCGAAGGGAGCGTGAGTTTTTTGCCACCAGTCCTGACTATGCACACTTAGCCAGCAGGATGGGCTCGGAATATCTAGCAAAGCTTCTCTCAAAGGTTTCTGTTTATTCTCCTATTGTGCTGCTACAGTGATAACTCAATAGTGTTCCTTGGATACTCATAGAATTGATTTCCTTCAGCATTTAGAGTCCGTGATAAGAACTCAGATTCCAGGGGTTGCATCTTTAATAAATAGAAGCATTGATGAGCTTGAAGCTGAAATGGCATACCTTGGTAGACCAGTTGCTATTGATGCTGGGGTGAGGAGTATTTTTTACTATCTACTATCAAGTATCAATACAAGTTGAATGTAATTCCTGTTAGGATATTTATCAAACTTCTTTTGATTTTATCAGGCACAGCTTTATACTATTCTGGAATTATGCCGTGCCTTTGACCGGGTATTTAAGGAGCATTTGGATGGCGGGTAAGAAAGCATAAGTTGTCTGTGTTTTCCCCCCATTTATATGTTCAGTTTATTTCAAATTTTGGTGGCAACCTTATTCATTAATTAAGGATGGTGTTATTGACACTTATAATTGCTTATTTACACTTCTCATTAACTAATGATAATTTTTGAAATATAAACCTAAAATAATAATTGGTTAATAGAGTGCATTAGTGTTAGGTACCAAGAAAAGAGGAACAGAATATTCTGAATATACTTGTATTAATGTAAGAAACAGATAGGATATCAGGTTAATATCAGTACCTGGGCTACAGTTTAGGGAATGGAAATGCAGAAAAAAAAGAAGAAAAAGTAACTAAGGCAATTCGAGAGCGCCTCTCTCTCCCAAAAGTCTCAAGTCCCAAATTCCAACGTAACCGTATACTACCCTCCCTTCCTTTCTTATATCTCACTTTAGATCAGCTCATGCCTATGCATGCTTTTCCCACTCTCACTCTGCCAGTTGGCGGAGTTAGTTACAACATTTCCCTCCCCTTTCTTGCACTCATCAGGTGCCTTGCCTCTCACATGTTTCTTCACATACACTTGGGTAACCTTATTGGGCCTAGGAGCCTGATTGTTAGCTGGGTACCAATTGGGTTCACATCAATTAGTAATTTAAAGTGTCAATAATACTGCCTGTTAATTAGAGTTCCAGCTCTCATGCATATTTTATCTTTGCATTTTGAGGATATTTACTTTTCTTTGCTTTAATATAACTCCCTTTTCACTTGATTTTTTATTTTTTATTTTTTATATGCATGTTTAATTGTTTATTGTTACTCAGACTTTTTTCCATGAAGTTGACCTCATTATATCAATGCTATGAATTCATTTTTGCTCCCAAAAATAAGTAATTATTTTAACAAAACCATATTTTTACAGCTTTTCTCTTTTTGCAACATTGTTACACCAGTTTACTACTTTACTATATACATTTTTTAAATTGGACATTGATATCTGCATACTCTTTTTACACTGAAACTTCACACCTTTTTCTCTGGGTAAAAATAAGAGAAACATTCTTCTCTTTCTTTTTATCAAAAAGGACGGTAGTAACACTTTGTTGTAAGAAAAAAGTGTAAATATTAACCAATCAATTTGTACATTGTTAACCTGTGTAAAGATGATGTATGAAAACTGTTGGACCAGAGCCATTTTCTGTAGATGATAATCAATCTACTTATGCTTTAGTGTGGAGAGGAGACATCCGAAAATAGACCTTCTCATGTGTCATCGTATAATATTCTGAGATGGAATTGTGTTGACTTTTCTTGTATTCCCCCTCCTAGGCGAGCAGGTGGCGACCGAATTTACATAGTTTTCGATTCCCAGCTTCCTGCTGCATTGAGAAAGCTTCCACTGGACCGTCATTTATCGTTGCAAAATGTGAGAAAAGTGATTTCAGAGGCAGACGGATACCAACCTCATCTAATCGCTCCAGAGCAAGGTTACCGACGCCTCCTAGAGACCTCACTTAATTATTTCAAAGGTCCTGCACAAGCTTCTGTGGATGCTGTAAGTGCTTCTATTTTAAGAATTTCATGCAGTTCGCTTTTTCTTTTTGAAAATCAGCTCATCCATTTTTTATCTCATTTTGATCTTGTTTTATGCTGTCTTTGGGACCAACTTCAATGCTGACTATGGACTTTGCAAGCTACTGAAATTTCCTATGCTATATGCTATTTTTGGCAGGTTCATTTCGTTCTGAAGGAACTCGTGAGAAAGTCAATTGCAGAAACACAGGTTTGAGTTGAAAAGGGAAAGGAAAAAACTCAGAATGGTTTACTCTCTAGATGAAATATGCTTTGGGTTAATTTTTTACAATGGTGCAGGAATTGAAACGCTTTCCAACTCTTCAAGCTGAAATAGCAGCAGTTGCTAATGAGGCATTAGAGAGATTTCGTGAAGACAGTAAGAAAACAACGTTACGGCTGGTGGAAATGGAATCTTCTTACCTCACTGTTGATTTCTTCCGAAAACTCCCACAGGAAGCCGAAAAGGGAGGAAATCCAACTCCCTCCTCCGTAGACCGATATTCAGAGGGACATTTCCAGAGGATCAGTTCAAATGTTTTATCTTATGTTGGGATGGTGTCAGAAACACTGAGGAATACCATTCCAAAGGCTGTGGTTCATTGTCAAGTGAGGGAGGCTAAGCGATCGTTACTGGATCATTTTTATGCACAACTGGGCAAAAAGGAGGTATAATACATAGCTTAGGATGTCAAGTGAGGTATCATTTTTATACATAAATTATGAATCAGCTCACACTTGGGCATTAAAGCAGGCAGCGTAAAACTCCACTGATAATTGAAAGATGATAACTCAAAAGAGAGATTAGCTCATTTTACAGACTAACTTCTGCTGTTTATTTTTCAGGGAAGGCAACTGGCACAGTTGCTGGATGAAGATTCTGTGTTGATGGAAAGGAGACAGCAATGTGCCAGGAGGCTGGAGTTATATAGGTCTGCAAGGGATGAGATTGATGCAGCTTGTTGGTCAGGATGAGAAGAATCCTGAGTGAATATGAAGGGAATTTTGGTAGAAAAAGAGAGTATATATTACAACGACGAGTCTGAGACTATTGATAGCAACGGTTCCGTTTATTAGTTTTCTTTGCTTAATCTGAAGTCTGATTCAGATCTCGAGTGGTAAATGTTGTTTTCGGCCATAGTGGTACCTCATTCTATTCAATTCTTTTATTTTCTTTCTCTCTCAATGCATGTTTGGGACAACTTATAAATTTTTAGATTTCAGCTATTTTATCCTCAAAAAGCTAGCTATATTTAAAATAATCTAAACTTGTTTGACATTTGTTTAAATTTATAAATAAAAGCTTTTTTTTTTTTGGGAAAAAAGTTGTTTTATATCATGTAATTTGTTTTAGTTTAAGATTGTTGTGATTTGATTGTTTTTCATTCTCAAAACTCTCTTTCTTATTTACCCCTACAAAACTAATTGCCTAACAAATATTATTAAATTATATAAATAATTTCATATCGTGTTTCATAATTTACTATGTAAATATGACTTTTTTTGCACCACTTAAATAAAATAGATTATCTCAAAATCACTTTTCAGCAAATATACCCAAATAAAAATAGATTCTGATTATAATTGATCATACATATAATCGATTATTAGTATAATATATATTTTTAGTTTTTCCAAACATACTCTAAGTGTGGGTCTTTAGATTAGTGGTGAAAAATGCATTATTTTAATAATTAGTTATATGTATAATTGATCGTTGTTGTTGATTATATGTATATTTAATTAATGTTATAATTGATTATAATAGAATTAATTTGTTTGATGTGTTCGATGAAAAGCAATTTTAATTCGTTTGAGTTGTATAAAAAAATCACTTTTATATGAAAAGTTACTAGAAAAAGTGAATGAAATTATTTATATAAGTTAATATTTATTTGATGGTTAGTTTTGTAGGGTTGAAATGGAAATGATGTTATTTGTTTAAAAATAATCTATCAATTTTTTAAATATGCTTCACATTTCTAATTTAACTAAAAGTTGTTTTTTATCATGAAAACAACTCTTTTGTAATTAACTAGTTTTGAACCCGTGCAATGCACGTGCCAGAATTTCTTCGAAAAATATAGTGTTTTTGTATATGTAATATTTATATGACATGATTGGATGATATGAGGTAGTACATATACTAAAATGGACTAATGTAGTACTTTCCTATTTGATTTATAGTCTGGTACATGACTTTTATTTTTATCGTGTCAATTTAACATTTTTTGGTACGTAAGGTTAATTTAAGAACTAAATGAAAAGACACCTGCAAAACACACCTCATAAAGAAATCGAATTTATATTTATTAAATTAGTTTAATAGATTGATAATTTTTTTTGATGATTTATATAATATAATTTATTTTTTTATACTTCTATTTAAGTTAAATGTGTAATTAATTATGTATAAAAATGGATTGTTGTTTATTAAATATTATTATTAAAGACTCTACTATATAATATAATTTGTTTTTTTTGATACTTCTATCTATTTAAGTAACTATACTTCTATTATTATTGTTGTTATATAATTAAATTGAGTCAAGTGACTCCAGTAGATTTAGAAATTTTAAAAAAACTTGCATTTTTTTTTCTAAAATGTGTATCTGGTTACTTAAAAATTATATTTTGATATTTTATCCCTTTGTTTGAATTATATGTTTTGTTGTACTAAAAAATGGATTAAGTATTTAGTTGTATAATTTGTCGATTAGTAAAAAATTATGCCATTTTATTTGTGTCTCGACTCTCATTGTTTTATAATGTAAGAAAACTTAAGAATATTAATGTATTTTAAATTATAAAGTAATGCATTACATATTTGGTTGTCTAATTTTTACATTCTTGCAAAAGCATTCATTTTATTCATTACCAGACAACATAGTAAGGACTAATTTTCATTAATTTTACAATTTATAGGACAAAATGTGAAATTAAATTTTGTAACGAACAATATCACAGAGTTGAATAACTTCAGAAACAAAAATGCATCTAAAATTTTTGAAGGATCAAAATACCCCCTATTAATTTTTATTCATCGTTAGTGTAAGAAATTTTCTCCTAAGAACCAATAAAAATTTGCTTTTATTAGAATGCTTAATCTTTGTCAAAAAAATTAGAATGTTTAATCAATGTATTTTGAACACTTGTTAGCAAGAGCGATAAATTAAAGAAGCTTTACTTCTTTATCTTTCAAAGTAGCTTGTCTTCCACCTAATTTCTTTATTTCTACATATGGAATCATCTAGCTGAGAGAAGTATGCAAGTTAAACATCACTGCCAATACGCTAGCAGTAGATATTTATAATTAGCCTGACTCGCACCATAATTTTAATGCTTATAATTAGCATAAATGAGATTTCAAACATCTTTTCATGCAGGAATTATATTCTCTTTCCCATTAAATAAGAGTTGTAACAAACTTTTCATAAAAGAAATGAAAAAAAAAAAATATTAATTGGTATCAAAATCAAAGGCAAATGAGATGTCAAAGAAATAGAAGTTACAATGTTACATGCTTTGGAATTTCAACTCCATTGCAGACAGGTTCAGAGTAAACATACCCCCAGCAGCAGGCTTATATATGGTTTTCTATTTGTCTGCTAGGGTAATCTAATATAAGGGCATAAAAAATTACAGAAAAGATCAACCAAAATCACTGCTTGCTACACTATTAAATTGGTGGAAGAATCAATATAAAATACAATCGGAGTTGACTCCAGAATTCCATTAAGATTGTTGTACAGTAAAAAATAGCCTCAATATATAGCCATCCCTCATTGGTTTCCAATTTGTCTACAAAGGGAATTCATACAATCGGTATTTAACACTTGGGGTATGGTTGCTGTAACTCTTGTCACATTAGGCCTAAAATACTGGTTCACATTTCTGACTCACCTTCTGGTCTTAATTGCTGCTCTACTTGCTGGAATTGTTTTCCTGCTGCTAAAAAAGAGGATTTGGCACTTGAAATATAACCTCAGTTAATAGCAGTATACATGTTTATGGAGTGTTATTTTATATGAGGATAAACTTAAAACTAAAGAATTGCTAATCACAAATTTATTTTCACAATCCCACATTTAATATTGATAGAAGTGACAAAACATGCACAAAAAAAAAAATGCAAAACACTGATGCGCATTATTTGTAAACCATAAATCACATATAAAACATTCAGAAAGCAAAAAAAACAACAACAACACATTTTGCATAGAAACCAATTGTTATCTAAGTTTTCCTATTGCCAAATACCTAGGATTTTATTCAAGTATTGCTGAAAACTATACGTTCCTCTGAATACGCAAATTCCCTCTAGATATTGATAATCAACTCTTCCCTATTTGAGATATGCAAGTATAACTTTCAAACATATATAATTTAAAAAAACACCTATCAAACTTTGGTTGATGTAGCAATTAAAATAACCCCTAATTTTTGAAAGAATTGAATAACTACTTATTAAATGTGCAAATGAAATCCCTTAAACTTACAACACAATTGTTGTATAACAGAAGATACAACAGAACTTACATTCCCCTGGCAATTTTACTGTTAGATTACTACAGGTAAATATGATTAATGAATGGTAAATGAAATATGTAAGAATCACTACCTAGAGTTCTACCGAAGCTTCTCCAAAGTATGATCTCCAAGTATTAGCTTGGAACCATGTGGTTTGTAGCTTGGAACCATGAGCCCAGCTCCATAAATGGTTGAGTGGGCCCTTTGTACCCAACCACATATCCTCCAACATTCACAATGCATAATGTAAGTTTACCTAGTTGTGACTTGTAATAAGTTTCTAAATATATAATAATAATGCTTACCTTGTTGCCATAGTACCATGGGTGCAATGTTGTCTCCATTGAAAGTTTCTAGGCGTTTACTGAGCACCTAGTTGATAGGAAGACTGCAAATTGTTTATGAACTCTAAAATTTTTAGAACTACTGAAAGGAAGTTTTTCTCAGAAATTGCAAAATCATTCAAAATACCATTCCCAGTTCTTTAAATGCACTTTTCCTCAAAATGCACCACCTCCTATATTATCCATGACAAATTCTATGAAACTTTGATACAAATGGGTACCAAGTGCACATGTCAAAAACAGAACCACTCAAATGTAATTCACTTAATTAAAAGCACACACATTCTTTTGATTGCCTGTTTTGCATGATAAGATGTGGTGCAGATCCAAAATTATTTTAAATTTTGTTACATTCTTTAAATTGTTCTCCTTTATTTATTCGTACCTGCATTTGGGATTCAAGGCCTTTAAGCTTTGACTGCATTCCTTCCTATCCATAAATTGAAGAAGGGATCCATAGGTAAGGATGTTTGCACGGTACCCATGTTGACATCCCTTTTGATCTATCATTGTTGAGGAAAAAACTGAAATCAACATCTCAAACTATAAATAGAAGGTTGGAAGAAATGGAAGGTAGATGAAGCAACAAACAGTGCAAGTGCACGAAAGTCCATAAAGAGAAAAGTGCAGACAGCCAAAAATGTTGTAGCATGTAATTCCATTTATTTCTATGAAACGATTACTAAGGAAGGATGAAATCCAAGAAATCAAGAAAACTAACTTCTATTTTAAGTAGCTGTTGAGAAACATGGAAAGAGACAGAGATGAAGTTCATAGAAAGTGAGAAACTAAAACTAAAACTAAAAGTGATTAAATGAGAAAGGTTTAGACATAGAAGGTGTCCAACTCTTAACTAATAGTTTGATTCATACCTGCATTTGGGATTCATGGCAAGGTTACATAAGGCGTGTCTTGTAATTCTTCCATGCTCTCAAGTTAAACAATCACCTCATCCGGTAATAATAACAACATAATGTACTATTTTTCTTCATGAATTGTAATGTAGCTATAAACGATTTTGGTATAATCTAAAGAAATATTAGTAAACTAATATCACCACGTGATATTAAAGAAATATTGGTGTAACCATTTTTCTTAAGGAAATGAATTTATTATAGAAAAGTAAACTAATATCAGTACATGATGTACTAAAGAATATCAAAATGAGTTTTGATATAGGGATTTGTAACTCTTGATAAGATATTCATATCTCATTATCCCTTGTCTTCGACATTGACAGTAACAATCCAATTTATGTTATGGGATGAGCTTGTATCCCATGAAATCAAACAAATTGTGCTCTCTTAAAATTTCCTTCTTCCTTCATATTATAATTCAATGCTTCATGATTGATCACTTGTAATCTGATTTTCATGTCTTGTCTTCGATATCGACACTATCACTCTCATTTATGTTTTGGGGCAATCATTGCACTCTTCTTAAACACACTGCAAATAGCATATGCATCATGAAATTACATATGATATTAAATTAAATATACAATATAATGGTTATTTTTTAATCAATAAAATCATATAATAATGAGATATTAATAAAAATAACAATAAAAATGGCACTCAATAAGAAATTAAAAATATTATAGGAAAGTATGTGTAATAATTGTCAATATATCAAATAAAATTACCTTATTTGGGTACATCTTTGTCCTAAAAGTCCTAAACCAATAGTCTACCCCTAAAGTCCCCGAAGTTGCCATCCTATTGAAACAAACAAATAGAGAAAGACAAACCACTCCAAAACAAACAAATTTGCTTTGGGTCCAAGTACTGCAAGCAGGTGGTCTTCTCAAACCTTTGATTCCAAAGGGGTCTTTGATCTGTGGCTCGAAGAAACATAATATTATTAACAAAAACACACACGTAAAAAGTCACAATAGACTGATATTATCATATGTAAAATACGTTGATTCTGCTCAAGAATTAGTTAGTTAGCCTTAGTTAGTTATGCAAGTGTTTATTGTCGGTTAGTTCTCTGACTTTACCGCTTTATTAACTTTTCCCCTTATTAACAGATTATAAAAGATGAGAAAGACATATCAATTAGATTGGATATCCATCAATCTTTGTGCAAGGTATCAATAAATGGAACAAAAACAATCAACATAAAATAATCAGACCCAACAGATACCACCCAAATGGAAACAATGAAAGACAAATCAAATCAACCCAAATGGAAACAATGAAAGACAAATCGAATCAATCCAACAGATACATCTCCTTATTTCAAGTTACTTCTATCATCCCTTCATCACACTCCTTGTTATATTCTTTTCTCTGTTATGTTTATCATCACACTCCTTGTTTTACATTTCATTCATTACCTAACTAAATTTAGTTTCTTTAATAAGATTGCATAATATGATACTCAGCTAAATCCACTTCAAATTAAAAAGCAACACATTCATACACTGGGTCATGTCCTGCTTTTACTTTTGAGTTTCTATTCTGACTTGTAATTTTAGTGACGCATTCCAAATTTTCAACATTATCTTAGACATGCAAACATTCATCTAATCCTTCTTTTGTATTTAATGAATGTCACATATGTTGTGAAATATCCATGATTGAATGTATTTATGTATGTATATGTCAAAATATCACTCTAAACTCTAGCTTCAGTGCATTCTATAAGTATTGTTGTTCTATTTAATTTAGAGTATGATAAATCTGTTTTATGTTTGCCTTGCCTTAGTAATGTTCAATCATCACACCTGCACCCCGTACCTAGGCCCTAACTAATACTCTTTTGGTGCCTCAGCATGTTGTGCACCTAGAATAATGAAGAAAGTGGACAAAATCAGTTCTGAGATACCTGTTATGGTGATATGCTTGTATTATCTTTGAAAATTCCTTCTTAGCTTTCAACCTTGGCACTTGTTCATCATATCATCCATTTCAACTTTCAGCAACCTTTATTTGTCAAACACTATATCTTCCTCTTCACAGCTGTGTCTCTCCTTGCAGCAAAATTAAAAAAATTTAAAAATTAAAAAACAATCTTAGCTTTCCTGTAAACATGCCAACTGATGATACAAAGACTTCACCATCTCCGATTCTATATTAATATTAATGGTCTTTTAAATTAAAACTTTTGAAGGATCAACAGATAAATACATAAATACATAAATTAATAATAACCTAATCAATACTCTTGGCCAGATCATATAAAAACCAACGACCAAGCTGAAAAGCTATGACACAGAACCCATCAACAACACAAAACCGGGGAACCAAATCAAAGAACAAATTAATATGCACGTCATGCAATGCTCTTGCCATCTGCTCTATATCCACTTACAATGTATAAAATATAAAACTATTGTCATGATATTCAAATTCATTAAAGCATCATAGTACCACATATAAAGAATAATTTAAGGAAGCCAATTTTTCTAGAATAATAACTACTAATCAAAAAATTTAAAATCACAAGCAAACCTTTTGCCTTCTTTTCTGACACCTAAAATGAATCAAAAGGAAACTTTGAGATCATGAGTACCATCTTAAAGAGAACCCTACAAGCATGTTTCTCTCCTTTTTCTTTTGCAGGTTCTACTACCACAATAAACTTCAAAGAGCAACCTAGAGATTCAAGCGCAACCTGAACACTTGAAATCTGCAAAAAAGAATTAAAAAATACACATCAATTTTTTGCAATTTTAAACCCCAGTAAGAAAAATATTTGATTAATCCAAGTAATAAAATCTAAAATGAACCCCCTTTCTCAACGATAAAAAGAAAAGTGAGAGGAAACAGAGAGAGGAAATAGAGAGGTACCTCATAGAGGAGGGAGAAAGATAAAAAGAAAACCGAGACGGAGACGGTGGCCACCTTGATTACCTTCGCATGCACCTTGAAGCTCACCCTTACAGTGATGTTCATCCTCTCCAAAGACAAAATTGTTTCACTACTACAGAAAAGGTTTTTAGTAGCGCACCTTTAATAGCGTTTCTAACCGAAACGCTATTAAAAGAGAGGCGGAAGACATTTAGTAGCGCTTCCTTGAGAAAGCGCTATCTATTCCTTATCCTAAGACAGCGCTTCCTAAAGAAAGCGCTATTGAATGTTGATGGATAAGAATAGATAGCGTTTGTTTAAGAAAGCGCTGTCTTAGGGCAAGGAATAGACAGCGTTTCCCCAAGAAAGCGCTATCTATTCCTTATCCTAAGACAGCGCTTCTTCAAAAAAATGCTATCTATTTCTTTTCTAAAATCTATATGTTTCCTCCCACTCACCTTTTCCCCCTCATTCTAAAATTCGCAACCCTCGCGCCACACTCCATTTGCCCTAAAAATTCACTCTGCCAAAGCCAGCCAGCCTCCGCCAACCTCGTCACCGCCCAGTCCATCCGCCAAAAGCCATGCCCACGACCACCACTCCTCTAGTTCCTCCACCGCCGAGCCTCGCGAGACGTACTGCCGTCTGAGGCCAGAACCGCCATGACCAGTGGAGATCTAGTTCCTCCTTCACAACACAGCACTGTACCGCAGCCCATCAACCAACATCTGGCCGGCCAATGCGAGCAGAACCCCTTGCCGCTCCGACTCCGGGCACAGCCACCGTCTGGTTCTGGTTCTGGTCTCAACATTTTCCTGAGCTGATACCTGAGGAGTGAAGCCTCTGGGTTCGGTTCTAGCTCTCTTTGTTGCTTCCTCTCTCGGTCCTGGCCCTTTTTCATGGCTGATAACATGGAAATCGATTCACCCTCCGATTCTCAACCCCTCAAGCCCCGTGATCGAAACATTGAGGTAACAACTTTCATTTCTCGATTTTAATCACTTTTTCTTCGAGTTTACACTCGATTAGTGCTTAATTCACTGATTAATTTAGGTTATTTTAATCCTTATTGATTAATTTAGGTTATTGTAATTTGTTTTTCCCCCTTTAGAATTGAATGAATTTTTCATATTTTTTAAATTTGTTTAATTATTTATGTTGATGAATTTTTATTGATAATGTGTGTGTTTTTTTGGCATGGTTCAGAGGCTTGTTAAGTTTTGGGTTCCTAAGGGGCAGCTTGACCAGCCTAGTTTGGTTGCTTTTGTTAAGGATAAGAGGGAGTTGATACCTGAGCCAGTGTCTGTTATATTGCCTACTGATGTGGAAGTGGGTGAAGCATTGCAGGAATCTAAGTTGGGTACGAAGAAATCGACATTGTGTGTTACCATGAGGAAGACCTTCCGTGAGAGTATGGTGTGGTTGCAGCACTGAGCTTTTTCCCAAGCACCGAGCTCTTATCTGAAACGGTGGCTCTTGTCCTTTTTAACCAATTTACATGATTCCAAAAAATGGGTAAGTAATTAACTTGGATCTCACTCCAAATCTGCATAGCATTCATCCATTTTTTCTTTTTCAACTATCTATTATTAAATTTTGTGCATTAATGTCCAATTTACACTGAAATCAAAGTTCTGATTCATGTACATTTATTTGGCCTATTCTATGACTACTTGTGCCAATAAGAATATAATTCTATGACAAGTTCTGCAAGTTGTTCCTTCTATTTAGACAAGTCTAATGTTTGACTTTGTACTATCCCATTACTTAAACCATTGCTTAGTTGCCAACCAATTGATGTGTAACCCAAAACCAAGATATCTTGTGTATAAGAGAATTTTTATGGGCAAAATTTTAGATCACAGACATTGAAGCTGACCTATGTGATATTGTTAAATGGCCAAGAAGAAGAGCTGGTTTAGTCTAGTGAAGAGGCTCTTTGTATGGAGCACACATTCCACACAAGAGAAGGTAAAGTCTTGTGCCTTTTAAACTAACTCTTTTGGTAAGATTATGTTTCTCATGAGACATAAACTTGTTTGTAGAAGGAGAAAAGAAGGAAATGGATGTCAAAGACCAAGAGGTTACCTTCAATTACAGCCCCACCACCACCATCAAAAGAAACAACAGTAAATGAAGCAGAGGAAGAGAAGAGCAAGCATGCTTTAACAGTGACCATTGCTTGTTCTTCTTTGAGCTCGAAGTTGTTAGGCTCACTGAGGTTCCACCATCTGCCTATCAAGGTAAAGAAAACTCAGAAGAATTTCAACCTGTTAAAACTAGGAGGAATGATGCTCCTCAGTGCCAGAGGGAGATTCAAAAATCTGCAGCCATCAAAATTCAAACAACCTTTCAAACAATACTCATTTAACCATAGAGTAAGCTCCTAGCTCTTTTGTATATTTTTGCTTTGTTCTTTTGCACATTAAGGTTCTCAAACTAACTTGTATAAGATCCTTCCTCTTTGTGTTATTTTGACAAATTTGTTAGACAATCTGTAGATAAACTACAATCTATCAGTACAAATAGATTGAATTTCGATCAACGGTTTCAAAATAAAAATAAGAATGCAAGTAGTTCTTCCTCAGATTAGTATGATGATCTATCATCCTAAAAAAAATTATAATTTGAAATTATATGTATAAATAATCTTATATATTTTTTATTGTAGCCAATATGTGTAATGATAAGACATCTGATTTTGTGGAAGCAACAACAGATTTTGTCTCTGAATTGTATTCAAATGCTGAAACACAAGGTTCCTGCTTTGTTAATCCAATTCTGCTGCCTGCAGGTTCTCTTAGGTACTGATTCTCACACTTGTACTGCTGGAGCATTTGGTCAATTTGCTACAGGGATTGGTAATACGGATGCAGGTTTTGTGTTGGGAGCAGGGAAGCTTCTGCTCAAGGTAATTCTATGTTTCACTAAGGTCTTTGTTGTTAAGAGTTACTATATTATGTTTCTTTTTACCATGAGAACTTGATCTCAGTGCCACTTGTGTTCTCCAATTAATAACATAACATGGTTTTAAAACTTAAAAGTATACCTTTAGTTCCCTTCCCTCTTCCTTCGTGGCAGCTATCTTGTGCTTTCTAAGTGTTTTCAGAGCACACATATCACCCTCATCACTAGCACACATATCTTCCCCCTTCCCATAAAATGACTTCTGTTTTGGGTAGTGCCTCATGTCTAAGTTTTCAAACAGTATGCCACCATTCCAAACAGTGGCACATCAGACTCGTAACTTGATGAGGCTCTCAAACAGTATTCTCATATCTGTTGTGTAAAAACATGTTTCAAATATAAAATATTTATCAAATATCAAGTTTGATTTTCATCAATTCCACCTTGATGTCAGACAAGGGCATGATTTCTCTGTGTTTGTTCTTCATAATCCAACAACATGATGCAGGAGCATGAGTTCAAAATATCGGTTTATGAGCTTTTGTATGCAGTTAATTACTATTCATTAATGTTCTTGCAGACTCTAAATCAGCTTTTTATTATTAACGCCGGATCTGGGTTCAGGATGCTGTGGAAAGCCGTGAAGACATTCTTAGATGTACGAACAGTATCAAAAATTCAAGTATGGATTGTAGAAATTTCATTTATTCCATTCTCAGATACTATGAGGTTGCACACAATATATTGTGGTTGTATCACTCTCGAGCCGTATTTTTGTTGACCCTGGAAGATTGCTGTTTCAGGTGTTGGGTTCTAATTATCTGAGTGTGCTGCTTGAAGCTATTGATCCAGGGTAGCATGGCTTTTGCTTTGTTTATCCATGAATTTTTTTATAGTATCAATTAGATACATTTTTTATGAATTTATATTACTTGCAAGTGAATGTGTTTGTGAGGTTCTAGTTCTACAATTAATGAAGCTCCCAGATTTTATTGTCTGATTTTACAGTAATTTGCCAACTTTTCTGGGTGGTAACTGCACATGTTCTGATTATGGAGGTTGCCTGATGAGTGATAGAGGGCCCTGGAAAAATCCAGAATTGTTAGACATGATTCAGGTTTGGCAGTATTGTGAATGACATCTTTAACTTTTCAACGCAACCAGTCTCTGTATTTTCATTTAATCTTGCAGGCCATTTCCTTGAGAGAAAAGAACGATGGTAAATGCGAAAATGGTGATGCGGTTTCAGAAGATTCCTTGACGCCCAAAAAGGTGTGGAATTATTCACCTTTATTCTACCTATTGTATGGGCACCTTTGCTTAACATAATGAAATGCAGGTTGACATACAAAACAAAAATGACTTTAGTATGAGTCTGGCACTTGAGGAGACATGTACGTTAGCATTTCAAAAAATTAATGGTCTAGAAGCTGCTCTTGGAGACACCAAGAATGTAAGTTTTCTCATGATGATTCTTCTATGTTAAACCAAGGCATTGCAAAATGATTAGAGGTTTTCTGCTGATACTTCTACATATAACAGATAATCAAGAAACTTGAAGATGCACTTCAGGACACCAAGATGGCGAGATCAACAAAATTGATGAATATTTCCTCTAGCAAAGCGAAATGACTGTATGTGTTATCCTTTCCTTTTCTTTTTCGGGCCTTGAAAGAACTTGCACAGCATATAGAGCAGCAAAAAATGTGAGATTGACTAGTGTTTTACACTGTTGCATTGAGGAAAAAGGGATCAAGATCTTTCAGTTGAAGGGTGAACAATTTCGTAAGGGCCGATTTTATGGTGCACACATCCATTAGAGTGTCCTTGTTGGTCCTGTCAACGTTGCAAACTATCGCTTTGTTTTATAGGCAAGCTTTAAGAATACTAATCTTTTTGACTTATGTGTAGCAATTTCTTATAGAATCTAACTTTTGTATACTGTTTTGATAACAGGCAGATCCACAGGATCCATCAAAGATTCGTGAAGAAGACATTATTGGTGTCACAGTGCTTCTGTTGACCTGCTCTTATCTGGGTCAGGAATTTATTCGTGTTGGCTATTATGTGAACAATGATTATGATGATGAGCAGCTGAGAGAGGAACCTCCACCGAAGGTTTTAATTGATAGGGTTCAAAGGAACATTTTATCTGATAAACCAAGGGTCAAACATCAATTTCCACCCTGAGAACAATGAAAATGAAGAGCAGCCTCCTCCATCTGAGCACCCATCTGAAGCTGGAGAAGATCCGCTTGATGTAGTTGATCGTGATCCCCCAAATGAGAAGAATGAGAAGGATTCTTAACATTTTGTAGGTATCCAATCCAGACCTTTCAATTCCCCAGTCTCCAACTTTACGTTCACTGTATGGATTAAGATGCCATTTTTGTGAATCTCTTATGAATGAGATCGTTTGGAAGTAGGACTCTGAATTGTCTTTTGTGAGATTAACTTGGATGCTAGTATTTCATATCATTAGCAAGCATAGGTTTGACCGGCACGTTTTCTTCAGGACTTGTACTATTATCTGAATTGCAAATTTTGTACGTGTCCTACTTTGATATTTTCTTGTAATGAATTATACTCAAGTCACTGATAAATTGTAGACAACGATTTAATATCTTAAGATCAATTTAATACCTTTTAATCAATATACTTTTAGCTTATCGAAAAAAAATATTGTATTTAAGCTTTTGTATGTAAATGTATGGTTTGTTGAGTTTTGCTAAGTGCAATGGGATGGATAAACTGTTTAATGTCTTAGTTTTGTGCATGTGAGAGAAAAACAATGTAAATATTTTTTTTTTAAAAAAAGGGAGAATAGGTAGCGTTTTCTTGAAAAAACGCTGCCTAAAGTTAAAAATAGATAGCGCTTCCTTGAGAAAGCGCTATCTATTTCAAACTTTAGACAGCGCTTCCTTGAGAAAGCGTTGTCTAAAGTAAGTAATAGATTGTCTTATTACCAACTTTAGACAGCGCTTTCTCAAGGAAGCGCTACCTATTCCTACTTTCAGTAGCGCTTTTTTAAGCGCTATTGAATCTCTCACACCTTCAGTAGCGGGTGAATAGATAATGCTTTGAAGCGCTACTGAAGGCAAAAAAAAAGCGCTACTGAAGCCCTTTTCTGTAGTAGTGTTTTAATGCTTTCTCTTTCTCTCTCTTCAAGTTCTCTTCTTTATGGGTGTGAGAGGAGTGATGGCAAGTAGCCACGGCGAGGATTTTGAGCGATGCTGGCAGCGAGAGGAGTCTCCGAACTGCATCTGAAACAAAAGAAGAAATAATGAGAGGAGAGGAGTGAAAAAAAAAACTGAAAAAAAATGAGAGATAGAGAAGGATGAATCATGGAATGTGAGAAGAGAAGAGGAGAGGAGAGACATTGTCTCTGATAAAGATTGTCACTGATAATAAAGTGGGTATTTTTTTCAAAGCATTGAAATTGAAGAATGAAAAGTGGCGCCGAAAATAAAATTTGAAATTTGAAAAAATGGAGCTACGGACCAACAGGGACAAAACGTTACTTTTACACTCAATCCCTCCAAAATTGCCAATTTTGGTAAATAAATGAAGGTTAGTTCTCCAAGCAATGTCTCAGAAGTTGACACGTGTCAAAACTTTCCCAAATGATGCCTTCTAATTGTATATTTCTATGATTAGGTTAGCCAAACATATCAAATTAAACCCAAAATCGTTGTTTTTGAGGGAGCAGTCATATTCCTAGTGCAGTTTATATGATGTTCAGATACGATGCTCTCTCTCCATATTGAGAGTCCGTTTGTTTTAGATTATTTTGTGAAAAACTCACTCTTTTTATATAAAAAATAATCACTTTTAAGAATTTTCTATTTGTACTTTTAAAAATTATTAGAATCTAACAAAATTTGAAATTTGAATATAATGCGAACCTATTTTGAGTAGCTTCTCTTTAAAAAAACATGTAATAGATAAAAGAGTAATCAAACAAACTGTCCCTAAGCTATCTTGACTATCCTAGCTCTATAGTACATCTAGTTAGTTATTACTTCTTTTATTTTTTTTGTCTTTTAAGATGGTTGTATAAAATGTTCAAGACTTCCAAGTGTTCAAAATCTCTATAGTACATGTAGCTAGTTATTACATCTAATCATATTTGACTAAATTATCTATCATTAAAATATTCAAAATGTTATGTTATTCGAATAATATTCCCTCTCACTTATTAACACGACTAGTATGTTAGTAAAAAATAATTTATACTTTTTCAAAAAAAATAACAAATGAATATGAATATTTTTTTGTCTAAAAATACAAATAAAAAAGAACGAGGGAGTAGTAAATGCATGCATCTTGTTTATTTCGTTTGAAGGAGGAAGAGGTGTCACGACATCATCTTCCACTATGAGCTCTAGTTACCCAAAAAGAAAGGGGGGATATAGACAATACGGAGAACCCATTTCTCTAGTTGGTTTAAGGCTTACTCAAGATTATTTCCTATTGCTTACTCCCATTGTTCTACTTATTTACGAACATTCTTAGCTTCAATGTCTTCAAAACTTTACATAAGGGCTACCTAAAGCGATCAAAATGAAATACGGATCAGGAGAAGTTCTATTGGATGCAGTACAAGTTGAGATGATTATTCCCTTTGTTCCACTTCTCAAATTGATTACAATTGGCACGTTGAGTCCATATCCCCAAAATGGTTTCCATGTCATAGCTTATGTATATCAAGGGACCTCCTTCGTGGCAGTCTTTTTTACTCTCTTTTGAAATTGTCAAAGTTTTTTTTTATTTAGAAAATATTAAAAAAAAAAATAGGTTTTTATTTTTTTTATTTTGATCCAAGACTTTAAAATAATTTGGATACAAGCCAAAAAAAAAAAAAAGGATCAATAGTGACTTAAACCATAAAACATTATATTTTGAGATAAAAAATATATATATTTAAGCTTTGTCAATTTATACACCTCCTCAGGAGTATTGCTTAAATACTTCTTTCAATATTAAACATATGTAAGGTTGAGGTATGAATGCACTAATTTCTAAAGAACGTTTTTATACATGTCGATTAGCAAATGAATTATCTACTAAGAGCATTTTCAATGCAGTTGCTTTATGTAACCGTTACACAAAAGTTGTATGGTTGGATGGGGGAAAAGTAATGTTGTTAAGATTGGACTGACACGACAAAAAACTGGATCCATGGTCGGTTTGGTCCACGTATCAGATAGGATATGCATGTGAACAAGTGTTGATGCCATCAAACCATTGTTGAACCGACTTGAACCAGTGACTCAGTTTGCGATTGAACTGCCCTTGTTGTCCCATGCTACCCAAGCTCATCACGCTTCCCCACCGAAGCACCTCCATGCTGCCCAAGGTCGTCACGCTTCCCCACTCATGCGCCTGCAACTGTTGTCCATGCGAAATTCAAAAAATGATCGGTCAAAACACAACTGTTGTGGGATTTGATCCCTAAACCTCTACGAACCCTTCAAGCAATTCTACCACTATACCGGAATACTAACTTGATATTTCTTTTACAAATATATTATATATACATATCTCCATTATAAAATTTATACTTTTGATATACAACGGTTCATGCAATTCAACCAGTGACCCACTAACTCGACGTCTTGATCGAGTTGATGACTAGTCAGATTTTAATAACACTAGGGAAATGAATGCACAATTGTATAGTCAAACAACTGTTGGACAAGGATTATATGGACCTTAGACTTAATTACATAAATGAGTTAATATTTTAAGTTGAAATAAAAATATTTATTAATAAAATATAAAACTGTAGGGTAACTTGTGGGGGTTGTTTGATGAACTTTTTAAGAGTTGCATGATTGGAGATGCACTCTGTACTCGCCTAGACTAAATTGCTCTGCCCATAAATTACAAAACTTGGGAGGACTTCTAAAAATTCTAGAGAAGCTCAGCTAGCAAGAGCTGGGTGCCATGAATTTAAAGAAATATTGGCTTCTAAAATCACTATAATGACACGAACGCCCACAATGTATGAAAGACCGTGCGACCTAGCAGAAGTGCTATATGTAGAGGAATCTTTCCAGGACCATGGTCATTTTCTCATCATGCCAAGAGAGTCTGCTCCTTTTGCATTGTGTCTCCGTGTAATGGACCTTGAAACTCATTACCTAATTAGATGGATACTTCCTACTCACCTTCCCCACAGAGATCAAGGTCCTTACTATTTGTCCAAGTGGGAACAGTATACTGCCTAACATTGATAAGGATCATCAAAATGCAGAAGGGCCTAACTCTTCTTCCTTAATAGATCTTTGATTTTAACCTGCCTGTGTTAGAAATTGAGATTTTTCTATATACTTTAAGTTAATGTTAGTTTATTGTTAAAGTATTTTTGGTTAGGTGAAAAGGAGAGATACTCCTTGATTTATGGAGATTTGTATCAGTTTTTTGTACTTTCTATAGGGTGGCTATCTTAGCCTTTTGTTTACATTTTTTTCTGCTTGTATATGTAAGAACTTTGTACGTGAATGAATGTCAATTAACATACCTTCTTCCATTTTTGTTCTCTGCTGCTCCTGCATAACTTCTCTGCTTCAGTTTTACAAAACCTCTCTTCTCTGTTCTGTTTTTTTCTAACAGCCTGTTAGGTGAGCAAAGGTCACGATTGGCCCTCACAACCAAACGTCTATGCTTGTGAATGTTGGCTAATGCTATTTAAGACTCGACTAATGCCAAGTTTGAAATAAACAATGAAAGTAATGCAGAATATTGAGAGAAAAAAAAATTGAGTTTATTATTCAACCAACCAGTGAGGTAGTGGGGAACAGAAAATGATACTGCTAACTAAAGCATAAATAAATAATGGGAATGGCTGACTACATATTCTTCGCACAGGGGACCATCCATTAGTGTAGGTCTTGCTCAGGACTAAGTGATGTGAAAATATCATTTGCAACCATATAGAACAGCACATATCAAAGAAGAAAAGTGATACAAGTTTTGAAAAGTCAGAAAGTGGTTTTCAACATCATATGAAGATAAGTAGCATGTAGTCTAAGCAGGAAACTGAGAAACAATGTTAACAAAATTCCTTGTATTCAAAATGTGAGTAATTTTTTTCTTTACCTTTGGAATGTCACAGTTGGTAACATTGACCAAATTCTTTATAAATAGGAGGCATTCGGCTTCCTTCATGCATCACCAGACTTTCCCTCAATTGCTTTTTCCTTTCTGTCCTACATGGCTCTTTCTCTTTTGTGTCCTCTGCTTGTTACCACCTTACTTTTCATGCAAACTCTTGCAGATACTTCATGTACCGATTGTTTTGTTCAATCCAGGGCAGCATATTACCCAAATTCTGAAGTAAATGGCACAGACGGTAAGAAAACTGATAGAAGGATAACAAAAACGTAAACATGAATTGAAATTTGTCAACATGTTCTCTCATATACTCCTTTTCTATTCATTGCAGTTGGTGCATGTGGATTTGGTTCCTTTGGTGCTACCGTTAATGGCGGGGACGTATCAGCTGCATCGAATCTTTATCGAAATGGTGTTGGCTGTGGTGCCTGTTACCAGGTGAGTGCTTATCAAACTAGCATTAAGAGAGTTCCTACAGGATTTATATCTGTGCATATACATTATGGTTCAAGGCATGAACTTACCGTGCATGTTTTCTAAAGAAAGTAACAACACAAACTAATGCTTAACCTGAACAAGCTCGTGCTCGCACGCAAACACATTCACCCATGCAATTCTTCAATAGCACTTTGGAACTTATAGTATATAGTCTGACTTTGAAGGTATTAAATCTCCTTATGTTGTACTTTTGGTCCATCTCCAGGTGAGGTGTACCAACAGTGCCTATTGCTCAGGCAATGGTGTCACTGTAGTCATAACCGACCAAGGGTCAAGTGATAACACTGATTTCATTCTTAGCCAACGAGCCTTTGGAGGGATGGCTGCGACCCCTGACAAAGCTGCTTCTCTATTAGCTCTTGGCGTAGTTGAAATTGAATATAGACGGTAAAATATTCTTCTACACATAGATGAACCTTTTTAATTCATGCATGCATCAATTATTTATTTATTATTATATGTAAAATTGAAGTATTCAATAAATTTAAAGACCTGAGGCCTCCCGTTATCTCCAGTGTTTCATGCAGCTACCCAAACAAAAACTTAACAATTAAGATAGATGAGAGCAGCAGCAACCCTCAATTCTTGGCTTTTGTCATATGGTTTCAACAAGGAAAGAGAGACGTAACAGCTGTGCAGCTCTGTGAGGTACTTTCTGCTTCCTTGTCCTGTGATAAGTTGCACTTATGTCAAATCTGTGAGCTGAGTTAAAGTTAACTCAAATATTTAAACAGATAGTTTACTCAAGGATTAGGTTAAAAATTGAGTATTTAAATATCATAACTCATTTTTTATAATGAAACAATCATGATTTTTGACCAACAAATAATTGCTTTTATACAGAAATCACTAAGTAGACATAATTGTTCAACTCTTCACTAAAGCATTTGGAATTACCCCTTTCTTTCATTACAAGTACCAATTCAGTTCCAAGTCTTACAAGAAATGTCAATTGAAATAGCACTATTTGTTGTCAACTTGTCACAGTGCAAAAAAGAATAATACTAATAAACCAAAAATAAATAGAGACACAAAGGAAGAAAGATCTAGTTAGGTGAAAAGCATTGTAGATAACCAGCATTGATTATAATGACCGTAATCTCTTTTACTGTGTGCAGACTCAGAACTTTGTCTGCAAGTTACTGGATCGGAGCCGTGGGGCAGTCTGGACTACTACCTCTCCACCCAGTGGACCTCTGTCTTTAAGGATGCTGTTTAGTGCTGAAGAGGGAGAAGAAACATGGGTTGTTCCTGTAAATAACATACCCGAAGACTGGAAGCCTGGAGAAATACATGACTCGGGCATACAAGTGGACCAATAGAGAAGCAGCCAAAAATAATCTATTGATCTGTCATAAACCTGTAATGGAAGAAATAAATAAGTTATCGCGACCAAGTTCAGTCAATTTACCTTTTTTCCCTCCTCCTATAATATTGTTTTTCTCCTAACAAGTACTAATGGCATTCTTTGATATTGGTACATGGCCAGCACATGCTATGCATGTCACCCAACTCCATAGTATTAAAGAATTATTTTACAATTTAAATCATTACAAACATCAAGATATATTACTTGGTTTCCCATCTAGACTTCAATTATCAATAATTGAGCCACAGGACTTATCAATAACCACTCACAAGGTAGACCAGAGACAGAGAGAATATCAATACTTTGAGATCGGAAATACTAAGGGAACCAAATGCTCAAAGTTGTCAATGAGCATTAAAGAAAGATTCCGCCATTATACCCGTGCAAGCAAACAGAAGCTATGAATTATTAATTGGAAACAACAAATGGCTCGTTTCATGATAAAGGGTTAAAAATATATGCCTAATGTCCTAACGAGCTCTAAATGTTGGAAGGTCCAAGTACCTTAAAATTAGAATAATGCTTTCATTTCTTCCATACAAGCTCAAACAATATGGAGCAAATATGGTACAGGCATTGTAACTATACAAGAGGGGAATAAATCAGCCTTTCCAAAATAATAAACAGGTAAAAAGAAACACTTCCACTCTTCCTCAACTTTTTATTTGCTAGCTCTTCACCCTATAAATATTATATGTATAGAAAGCTAATGAGTGAAATGCTTAAAAAGTTTTATTCATTGTCATGGCATTTATAAGTGTACATCTAATAAACTCTTGCAAAACTATTAATATGATAAAGAAAAATTCAAAATTACAAACATTTGAATATAGAGATACAGATATAAATAATTAAATATATAGTTATCTCATATCTGACATTCTTTTATCAAGGGAGACGAGGTTGAGCTGAGAGCCTGAGAGGGTCTGGAATCGGATACCATAACCAAAGATTTTGAGCATGTTTGTTGATCTTTACTACCAGCTACTGGCTTACCTTAAAAATCCAATTCATATGCACTGCATCTGCGTGACTTGATGTAAATTGAAGCCTGAATTCATGGTAGCCACTGGGAAAATTATTCTTCTTGATTAAATGAATTGTCCTTCAAAAGAAAAAAACAGATCCAAAATCTTTGGGGAACCAATCTGAACCCTGCAGCATTTTCTATATCCTTTTGTTTGTGACATCCTTACAAGTTCATCACCATTGCATCTCCATTCTGCAAAACATGTCATTTTTTAATGGCAGTCTTATTATGACTTGTTTTCCCCGAAGACCCATAATCTTGACCTCAACATCTCATTCCTTAGTATGTACTTCTCTCCCTACATCATGTGATACACAAGTATGTATAGTTAGAAAGGAAGCTATCATAGAATCTAGTAAGACAATCTAATTTTTATCTATGTCTGAGATTGTCTTTCTCGATTGAATCTCCAAGGGATAATTTCATCCGTGCACCTAATTCGCCCAACATTGAGTACACTATCCTTTTCCTATAGACTGAATTATTTTTAACAAAGTATTTAGCTTCAAAATCTTCAAGATGAACCAAGCTGGACGCTGCTTCTTTCTGTAATCCCTTTTCTTTTATCATTAATCTCACTCGTTCAACATCATCCCATCTCCCTTCAGAAGCATATATATTTGAAAGCAATATATAAGGGCCAATATCCTGTGGCTCCAACTCAATAAGCCTCTTGGCTACAATCTCCCCAAGCTCTGAATCGAAATGGGTCCTACAACCAGAAAGTAGAGCTCCCCACAATGGAGATCCAGCCTTCATAGGGACCTTTCTTATAAGATCCTCTGAATTTTTCATCAAACCAGCTCGGGCAAGGAGATCAACCATGCAACCATAGTGTTCAACCTTGGGTTCAATTTTGTAAACATGATGCATGAGATCGAAGTACCACCAACCCTCCATGACCAAGCCAGCGTGTGTACATGCAGATAAGACACTGATAAAAGTAGCATCATTTGGGGGTTGACCTGTCTTCTCCATCTCCAAGAATAGTTCCAGAGCTTTTTCCCCATTGCCATGCAAGCCATATCCCATTATCATAGAGTTCCATGATACAATGCTTTTGACTGGCATCTCATCAAAAACATCTCTAGCAAGATCCACAGCCCCGCATTTAATGTACATCGTCAGAAGACAGGTTGAAAGTAAGACATCAGGTTTAATGTTCTCACTTTTTATAAAGGAATGAACCCAAATGCCCAAATCGAGCCTCCCTAAATTTGCACATGCCGTAAGAACACTCACCAGGGTAGCCTCATTAGGCTCAGCTTCTCCTGTTTCAATCATCCTATCAAACAGTCTAAAACATTCACCAAAATTCCTAATCCGCGCATACAGCGCCAACATGGAATTCCACGAAACCACATTCCTCACAGGCATTCGATTGAAAAACTCAAGAGCCATAGAAACGTTTCCAATCCTCGCATACCCATCAATCATACAATTCCAGGACACCACATCTCTGTCAGGCATTCTCTCAAACAACCGATTCGCAGCTTCCATATCCTCAACCCCAACATACCCCGCAATCATGGAATTCCAACTTAAAACATCCCTCTCAGGCATTTCATCAAACGCTTTCCAAGCATCACCGATTCCCCCATTTTTAACATACCCATCAATCATCGAATTATAACTCACTAAATCCAATCTAGAACTTTCCTCAAACAGTAACCGGGCATCCCCGATTCTCCCGAAAACCGAATACATACGAATCAGCGAGTTCCTCGCAAACAAATCCGATTCAAACCCGAATTTCACAACCCGGGCATGACCCTTTTCCCCTTCTCGCACAGACCCAATTTCCACACAAACCTTTATCAAAATGGGGAACGTATAGTGATTCGGGTCAACGCATCTCGCAACCATTTTGTCATAGTAGAAACGGAGAGCACCGAAGAAATCGGTTCTAGAAGCATAGCTTCGCATGACGGTGTTACAGAGAAAAGCATCGGGTCGGTGCACGTGATCGAAGATAAGGACTGCACGTGAGAAGGTGTGGGGGTCGGAGCAGAGTTTCTTGATGGCTCTGCCGGCGGCGAGAGGGTGCTGGAAGATTCCAGAAACGGTGAGTTGGGCATGGACTTGGTTAAAGTGTTGGGTACCGTTGGATGAGTCAAGGGCGCGCAAGATCGGGTGGTTTAGGTTCAGTGTGGGAGAGTGTTGTTCGGAGTGAGAGAGGTTGTTTTGGGAGGAGAATCTCAGGATTTTGTGGAGGGGCAGGGATGATGTTCGTTTTGGCGGGAACATTATGGTTTGAGTTTTGCTTTTTTCTCTTGCTCCATGTGAACGTTAGTGATGGCTAGGGTGAGCAAGAGGATGGTATCTCTCGTGAGAGAGATATGAGAGAGGCATAAAAGAGCCATTTTGACCGTGATATTGTTATTAAAAATTGGACCATGTTGATCTATTCAATTCCAACCGGCTGTGTGGCTAATTCTTTGTAGCTTGTATTTGCCAATCGGTCCCTACGAGTTATCATTAGCAGCTATATGTGTAGCCTGAGTTGGCTTATCATGCAGAAACACATACCATTCTTTTATAGTTTTTTGTGGAGACCTGTCGTCGAGTGAATGGTTTGAGATGGTAGTCGACCACAGCAGCAACAACCATTCGGCGTAATCTCAGAACCCCTGTCAATGTTTGATTTACTGTGTCTCTCGATCGTTGGCCGATTTGAAGAACTGGTGGGGGAGACCGAACGAACTGTTGGTGTTGGTTTCAGGTGGCTCTGTACGTCACAGGAGAACAACTTTGCAAATAGCTGATGTGTTTCGAGATGTACTCGACAACATTATTTGGGAAAATATTTAGCCTGAATATTTACTAAATCGATGTCGTATGGATTTTTTGGTTACGAGAAACCCATGGATAAATGTTTATTAAATATTCGATTCCGGTTGCATTTGTTAATAATTTTTACCATTTGCGTCTTAAATGGGTGCATCAATGGTGGAGGAATGTGGTGTGGTGAAGAAGAACACTAGAATATGGATAAGAGTGATGAAGTATGGCGGTGTTTTCGTAGGGACGATGAATAGTTGAAAGATAAAAAGGCCAAAGTGTAGAATTGGAAGGGCTATGTTGGATATGGGTTAATTGGCCCAAATCGTGGTCGTAGCCGAGATCGATAAATGACCCAATTTGTTTATGAGGTCCATGGTAGCCCAACTGATTAAATGAAATAAAGCTGGGAAAAAAATAGCCTAACATACGCGCAAAAAAGAAATTGAGATGATGAAAAAAAATAGAAAAATCAGTTTACCATAAAAACTAAAATAATAATGAAATCAATGGCGCCAGAGTTGGCGCTGATCGACCTCTCTCGCTCGACTAGTTTTTAACTAGTAAGACCATATGTTTTATTCGAGTTTAATCTCGTTTTCGCCCAAATTTGGATGTAATTGTCCTCAAGCAACATTTTGAGTCTCTTAAGTAGTTTAGGACATTTTAGTTAGTTTTTGTGTCAAATAAAGCATTCACTGCTATTTCATGTTTTCAGGATTAAAAGGGAAGCACTTAGAGTCGAGGGAATGAAGAAATCAGTGGAAAATGCAATTTTGGAAGTATTCGTCCCGAGAGAGGTTACTCGCCCATGAGCCTCGAAGGCTGACTGTGCCAGAGAAAGCAACCCTTTCTGTCTCGCCTCACGAACCATGTCTCGCCTCGCGAGACTGAAGACCAGAAGCTATCATGCCCAGGTCGTGATACTCATCACGGGCATAATGCGAAGATCCTTCTCGGTCTCGCCCCGCGAATCACTGTCTCGCCTCGCGAGAACTCAATTTTGAACTCGCGTCACTTTAATATTCGCCTCGCGAGCGGGCGTAGATCCTGAAGGTTATAAATTGCTGTTTTCGGGCAGAAACTAAAGCATCTTATTTTCCTTTTAGATTGGACGACTGCGAATTAGTTCCTAGGGTTTTTATGATGTATTTGATGGAGAACTAATTCCCTTGGATTAATCTGCTGCAATCGGTTTCCATTGCCACTTGAGGTTCTGTAATTCCCAATCTATTTGCTATTCTCTTTCAATATTTCTCTGTATGTTCTGTCTGCTTAATTCAGGATTGTATGGAGTAGGTATTGATTTATTTCGATGATTGTGTGTTCCTATACATAATCGCGTTTGCTTAATTCGCGTGTGTTCAATCGTGTTTGCTTAATTCACGAGAGTTTCACCCCGTTTGCTTAATTCGGGAATTAGGGACATATATCTCGTAGTGCCAATTTCGCTTGTTAATTGTTGCTACAATCGAAAGGGGATTAGAATCCGCTTAGGGCATGAAATTTATATGAACCGATGAGAGTGGGAACCCGAGAACAGTAGATTAATCGTTTTTAGTTTATTTGATAATCACTTTATTTGCATTATTTTCTTAACTGTTTTCTTAGTTGAATCATCCAACCAACCCCCCAAAACTGACTTTTCTGCGAATAACAATCCAAGAGTCCTTGTGAGACAATACTCGAGTTGTCGCGCCTTATCTACAGTTTTTACAAACCACTCGCTTTTTGACGCGCGTGCGACAGCGTGTCAAAAATTGGCATCGTTGCCGGGGACTCTTGTTGTTATTAACAGGAAAAAAAAATTAAAAAAAAATTCATTGCTGAATTAGTTTTGGCTACTAGGTCTAGTTGTGAACCTTAGTATGGATAATTATATGCAAAATTATATGCCTAATGTGTATTATGAGCCATCATGCATATATTATCCTGGCTTCACTGGTGGTTATGAGTTTAGCAGTGACTTTGGCATGAACGGAGTGAACCACTATTCTAGCCAACACAGTGGAGGACAAGGCAGCCTGGATGAGATAGCTTCTTTGGTGCATCAAATGGCAATAAGCCAGCAGCAAATGGCAGAAGACACTCTCGAATACCAACGGAGGATAGAAGCAATTCTTCAGGATTTAGCTGCTCAAATTGGTCACATTGCCTCCGCCTTGACCACACTGCAAACTCAACGTCTCCTTGAAGAACATACATATTCACAAATAGTTGTTCTTGACAATACTTCTTTTGAACATGATTTGGATAACAATGTCAAGAACACTATTACTGATGAACTGTGTGTTGAATTTCCAGACATTCAAGCCTTTTCTGATTCTGTTTATTGTACTATATGTGCTGATTGTACTAACACTAACCTTGTGTGGTGTGTGCTGAGACTACTGCATGTATAGCAGGTGATGGATTGGATAATGCAGTGAATGAAGATTGTGCAGAAGTCGAAGCAGCACCAGTAACCCTCTCCACTTGTTTATCACCTCCCACTGTGGAACAACCAACGATGGAGTTCAAGCCTCTGCCTGAGAAATTGGAATTTAAGTCTTTAACTATGAAGGCACTATGGCCAGACCAGGAGGTTGAACCCCGCTTTTATTGGGACGACTTTGTTGACCGGGAGGTCAACTTTGACCTAAGAGGGAGTGAGAAGTCCGCCGCACTGGGCGAGGTCACCGTGATTGTCAAGCGCTCACTTCCATACTTATGCTGCATGCCATGGGATCCGGGAGGATCATATTGCACTTTGGGCATTCCTTAGCCGCTGTATCACAGATAGTGGGATCCCGGTGGAACCGCCTCCATGAGTTTCTCTAAACCTTCTTCTTTTTAATCATCTTTTCCTTGCTTTGTTTTTGTTTTGTTTTCTTTTAGCTCTTGAATAATTTGAGAAGATCAAGAGTTTGTGTGTGAGTCTTGTGTCGGCAAGCTTGATTGGGTTTTGTTGAATTTTGCATAGATGGATTGCATGATATGTGTTGACTGTTTTCCCTAGAATTTGAAAATTGAAAATTGATCCCCATGTGAAAAATTGAAAATTAAACTTTGAGATATTCCATTATGACTGCATGATTTATGATAAGTTTGGGGTGAAGGGATGCACACACTAGGGATTGAATCTCGGTCAGACAATTTGCGAAAATGTCCAGGTGAGGAATTTGAGCCTCCAACATGTTTTTAATCGTGTGAATCACTTTCAAGTTGCACTTTCCTGAATTTGCTTGAATCTCTTCTTGGTTTACATGTTTATGTGCTTGCATCAAATGATTTAGGCAATTTTCTTTGAATTAACTACTTGGCCTAAAAGAACCATCCCTAATGCATGTTCCCTAGTTAGCCACATTGAGCCTAACTAGCCTATTATTTCTTGTTGACCCTATGTTACAAGCCAAAAATATGAAAAACCATGTTAACCCGATCTTAGGATTAGGAGAGCATGGAAGCTTAGCAAGAGAAAGGTTGCAAGAAACTAAGTTTGGGGTGGTTACAAGGTGTGATATGTCATTCTGGGTTGAGAAAAAGAAAAAAAAAATATAAAGGTTGGAGCCAAAGGCAAGAGAAAAAAGAAAAGAAGAAAACAACAAAAATGACAAAATAGGGGTATTGAAAGAAAAAGGCTGTAGTCACCCAAGGCAAAAAAAAAAAAGGAAAAAGGAACTTGAGCGGAATTTCAATGTGTCAAAATACTCATGCTCTCTTAGTTCCTAGGGGCTTAAGCCTAGTACCTTTAAATATCTTACCCTTAGCCAGGCCCCATTACAACCTTTAAAAGCCCTTTTGATGTTGCATGAATGTTTTCGTGGGAACCTTGTTCGAGATGAAAATCAAATTCATGGGAAGTGCTCTTAAAGTGAAATTGAGTGAAATGTTGATAGCCTAGACAAATTGAGCGAATGAGTGAAACACCAAATGCCCTTGTGAGGAAGGCGATTGTTTGGATTTGGTGATCTCCCTTTTGTGTGTAACTTGGATCCCTTGCTTAGATTAATGATTGCAAGAACGATGGAATTCTCAATTGTTTAAAGTAAATGAATGTGGGGATTACATTGTTGCAAGGGGGAAAACATTGAAGAAAAAATTTGTTTTGTTGAAATTGCATGAAATTTGTGCGGAATTGATTGAATCCTTTAAGCTTGCCAAGTCTGAGTCTTTTTTGAGTTTTAGTTTACTTGGGGACAAGCAAAGTTTAAGTTTGGGGTATTTTGATCAGCATCTGGCTCGACTAGTTTTTAACTAGTAAGACCATAGGTTTTATTCGAGTTTAATCTCGTTTTCGCCCAAATTTGGATGTAATTGTCCTCAAGCAACATTTTGAGTCTCTTAAGTAGTTTAGGACATTTTGGTTAGTTTTTGTGTCAAATAAAGCATTCACTGCTATTTCATGTTTTCAGGATTAAAAGGGAATCACTTAGAGTCGAGGGAATGAAGAAATCAGTGGAAAATGCAATTCTGGAAGTATTCGCCCCGCGAGAGGTTACTCGCCCCGCGAGCCTGAAGGCTGACTGTGCCAGAGAAAGCAACCCTTTCTGTCTCGCCTCGCGAGACTGAAGACCAGAAGCTATCATGCCCAGGTCGTGATACTCATCACAGGCATAATGCGAAGATCCTTCTCGGTCTCGCCCCGCGAATCACTGTCTCGCCTCGCGAGAACTCAATTTTGAACTCACGCCACTTTAATATTCGCCTCGCGAGAGGCTACTCGCCTCATGAGCGGGCGCAGATCCTGAAGGTTATAAATTGCTGTTTTCGGGCAGAAACTAGAGCATCTTATTTTCCTTTTAGATTGGATGGCTGCGAATTAGTTCCTAGGGTTTTTATGAAGTATTTGATGGAGAACTAATTCCCTTGGATTAATCTGCTGTAATCGGTTTCCATTGCCACTTGAGGTTCTGTAATTCCCAATCTATTTGCTATTCTCTTTCAATATTTCTCTGTATGTTCTGTTTGCTTAATTCAGGATTGTATGGAGTAGGTATTGATTTATTTCGATGGTTGTGTGTTCCTATACATAATCGCGTTTGCTTAATTCGTGTGTGTTCAATCGTGTTTGCTTAATTCACGAGAGCTTCACCCCGTTTGCTTAATTCGGGAATTAGGGACATATATCTCGTAGTGCCAATTTCGCTTGTTAATTGTTGCTACAATCGAAAGGGGATTAGAATCCGCTTAGGGCATGGAATTTATATGAACCGATGAGAGTGGGAACCCGAGAACAGTAGATTAATCGTTTTTAGTTTATTTGATAATCACTTTATTTGCATTATTTTCTTAACTGTTTTCTTAGTTGAATCATCCAACCAACCCCCCAAAACTGACTTTTCTGCGAATAACAATCCAAGAGTCCCTGTGAGACGATACTCGAGTTGTCGCGCCCTATCTACAGTTTTTACAAACCACTCGCTTTTTGACGCGCGTGCGACAACGTGTCAGTGCCACAATAATGTTGAATGTAAATGTTGAGTAAGGGAATTTATTTTTGAAATTTGACTCCGTAAAAGACACCATCTCTGTGTATATGGAAGCATGCAACGTGTATTTAACCATTGTTGTACTGATTGGCAGGCGTCGTGTTTGCTATTGATTGCTTGTGTTGTAATGTTCTATGCGTATTCTAAAGGATGATGGGACGTGTTGCTCTGATTGATGGTATGGGTTTGGAGGTCTGCAAAAATTTGACGATGAGAACAATAATTTTTTCCTACCCAAAAAAATATAAAATGACAATTATTGAATCACAATATTGAATTATAAATTTAGTTGGATAGTTATTTGGTTCAACGAAAAATATGTAAAATCTGTTAGCAGATTGCTGAAGGAGTGGGAGTTGGGAATTTTTTTTTAACAAGTCATTGGGGACCTATTTTCATTGTTCATGATGGGAATGTTAATTATATGTACAATTAGTAAGGGTCCGGTTACAGGTATTTACCTACATATTTTAAAGGGTATTAGTGCGGGAGTGGGTATTATGATACCCACTTGACCCCTCACCCACACATACGTATACATTTATTTATATATATATATATATATATATATATATATATATATATATTAAATCTTTTTTATATTATTATTGTTGGACCTAGCCTAAATCTAGCCAAAGAAAATATTAGGGGTGTTCACGGGTTGGTTTGGTTCGGATATGCAATTATATTGTCAGGAAATCCAAACCAAACCAATCAAGAACGGGTTCGGTTTGGTTTGGTTCGGACCCGATAAATATTAAATATTCAAATATATATATATATATATTAAACATATAAAATATTAAATTATGTATTTAAAAATAAAATATAGTAAATATAAAAATGTCAAACTATTAAAAACATTAAAATATATATAAATATTAAATATATTAAATATTAAATATTAAAAATATGTATATAAATATGAAAATATAGTAATTGGTCCGATTTGGTTCGAATTCAGAATCCTTCAATCCGAGAACCGAACCAATGACAATCGGGTTTGGTTTGGTTTGGTTCGGATCCGAGCACCCAAAAAATGCGAACCGACTTAATTGGTTCAGTTCGGATTCTCGGGTTATTCGGGTCGATCCGAACCAATGAACACCCCTAGAAAATATGCACTATAAATGTGCAAAATTTCAAAGCTGCTAAGTTGCATTAAATTTGGGAACACGTTTTTCAAATTTGTAGTTGGATGGTGCAGGAGCTTGGCTCTATATATAGAGCTTTTCTCTTCATGAATTGTCCATCAAATCCTCACTAGAGTAGGATAGTGAGAAAATAGAGAGGCTCTTGTAGTGAGAGTCTGGTATCATTTGTTGTAACTCTTGAGAGGGAGTACTTGAGTATGTAGAGTGATACACAATTGGGGTGGGTTATAGTTATTGTAATCATTGTTGTGATAGTGATAATTTTATTGGAGTGTTTCCGTGGAAGCTAGCAAGAGGTGCCGAATCACGTAAATTCTTGTGTTCTCTATTATAGTTATGTAATGTATTTTTTTTGTGTTCTCACGATGCTTTGTCCGTGCGGGAGATACCCAACAGTGGTATCAGAGCTATGACTGGGAACACTCCAAGGTCCTACAAGCTTGTTGTTATTGGCCTCACTGCCAAGGTCCTATAAGCTTGTGGTTCAAACGTTGCTTGTTGGGAGAACAACTTTGAAGATGGATGAGGCGACCGTCACTTCAAGAGAAAATGAGGGAATGCTGAAAAATGAGAATATTGATGATGAAAGTGCAATAGCAATGGCGGAGGAATTTGAACGAGGGAGGAGTCATTCAAGGAGGCATAATAGGCCAAGAGTAAGATCAAAATCGTAATAGGTGGCCCAATAGCAATAGGTGGGCCCAAGGATTTGGTGACCTTGATCATTTGACCCACCGACAAGGCGACTTTATCTGGACATGTGCTAAGGTCGATTGGGAGCCTAAATGTGACCCACAAGTATAACTTGCCCTATTAAGCCTCTAATGTGTTGTTTTGTCAACTTCGTCTAGTTGGACTTACTTGGCCCAACGGGGCGTGGTCGGTTCATTGGCCCACTATTAGTGGATAGGCTTCTCAGAATTTTTCTAATATGGTCTCTATTTTCATAAGTTTTCCCAAGAGATCTGAGACTGTTGGTGATA
Source organism: Sophora flavescens (assembly GCA_030762895.1). Taxonomy (NCBI): domain Eukaryota; kingdom Viridiplantae; phylum Streptophyta; class Magnoliopsida; order Fabales; family Fabaceae; genus Sophora; species Sophora flavescens. The sequence goes on from CM061064.1 coordinate 192,643,631, forward strand.
GTTTGAAATCTTCCAAACATCTGATCTATTGTTTCATGATCAGTCATTTTAAATAGTTCATACTGGTGAACCGGCATGCTTATCTTTGATTCCTTTACTTGAGATGAACCCTCATGAGCTAGGGCAAGAGTATCCCAGATTTCTTTGGCAGTGTTTCAGCTGTGAACCTTGTCATGTTCAGATATAGTAATTGTTGTTTTGGCTTCAATGACTCAAGAGGGAGGGTGAATTGAGTTTTCTTAAAATCTTTCCCTCTTAAAAACTTTTCACAAAACTTTAGTTTTCAGATTTGTGGCCTCAGGATCTTTTACAAAATCAATGAAGGGTTTATATAAAATCTTGAATGGAAGGTGATGATGATAAGAATGATTGATTCAGAATTAATAGATCACAGAATAGGTTCAGGTTCAAAACTCAATAATAACAAAATACAGAAACTGATTAAACCTTTAAAGATTAAGAACAAGTTATGCAAGTTTCAGATACAAGCATTAACAATCAAGAACAAACTTGCAGGTTTCAGTTTCAGTGATTAAGAAACAGAAATTCAGCTATTCGAATTTGATCACATATGATGCAAGATTCAATTCAAATATTGATCCTTAAGAATATAATTGAATACACAGTTATTATTACAGTTTTCTCAAGGTTCAATACTGATTATGTAGATCAAGAACTGATATTAATTGAAAACTTAGAACATCAAGATCACAGTTATATGCACAAGACAAATTTAAGAGTTTGAGTTTAGAGATACCACACAACCAGATTTATCCTGGTTCAGTCACCACCACTGTGACCTACATCCAGTCCCTACTCCACCTGTGGGTTTTCACACACTAACACAACAAGCTTTAGCTAGGTAGCTTGAAAAACCTTTACACCACAAAGCACTCCTTCACATCGAGATACCACACTCTTGTGAAGAGCCTCAATGTTCTTCCTTAGGGGTACCTCACCCTAATCACCCAGAGAGACTCCTTCTCTCTTTACAATCAAATAGAACGAAAAATTGATTCCTAACTCTCAATAGTCAGATAAACAAATTGAAGCACTTATGAGAATGAAACACTCTTTTCACAATAAGCTCAAGAAAGATGATGAATGATTTTCACAATTGATCTCTCAAATTGATTTCATGTAATTCTGATATGTTGTTCTTGTTCTGTTGAAAGTGTTCTTTGATCCCTCTATATATAGAAAACAAGTTATAGTCGTTTGTTGACGAATCTGGGCAAGTATACCCAATCGTGCAAGTAATATGGTGGTGAGACCGGTTATCGTATCCACGGGGATTGGATGTCAACTACCAATTCACAAACTCAGCAACTATCTAGACTATGAAGAGAAATCAAAACAAACAAAATAAAAGAAATAAAATCTTTTTGTCTTTTTGGGGACTTTTAACAAACACTTGGAGTGCTGAAAGGATATGTTGGGACTAGACTTCACCAAACCTCTACCTCATGCAATACCAGGACTAGATACCTCTCATTCATGCTTCAAATATTAAAACCAATCCACTAAACTACTCAAACCCCGATTCCTCGGATGGCAAGAGCCTAAATCCACTAATAGACCCTAATTCCTTAGGTGGCCTAGATTAATGAATTTGCATTAAGATTAGGGATTACACGATTACTAGTAAACCAAATTCCATTCCTAGATGCAAAGATTACTCGGTGATTGATTCCAATTCCGGTTCTAATACGAATTTCCCAATTGCATACCAAAACACAAATCAAGTCATGGGGGTGCTAGCCACAACAAGCATTAAGCGAAGGAAAATCAATCACTAATACGAAGGCATGAACACAGAATAATCAGTCAAGATAAATACATAATAATTAGTTTGATTACATCTAATCCCAACAAACTGGGATTAGCTACTCATAAAAGAGAAAGCCAAACCAGAAAAGCAGTAGAGAAAGGAAGAAAGGGAGAACTCCATTGAAGCTTCCCACTGTCGTGACAGCAACCCCCTAACTCAGCTCCCTTCTAGGGTTGGACCCCTAGCCCAGCCATGACCTCCAAGTGCCTCCAAGTGCCCCCCCCCAAGAACTCCTCAATTCTGCCCTAAAACAGCAACTTATACCAATTAGACTCTGCGCGCGCTTGCAAGGCGAATGTCTTCTCGCGAGGCGAATATTAAAAATCTGGTCTTCAGAGATTGGATCTCTCGCGAGGCGAGAGTTGCTCGCGGGGCGAAACCGAAAGGTTCTTCTCAAATACGCCCGTGATGAGCATCAGGGCCTGGGCGTGATGGCTTCTGTTCCTAAGGCTCGCGAGGCGAGAGACGTGGTTCGCGTGGCGAGACAGAAATGGTTGCATTTTCTGGCACAGTCAGTCTTCAGTCTCGCGAGGCGAGGTGTGTTTCTCGCGGGGCGAAGCTTCAGAATTCTGCTTGGCTCAATTTCTTCTCTTTTCAAGCTCTAAATTCATCGAAGCTTCATTATGGCCAAATCTGCACAGTTTTCCTTAAGTTCCTGCAAAACAACACCAAGAAACCGCTTCACTCGTTCCAAGGGAAAAACTAACTAAAATCAAATAAAGAATGCCTAATCTATATGAAAAATGCATGCAAAAATGTACAGAAAATATGATGTAAAATCACACTATCATCGTTGGGATCAAATAAAACAGATTTGGGTCTGATAACAGAGTTTGTTTTCTTGATTCTGGTTCTTGAAATAAGATTCTACATCAGTGTCGTCTTCAATCCTCAGGGCTCTTAGTTGATAGTAGACGAGCTCCATATGCCACTTCATTGGACGGATCTTCTCATTAAGGACTTAGCAAGTCCAAAGACTTGTGTGGACGAACGCTTCTGTCACTTGTGTGGACGAGCACTTCTGTCACTTGTGTGGACGAACACTTATGTCACTTTAGTGGACGAGCGCTTGTATCACTTTAGTGGATGAGCACTTTTGTCACTTTAGTGGACGAGCGCTTCTATCACTTCAGTGGACGAGCACTTCTGTCACTTTAGTGGACGAGCGCTGGTATTACTTTAGTGGACGAGCACGATTAGAATCTTGTGTATTCTGAGTTTATCAGACTAAAAACACAGGGGATCCATTCCTGGTCAAATCTATTTCTTCTTTCCAAAAATCATTTTCATTAACAAAAACTTATTCCTTTTAATGCAGGTTATGAAAATTGATTTTCTTCATGCATCTTTTTAGTTGAGCTATTTTGTGACTAAGAGATTTCTTTCTCTTACAAATCATCTAAGACTTAAATCTAAAATTCTCCTTTAACCTTGGTGTTGATGATCCTTTGATCTTTGACTTTGGTCTTTTGATTTCTACACGCATCTCCTTGATTCCTTCAAGTTCTTCCTTGAATATTTTCCTTGAATTTGCTTAAAGAACTTGTTGATCACTGCTTGATACCTGTCTTTGCAATTTGACACTGAAACACTTGCACACACATTAAATTGTATTTGTCATATATCAAAATCTCTAAGTCATTGAGTCTTACAGTAATAGCACACATGAGATATTGCTTAGCTTTTAGATTGAGCTGATGTTGATTTTTCTGCTTTTGAGTCCATTGGGCTCTAGGCACAGCAACTCCAGCTTCACTTCTTGGCTCTGTGTAGCCTGTTTCAACCAGCTCCCAAATATCTACGTTCTGTGCATCCAAGAAGGCCATCATCCTCTTCGTCCAGTAGTCATAATCAATTCCATCAAAGAGAGGAGGTTTGTTGATAGCTCGTCCTTATGCATCCATGGTTGTTGGATCGTACTCCCTCAGCACTTGTTAGATGCTCAACCCTTTCGAGGCTGAGCTCTGATACCAACCGAAGTTGACACATGCAAACACAAGAAGTGGGGTTGAATTGTGTTTGTTAATAATTTTCGAAAACAAGCTTTTTCAAAACTTATTTTCTCACACAAAGAATAAAAGGCAGAAGCACACACAGAAAATGATCTTTTAAAAACTTTAACAAAATCAATTTCAAATCCCCTTAGTCAGTATAAACAAATAAAACTACAAGAGCTACATCCAGTCCCTTCGACTTGAAGGTTTTACTCCACTATTTCTCCAAATAGATTACAACAAGTATTCAACACCTCTCCAGTCTACAAGTATTCCTTTCTTACCAAGCCTCTTCAGGCTCTAACTCTGACAAGGAGATTGTTTACTTTTCATCTTTTAACTCACTATGTGTGAGGATATGAAGGTTTAAGATCGGTTGAATATTACAACTATATTCAAACTAAAGAATACAAACTTTTGCTCTTGAAAGAATGAAGGAATGGGAGATTTTAGATTGGCAAAAGTTCATCTCGCAAAATTTGTTCTTCAGTGGTTGAAGTCTTCTATTTATAGTGACCTTCTTCTTCACTTGAAAAACTTCAACGGTTGTTTTGAATATTCCCGTTTATAGATAACATTAAATGCATAATATCTGTTGTGGCTGATAGCTTGATCATGGCCATTGTGAAATGTACTCTTGGTTATCTTTTTTGCACAAAATGGAGGGTCACGGCTCTAAGCAATTGCAACTTGAAAACTGTCTTTCCTCCTTTGTGAAAATTCCAGCTATTCCAGCAGTAAAGGTGACAGGGTACATATCGTTTTGCATTTCCCCATTGTATCTTGTGTTGCTTTTTGCATTTCCTTGATGGTACTATGTTTCTCTCACAAAGAAATAAGGCATTAAAACAGATAAAACAACTAGGAAGGACCAACATTTGTTTGAAATAAATATCAATCATTTGAAATAAATATTTCTTTGTGGTCGGGATAGCATTTACTTAGCTAGACCGAGCATATGAGAACTTATATGAAAAAAAGCTCGTCTACTTAAAATCTGCGTCTACGCGCTCATGGGTAAAACCAAGTCTATGGACTTGTAGTTTTCTTTTCGCTCGTCTACTGACGTGGCATATCCTCTCGTCTATCATTAAGTCTTTGGACTTGCTAAAATTCAGTGAGTTATTTTTTATCTTCGTCTACTGACGTGGCATTTAAGCTCGTCTTCTCATTGAAACTAAAGTTCTCGTCTACTCAAAGAAATTAAAGTTCCCGTTTACTGAGAGTATTTTATTATCCCATCTACTCAAAGATATAAATAAATATACCATACGTTTTGAGAAGTTCGTCTACATGAATGGACGCGGATTAACAATCTAAGTCCAAGTAGATATAAGGAAACTTATTCAAGATTTCCATAACTTATATATTTTTAACATTCCTGCAAGACTAGTTAAAGCATGTTAGATCTCAACTAAAACTTTGCCAAGCAAATTTAATCCTTTTTATTAACATCAAAACTCAGATTATTAATCGAAATCACTTTGGTTCCAACAATCTCCCCCCTTTTGATGATGACAAAAACTAATTAAATTTGCGTGAACAAAGTCTAAGAGAGCTTACAAGTCTCCCCCTAAGACAAAGCATTCAAACTTAACAGGAATAAAATATAAGACAGAAACTTAGCAGCACATATCATATTTATATCTTATCAGATCAGTTCAGCTACTTATCAGTCAAAAGATAGTATCAGAGCATATAAACTAAGGTAAGTAAGTATCAGAGCAAACAACAAAAAAAATAGCATATCAAATAGTACCAGAGCATTATAAACAGGAAAGATCATGCAGATGCAAACAAATATATACTTTCAAAAACTGACTTTTATAAATTTAATTCTCAATCCTTTCTCCCCCTTTTTTTGTCATCAGACAAAAAGGTAAAAGGAGTGGACCATCATTGTCAGTTTAAAGGAATAAAAAGCAAAGACTAAGAAGAGGGTGGAGGTGGAGGAGGAGGGTTCTGGTTTGGTGAAGGTGGAGGAAGTTGAGTTGGCAGATTCTGACTCTGTTGAAAACTTAGCATAATGCTCATCATTTTTCATCATGACATTTGTCGGAGCTAGGGCTTCTGCAACTTGCTCTATCAATTGTTCCTTAACCTCAACCTTTACTCCCTCCTCTACAATTCTTCCAATAATCTCTTCAAGGTTTAGAGGCAGTGAGGGTCTTGAACTTCTAGCACTGTCTTGAGCATGTGCTTGACTCGAAACAGTGTCTAATGCTCTGGAAGTTTGTAGTTGATCAATAGGATGAATGACAGTTAGAGCCATTGGTTAAGATGAGTGCTTCTCAAAAGTGCTTGGTCTGGGAACAGACTCAGCAACTTCCTCAACCTCAGTAACTGGTTGAACAGAGTCAACATCCATAGCAGGGTCTTCAACTATTATTTCCTCATCAGTGTGCTCTTAAGGTGGAGATGGTGGAGGTGAGTCAGCAAGAGTAAGAACAGGTGGGGGCAGCTCTTTGGCCCAGTGGACATGATCTTCTTCAAAAATAGGACTGGTGACAGGTAGTCCCAGAATGACCTTGTAGATGAAGTATCTGCAATGTGAGAGTCCACACTTTCCTCTGACTTTTGGAATGAGTCTTTTCTTTTCAATACTTAGACCAGAAGAGGAAGCTTCCTGTGCATATTCCACCATGGAGTTCTCCAAATGTCAACAGCCACATCTTCACGAACATCTTCAACAGGTTGTGCCAACCAATAGTCTATGACATTCTGATCAGTGAGGTTGACATCTTCAGGATTAATCATGCAAGATTCTGGGAATGGCATTTTTCCAGTATTTCTCTGTTTCTTCTTGTCCTTGTCCTTGTTCAAGTCAATCATATGAAGTCTAGGAGCAATCATGGTGGGTCTGACACCAATCTTTGTTTTCAACTTGGTATGAAACAACCAAGTTGGAGGGACAAAATTTGCAGCCCTAGCATGTCTTGGCAATTCAAGACATAGATGCTTGAGTGTCCGAATGTCTCCCATTTGGTTTTGTTGTCCATGATAAAAGGAATATGTCTAAAGGATCTTGATCTTTTGTAGATGACATTGGTCAGATCTTTCTTTACTGGATCCTTAGACCAATCAGAAATGATATGTCTCGCTACACCTTCTGTGAAAGGTTTGAAGGGTGGGGATTTGATGAGGTTTAGGTAGATTTTTCTAGGTGGGAATTTTTTCTGTGGAAGATGAATTAGGGCAGGTCCAATATGGTTGTGCAGAGTGGATGGGAGAGGTCTGGTGATGTTTGGTACATATGGTATGGGTACATAATCGGGTTGAGGTATGGTCTCGGGTTCATATTCATACTCAGGTAGGGGATAGAAAGGTCTTGTTGAAACTGGTTCTGATTCATGTTTGTGGTAAAGGATTTTCCAGTTCCTCTTTACTTTGGCCCTGTTTTCAGATTGGCCATCATAAAGAACAGAGGGGGTAGTGTACAGAAATTTTGTCTTTTGATTTTTGGGAAAAGGTGCACCAAGGATAATTCCATCATCTGGTTGGTTGAACCAGGGGTCATTTTCAGGTATAATGGGTGAGAAATATGGTATTTCTGGTGAGGTTGTTTGTGGTTGGTTAGGGGAAGTTCTTGGTGGTGATGGAAGAGTGGGAATGTATACATCATCCAAGGTTTCGGTTTGATTTACAGTAGCAGGTGTAGAACCATCATCTACTTTATCCTCAAAGCTAGATAATAAGGCATCTACTGCTAATTTTACAGGGTCATTAGTAGGAAGAGTTACCTCAGAAGTCATAAAAGACATAACTTTCCTTGGATGTTGCCTTCTGGGTTGTGTGGGAATAGGGACATTAGCAACACCAGTAGTAGTAGCAGTCCTCTGTTTCTTCAAAACAGAACTGATGGGGACCCTGTCCTCATCATCCTCATCCTCATCCTCATCATGAGATAGGATCACATTCCTTGATCTCTTCTGAGTAGGTGCAGGTTGAGGAGCAGCAGCTGATGATTCCCTAATTACAATTCCCCCAGCAGTAGGCCTTTTAGGCATATGTTTCCTTGTTGCAGTGGTTTTCTTTTTAACTGCCCTTGTTCAACAACTGATGAAGGATGCGAACCAGATCCTTCATTTCTACTGATTTCCAGGACCGAGTTCTTACTTTATCTTCTCTCATCAGAAAGGCAGCAATAACTTCTGAACCACCGAGGTCCGTCTCCCATGTCTCAGTGAAGACCACTCCTTCCTAAGCGCAGATGATGGCATCAGAGATGGTTTTCTCTGAAACCACTATTCTCTTCCCCAACAAACGGCATTGGTATTTTGAAACTATAAAAAGGTCTTGATGGGATTGATGGAAGTTACTGGCTCAGTATTAGAGAATATAGGATAAATTTGTCTTTGAGACAAAATAAATACAATTAATAAATATGTGTATGGACGGGTCTAAGCAAAAAGCAAGAAAGTATGGATGCGGCATGTAGTGGACGCGGTACACAAATACGATGGACGCGGTATGCAATGGACGTGCACTTTAATCATGCAATGGACTTGAAATGCTTTAGACGCACATACATCAACAACAAAATTCTCAAGGCTGGACGACATAATCAATCCACACATAACATATTAAGATGCTTTCTAATAAAAATAAATCTGTCATCAGCAAGAGGTTTAGTAAAGATATATGCCTATTGATGGTCAGTATCTACAAATTGAATATCAAAAACACATTTTTGCACATAATCCCTTATAAAATGATGTTTAATCTCTATATGTTTAGCTCTAGAATGTAATATTGGATTCTTAGATAGATTAATTGCAGCAGTATTATCACACATAAGTGGAATACTACTTACAAACATAGTGTATTCCTCCAATTGACGTTTGATCCATAGAAGTTGTGAGCAGCAACTAGCAGCTGAAATATACTCAGCTTCAGTAGTTAATAAGGCTATGGTACTTTGTCATTTGCTTGACCATGAGACAAGACTAGCTCCAATGAAGTGACATCCTCCACTGATACTCTTTCTTTCAATTGTCTCCAGCATAGTCAGCATCACAGAAACCAACTAATCTGTAATCTTCATTTTTCTTAAAACACAAACCCAGATTAGTAGTACCTTTCAAGTATCTAAATATTCTATTAACTGCTGATAAGTGAGATTCTCTAGGATCATATTGAAATCGAGCACACAAACATACACTGAACATAATATCAGGTCTAGACGCGGTGAGATATAGAAGAGATCCTATCATACCTCTATATACCTTTTGGTCTACCCTTTTCTCTTTATCATCTTTGTTCAGTATAGACGTGGGGTGCATAGGGGTATTCATTGGCTTGCAATCATCCATTTGAACTTCTTCAAGGGTTCCTTTGTATACTTGGTTTGATGGATGCACACCTCGTCCATAGTTTGTTTAACTTGAAGTCCAAGGAAGAATTTGAGTTCTCCCATCATGCTCATTTCAAACTCTTTCTGCATTAACTTAGAAAACTATTTGCACGAAGATTCATTAGTAGCACCAAATATAATATCATCAACATATATTTGTACAATTATGAAATTAGATTTAATGGACTTTCGAAACAAGGTTTTATCAACCTTTCCTCTATTAAATCCGTTTTCCATTAGAAATGAGCTTAGCCTATCATACCAGGCTCTAGGTGCTTGTTTAAGGCCATATAAAGCTTTCTTAAGCTTATATACATGTTCGGGTTGGGTTTCACTCTCAAAATCCGGAGGTTGCATTACATATACTTCTTCATTAATAAAGCCATTTAGAAAAGCACTCTTAACATCCATTTGAAAAAGCATAATGCTATGATGTGCGGCAAATGAAAGTAAAATCCTAATTGCTTCTAATCTAGCAACAGGAGCAAAAGTTTCAGTATAATCTATACCTTCTTCTTGAGAATAACCTTGTGCAACAAGTATTGCTTTATTTCTTACCACCTTACCATTCACATCAAGCTTGTTTATGTAAACCCACTTTGTTCCAATAACTGATTTGTCTTTAGGCAGGGGTACCCGAAGGCCAAACATCACTTCTTTCAAACTGATTCAGTTCTTATTGCATTGCCAGAATCCAGCTTTCGTCCAGTAGAGCCTCGTCTACTGTCTTTGGTTCCAACTCAGAGATTAGTGCAGAATCTTCCTGCTCTCTGAAAGTTGATATGGATCTTAGCCTATCAATTGGGTTTCCAATGATTTGATCTTGTGGATGATAATTTTTGAAGTACCATGATCTCTCGAAGCAGTGATCTGTTGAGAAGTGGAGGTTTCTGGTTGTTGAGGAGGGTCGTCCACTTGATCATCAGCGTTTACATCTCTTGTAACTCCTGAGATATTTAGATCAAGATCTGCAAAAGCTTCATCTAGCTCTGATAATTTCTTATCAGGCTACTTGTCATCAAACTTGACATGAATACATTCTTCTACTACTAGAGTTCTAGAATTATAAACTCTAAAGCCTTTTGATGTTTCAGAATATCCTAACAATATTCTATTATCTACTTTTGCATCAAACTTACCTAGTTGATCTTTAGTATTCAATATATAACATTTACAACCAAAATGATGAAAGTATGAAATGTTGCATTTTCGTCCCTACCACAATTCCTAAGGAGTCTTGTTCAAGATTGGTCTAATGTATATTCTGTTTCAAACGTAGCAGGCAATGTTAACAGCTTCAGCCCAGAAGTGTCTGGGGACATAGTTGTCATTGAGCATTGTTCTAGCCATCTCATGAAGAGATCTGTTCTTTCTCTCTACCACACCATTTTGCTATGGTGTTCTAGGTATTGAGAAGTTGTGAAGAATACCACTTTCTTCACAACTTATGAAATAGCTCATTTTCAAACTCTCCCCCATGGTCACTTCTGATTGATGTGATACACATGCCTTTTTCATTCTGTACATGTTTGCAGAATATAGAAAAGACCTTGAAAGACTCATCCTTGTGAGCTAGGAACATAACCCATGTCATCTAGTATAGTCGTCTACAATGACTAGACCATACTGAAATAATCAGAGTTAACACAAGAAGGGGGGTTGAATTGTGTTTACCAACTTTTTTGGTTACTTTAAAAAGGATTTTTACAGGAACAACAAGCTGTACTGAGATAAGAGAAAACCAGACGAGCGAATCGTCTAATATTCAAACAAGGCACACGGGCAGACGGAGAAGGGTCAAACAAGGATTGGTATTTGCAGCTTAACTCCCCAGGTTAAAAACTTAAAAACAAAAGATACTTAACAAAACAAAGGGATAAGGGAAGATAGATATCACTCAAGAGATTTATACTGGTTCACCCCAAAATCCACAGGACTACGTCCAGTTTCTTGGCAGCACCAAGTTTCCACTATAACTGAGTAATTTACAGGACAAGTATTCTTTGCACACCTAGCCTCTTCAAGATCAACACTCAAACAAGTATTCTTTGCTCACCTAGCCTCTTCAGGCTCAACTCAGTAAAGAATATAAAGGTTTTGCGTAATTAATACAACTTGCAAGTCTTTCAGATCACACTCAGAGAGTGAAATAAATATGAGGTATGAAAGACTGCGAATTAATATCAAATGATTGAAACTATATTCAATGAAAGAATGAATAAGTTAATGAAGAGAGTAAATGCTTATGCGCAGTGTTCTGAATGATATTCAACTTCTTGTCTTCATCTTCATTGTTTGATCTACTTAAAGGCTTCAAGCAATAGATCCGTTTAGACACAACTTCAGAAAATGTGTTTTTTTGATTTGAGCTTCTGAGACACCATTAATGTCAAAGAGTCGTTCTGTATAAACATTAAATGCTTGGGAACGTTGAGCTTTGACAAGGTTGTCCAAGGGTACACTTTATTCTGTATCAGCTGTTGTTTTCGGAGTATGCAGCAACGAGCTTCTTGTTCTTACAGCAGAGAGCTTTCCTTTTTCAATGCAATAGTCAGTTCACTTTCCAGAAAGCACTTTTGCTTTGTACTAAAAACAGCTAAAAGGTTACTGCAGTGGTACAGAGGTTGCGTGTTTATTCCTTAAAACCTTGAGGTATTCTCTAGTGGTCTTAGAGATCCTTAAGGAAGGCATTTAATTTGAATGACTTGGACTTCATTTCTGACAAACTGACATCATAGCAGAGTTGAAAAAAATTAGATGGGTGAGAGGCAATTAGAAATCAGACTAGTTCTCAAGCAGTTCAAAAACTAGACGGGTGCTAGCGTATTCCAAAGTCAGACGGGTGATCCACTGAGTCTTGCCATGTCATCAAGCATATTCAGATCTTGACTTGGCGTAGCCTTGGTATTTGACTAAATATCAGACGAGTGATTTTCAGACAAGTCTAAAAACTGAGCTTGACCAAAAAGCATACGAGTAAAAAATCAGACGAGTTGTCTTTAAGTCTATTTTCCTGCACACTTATCAGATTTGTCAGTAATTTCATATGGTTCAATATTACCATACTTAATCTATTTGGAATCATCAAAACTTAGAGAATTCACACATTGAATGTGTTTCAGACTTATGAGGTCTTAACATTCTCCCCCTTTTTGATGACGACAAATAATTTGTCTGATTTTATTGAACATCAAAAAACAATAAGAGAAATTTCATAAGATATAATTTTTAATGCTCCCCCTAAATTTGTCCATAAGATAAAAAGCAGATACCAGAGCATAACTTAAACTTTTTAGAATACATATAGATTAGACAAAGACAGAGCAATAATTTCTCTATATCAATTTCTCTATATCTCTATATTTTCAATTTCTCAATATTTTCCTCCCCCTTTTGGCATCAATCAAAAAGTAAAGAAAGGTAAATGGATTGAAACAGAAAGCCAAAAGGTATAGTTAAACTTCAATTCATTTCATATAATCAAAGATAAGTACAATTGTTGAACATCACAGACCAGTACATTGCATGACTTAAAAAGACTAAGTCCTAAATGCTAAGAGCTAGGTCCTCTTTGGCTTTTAAAGAAAGCTTCCATCATTCTTTGCATTGCTTCCTGTTGAGTCAGCATCTAGGCTTGAAATGCATTTTGTTGGGCAATGACTTCATTTTGTCTCTGAATGACAGTCTGTAGGCTTGATGCCATTTCATCCAACCTTTGATGAGCAGCAGGGTCATAAGCAACTACTGGAGTAGTGGAATCAGATGTGGCCAGTGTAGTTGCAGAAGTAGAAGAACGCGGTGGACTAGGAGGTAACTCTTCAACAGAAATACGGTCCTCAGGATGAGGGTCAAGAAAGACATTTGGTGAAAGAGTGGTGACAAAGTCATTATTGGGGTAAAACTCTTCTAAAAAAGCATGAATAAGCTCATGATGAAGAGGTGAGTCTAAAACTAAAAGGAAGAATTCATAAGATCTCCTAATCAGATTGATATGATTAATAGGGGTATATTCAGGAAAGTTCAGAAGAAAGAAGGGAAAAACCATAAAGAAGGGAGGTAAGGTATAGATGGAAGGTGAAAAGGGATAGAGAGCAAAGTCTTGTCTACCTCTGATTGGAATGGTTTTCTTCTCTTCTTCAGACATTCCAAAGCTAGAGCCACATCTCCAGTAGATGTCTCTGACCTATAGAAACTTGTGATGAGTCTCAGTAGTGAACAACCTCAGTCTGAATTTGCATTTGTTGTCTTTGAGCTTGATGAGACAAAATTGTTGTTCTCCAGGCAAATTAATGATTTTTTGCTTTCCCATCAGGGTCATTGAGTCAGGCATCACTTTGAGCTCAGTAGAGGGTCTCATGAAATGTGAGGATTGAAGAGCCATTTGTTTACTGATTTTTGTTTTCTGGCAAGCTTAACAAGCTGCCTTCCAGCTTCAAGAAAAGCAATGACATCCAAGTCTTTGCTGCTGAGAAAATTTGAGCAAGACTCATCTGTGACAGAGAAAGGAGTGGTTCTGGATGAGATGTGGTATGGAGGTAAGATGGCTAAAGGGAGTGGGTTGTGTCTTGTTTCCGAGAATAAATATGGAAAGATTATCCTCGAAGGGACTTGGTTCTGATTTTTTATCCAGTCAGGAATTTGGGTTTTGAGTGAAGGTGGAGTAGGAGTGGGATTGTCAAAATATGCAAAGTCATTGATATCCTCACTGAGAAGAATATCAGAGAATTGAGATGCTTGTGATGTGGAAGGTTTGGATGAATGAGTTTCAGACGGGTGTGTATCTGAGAGGGTAGGATTAGGGTCACAAATTTGAGTTTCAATTGTTTCTGATTCAGGAATGATGAATGAAGGTAAGGGTTCATGGAAAGGTGATGATAGAAGAGGTGTTCATTGTCTAATAGGTGATGTATGTGGAGGAGTTGGAATTTTTGGTGAAGCAGGTGGAGTGGGAGTTTTTTGTTTTGGTAGTGGTGATGGTGTTGTGAGTAAGAGATTTTGAGTGGGTAGTTTTGAAACGACATAAATTCCTTTTTGTTAAAACACTTGAGTACTTTTTGCGTTGGGAACGAGAAGAGAGATTATTGCTATAAACAATAATAAATTTTGAAAAGACAGTTGTTAATCAAATGAAATGTTTTTTAGAAAAGGAGGGAAAAATGCAATGTACACCTGTCTCAGTCAGGGTTTAGCACTGAGTGCTTTTAGCCACGTCATTAGACGCTTAGCTTAAAATAGACGAGTCAAGCAGATATAAAACTTAGACAAGTAAAATTTTCAGATATATCAGCAAACTCTCATTCAGACACATTATGCATATTAAGATTCTTTCTAATAAAAACTAATATATCTTCAGTTAAGGGTTTTGTAAAGATGTCTGCCCACTGATATTCGGTGTTTACAAACTTAATTTTAAAAACACCCTTTTGAACATAATCTCTAATAAAATGATGCTTTATTTCTATATGCTTTGCTCTAGAATGCTGTATGGGATTCTTAGACAAATTAATAGCACTAGTATTATCACACCAAACAGGTATATTATGCTCAAACATTGAATAATCTTCAAGTTGATATTTTACCCAAAGCAGTTGTGAACAACAACTGGCTGCAGATATATATTCAGCTTCAGCAGTTGATAGAGCAATGGTACTTTGCCTTTTGCTTGACCAGGAGATCATATTTGCTCCAATGAAGTGACATCCTCCACTGGTGCTTTTTCTATCAACTCTATCTCCAGAAAAATCAACAACACAGAATCCAGCTCACCTGAAATCTCCAGATTTCTTATATAACAGACCAAGGTTAGTGGTTCCAATTAAATATCTGAAAATTCTTTTAACAGCCTTATGATGAGATTCTTTAGGGTCTGATTGAAATCTTGCACAAAGACAAACACTGAATTGAATATCAGGTCTGTTAGCAGTTAAGTATAGAAGATATCCAATCATACCTCGGTAGACAGATTGATCTACCTTTTTACCTTCCTCGTCCTTGTTTAGAACAATTGATGGATGCATAGATGTACTCATAGGTTTTGATTTTTCCATTTTGTACTTTTTCAGAAGTTCCTTGGTGTACTTCTGTTGATGAATATGTATTACATCACTTGTCTGTTTTATTTGAAGATCAAGGAAGAACTTCAGTTCTCCCATCATGCTCATTTCAAATTCATTCTGCATCAACTCAGAGAACTCTTTGCAGAGCTTTTCATTAGTAGCACCAAATATAATATCATCAACATAAATCTGTACTACTATGAAGTCTTTCTTTGAGCATTTCTTGAAAAGTGTAGTGTCTAATTTTCCTCTAATGAAATTATTTTCCATTAGATATGTTCTTAGCCTATCATACCAAGCTCTTGGAGCTTGTTTGAGTCCATATAGAGCTTTCTTAAGCTTATAAACATGGTGAGGATTTTTAGAGTCCTCAAAACCAGGATGTTGCTTTACATACATTTCCTCCTCAATTATTCCACTTAGAAATGCATTTTTAACATCCATTTGATAAAGAGTTATATCATGTTGAGCAAGATATGACATGAGAATTCTAATTGCTTCTAATCTAGCTACAGGTGCAAAAGTTTCAGTAAAATCAATACCTTCTTGTTGATTATAACCTTGAGCAACTAATCTTGCTTTGTTTCTTACCATTTTCCATCTTCATCCAGTTTGTTTCAAAATACCCATGTGGTTCCAATAACAGAATTCTCTTTGGGTTTAGAAACTAGAGTCCAAACATCATTTCTCTTGAACTGATTTAGTTCTTCTTGCATGGTTAGAATCAAGCTTTCATCTTGTAAAGCTTCTTCAATCTTTTTAGGTTTTGATATGAATGTCATGGTGTTGATTTCTTTCAAAGCATATCTGGTTCTAACTCCTTGAGATGGACTTCCAATGATAAGATCTTCTGGATGATAGGTCTTGAATTTCCAATCATTCTTCAAATTCTGGGTTTAAGACTTGTCAGCACTTGTCTGATTTTTAGACATGTCTACTTTTAACTTGTCTAAAGATTCTTCTACTACAGGATTAAGTTCAATACCTGCAACATCATCCTCTAGATCTGATAGTTCCCTATCAGTCTTCAAACCATCATTAAACTTTATATGAATTGATTCTTCTACCACAGAGGTTCTAGAATTAAAGATTCTGAAAGCTTTAGACATTTCAGAATATCCAATAAATATGCCTTCATCTACTTTTGAGTCAAATTTTCCAAGATGATCTTTTGTATTAAGAATATAACATTCACATCCAAATGCATGAAAGTATGATATGTTGGGTTTTCTACCTTTCCACAATTCATAAGGAGTCTTACTTAGGATAGGTCTGATCAGTATTCTGTTTTGCACATAACAAGCAGTGTTAATGGCTTCTGCCCAGAAGTACTTAGAAAGATTATTCTCATTAAGCATTGTTCTTCCCATCTCTTGAAGAGATATGTTCTTTCTCTCAACCACTCCATTTGGCTGTGGAGTTCTGGGTGCAGAAAAACTGTGAGAAATACCATTTTCCTCACAGACCAGTTTGAACTGCTCATTTTCAAATTCTCTTCCATGATCACTTCTAATAGCAGAAATACATAAACCTTGCTCATTTTGTACTCTCTTACTGAATACTGTAAAGGCCTTATAAGACTCATCCTTGTGGGTTAAGAAGAGTGCCCATGTAAATCTAGAATAGCCATCAACTATGACAAAACCATATTTCTTTCCACCTAGGCTAGCTACATTGACTAGTCCAAACAGATCCATATGTAACAGTTGCAATGGTCTAGAGGAGGTGACATCCTTTTTAGATTTGAAACTTGATTTTACTTGTTTACCTCTCTGACATGCATCACACAAAACATCTTTCTTAAAAGAAATATCAGGCAATCCTCTCACAAGGTTATGCCTTTTCAATTTAGAAATTTGTTTCATACTAACATGTCCTAGTTTTTTATGCCATAGCCACTTTTCATCCTCTTTAGACATAAAGCATGTTACATTTTGATCTGAAAGTTCGGAAAGGTCAATCTTATACCGATTGTTTTGCCTTTTAGCAGAAAAGAGAGTCTTTCCACTATTGTCATTGACTATGCATGGATCCTTAGAAAAAGATACAGAAAATCCACTATCACACAATTGACTTATGCTAAGCAGATTATGTTTTAACCCTTTCACATATAAAACATCACGAATAATAGGCAAGGGAGGTTTACCACCTTTAACTACACCAACAACTTTTCCTTTTTGGTTACCACCAAAAGTTACATGTCCACCTTTCTTAGGTTGGAGGTCTGGAACATAGACCTTTCTCCTGTCATGTGTCGCGAGCATCCACTGTCCAGGTACGATGATAGGTGTTTCTTTTGTCTTGTTAAGTAAGTCTGCAACATAAATGATCATGGACTTAGGTACCTATATTTTCTTCGGTCCTTTTCTGTTAGTATAAGGGGCCTATGAAGACTTCTTTCTCTTTTTGTGGATACACTTAGACGTGATATGTCCAGCTTTTCCACAGTATATGCATATAGATTTATTTGAGCCAACTGACATAGATTTGACAGTTATTTTTGATAACTTTGTTGATTCTTTATGATGTTCTTCACTGGAATAACCTATGCCTTCTTTGTTAAGAGAGTACCTCTGACTTCCCAAAAGTTTAGTCAGATTATCTCTACCATTAACAAATTTGGCAAGATCTGAGGTGAGCTCTTCTACTTTCTGTTGAAGTTTAATTACTTCTTTAGAAGGTAAAGTTTCAACTAAGATCTCAGCTCTTGACTTTTCAGTCTTAAGCCTACTATTTTCTTCAGCTATCTTCTCACACTCTTGAGATTTCTGTGTATACTTATTTCAGAGTTTAACATACTGTCTCTTGAGAGATTTGAAAGCTTTAGACATATAGTTTGATTCTTCCAACAGTTCATCATAGGCATCATTCAATTTCTCAAGTTCGGAATGTGCCTCAGTTTCTAACTCAGAATCAGTATCTGCCATAAGACAGAGATTAGCTTCAAGTTCATCTCCTTCACTTTCAGTGGAACTTTCATCAAGATCTTCCCAAGTGGACATCATTCCTTTCTTCTTTTTGTTGAAGAACTTCTTGAGAGTTTGCTTCTTGAGTTGAGGACATTCTGCCTTGATGTGATCGGGCTTTTTGCATTCATAGCATACAATGACATTTCTATCATTAGATCCACCATCTTTGTTGTATTTTTCTTTGTTGAAGCATCTGAAGGGCTTATCCTTTCTGAGGTTTCTTTTCTTCCATAACTTTTTCATTTTTCTGGTGAAAAGAGAAAGTTCATCATCTTCATCATCAGAGTCATCCTCATTTGATTCCTCAGATTCTTCTGAAGATTCATCTACTTTGAGAGCTTTTGAGACTGCTCCTTTAGATGACTTCTTTTCAGCTTTAAGAGCAATGGATTTGTTTTTCTTTCCATTGTTTTCTTCAATCAGATCATGTTCATGGATCTGAAGAGTGCCAAGAAGCTCGTCTAGCTTCATTGTTGTTAGGTCCTAGGCTTGGGACACAGCAGTTACAAGTGGTCTCCATTGTTTTGGAATACTTCTGAGAATCTTTTGAATATGTTCCTCAGCCTTGTAAACTTTTCCCAATGATTTCAATCCATTGGTTATGGTTTGAAATCTTCCATACATTTGGCCAATAGTTTCTCCTTCCTCCATTTTGAACAACTCATACTTTCTGACCAACATGTTGACTTTGGTCTCTTTGACTTTGATGGTTCCTTCATGAGCAATGGCTAGAGAATCCCACATTTCTATTGTAGATTCACAAGCACACACTTTTTCAAATACTTCTCTGCTCAAGGCACACATGATTGCATATCTAGCTTTGACATTTGACTGACATTTTGTCTTTTACTCAGAGGTCATGTTAGCCTTAGGAATCTCAGCTCCTTTGTCATCTTTAGGGATATAGGGGCCATCTTCAATGAGATCCCAAAGATCAGAGGAAGTGGATTGTAAGAACCACTTCATCTTTTCTTTCCAGTAGATGTAATCCTCTCCATTGAAGTAAGGAGGTATCTTCATTCAGGATCCTTCTCCAGCATGGTTTTTGCTTGTACTGGCTTCTCCTGCCATTTCCAAAATCTTTTCCTCTACACTTCTAAGTGCTCAACCCAGAGGCTAAGCTCTGATACCAACTGAAATAACCAAAGTTAACACAAGAAGGGGGGTTTAATTGTGTTTACCAACCTTTTCGGTTACTTTAAAAAGGATTTTCGCAGGAACAACAAGCTATACTTAGATAAGAGAAAATCAGACGAGTGAATCGTCTAATATTCAAACAAGGCACACGGGCAGACAGAGAAGGGTAAAACAAGGATTGGTATTTGCAGCTTAACTCCCCAGGTTAAAAACCTAAAAACAAAAAATACTTCACAAAACTAAGGGATAAGGGAAGAGAGTATCACGGTTTATCGGTTCACCCCATCCAGGCCCGGTTTCTTGGCAGCACCAAGTTTCCACTATAACTGAGTAATTTACAGTACAAGTATTCTTTGCACACCTAGCCTCTTCAGGATCAACACTCAATCAAGTATTCTTTGCTCACCTAGCCTCTTCAGGCTCAATTCAGTAAAGAATATAACGGTTTTGTGTAATTAATACAACTTGCAAGTCTTTCAGATCACACTCAGTGAGATAAATATGATGTATGAAAGACTGCGAATTAAGATCAAATGATTGAAAGTATATTCAATGAAAGAATGAAGAAGTTAATGAATAAAGTAAATGCTTATGCTCAATGTTCTTAATGATATTCAACTTCTTGTCTCCATCTTCATTGTTTGATCTACTTAAAAGCTTCAAGCAAGAGATCCGTTTAGACACAGCTTCAGAAAATGTGTTCTTTTGATTTGAGCTTCTGAGACACCATTAATGCCAAAGAGTCGTTTGTATAAACATTAAATGCTTGGGAACGTTGAGCTTTGACAAGGTTGTCCAAGGGTACACTTTATTCTGAATCAGCTGTTGTTTTCAGAGTATGCAGCAGCGGGCTTCTTGTTCTTGCAGCAGAGAGTTTTCCTTTTTCAGTGCAAAAGTCAGTTCACTTTCCAGAAAGCACTTTTGCTTTGTACTAAAAATAGCTAAAAGGTTACTGCAATGGTACAGAGGTTGCGTTTTTATTCCTTAAAACCTTGAAACAACGTTTTTTAACCTTTGTCCTTTGAGCTATTGTCCAGAGGTCTTCGAGATCCTTAAGGAATGCATTTAATTTGAATGACTTGGACTTCATTTCTGACAAACTGACATCATAGCAGAGTTGAAAAAAAATTAGACGGGTGAGAGGCAATCAGAAATCAGACGAGTTCTCAAGCAGTTTAAAAACTAGATAGGTGCTAGCATATTCCAAAATCAGATGGGTGATCCAGTGAGTCTTGCCATGTCATCAAGCATGTTCAGATCTTGACTTGGCGTAGCCTTGGTATTTGACTAAATATCAGACGAGTGATTTTCAGACAAGTCTAAAAATTGAGCTTGACCAAAAAGCAAACGAGTCAAAAATCAGACGAGTTGTCTTTAAGTCTATTTTCCTGTACACTTATCAGATTTGTCAGTAATTTCATATGGTTCAATATTACCATACTTAATCTACTTGGAATCATAAAAACTTAGAGAATTTACACATTTAATGTATTTCAGACTTATGAGGTCTCAACACTTACTTCTTACCACTGACAGAAGCAGTCCTTGTTGGACCAGAGAGATCAAGGTGTAGCAGTTCTAGCGGTCTATTGGTACTAACAACATTCTTAGATTCAAAAGAACCCTTGACTTGTTTTCCCTTTTGGCATGCATCACAGAGAGCATCAGATTTGTACTTAAGATTTGGTAGCCCCCTCACGAGGTTATGCTTATTTAGCTTTGAGATTAATCTCAAGCTTGCATGACTTAGCCTTTTGTGCCAAATCCATCGCTCATCTTCAATGGATACTAGACATGAGACACCTTGATTTGAGAGGTCCTCCAAGTCAATTTTCTACAAATTGTTTTGCCTCTTAGCACGTATACTAAGTAGATACTCAATAAATACAAAATGGAAAATGCAAAACTCATGAAAATCCCTATGCAACCTAATGCAAAACTAAGCAAAGATGATGAAGGTAAAAAGGTAGACCAAACTATCTACAGAGGTATGATTGACTCTCTACTGTACTTAACTTCAAGCAGACCTGACATTCAATTTAGTGTCTGTATGTGTGCTAGATTCCAATCTGATCCTAGAGAATCTCATCTTAAGGCCGTTAAAAGAATATTTAGATATTTGCTTGGGACTACTAATCTTTGTTTGATGTATTTAAGATCAAAAGAATACAGATTAGTGGGATATTGTGATGTTGATTTTGCTGGAGACAGAATAGAAAGAAAAAGCACCAGTGGAGGATGTCACTTCATTGGAGCAAACTTAGTCTCAAGGTCAAGCAAGAGGCACACAACTATTACCCTGTCTACTACTGAAGCAGAATACATCTCAGCTGCTAGTTACTGCTCTCAACTCTTATGGGTAAAACATCAACTTGAGGATTACTCTATTTATGAGCATAACATATCTGTATGGTATGATAATTCCAATGCTATATGCTTAACTAAAAATCCAATTCAGCATTCTAAGGCTAAGCATATTGAATTCAAACATCATTTTATTAGGGATTATGTTTAGAAAGACATCTTTGATATTAAGTTTGTTAAAACTGAAAATCAATGGGCTGATATTTTCACAAAGCCATTAGCAGAAGAAAGGTTTTTATTTATTAGAGATAATCTAAACATGCATTGCATTGTTGAATGACATGTCTGAATGTTAACCTATCTGTGCTTTATCACCTGTCTATGCTTACCTGTCTGACTCTGCTGAGTCACTATGCTAGAACTCAACAGTTTTGTTGAAATGGTTATTAATTAATTAATACCATTCCCTTATCTGAAGCTAATCATGTGCACGGTAGTTTATATATCTCGAAACTATGTTTTCATTATGTCTTAAGTGGGCGTTGCGGTTCCTCATACAAATTGTGCCGTTTTGAATTAAAGATGTCGTTTTTCTCTCTCCTACATTTATGACTATAAAAGACAATACATCAGAAAGGTTGAACCTTTACGTTTTCAAAATTCCAAAATTTCTTTGTCTTTTCGTCTCTGAAACCCTCTTCTCTCTCGAAACCCTAGAACCGTTTTCTCTCAAAAAATGGCATCATCCAAGCGTCTCTCTGCAAAAGAAATCGTTGAGAAATACAATCTCAAAGTTACTGAGATCGAGAAGATCATTCCAAGAAAGACTGTTGATCTTTAACAGAGGAAGAAGCTAGGTATGGATGTCACTGAAGAGTTGGAGTACTCCAAGTGGACTCCTTTCTTCGACATCAAGGAGCTAGTTCACCATAAGCTCGTTCAAACGTTCTGTAGAAATGTTGTGGTTGTCACCAACAGGCTCAACGGAACCAAGAGCTTTAAGGCGGAAATGGGGGATAGAACCCTTCTCTTCCCCATTAGCTCTCTGGATCTTGTCACAAAATGTTCGAGAATCGGAGCTGGCTTCACACCCAACTGGGAAGATGAAGTGGGAGTTGACAATATCAACATTGCCATCTATGGTGTTCCCAAACCTGTGAACCATAAGCCTGTCAACATGGTGGTCAAGTGCAGATTCCAGCACAAATTGCTGTTGGAGTGCGTGATGCCAAGGAAAGGTTCACGAGATAGTGTGACCAAGATGGACAGATTTGCTCTGTACCACTTGATCCAAAAAATAAAGGTTGACATCAACGACCTTATCTTCACGTACCTTGAGACTCTGGTCAAGAGAACCAACATGCAGACCTATCCTTATGGGATGTTGCTGACAAGGGTCTTCAGGAACAAGTTGTTTGTTCCTACTAATGTTCACTTTGTGGACATGTCACTGCCCATAGACAGGAAGATATTGTCTATGATGGACATCAAGGGAATCCCTCTTGCTGATGAGGAGGCAGATGATAAGAAGAAGCAGAAGAAGAAGAAGCCTGCTGTTGAGCAGAAGGAGGAAGAACCAGTGGTTTCCACTGATGAGTCAGAAGTCCCCATTTTTGAGAGACTGTTCAAACCATCTGGAAAGGTGGCCATACAAGACCAAATTCCAGAGCTGCAACCTTTAGTGCTTGAAGATTCTGCTGAGACAGTTGAGCCCTTGAGGTTCAAGTTGAAGAGACCCTCTCCCAAGAGGAAGACTAGTGAAGCTGAGGAATTAGTGGATGTTCCTACTCATCCCAGCAAGAAAAGGAAGTTGGTGAAGACCTTTGCCAAGGTCAGACAAGTTGAGTCTGAGCCTAACAAAGAGGAAGCATCTGCTCAGGGGGAGCAGACAGAGCAAGTCCTGGAAGAACCAAAGAAGACTTTCATTTTGGGAATTATTACCCAAAAAAAGAAGATATGGTTACCCAGCACCTGAAAAGACTGAAGTGCCTGCAGAAGCTAACACTGCAAAAGACCTATCTGGAGGAGCTCGGACAGTTGTACCCGAGGATGACCAAGTGTCTCCTTCTCACAAGAAGTTGAAGATATCTGAAGAGCAGACATCTCCTTCATTCCCTTCCCCTTTTCATCAAGGTATCATCACCCCATATGTCTCTTTTCCATCTGCCCTTTTTGTTCAACCTGTCTCTGTTGCATCTCCTTTTCCTTCACCTGTCCACTCCTTTCAAACTCAAAAATCTTCTTTCACTGTTGTAACTGATGAATGTCAGTACACAGTTGTTCACATGGACTCTACTCCCAAAGAACTAACTGGCATATCATCGAGACTCTTTGTGTCTGATCTGCAATCTCTTTTATTTGCAAGTATCTCACATGTCTCTTTCATTCCTTCTCCTCCACCTCATATTCTTAATCCCTGTAGAGAACTTTGCTTCTACCCACCTATTGTTGTCTTCATTAGAACATTAGCAGGAACTCACTATCCTGCTTATGTTGTAATGCTACCTCGTAGATCTAGGTATTTCTTTATGTTAATTACTGGATCAAATTCTTTCTTTTGTCGTATTGATTCTTTATTACCTATCCTTCCATCTGTATCAGCTCAAACACCTCTTCCCCCACCTATCCAAATAATCATCATCAGACTGTCTCTGTCCGAGAGACTTTCCTGTGTGTTTCCTTCATCCGATACTGACTCTGTCAGAATTAGTCTTATTTTCAAATTCGTTTTTCTTCCTTTCTATGCCCTTCAAACTCTCCATGAACTTTTATTCCCTTCTATCACCTCTCCCCTATCTCTACCTAAGGCACCCCCAGTTTTAGCCTTACCCTGGCACTCTTCTGTGTCTGTCTCTTCCACAAGCCCATCTACAGAAGCCTCCACTTCTCAGACAATGGCCTTACAAGACTTTCATTTGCTTCAAGGACAAGTAAAAGACTTAAGAAGACAGCTAGATGAAGAAAGGCGAGCTAGGCTGCTCTTAGAGCAAAGTGTTGCTGCCTTATATTTTGTTTCTCTATTGTAAACTGCCCTGTACTTATCAAAGCTCATGATGAATAAAATATATTTCTTCCTTCCTTTCCTTATTTATTTACTTTTTTATTATGATTACTCCTTTTTGCTGTTGACAAAAGGGGGAGAATGAATACGATAATATCTTAATAAGAAAATAATACATGGACATAAGTATGTTCTGATAGTTGATATAAGTGCTCAGATAAATCTTAAGTAAGATTGCTCTGATAATTTCTAAGTAAGACAATTCAAATTTATGTGTGCCTAAGTTAATCGGATTATATGATTAATCTTAATGTCTGATCAAGCATCTACTTAACCTGTCCGCTTAAGAAAATTTCAACCTGTCTGTTATATGCTAATTTCTTTGTTGATATTTTTTGAGGTTTATTAAATCATCTCAATGTTGGTCATCATCAAAAAGGGGGAGATTATTAAGTCTCTAAAATTTCTAATGTGCATTTCCCTAAGTTTTGATGAGAACTAAACATTGGTTAATGATTTAATTAACCTTTATATTGGTTGCTAACCTGTCTATCTAGCGTGCAGATTAAAATAGTAAGAATCATCTGTCTGCTCATAGCCTCATATAAGTGACTACCTGTCTGGATAAGCGAAAGTTAACCTGTTTGCTGACTAGGATTATTGACTTCTTTCAAGATGCGTCTTCAACCTGTCTCTCCACGAGTTCCTACACTCGTCTGAGGTTACTCGTTGAAGAACCAAGGACCTAACAAGCTTTTGTGAGCTGTTTCATCAGAAAGAGACTCGAAGCCTTCTCTCCTACTTAGTCTCACGCTTATTAAGAAAAGTTAGAAGTTACTCTCTCAAGCAACCTCGGATATCAGAACCAAAGACCAGTTAAAGAATGCTTCCAACGTGTTTTATTCCCTAGTACCTCTGGTCCTTACACGAAAAGGGAATTGTACTCAGCAAAGTACAAAAAGCTCTCTGCACAACTCTGATATGGATGTTTCACGATGCATAAAGCCATGATCCTTCAAGTTAGAGTACGACCAACGTTCCTATTGCATTAATGGCTGCCGAGAACGACTCTATTGCATTTATTGAAGTTCTGCTTGAAGCTAACATCTGAGGGAATGTCTCTAATGGAACTTAAATGCTTGAAGACTCTAAATACAGAAGTCATTGAAGATGAAGATATAGAGAATACATATATCATTAAAGAGCCATAACTCTGCGCATTAATAACTTCATTCTTTCATTCTATATTCTTCAATCATTTGAAGTTATTACATAGACTTTCACAAGCTTTACATTTAAACCACTCTCTGAGTGTTAGTGAAAGATCTGTCTGTTTGAAGTTGTATTTATTAAAAACCAAATTTATTAAACAAACCTGAGTGAGCCTGAAGAGACTAGGTGTGCAAAGAATACTTGTCTTGGAGCCTGAAGAGGCTAGGTGTGCAAAGAATACTTGTCTTGGAGCCTGAAGAGGCTAAGTGTGCAAACATACTTGGAATCTGTAACCTGATCAATTATAGTGGATAAAACTTGGTGCTGCCAAGGACTCGACGTAGCTCTTTGCTTTGAAGAGTGAACCAAGATAAATAACCATGTCAGTCTCTCTTTCCTTATAAACTCTTTAGTTGCTTTAGTTTTCTTATTCGTTTATCAAGCGGTATGTTTGCCTAAGTAACTGTTAAAATTTCATCAGACAGGTCACCTGTCTGTCCTGTATCTTTCCACTCGTCTGAACCAAGCTTCTGTATGGAAAAAGTTTTCAACTTTGTTTAAATTCTGATAAACACAATTCAACCCCCCATTCTCGTGTTTATAGTTGTCTATTTCAATCTCATCCTAGTTTATTTTGGTAAAAAAAAAAGGATGAGGGGATGGTACCCCAATCCAAGGTAGGAAAAACCTTCGGGCTCTATAAGCACTTATAAAGGGATTTACATTTACCTTCCCAATGAAACTAGTGGGAGCTTGAACCTGTAACTTGTTAGATACAGGGCCCTGTCATGCTCTACTAAACCAACCCCTCGGGGTTTTCATCTCATTCTAGTTTAGCATTACATGTTAATTTTAAAATTATATATATATATATATATATATATATATATATATATATATATTATAACTAGTTAAAAATAATAATTTTTGGTGAATTCTCTGAAACACTCCATAATTTTTGGGTAAAAGTTATACCGCTCACATGGACCAAGCTGCCAACTCAATTATATTTCGTGATTTCATCATTGCCAACTCAATTATACCGTGTCATTTCATCATTAACTTTGACAACTCATTATTATTATTATTATTAATTTTATTATTTGATTTTAGATTCAAAATGACCTATTTACCCCTTTTCATCACTTTCATCCCCCGACCATCCATCTACCGCAACAGCACCACCATTTTTATCCTCAGCAACCACCATCACCTCTACAGCCACGTTCTTCACTATCTTCATTATTCATTACATTTACCCACTCTCCCCATTATTGGAGATAATTCAAATATTAGTTGTATTAGTTGTTGAGTTTGTTAGATAGTTAGAGAATTAGTTAGTTGTTAGTGTGACTAATGTGTAAGTGCTCTATTATAAATAGAGATGCTAATGTGCAAGTGTAGTGTAAGTGTGGATAGAAATTTCAGTTTTCTAATATTCTTCTTTCTCTCTATTCTCTCTTTGATTTCTTTGTGAGTGTGTGTAAGATTAGAGTGTTCTTGCACTAACAGTGGTACCTAGAGCTATAACGATCTTGGGAGAGTGTGTCCATGGAGGTGGAGAGTTTGAGTGAAGATCTTTCAATTCCCTTACCAGTTCTTGATAGCAAGAACTTCAATCATTGGGTTGTGAAGATGCATGTGATCTTTGATTTCCATGAGGTGCTAGAAATTGTACAAGAGGGAATGCTAGATGTGGAAGGGAGTGCTTTGATGTCTCGTGCGAGTGCACGTGCGATCCGGCAAGTGTACCGGATTGTCGCCAAGTAATAAAAAGATATCGATCCCATAGAGACCGTGATCTCAAATCACAACTAATTATTAAATGAATAAACTGGACTGTATAAAAAGATTTGGACTTTTGAAATAAGAGATAAAATGTAATCAAGTAAAACAGAAAGTAAACAATTTATGGTTTTTCAGATCTAAATGGATTCGTAGGAATTTGGGTTACCAACAAGATCGTTTATGTTACTAAATTGATTATCCCTTGTTAATTTATCGAAATTGCCTTGAAGGCGAATTTATCCTCAAATAGTTTAAGCTCCCTGTCGAGTTACAAAAACCGTGCCCAATAAAACCAACCCCTACTCTCGTGGTAGTCAAATTTAGATTGGACCCTTTATGTTTTGTGACAATTCGTTAATCCTCGAAGGACGACTTCTAACTCTCGTGATTTCAGTCCTAAGTCTGATTCTATAGATCCGATACCTAAGTTCATCGCTAGGTTCCTCCTTAGAATATCCACGACACGTAAATAAGTGCGCACCAGATTTATGAGTAATTAAAACACTAGAAATCAGATCTAAAGCAAAATCACAATTAACAAAGATTAAACATCAATTCATTACCATAAACAAATCTTGGGCATAGCCCCAATCCCTAGAAATAAAGCTACTACTCAAGCGTTGTCATGGTGATGAGAAGCTTGGTTAACAACAACATGAAAATAAAAATCAGAGAAGAGAGGAGGAAGAAGAAGAGAGATCCTAAATTATAGCCTAAGAGTAGCAACCCCCAAAAAGTCTCTCCAAGTCCTCAGCCTGATGCCATATTTATAGATTAGGGAAGTTTGAATCCCAATCTAACTCAAATTAGATCCAAATCAGTTGCTTCTGATCCAAGTAATGCGCGTCACGGTCGTGATGGCCATCACGGCCAGGCCGTGACGGCTTCTGCCTTAGGCGCTTCTTCAATTTTTGGTCTGTCACGGCCGTGATGCTCATCACGGCTAGGCCGTGATCAGTTCTGCCTGTTGAGGGTCTGGTTCAGCTGACAGGTCACGGCAGTGATGGACATCACGACTAGGCCGTGACCAGTTCTGACTTTTGCCTTCTTTCTTTTCAGTTTTGCTCGATCATGGCCGTGATGGTCATCACGGCTAGGCCGTGATGGGCTCTGTTTGACTTATTTTCTTCACTTTTAAAGCTCCATCTTCATCCAAACTCCATCATGGTGGATCCTGAGCATTTAACCCTTAATTTGTGCAAAACAACACCACAAAACCACCTTACCCGTTCCAAAGTAAAAACTAACCAAAAATCAAATTAAAAATGCATAACTACATGAAAATGCATGCAAAATGATAAACAAATATGAGGAGTAATCACACTCATCAAATCACCCCAAGCTTAAGATTTTGCTTGTCCTCAAGCAATCACCAAGGCCAGACGATATAAATTAATCAGAGTATGGATAGTGAACCAAGAACCCGAGTAGCTAATCCAAGTAACAGGTTTATTCAAATAAGAAACCTAGAGACAATCAATTTCAATTCCAATTAGAAGCTTAGGTTTCCTAAATCCATATTCTCACTGATTCGGGCACTCTTCTCACCTCACTCAAGTGTTTAAGGGAATATGACGATTCGCTCAATTTCCTCAAGGAAGGTATTCTACCATAAGCTTGACTATTAACCAAATCTCCACTTTATTAATGAAAACACATAAGAATCAAGAGGTCTTTTATTAGGGTTGTAACGAGGTCATGGGATTAATCGTTAGGTGGGGAAATCAAGAAAAAGGAAATTTCAAGAGGGCTAAACAAAATATCAAACATTGCAAAGCATGACACCTTCTAAAATACATTTTTGGGCAATGATTCACTTTTCCACCTTTCTTTCCTTTTTATTTTTATTTCTCACTTTCTTTTTGTCATCCCCTTCTCCATAATTTTTTTGTTGATTTTATTTTATTTGTTTGGAGAAGGGGGAGATTTTCAGCTCAAGAGAAATATTTTCTAACTTTCTCATCCCACAATTTTATTTTTCAAACTACCTTTTTACCCTTTTTGCAATACTTTAAAAGGTGCCATATCAAGCATTATTCATCAAAATATTTCAAGGTACCAAGAAAAGTATTTTATTCTTTTAGGCTCAAAATTGGGCAACTGAGGGGTAGCATTTAATCAATCAAAGCTTAGAAGGCCGGGAAGATACCTAGTGCCTCAATCATTTTCAAAAATGTTTTCAAAAATTTTTAAGTTTCAAAACGGTTTCAAGTCAAGTTCTAGAAAATACAATCCAAGAGGAATAAAACACTCTATTACAAAGAATGGGGTAGATTTAGTGAGTACCCCTTTATGGCTCAAAAATCTCACATTTAGTAGTTTAAAATCAGTGAGAAACACAAATCTAAGGAACCACATGCTAATTATCAACTACCAAAATGTTATCTCAAGATTTTTTATTTTTAGCCCTATCACAAGAATAAAAAATTTGGGTTCAAAAATTCACTATCTCAATTTATTTGGCACCACGTTCTCAAAATTGGATGCAAACTCTAAGTAAGGGGCAATCTAGAGAATGTGATCATGCAAAACCATGCCTATATGAATGCAACATGAAAAATGCAAAAATTTGCAAAAATACCCCTACCCCAAGCTTAAAAACTTACATTGTCCCCAATGTAAATAATCAAGTCGGAGAGAGGAGAAAAATTGGAACAACTCACCGAGGTGGTAGCGGGTGCTGGCTCACCTTCCAGTCAAAAACTTGTTGGAGATTGTATCACGGCCGTGAGGCTCATCACGGGCAGGCCGTGATCAATTCTGGTGAGTAGGAGCTGGCCTGTCATGGCCGTGACCTGTATCACGGCTAGGCCGTGATACTCTCTGATCTTTAGGGTCCTTCCCATCACGCCCGTGATGCTTATCACGGCTGGGCCGTGATCCTTTCTGGTCTCTTGGTTACCTCATCACGGCCGTAACCACTGTCACGACCTGGGCGTGATGACTTCTGACTTTGTTTGTCCCTGCCCTTTTTGCTCTTCCTTCCTTCTTAACCTGAAAACACTCGACAGATCTATTAATTTATGATCTTTTTCCTCTTGATCTTCTCAAATTATTCAAGAGCTAAATTCAAAAACAAATGGAAAAGGGAAAGAAAACTTGGGTTGCCTCCCAAGAATCGCTTATTTACGGTCTTGAGCTTGACCATACTTCCTTCAGTCAACCGGGGTCGGCTGGGCGTAGAAGTGCAGGAACACTTCTTTTCCATGGGAGTCCTTCAAAGAGTCGATTCTGCTCATATGGCCAATTGTGCTTCCGCTTCGCTCTTTTCACTCTAAGCTTCATGGCCTTACTCCCTCCCGACGGAAGTTTTGTTTCCACATGATCAGCAACTCCATCTTCATCACCATTTGGTTTATCATTAGCCATGCAAATCTTCGGAGTTGCTTCCATGTTGAGCTCTTCCTTTACCACCGGAGACGTTATATCGATCCTGCACACATGACTCACAAAAGGAGGGTTGTTATATGAGTTAGTCAATTTGAAATCTACCCTACCTTCCTCAACATTCAGAGAGAGTTTTCCATTCCTTACGTCTATTTTTGCTCCAGCGGTGGCCAAGAATGGCCTTCCTAAAATGATAGGGAATTCAGAATTCCCTTTGATATCCAATACCAGGAAATCGGTAGGGATGAAAAATTTCCCTACCTTTACAGGAACATTCTCTAGTATGCCTAGAGGAGTCCTAGTCGAGCCATCCGTAAATTGTAAGGAGAATTTGAATGGACTCAACTCTTTGGTTCCAAACCTTTCCAAGATAGTGAGCGGCATCAAGCTCGCACTAGCCCCTAAGTCACATAAGGCTTGGTCTATCTGCACTTCTTCAATTGAGCAAGCGATAGAGAAACTACCTGGGTCTTTCAGCTTAGGAGGCATTTTAGTTTCTATATCTACTAGCTTTTTCTTGACCAACCTTTGTGGGAAAGGTATCGGGGGTTGGTACGGTGGTGGAGGGACATACTTTGGTTCTGGCTCTTCATCTTCGCTCATGTCCTCCTCTAGTTCCACGTCCTTTTCAACCACCTGATGAGTGTGATTTCACCTCATTTTCCATGTTCATTTCTGCATGCATTTGTATATAGTTAGGCCATTTTGGTTGGATTTTGGTTAGTTTTTCCTTTGGAACAGATAAGGTGGTTTTGTGTGTTGTTTTGCAGGAATTTATGATTAATTGCCCAAGATTTAGCCATGATGAAGCCTGGATGAAGATAGAGCCTGAAAAGAGAAGAAAATGAGCCAAGCAGAGCCCATCACGGCCTAGCCGTGATGACCATCACGACCGTGATGGAGCAATAAATGAAGAGGAAGACCCCCCAAAAGTCAGAAGCTGTCACGGCCTAGCCGTGATGGCTATCACGACCGTGATGCTCATCTGTACCAGACCTCCAAAAGTCAAAATTGGTCACAGCCTAGCCGTGATGGCTATCACGGCCGTGACCTGCTAGTTGGACAAGACAGAATCCATCACGGCCTGGCCGTGATGGCTGTCACGGTCGTGATGAATCAAAAAGTGAAGAGGCGCCCAGGGCAGAGCCCATCACGGCCTGGCCGTGATGGCTGTCACGGCCGTGACGAGTGCACGAGTTATAAATAGACCTCTTTTCAGAACAGATATAGCATCCAGAAAACCTAAAAAGATACCCTCTGCTGTTGTGGCTGCTGTGCAACCCTCCATGGATTTCCTTCCTCCCTTCATCTTTGTATCTTCTCTTTTGCTTTTCTCTTTGATTATGTGTAGCTAAACTCCCCTTTGTTGGGGTTAGATAATGGCTTTTCTGAACTTGGTTGTAACATGATGTGGTTGTAATACAATTTCCTATTTCTTTATGAATGTTTGATTCCATGGTTAATGCTTTCCTTGGTTTGATCATCCTAGGAATGATTAGTTGCTTTGATAGACAATTGAAAGATTGATATTAAGGCATGCTCATGAATCAAATGGCAAGTAGTTCATGAACCGAGACATAGGTTTTGGGGTGCTTGCAATCTTATGAATCTTGACTCTTAATGCAATTTCTCATGTTAATCCACCTAAGACATTAGGGTTTAATTTGGGATTTTAGGCTCATTCCACCTAAGACATTAGGGTTTGAGTATTTGAAGAAGATTTGATTGTCATAATTGAATTAGGAATTGTGTTATTTACCATTTCATAGCACCAAGGGAGGATTAGCACAGTCTAACCCTAACAATTCTATCCATTTGTTGTTCACATTTCTGTTTGCCTATTAAGTGTTTGATAAAATACCTAAAAGAACAAAAACATTTTATTCTTGTTTGTTTCGTTAGATGTTAGAGCTACCTTCATTCTAAACTTGATCG
Source organism: Sophora flavescens (assembly GCA_030762895.1). Classification (NCBI taxonomy): domain Eukaryota; kingdom Viridiplantae; phylum Streptophyta; class Magnoliopsida; order Fabales; family Fabaceae; genus Sophora; species Sophora flavescens. The sequence goes on from CM061064.1 coordinate 192,676,598, forward strand.
CCTAGATAATAGTTCAATTTGTGAAGTGGTACTTGTCCACGATCCCTGAGGACGATATCCGGTTCTTACCGTTTTATTACTTGCAACGACCCGGTACACTTGCCGAGCACGTGTCAAGTTTTTGGCGCCGTTGCCGGGGATCGGTGTGCCAATATCACGAATACCAAAGGGGACTCCTAATTTAGGCATTTTTTATTGTTTTCCTACTGTTTCTTTTCTTTGTTTTGTTTCTGTTTTCCTGCTGTATTTTTCTGTTTTGTTCTGTTTTTCTGTTCTCATTGAAACTGCATAATTGTCCATTTGTTGCTTAGCTTGTATGTGCTGTTTCGTTGTTGTGCTATTGCTGTTTTTCTGTTCTTTTTCTGTGCTGCTCTGTTTGTTCCTTGTATGCGAGGTACAATTGATCCAGGTGAACTTCAATTTGACCCTGATATCGAGAGACTTTGTAGAAGGAATAGAAAGGAAGCCAAGGCAAGACAGAACAGAGAATGAGCATCCTCTACAGTGCAAGAGCCACAAGTTGAGTTACCAAGTGTGCAAGAACTGCTAGTTGAAGTAGCAACTGTCACCATGGCTGAAGACAATGCACCAAGGAGGACAATGGGAGACTATACTTCCCCTAGAGTTGATAGATGTGGGACTCCAATCGTTAGACCTACAGTGGCTTGCAACAATTTTGAAATCAAGGCATCACTTCTCAATCTTGTGCAGCAAAATCAGTTTGGAGGTTTGGAGAGTGAGGACCCTCATGCTCACATTGACACATTCATTGAGTTGTGTGACACCATCTAGTTAAATGGAGCTTCCGATGAGGCCATTCGTTTAAGGCTTTTCCCTTTCTCTTTGAGGGATAGAGCTAAGTCATGGCTTCAATCTCATCCTCATGGGAGCATCATTACTTGGAATGATTTGGTGAGCAAGTTCTTATCTCGCTTCTTCCCTCCGTCAAGAATGATCAAGTTGAGATGGTGAATCACTTTATGAAGCATGGGAGAGGTTCAAGTCTTTGCTCACAGCTTGTCCGAATCATGAGTTAGAAACATGGCATCAAGTGGCTACCTTTGTCAATGGGCTCAACCGAAATTCCAGAAGTATGATTGAAGCGGCTGCAGGTGGGTCATTGAGCCAAAAGACACCCGAAGAGGCAAAGGACTTGATTGAAACTATGGCTAATAATGATTATCAAATGCCTAGTTCACGATCATTGGTCAAGAGAGGTGTTTTGGAGCTTGATGAAATTGGTGCTCTTAAGGCGCAAATGGCCACTCTTACCAAACAATTGGGGTCAGTTCAACTACAAAATTCTCAAATACAAGCTGTCCAAGTTCAAGCTGCCTCAGTGTGTGATTTCTGTGGAGGTAACCACGCAAATGGAAATTGTGAGATTAATGTGGTTGGAAGTTCTGGGCAAGAAGAAGTGAATTACATGGGAAACCAAGGGCCTAAGAATGATCCTTTCTCTAACACCTACAATCTGGGGTGGTGTAGCCATCCTAACTTTGGTTGGAGACAAGGGCAAGGCTCAAGTTCTCAAGCAAAGCCTCCTCAAGAGAGTTCAAGCAAATTGGAGAATATTCTAGCCCAATTCATGCAAGCAACTCAAGATAATATGAAGAATCAAAATGCCTCCATCAAGAATCTAGAACACCAAATAGGTCAATTGGCAAAGAAAATGACGGAGAGACCTCAAGGACAATTGCCGGGAGATACCGAGAAAAATCCAAGGGAGGATTGTAAGGCAATTACTACAAGAAGCGGGAAAGTGGTAGTTTCACAAGAAAAACAGAGAGAAGAAAAGACAATTGGTGAGGGAGTTGATGAGGTGACTGTTGAAGATGTAACCAATGAAGAACCCGAGACTTCCCAAGCCACTACCTCTAGTCCTATTATTGTTGAAGCTGAAAAACCACAGAGGGAAAAACTGGTTGATGAAGAGTTTGCAAGAAAGAAGACTAGAAGGCAAATTCTTGAAGAAGTTGACAATCCCAAGGAGTTGCCACCGTATTTCAAGATACCCTATCCTCAAAGGTTGAAGAAGGAGGCAAAAGATCAACAATTCTCTAAGTTCCTGGATGTGTTCAAAAAGTTGCAAATTAACATCCCTTTTGCCGAAGCTCTTCAACAAATGCCTTCCTATGCCAAGTTTATGAAGGAGATTCTTACTAACAAGAGGAGGTGGAAGGAGGAGACGGTCATGCTCACTGAAGAATGTAGTGCCATACTCCAAAGGAAGTTACCGGTAAAGATGAAGGATCCGGGTAGCTTTACTATTCCATGCACTATTGGTCATCTGAACATTGGAAGAGCCTTGTGTGATCTCGGTGCAAGTATCAACATTATGCCTCTCTCCATTTTCAAGAAGCTGGGAATTGGTGAAGTCAAGCCAACCGGGATTTCTCTCCAATTGGCGGATCGCTCCATTACGTATCCTTATGGCGTAGTGGAGGACTTATTGGTTAAAGTAGACAAATTCATCTTTCCGGCAGATTTTGTGGTGTTGGATATAGTGGAAGATAGTGAAACTCCGTTGATTCTCGGAAGACCATTCCTAGCCACGAGTAGAGCTTTGATCGATGTAAATCAAGGGGAATTGGTGCTTAGAGTCCAAGATGAAAAGGTCACCTTCAATGTTTTTGAAGCAATGAGGCATCCAAGCGACAAAGATACGTGTATGAGTGTGGACCTTGTTGATTCATTGACTGACAAGAGTGTGCAACAAACTTTTGAAGATTCATTGGAAGAGGCTCTTATGATGGAGGATGTAGAAGAAGTGGTATGTGCGGAAGAAGTTGAATTCATGGTCAAATCCCTTGAGGCTTGTCTAGTTTTGAATATTGATGAAGACAAAGTTGTGGAGGATGTGCGGATAGAAGACAAGGGTGAACCACCTGTGCTAGAGTTGAAAGAACTTCCATCTCATCTCCGTTATGCCTTCCTCGGGGTGAATTCTTCATTCCCGGTGATCATTAGTAGCGGGTTGAACTCTTTAGAGGAAGAGAAGCTGTTAAGGGTGCTTAGGGAGCACAAATCTGCAATTGGGTGGTCTATGTCCGACTTGAAAGGGATAAGTCCCTCATTCACAAAATCCTTTTGGAGGAAAACTTCAAGTCGGTCAGACAACCCCAAAGAAGACTCAACCCAAACATGAAAGAAGTTGTAAGGAAGGAGGTTGTGAAGCTTTTGGATGCGGGTATAATTTATCCAATCTCCGATAGTCCTTGGGTGAGTCCGGTCCAAGTTGTCCCTAAGAAAGGGGGGATGACAGTGGTTGCAAATGAAAAAAATGAACTCATCCCCTCAAGGACCGTTTCTGGATGGAGAGTGTGTATTGACTACAGAAGATTGAATGAGGCCACCAGAAAAGATCACTTCCCCTTGCCCTTCATTGATCAGATGTTGGAGAGATTGGCGGGTCATGCCTTTTATTGCTTCCTTGATGGATACTCAGGGTATAACCAGATTGTGGTTGACCCAAAGAACCAAGAGAAGACCGCTTTCACTTGTCCCATACCGGAGGATGCCATTCGGGTTGTGTAATGCACCCGCCACTTTTCAAAGGTGCATGCTTTCCATATTCTCTGATATGACTGAAAAATTCATTGAGGTATTTATGGATGATTTTTCTGTGTTTGGTGATTCTTTTGATGATTGTCTAAAAAACCTTGCATGTGTTTTGAAAAGATGCCAAGAAACTAACCTTGTTTTAAATTGGGAAAAATGTCATTTCATGGTTAGGGAAGGTATAGTTCTTGGGCATAAAATTTCATCACGGGGGATGGAAGTTGACAAAGCAAAAATTGAAGTGATTGAAAAACTTCCCCCTCCCATAAATGTGAAAGGTGTTAGAAGCTTCCTAGGGCATGCGGGTTTCTATAGGAGATTCATAAAAGACTTTTCAAATATTGTGAAACCCTTATGCAAGCTCTTAGTAGTTGATACTCCTTTTGTATTTGATGATGATTGCATGCATGCTTTCCAACTTTTGAAAGAAAAACTCACCACCGCACCGGTCATTGCACCTCCGGATTGGAGTTTGCCATTTGAGTTAATGTGTTATGCAAGCGACTATGCGGTGGGAGCCATTTTGGGTCAAAGAAAAAATAAAGTGTTGCATGTCATTTACTATGCCAGTCGTGTGCTTAATGATGCTCAATTGAACTATACCACGACTGAAAAAGAATTGCTTGTTGTGGTGTTTGCATTTGATAAATTTAGATCCTACTTGATTGGCTCTAAAACTACTGTCTACACTGATCATTCTGCTTTGAAGTATCTCATGACTAAACAGGATGCCAAGCCAAGGCTCATTAGGTGGATACTACTGCTCCAAGAGTTTGATTTGGATATAAAGGACAAGAAAGGAGTAGAGAATGTGGTGGCCGACCATTTGTCTAGGCTTCCACAAGCAGATGTTCAAGCAAAAGCTGAGTTGCCAATTCAAGAGGAATTCCCATATGCAAAGTTGTTTATGGTGCAAGTGGCACCTTGGTTCGCAGACATTGCAAACTACAAGGCCGCTAACAAAATTCCGATGGACTTCAATGCACAACAAAGGAAGAAGCTCATCCATGATGCCAAATACTATGTTTGGGATGAACTTTACCTTTTCAAAAGAGGTTCGGATGGAATTATGAGAAGATGCATTCTGGAAGAGGAGATTGATGGGGTATTGACTCATTGCCACAACTCACCGTATGGAGGACACTTTGGTGGTGAGAGAACCGCCATGAAGATCTTGCAAAGCGAGTTATTTTGGCCCACTATTTTCAAAGACTTCAGAGCTTGGGTGATGAAGTGTGACAAGTGTCAAAGAACCGAAAGTATGTCCAGAAGAAATGAGATGCCCTTGAAGGGTATTTTAGAGGTGGAGCTCTTTGATGTGTGGGGGATCGACTTCATGGGTCTTTTCCCATCATCCTACAACAACAAATATATTTTTGTTGCGGTGGACTATGTGAGCAAATGGGTAGAAGTTGTCCCAACTGTGAAGGATGATGCAAAAGCAGTGGTTGGTTTTGTGAGGAAGAACATCTTTACCAGACTTGGAACCCCTAGGGCCATCATTAGTGATGGGGGTACTCATTTCTGCAACAAAGAGTTCAATGCAGTGCTTGCCAAGTTTGGGGTCAATCATAAAGTTGCCACACCATACCGCCCTCAAACCAGTGGGCAAGTGGAGTTGTCCAATCGGGAATTGAAGAGGATTTTGGAGAAAACAGTGAACAATGCTAGGAAGGATTGGGCAAAGAAACTGGATGATGCACTTTGGGCCTATCGGACTGCATATAAAACACCTATTGGTATGTCACCTTACCAATTGGTGTTTGGAAAATCATGCCACCTTCCGGTAGAGCTCCAACATCGTGATTTTTGGGCAGTGAAGGCCCTGAACTTTGATACAAGGCTGGTCATGGATAAGAGACTGTTGCAGTTGAATGAGTTGGACGAATTCCGACTCTTGGCTTATGAGAGTGCAAGGATCTACAAGGAAAGAACAAAATTTTGGCATGATAAGTACATCCTTCCAAAGCATTTTGAAGAAGACCAATCAGTTTTGCTCTTTAATTCACGTCTCAAGCTGTTTCCAGGCAAGTTGAGATCAAGATGGTCGGGTCCATTCTATGTCAAGTCAGTTTCCCCATTTGGTGCAGTTGAATTGGAAGACCCATCATCTGGAGACACTTTCATTGTTAATGGGCAAAGGCTCAAGCACTACCTTGGAGGAGACTTTGATCGTCAAGCAGTCTCCATCCCTCTTAAGGCACCCTCTTAGAGATCACCCGTCAAGCTAGTGACGTTAAAGAAGCGCTTATTGGGAGGCAACCCAAGTTTTCTTTTCCTTTTCTTTTGTTTTTGATTTCACCTCTTGAATAATTTGAGAAGATCAAGAGGACACAAAAAAAATCGTAAATTAATAGATTTGTTAAGTGCTTTCAGGTTTAGAAATAAGGAGGAGCAAAAAGGGCAGGGAGAAACAAAGCCAGAAAGCATGTGAACCAGCACCCACTACCGCCTCGGTGAGTCGTTCCAATTTTTCTCCTCTCTCTAACTTAATTATTTACATTAGGGACAATCTAAGTTTTTAAGCTTGGGGTAGGGGTATATTAGTGTAAATTTTTTGAATTTTTGCATTCTTTTGCATGTTGCATTCATATAGGCATAGTTTTGCATGATCACATGACTCGATTACCCCCTTGCTTAGATTGAGCATCTGATTGTGAGAACTGAGTGCCAATTTATTTGTGATAGTGAATTTTTGAACCCAATTTTTTTTAATTCTTGTGATATGGCTTCAATAAAAATTCTTGCGATGATCTTGGATAGTTGATAATTAGCATGTGTTTCTAAAGATTTGTGTTCCTCACTGATTTTTGAACTGCTAAATGTGAGCTTTTGAGCCATTATGGGGTACTCACTAATCCACCCCATTCTTTGTGTTAGAGTGTTATTCCTCTTGGATTGTATTTCTCTAGAACTTGACTTGAAACCGTTTTGAAGCTTGAAATTTTTTGAAAATGATTGAGGCATTAGGTATTTTTCCGGCCTTCTGAGCTTTGAATGAATAATATTACCCCTTAGTTGCCCATCTTTGAGCTTGCAAGAATAAAATACTTTTCTTGGTACCTTGAAATACTTTGTTTAATAATGATTGATGGGGCACCTTTAAAGTAGTGACAAAAGGGTAAAAGGGTAGTGGAAAAAGTATGGGATCAGAAAATCAGAAAAAAAACAAAGTTTCTCTTGAGCTGAAAAATCTCCCTTTCTCCAAATAAAAGAAAAAAAATATAAAAGAAAAAGAAATAAAAATAGAGAAGGGGATGACAAAAAGAAATGAGAAATAAAACAAAAAGAAAGAAAGAAAGAAAGAAAGAAAGGTGGCAAAAGTAAATCGAAACCCAAAAGGGTATTTTAGAAGGTGTCATGATTTGCAATGCTTGATGTTTTGTGTAGCCTTTTGAAATGTCCTCTTCTTGATTTCCCCACCTAACGATAAATCCCATGGCCCCGTTACAACCAAAGCAAAAGACCTCTTGATTCTTATATGTTTTCATTAACAAAGTAGAGATTTGGTTGATAGTCAAGCCTATGGTAGAAATCATTCCTTGAGGAAAATGGAGAGAATTGTCATATATCCTTGAACACTTGAGTGAGGTGAGAAAGAGAGCCAAGCAAATGAACAAGCTTGGGGTGATCTTCAGGTGAGCAAGAGTGCCCGAATCAGTGAGAATATGAGTCTAGGAAACCTAAGCTTCTAATTGGACTTGAATTGATTGTCTCTTGCTGAATTATTTGAAATGCTTGTTACTTGGATCATTGACTCAGGTTCTTAGTTCACTATCATTGCTCTGTTTGTTTTCATCTTCTAGCCCTGGTTTTTGCTTGAGGACAAGCAAAGTCTTAAGCTTGGGGTGATTTGATGAGTATGATTTCACCTCATTTTCCATGTTCATTTCTGCATGCATTTGCATATAGTTAGGCCATTTTGGTTGGATTTTGGTTAGTTTTTCCTTTGGAACGGATAAGGTGGTTTTGTGTGTTGTTTTGCAGGAATTTATGATTAGTTGCCCAAGATTTAGCCATGATGAAGCTTGGATGAAGATAGAGCCTGAAAAGAGAAGAAAATGAGCCAAGCAGAGCCCATCACGGCCGTAATGGAGCAATAAATGAAGAGGAAGACCCCCCAAAAGTCAGAAGCTGTCACGGCCTAGCCGTGATGGCTATCACGACCGTGATGCTCACCTGTACCAGACCTCCAAAAGTCAGAATTGTTCACGGCCTAGCCGTGATGGCTATCACGGTCGTGACCTGCTAGTTGGACAAGACAGAATCCATCACGGCCTGGCCGTGATGGCTGTCACGACCGTGATGAATCAAAAAGTGAAGAGGCGCCCAGGGCAGAGCCCATCACGGCCTGGCCGTGATGGCTGTCACGTCCGTGACGCGTGCACGAGTTATAAATAGACCTCTTTTCAGAACAGATAGAGCATCCAGAAAACCTAAAAAGATACCCTCTGCTGTTGTGGCTGCTGTGCAACCCTCCATGGATTTCCTTCCTCCCTTCATCTTTGTATCTTCTTTTTTGCTTTTCTCTTTGATTATGTGTAGCTAAACTCCCCTTTGTTGGGGTTAGATAATGGCTTTTCTGAACTTGGTTGTAACATGATGTGGTTGTAATACAATTTCCTATTTCTTTATGAATGTTTGATTCCATGCTTAATGCTTTCCTTGGTTTGATCATCCTAGGAATGATTAGTTGCTTTGATAGACAATTGAAAGATTGATATTAAGGCATGCTCATGAATCAAATGTCAAGTAGCTCATGAACCTAGACATAGGTTTTAGGGTGCTTGCAATCTTATGAATCTTGACTCTTAATGAAATTTCTCATGTTAATCCACCTAAGACATTAGGGTTTAATTTGGGATTTTAGGCTCATTCCACCTAAGACATTAGGGTTTGAGTATTTGAAGAAGATTTGATTGTCATAATTGAATTAGGAATTGTGTTATTTACCATTTCATAGCACCAAGGGAGGATTAGCATAGTCTAACCCTAACAATTCTATCCATTTGTTGTTCACATTTCTGTTTGCCTATTAAGAGTTTGATAAAATACCTAAAAGAACAAAAACATTTTATTCTTGTTTGTTTCGTTAGATGTTAGAGCTACCTTCATTCCAAACTTGATCGCCTAGATAGTAGTTCAATTTGCGAAGTGGTACTTGTCCACGATCCCTGAGGACGATATCCGGTTCTTACCGTTTTATTACTTGCAACGACCCGGTACACTTGCCGAGCACGTGTCAAGTTTTTGGTAACCTGATGTGGTTGTAATACAATTTCCTATTTCTTTATGAATGTTTGATTCCATGCTTAATGCTTTCCTTGGTTTGATCATCCTAGGAATGATTAGTTGCTTTGATAGACAATTGAAAGATTGATATTAAGGCATGCTCATGAATCAAATGTCAAGTAGTTCATGAACCGAGACATAGGTTTTGGGGTGCTTGCAATCTTATGAATCTTGACTCTTAATGCAATTTCTCATGTTAATCCACCTAAGACATTAGGGTTTAATTTGGGATTTTAGGCTCATTCCACCTAAGACATTAGTGTTTGAGTATTTGAAGAAGATTTGATTGTCATAATTGAATTAGGAATTGTGTTATTTACCATTTCATAGCACCAAGGGAGGATTAGCACAGTCTAACCCTAACAATTCTATCCATTTGTTGTTCACATTTCTGTTTGCCTATTAAGTGTTTGATAAAATACCTAAAAGAACAAAAACATTTTATTCTTGTTTGTTTCGTTAGATGTTAGAGCTACCTTCATTCCAAACTCGATCGCGTAGATAGTAGTTCAATTTGCGAAGCGGTACTTGTCCACGATCCCTGAGGACGATATCCGGTTCTTACCGTTTTATTACTTGCAACGACCCGGTACACTTGCCGAGCACGTGTCAACCACCCCAAGCTTATCATCCCTCAAGTACATGGCATTACAATGCTCATTGGGATTAGCTTCGGGTTGCCTTGGGAACGTACCCTTAGGTCAAGAGTATGTGCTGGCTTGTTGGGCAATCTGAGTTTCTAGCATCTTGTTATGGATGGCTAAATTATATACCTTATATGCTAGCTCTTTTATTGCCTCGTTTACTGCCCTTCCTTGTTGTCTAAACTCCTCATTTTGTTTTGTTTGAGTTTCTACAAAACTTTCCAATAAAGACTCGAGTTTAGACTTCTGTACCTTAAGATACCCCGCTGCGGGTTTCCTATTACCTTGGCCTTCTTGGAACTCATGGTTTAGAGTGTTGCTGTAGTTCCCGTACGAGAGGTAAGGGTTGTTCTTCCTTCCTTGGTTGTAAGGATTCGGGGGAGCATAATTTGGCAACGTCGGGTTCGTGTCGTAGTAGTTGTGACAATAATTCACCTGTTCCCCCGAAGCGCCGGATCCATGAGCAATACCACGTGGGCACTCCATTATGTCATGTCCCTGCATTCCATAAATCTCACAAATAATGTTAGTAGCACCTATTGAACTCACGTTAGCTCTTTCAAGCTAATCAAAGCGTTTGTTCAGTGAGTCAATTTTAGACATTATAAGATCTGTGCTATTCATTTCAAACTTACTCCCCGAAATCTTTTTCGGGTTATTACCTCTTTCTGAACCCCATTGGTGGTAGTTTGTGGCCACGTTTTCAATGATGTTGAATGCCTCAGTCAGAGGCCTATTCATAAAGGCTCCACCAGCTGCAGAGTCAAGTGACACCTTCAAGAGTAATCCAATTCATTGTAGAAGGTGTGCACTATCAACCACCTCTCGAGTCCATGATGCGGGCAAGACTCCAAGCAATCACTTGTAGCGATCCCAAGCTTCGATAAGCATTCTCTGTCTTTTTGGAAGAAGCCGGTGATCTGGGTTCGTATGTAGGCCGTCTTGGATGGAGGGAAGAATTTCTCCAAGAACGCCTGCTCCAGCTTGGTCCCAAGTCGACAAGGTGTTAGCGGGTATTCGCTTCACCATGCTTTCGCTTTTCCAGTAAGAGATGAGGGGAATAACCTTAAACGAATAGCATCAACCGGGGCGCCATGAATTCTAACTGCATCGGTGAACTCCAAGAATGTCTCTACGTGGTCAGTCGGGTCCTCCGAGGGCAATCCTCCGAATTGATGTTGCCTAATCATGTTTATCAGCATAGGCGGTATAGTGTAGTTCTCAGCCTCGATCTCTGGCCTAGCAATCCCAGTTCGCAAACCCCTAGCATTTGGGGCTGCGTAGTCCTTCAACGGTTTCGTATCCGGGAGATTCGCCATGAGTGGAATGGGAATCAACCTCTCTCTCTCTTTGTAGTCTCCTACTTCTATGAAAAGTCCTTTCGACTTAGGGATCGACCTCACTAAGGTTTCCAAGACTTAGGGATCTTTGCATAAAAACAGAGAGATGGATACTCAAAAAGGATATATATATATATATATATATATATTTATAACTAATATAAAAATTAAATAAAAAGAAAAGATCCAGATAAATCAATTTAAAAATTAAATTGAGATTCGAGAAAGCACAGTCCCCGGCAACGGTGCCAAAAACTTGATGTCTCGGCGATCCGGCAAGTGTACCGGATTGTCGCCAAGTAATAAAAAGATATCGATCCCATAGAGAGCGTGATATCAAATCACAACTAATTGTTAAATGAATAAACTGGACTGTATAAAAAGATTTGGACTTTTGAAATAAGAGATAAAATGCAATCAAGTAAAACAGAAAGTAAACAATTTATGGGTTTTCAGATCTAAATGGATTCCTAGGAATTTGGGTTACCAACAAGATCGTTTATGTTACTAAATTGATTATCCCTTGTTAATTTATCGAAATTGCCTTGAAGGTGAATTTATCCTCAAACGAAAACCGTGCCCAATAAAACCAACCCCTACTCTCGTGGTAGTCGAATTTAGATTGGACCCTTTACGTTTTGTGACAATTCGTTAATCCTCGAAGGATGGCTTCTAACTCTCGTGATTTCAGTCCTAAGTCTGATTCTATAGATCTCATACCTAAGTTCACTGCTAGGTTCCTCCTTAGAATATCTACGACACGCAAATAAGTTCGCACCAGATTTACGAGTAATTAAAACACTAGAAATCAGATCTAAAGCAAAATTGCAATTAACAAAGATTAAACATCAATTCATTACCATAAACAAATCTTGGGCATAGCCCCAATCCCTAGAAATAAAGCTATTACTCAAGCATTGTCATGGTGATGACAAGCTTGGTTAACAACAACATGAAAATAAAAATCAGAGAAGAGAGGAGGAAGAAGAAGAGAGATCCTAAATTATAGCCTAAGAGTAGCAACCCAAAAGTCCTCCAAAAAGTCTCTCCAAGTCCTCAGCCTGATGCCATATTTATAGATTAGGGAAGTTTGAATCCCAATCTAACTCAAATTAGATCCAAATAAGTTGCTTCTGATCTAAGTAATGTGCGTCACGGTTGTGATGGCCATCACGGCCAGGCCGTGACGGCTTCTACCTTGGGCGCTTCTTCAATTTTTGATTTGTCACGGCCGTGATGCTCATCACGGCTAGGCCGTGATCAGTTCTGCCTGTTGAGGGTCTGGTTCAGCTGACAGGTCACGGCCGTGATGGACATCACGCCTAGACCGTGACCAGTTCTTACTTTTGCATTATTTCTTTTTAGTTTTTCTCGATCATGGCCGTGATGGTCATCATGACTAGGCCGTGATGGGCTCTGTTTGGCTTATTTTCTTCACTTTTAAAGCTCCATCTTCATCCAAACTCCATCATGGTTGATCCTGAGCATTTAACCCTTAATTTCTACAAAACAACACCACAAAACCGCCTTACCCGTTCCAAAGTAAAAACTAACCAAAAATCAAATTAAAAATGCATAACTACATGAAAATGCATGCAAAATGATAAACAAATATGAGGTGTAATCACACTCATCATACTTCCAAGAAAAAATATTGCTTAACTCTCTCCATCATCCATCAATGTGTGAATGAAGCCAATCTTGAGAAAATCTCAACTGCCATGAATGCAAAAGAGGCATGGGATATCTTGAATGAAGTTCCTGGTGGTGCTGATAAAGTGAAGAGAGGTGGTGCAACAAGGAGGATGATAATAGCAGCCAAGGAGTCTTCCAAGACTGCTTATCAGAATCATGAAGCTTCTGAAAAGTTTGTGATGCAAGAAGAACATCATGTTCATGATGCCAAGCCTGAAAAGGAGGAGGAGAAACCCATTGTTGTTGAGGATAAAAGTGTGCATCCAGGGAAGGCAGAGCTACTTGCTGAGGATAATAGCATGGAGGCAGTGGTTGTTTTAGAGGGCATTCCACAACAAGATGTTCAAAATACTCTTCACTCGGTCCCAGTTGAGGCAAACAAGAACAAGACAGAGTGCAGTGATGATGATCTTGAGGCAAACAGGAATTCTCAAGAGAGGGAAACCATTATTGAAGCAATCATGGTGGAATGGGGCTACCAAAAAAGGGGCGTGACCATGGGAGGGAACCAGCGCCAATTGCAGTCAGATTTTGATGACAAAAAAAAGATGAAGGTGAGAGGGATAAGTCTGGTCAGAATCCTATCCCACCGTCGATGGGGCCACCTTAGATGCCAGCACCAACGAGAAAGGCGTCACAAAGATGGATCAACCATCCATTACCACCAACGGACTCGGATTCTCTCATGGAGGAAAATGTGAAATCAACTGAGGCTAGTCTTGATTTGGCCGCCGGTGGGGTATTTCCAGCGGAGCTGCCATGGTCGTGCAAGGAGGGGGTGTGTCGTGTCCAAGAAGATGAGTTAATTGAGTGGGTAATCACCATAAACGTGAAAGAGTTAGTGGTCTGTATAGTGCAGGATGAGAATGGGACGATGTTACAGCCGTTACTTGGACCACCGTCGCCGGAAGTGACGACACCCACTGTGAAAACCATCACGACAGGAAGGGTGTTGCCGGTCACAAAACCGCCGAACCGACCCAGTCATGCGGCGGTTCATCGAGCGTTTTCTAACGTGCTGCAGTGGTGTAGTGTCATGGTGGCGGTGTTGCTGTGGTTAGTCATTGTGAGGTTGGTGGTGGTGCTGTGTTCTATCGAGAGGGAGAAGGAGATGTCAGGGGCAATTTAGGAATTTCAAAGATTAGGTCCAGATTTTGACCCAATGGGCCAATCCCAAGTCTTTAGTGAGCATCAATGTGCATTTCAGAAAGTGGGTGAAGATTTTGTGTTAATGGGCCAAGCCCAGACGTGTTACAGTGGCATAAAATTGAAATAGACAACTATAAACACGAGAATGGGGGTTGAATTGTGTTTATCAGAATTTAAACAAAGTTGAAATCTTTTCGCATACAGAAGCTTGGTTCAGATGAGTGGAAAGATGCAGGACAGACATGTGACCTGTCTGATGAAATTTTAACAGTGACTTAGACAAACACACCACTTGAAAAACGGATAAGAAAACTAAGGCAACTAAAGAGTTTATAAGGAAAGAGAGATTGACACAGCTATTTATCCTTGTTCACTCTTCAAAGCAAAGAGCTACGTCCAGTCCTTGGCAAAGAGTAGTTTTATCCACTATAACTTATCAGGTTACAGACTCCAAGTATTGTTTCCACACTTAGCCACTTTAGGCTCACTCAGGTTTGTTTGAGAGATTTGGTTTGTAATAAATACAACTTCATACAGGCAGATCTTTCACTAACACTCAGAGAGTGGTTTAAATGTAAAGCGTAGGAAAGTCTGCGTAATAACTTCAAATGATTGAAGAATACAGAATGAAAGAATGAAGATATTAATGCACAGAGTAATGGCTCTTTAATGCTATATGTATTCTTTATGCTTCATCTTCAATGACTTCTGTATTTATAGTCTTCAAGCATTTAGGATCCGTTAGAGACATTCCCTCAGATGTTGGCTTCAAGCAGAACTTCATTAAATGCAATAGAGTCGTTCTGGATAGCCATTAATGCAATAGGAACGTTGGTTGTACTCTAACATGAAGGATCATGGCTTTATGCATCGTGATACAGCCATATAAGAGTTGTGCAAAGAGCTTTTTGTACTTTGCTGAGTACAATTCCTTTTTCGTGTAAGGACCAGAGGTACTAGGGAATAAAACATGTTGGAAGCATTCTTTAACTGGTCTTTGATTCTGATAACCGAGGTTACTTGAGAGAGTAACTTCTGACTTTTCTTGATAGGCGTGAGACTGAGTAGGAGAGAGGGCTTCAAGTCTCTTTCTGATGGGACAGCCAACAAAAGCTTGTTTGGTCCTTGATTCTTCAACGAGTAACCTCAGACAAGTGTAGGAACTTGTGGGGAGATAGGTTGAAGACGTATCTTGAAAGAAGTCAATAATCATAGTCAACAGACAGGTTGACTTTTGCTTATCCAAACAGGCAGTCACTTATGAGCAGATAGATGATTCTTACAGTTTTAATCTGCACACTAGATAGACAGGTTTAGCAACCAATATTAAGGTTAATTAAATCATTAACCAATGTTTAGTTCTCATCAAAACTTAGGGAAATGCACATCAGACATTTTAGAGACTTAACAATCTCCCCCTTTTTGATGATGACAAACATTGAGATGATTTAATGAACCTCAAAATATCAACAAGGAAAATAGCATATATCAGACAGGTTGAAATTTTCTTAAGCTGACAGGTCATGCAGATGCTTGATCGGACATTAAAATTAATTGTATAATCCGTTTAACTTAGTCACACATAAGTTTGACTTGTTTTACTATGAAATTATTATCATAGAAATCTTACTTAAGATTTATCTGAGCAAATATAGCAACTATCAGAACACACTCATGTCCATGTATTATTTAAGATTATATCATATTCATTCTCCCATTCTCCTATATCACATTTCTCCCATTCTCCCCCTTTTGTTAACATCAAAAAGAAATAAACTATGAAAGCATTAAAGAAATAAAGGAGAAATTTATTTTATTCATCATGAACGTTTACAAGTACAAGGTAGTCTATATACCTAAAAAATACCTAGATTGACTAATTAACAAAAATAAAGCAGCAACCCTTTGCTCTAAGAGCATCCTAGCTCGCCTTTCTTCATCTAGCTGTCTTCTTAAGTCTTCTATTTGTCCTTGAAGCAGATGAAAGTCTTGTAAGGTCACTGTTTGAGAAGAGACAGACAGAGAAGAGTGCCAGGGTAAGGCTAAAACTGGGGGTGCCTTAGGTAGAGATAGGGGAGAGGTGATGGAAGGGAAGAAAAGTTCATGGAGAGTTTGAAGGGCATAAAAAGGAATAAAGACGAATTTGAAGATAGGACTGATTCTGACACAGTCGGTATCAGGTGAAGGAAACACACAGGAAAGTCTCTGGACAGAGACAGTCTGATGATTTTTACTTGAATAGGTGTTTAAGCTAAAACAGAGGGAAGGATAGGTAATAAAGAATCAATATGGCAGAAAAAAGAATTAGATCTTGTGACTAACATAAAGAAATACCTAGACCTATGTGGTAGCATTACAACAGAAGCAGAATAGTGAGTTCCAGCTAATGTTCTAATGAAGATAATAATAGGTGGGTGGAAGAAATGTTCTCTACAGGGGTTAAGAATATGAGGTGGAGGAGAAGGGATGAAAGAGACATGTGAGATAATTGCAAATAAAAGAGATTGCACATCAGACACAAAGAGTCTCGATGATATGCCAGTTTGTTCTTTGGGAGCAGAGTCCTTGTGAACAACTGTGTACTGACAGTCATCAGGTACAATAGTGAAAGAAGATTTTTGAGTTTGAAAGGAGGAGACAGGTGAGAAATAGGAGATGAAACAGAAAGAGGTTGAACAAAAAGGGCAGATGGAGAAGAGACAGATGGGTTGATGATACCTTGATGAGAAAGGGAAGGGAATGAAGGAGATGTCTGCTCTTCAGATATCTTCAACTTCTTGTGAGAAGGAGACACTTGGTCATCCTTGGGTACACTATCTGAGCTCCTCCAGATAGGTCTTCTGCAGTGTTAGTTTTTGCAGGTACTGGGTAACCAGATCTTCTCTTTTTGGGAATAATTCCCAAAATGAAAGTCTTCTTTGGTTCTTCCAGGACTTGCTCTGTCTGCTCCCCCTGAGCATATGCTTCCTCTTTGCTAGGCTCAGACTCAACTTGTCTGACCTTGTCAAAGGTCTTCACCAGCTTCCTTTTCTTGTTGGGATGAGCAGGAACATCCACTAATTCCTCAGCTTCACTAGTCTTCCTTTTGAGAGAGGGTCTTCTCAGCCTGAACCTTAAGGGCTCAACTGTTTCAGCAGAATCTTCAGATACTGAGGGTTGCAGCTCTGGAATTTGGTTTTGTCTGGCCACCTTTCCAGACGGTTTGAACAATCTTTCAGAAATGGGGACTTCTGATTCGTCAGTGGAAACCACTGGTTCTTCCTCATTCTGCTCAACAGCATGGTTCTTCTTCTTGCTGCTTCTTCTTCTTATTGTCTTCCTCCTCATCATCAAGATGGATTCCCTTGATGTCCATCATAGACAGTATCTTCCTGTCTATGGGCAGTGACATGTCCACAAAGTGAACATCACTAGGAACAAACAACTTGTTCCTGAATACCCTTGTTAGCAACATCCTATAAGGATAGGTCTGCATGTTGGTTCTCTTGATCATAATCTTAAGGTACATGTAGATAAGGTCGTTGATGTCAACCTTGATTTTGTGGATCAAGTGGTATAGAGCAAATCTGTCCATCTTGGTCACACTGTCTCGTGAGCCTTTCCTTGGCATCACGCACTCCAACAACAATTTGTGCAGGAATCTGCACTTGACCACCATGTTGACAGGCTTAGGGTTCACTGGTTTGGGAACACCATAGATGGCAATGTTGACATTGTCAGCTACCACTTCATCTTCCCAGTTGGGTGTGAAGCCAGCTCCGATTCTTGGACATTTTGTGACAAGCTCCAGAGAGCTAATGGGGAAGAGAAGGGTTTTATCCCCCATTTCAGCCTTAAAGCTTTTGATTCCGTTGAGTCGGTTGGGTGACAACCACGATATTTCTCCAGAACGTTTGAATGAGCTTAGGGTGAACAAGCTCCTTGATGTCGAAGAAAGGAGTCCACTTGGAGTACTCTAACTCTTCAGTGACATCCATTCCTAGTTTTTTCATCTGTTGAAGATCAACAGTCTTTCCCGGAATGAAATTTTCTATCTCAGTAACCTTGAGATTGTATTTCTCAGCGATTTCTTTTGTAGAGAGGCGCTTGGATGATGCCATTTTTCTGAGAGAAAATGATTCTAGGGTTTCGAGAGAGAAGATGGTTTGAAAGACGAGAAGACAAAGAAATTTTGGAATATTGAAACGTAAAGGTTCAACCTTTCTGATCTATTGTCTTTTATAGTCATAAAGGTAAGAGAGAGAAAAACGACATTTTTAATTCAAAAATGGCACGATTTGTATGGGGAACTGCAACGCCCACTTAAGACATAATGAAAAAATGTTTTTGAGATATGTAAACCATCGTGCACATGATTAGCTTCAGATAAGGGAATGACATTAATTAAATAATAACCATTTCAACAAAACTGATGAGTTCTAACATAGTGACTCAACAGAGTCAGACAGGTAAGCATAGATAGGTGATAAAGCACAGACATGTTAGGTTAACATTCAGACATGTCATTCAACAATGCAATGCATGTTTAGATTATCTCTAATAAATAAAAACCTTTCTTCTGCGAGGGGTTTAGTGAAAATATCGGTCCATTGATTTTCAATTTTAACAAACTTAATATCAAAGATGCCTTTCTGAACATAATCCCTAATAAAATGATGTTTGATTTCAATATGCTTAGCCTTAGAATGCTGAATTGGATTTTTAGTTAAGCATATAGCACTGGAATTATCACACCATACAGATATGTTATGTTCATAAATAGAGAAATTCTCAAGTTGATGTTTTACCTATAAGAGTTGAGAGCAAGAACTAGCAGCGAGAGATGTATTCTCGCTTGAGTAGTAGACAGGGTAATGGTTGTATGCCTCTTGCTTGACCATGAGACTAAACTTGCTCCAAAGAAGTGACATCCTCCACTGGTGCTTTTTCTTTCTATTCCGTCTCCAGCAAAATCAGCATCACAATACCCCACTAATCTGTATTCTTTTGATCTTAAATACAACAAACCAAGATTAGTAGTTCCAAGCAAATATCTAAATATTCTTTTAACAGCCTTAAGACGAGATTCTCTAGGATCATATTGGAATCTAGCACACATACAGACACTAAATTGAATGTCAGATCTTCTTGAAGTTAAGTACAGTAGAGAGCCAATCACACCTCTGTAGACAGTTTGATATACCTTTTTACCTTCATCATCTTTGCTTAGTTTTGCATTGGGTTGCATAGGGGTTTTCATGCACTTTGCATTTTCCATTTTGTATTTCTTGAGTATCTCCTTGGTATATTTTTGTTGATGAATGTAAATTCCATCACTTGTCTGCTTGATTTGTAATCCAAGGAAGAACTTCAATTCTCCCATCATGCTCATCTCAAATTCAGCTTGCATTAGATTTGAAAAATCCTTGCACAGCTTTTCATTAGTTGCTCCAAAAATAATATCATCAACATATATTTGAACTATAATAAAGTTCTTTTTAGAGCATTTCTTGAACAGAGTAGTGTCTACTTGTCCTCTAGTAAAACCATTATGTATGAGAAAAGAACCGAGTCTATCATACCATGCTCTAGGTACTTGTTTCAAACCATATAATGCTTTTTTAAGTTTGAAAACGTGATCTGGTTTATCAGTATCCTCAAAACCAGGGGGTTGTTTAACATTCACTTCTTCTCCAATTATACCATTTAGAAAAGTACTTTTTACATCCATTTGAAACAGGGTAATTTGGTGTTGTGCAACATATGACATTAAAATGCGTATGGCTTCTATTCTAGCTATAGGTGCAAAGGTTTCAATATAATCAATACCTTCTTGTTGGTTATAGCCATGAGCTACTAACCTTGCCTTATTTCTGACAACTTTACCATCTTCATCCAATTTGTTTCTGAAGACGCATCTTGTTCCAATAACCGACTTGTTTTTAGGCTTAGTGACAAGAGTCTAGACATCATTTCTGGTGAACTGGTTAAGTTCTTCTTGCATAGCAAGAATCCGACTTTCATCCTCAAGAGTTTCTTCAATGCGTTTAGGCTCCAAATCTGAAATAAAGGTCACATTGCTTGATTCTCTTAATGTGGATCTGCTTCTTACTCCTTCAGAAGGATTTCCAATAATAAGATCCTTAGGGTGATGAGTGTCGAACTTCCAATCCCTTTTGAGATCATCATGAAGATCTTGACTTGTCTGCTGACTCGTTTGTTGACTCGTTTGCTGACTTGTCTGTTCCACTTGTCTGTCAGCCTCAGGCATAGGTTCTGTCTTGGTTAGATCGGGTTGTTGAATTTCTGGATTGTTTATATCAAGACCTGCAAGACCATCTTCTAGATATGATAGTTCTCTATCAGTCTTTAATTCATCATTAAATTTAACATGAACAGATTCTTCAATAATACAAGTTCTTGAATTGTAAACTCTAAAAGCCTTAGACATTTCAGAAGATCCTACGAAAATACTTTTATCTACCTTAGAATCAAACTTTCCAATATTATCTCTGGTATTCAGCATAAAGCATTCACATCCAAAAGCATGAAAATAAGATATGTTGGGGCTTTTTCCTTTCCACAATTCATAAGGAGTCCTTTTTAGAAAAGTCCTAATAAGTATTCTGTTTTGTACATAACAAGCAGTGTTTACAACTTCTGCCTAGAAGTACTTAGAGAGATTATTTTCATTGAGCATAGATCTAGCCATCTCTTGCAGAGATATGTTCTTTCTCTCAACCACTCCATTTTACCGTGGAATTCTAGGTGTAGAGAAATTGTGAGAGATTCCATTCTCCTCAAAGAATTGTCTAAACTGCTTATTTTCAAATTCTCTCCCATGATCACTTCTAAGGGTAGAAATACAGAAACCCTGCTCATTTTGTACTCTTTTGCAGAATGCTGAGAAAGCCTTAAAAGACTCATCCTTGTGTGTTAGGAAGAGTATCCATGTGTATCTAGAATAGTCATTAACTATGACAAATCCATTTTCTTCCGGCCAGGCTGGCAACACTAACTGGTCCAAACAGATCCATGTGTAACAACTGAAGAGGTCTAGAGGTTGATACTTGGTTTTTAGATTTGAAACTTGATTTTATCTGTTTACCTCTCTGACATGCATCACCCAAGACATCTTTCTTTAAACTAATATCAGGCAATCCTCTCACAAGATTATTCCTTTTTAATTCAGAAATTAGTTTCATACTAGCATGTCCTAGTTTCTTATGCCATAACCATCTCTCATCCTCTTTAGACATCGACAGGTTACACTTTGATCCGAGAGATCGAATACAGTTCAATCTTATAAAGATTTTGTTACCTTTTAGCTGAAAAGAGGGTTTTGCCACAACAGTCTTTATCTATGCATACATCCTTGGCAAAGGAAACATCAAAACCACTATATAATTGACTTATGCTAAGCAAATTGTGTCTTGATCCTTTAACCATCAGCACATTAGATATAGATGGAAAAGGGGGTTTACCACCAATAGTACCAATCTCTATAACTTTCCCTTTCTGGTTCTCTCCAAAGGCAACGTGTCCTCCTTTCTTAAGTTGGAGGTCTAGGAACATAGACCTTTCTCCTGTCATATGACGCCAGCAACCACAATCCGGTACCAAAGAAGTAGTGTTTTCTTTGTCCTGTTGAGGACATCTGCAACAAAAATTATTTAATTTTTAGGTACCCATATTTTATGGGTCATTTTCTGTTAGTTCTAGGAGTCTGTGAAGACTTCCTTCTCTTATTATGGATACACTTAGACATAACTTGTCCAGTTTTTCCACAGAAGTTACATATAGGTGTAGATTTGGTTACAATTGACTTAACAGATACTGTTGAAGCTTTAGTTGATACTTTATGGTGTGTCTGATGAACATATCCAATACCTTCTTTGTTAACAAAGTGCCTCTGACTACCAAGTAGCTTAGTCAGATTGTCTCTACCATTAGCAAATTTGGCAAGATCAGAAGTGAGCTCTTCCACTTTCTGTTGAAGTTTTTCAACTTCTTCAGATGGTGATGTTTCACTTGTGATCTTAGCTTCATTAGACTTTTCAGTCTTCAGCTCACTGTTCTCTTTAGCCAGCTTCTCACACTCTTGAGATTTCTGTTTATGCTCATTGGTGAGCTTCACATACTCTCTCTTGAGGGATTTGAAAGCCTTAGATAAGCAGTTGGATTCCTCCAGAAACTCCTCATAGGCATCAAGTAATTCCTCATAGTCAGGATGTACCTCATCGTCTGAGTCTGATTCAGTGTTGGCCATCAGACAGAGATTGGCTTCTTCCTCTGTTTCTTCATCAGAAGATGTTGACTCCAGATCCTCCCAAGTAGCCATCATTCCTCTCTTCTTCTTCTTGAAGAATTTCTTAAAAGGGGCCTTCTTGAGTTGAGGACATTCAACCTTGATGTGACTAGGCTTCTTGCACTCATAGCAGACAATTGGACTTTTGTCTGTTGGAGTGGATTCATTGAAGTTCTTGTCCTTGTTGAACCTTCTGAATAGCTTATCCCTTTTGAACTTCTTTTTCTGTAGGAGAAGCTTTATCTTCCTGGTCAGGAGAGACAATTCTTCGTCACTCTCAGAATCCTCGTGTTCAGACAGGTCAGCATCACTGGATGACTCGTCTGCCTTTAGAGCCTTAGAAACTTTTTCTGAATTTTGATCAACTTTCAGAGCAATTGACTTGCCCTTCTTTGGTGCAACTTCATCTCCAAGTTCTTGCTCATGAACAGTGAGTATTCCAAGAAGTTCATCCATAGTCAAGGTAGTAAGATCCTTGGCTTGAGAAATAGCAGTGACCAAAGGTCTCCATTATTTAGGTAGACTTCTCATAATCTTTCCAACCTTCTCAGTATTGGTATAGACTTTGCCAAGAGATTTTAAACTGTTGACTATAGTTTGAAATCTTCCTATCATTTGAGCAACAGATTCTCCTTCCTCCATGACAAACAGTTCATACTTTCTGACAAGTATGGCAATCTTTGACTCTTTGACTTTGACTGTTCTTTCATGTGTGACAGCTAAAGTGTCCCATATTTTTTTGGCAGAGTCACAAGCACATACCTTCTCAAACTCCTCAGGATTGAGAGCACAAATGATGTTATATCTAGCTTTGTGGTTCAGCTCCCATTTTGTCTTTTCTGTAGTAGTCCATTGAGCTTTTGGTTTGTCAGTGGTATCATCATTCTTGGGAATGAATGGACCATCTGTAATGACATCCCAAAGATCAGAGTTTGTAGATAGAATGAACCATTGAAATCTATCTTTCCAATAGTTGTAGTTTTCTCCATTGAAGTAAGGAGGTCTGGTTAGGGAAGTTCCTTCAGTCTGGTGACTTCCACTTGAACTAGCTCTAACAGTCATGTCTATTCTTCAGGACCTTTTACCTCTACACTGTTAGATGCTCAACCCAGAGGCCGAGCTTTGATACCAACTGAAATAGACAACTATAAACACGAGAAGGGGTTGAATTGTGTTTATCGAAATTTAAACAAAGTTGAAATCTTTTCGCATACATAAACTTAGTTCGGACCGGTGGAAAGATACGGAGACGAGACAGCGACACTGTCTGATGAAATTTTAATGATGACTTAGACAAACACACCACTTGAAAAACGGATAAGAAAACTAATGCAACTAAAGAGTTTATAAGGAAAGAGAGATTTGACACGACTATTTATCCCGTTCACTCTTCAAAGCAAAGAGCTATGTCCAGTCCTTGGCAGCACCAAGTTTTATCCACCATAACTTATCAGGTTACAGACTCCAAGTATTGTTTTCACACCTAGCCTCTTCAAGCTTCAAGACAAGTATTCTTTGCAAACCTAGCCTCTTCAGGCTCACTCAGGTTTGTTTGAGAGATTTGGTTTGTAATAAATACAACTTCAGACAGATAGATCTTTTACTAACACTCAGAGAGTTGTTTAAATATAAAGCTTAGGAAAGTCTGTGTAATAACTTCAAATGATTGAAGAATACAGAATGAAAGAATGAAGATATTAATGCGCAGAGTAATGGCTCTTTAATGCTATGTGTATTCTCTATGCTTCATCTTCAATGACTTCTGTATTTATAGTCTTCAAGCATTTAGGATCCGTTAAAGACATTCCCTCGGATGTTGGCTTCAAGTAGAACTTCATTAAATGCAATAGAGTCATTCTGGACAGCCATTAATGCAATAGGAACGTTGGTTGTACTCTAACATGAAGGATCATGGCTTTATGCATAGTGAAACAATCGACTTTATGCATAGTGATACAGCCATATCAGAGTTGTGCAGAGAGCTTTTTGTACTTTGCCGAGTACAATTCCCCTTTTGTGCAAGGATCAGTGGTACTAGGGAATAAAGTATGTTGGAAGCATTCTTTAACTGGTCTTTGGTTCTGATAACCGAGGTTGCTTGAGAGAGTAACTTTTGACTTTTCTTGATAGGCGTGAGACCGAGTAGGAGAGAAGGCTTCAAGTCTTTTTCTGATGGGATAGCCAACAAAAACTTGTTTGGTCCTTGATTCTTCAATGAGTAACCTCACACAAGCATAGGAACTCGTGTGGAGACAGGTTGAAGACGTATCTTGAAAGAAGTCAATAATCATAGTCAACAGACAGGTTGACTTTCGCTTATCCGAGATAGGTAGTTACTTATGAGCGAGATAGATGATTCTTACAATTTTAATCAACACTAGATAGATAGGTTAGCAATCAATATGAAGGTTAATTAAGTCATTAACCAATGTTTAGTTCTCATCAAAACTTAGGGAAATGCACATCAGATATTTTAGAGACTTAACAAAAATGGGCTAATATGAGTTTGTCTCATTATAAGTCGGAATGGCTTCATGTGCAACAAGCCCAAATTAGTTAAGAGATTGAAATGGGTCATAAGCTGAAAGATGATAGGGACAAGTGCCATGTTGGGTCAATTTTAATTGTTTTTGTTGACCTAATGAGTCAAGTCCAATTTTTTAAAAGATTGATATGAGATCCTGGTGGACAAATGTATGTGTTAGTGATAATAATGTGTGCATTATAAAAATGCAAATTTTAGTGCATGTGGGATATTTGAATCATGGGGGTGTATTGGAGATAATTCAAATATTAGTTGTATTAGTTGTTGAGTTTGTTAGATAGTTAGAGAATTAGTTAGTTGTTAGTGCGACTAATGTATATAAGTGCTCTACCATAGATAGAGATGCTAATGTGCAAGTATAGTATAAGTATGAAATGTATAATAGTGTGTGAAGTGTGAATAGAAATTTCAATTTTGTGATATTCTTCTTTCTCCCAATTCTCTCTTTGATTTCTTTGTAAGTGTGATGCACTAACACCCATTCCTCTCTGCCTTCCATTCTCTCTCTCTTCATCTCCAACAACTTCAAGCTCAGATTTTGATGCTCCCATTGCAACCCCCACAAAACCCAAATCGTAGAGAAAGAAGCAAAGATTAAAGGGGTACTTTGGTTTACAGAACTTTATTTCAGTCAATGTTAAAGTAATCATTTTTTCTCTCTCCTTCAATCTCAGTCCCTTAATGAGAATGAGAATACTCCCAGTTGGTGATGATCGTGGTGTTCCTGCAACGGTGCCGTTTTGAAATCCGATTCCTCTTGCAACGGCGGACGGAAATGCTGGAGCGAAGTCTGGTTCCCGCTCCGGTTCCGGTGGTGTTGTCGGAGCGGCAAACGGGTTCGTCGATGATGGAGGAATTGGTGCTGGTGGATGAAAATGGTGGTGGTGTTGTTGCTGCGGCAGATGAATGGGCAGGAGATGTAAGTGGGTAAATAAGTTTTTTTTTAATCTAAAGTTAATTTTTGGTTAAAGGAATATTTTGGTCTTCGTACATAATATGAATTTTCGATTTTGTTCTTATACAGAAAAAATTATTAAAATGATTCCTATACACACAGAAAGTCTTAATTTAATTTCTATACGTCATCCGTTTGGTCCTTATATAAGTAAAAAATTATCAAATCAGTCCCTAAAATTTTGTATACCAGGGACGGGGACTTTTTATACATATAAGAATCATTTTAACAATTTTTTTATGTACAGAGATCAAATCAAAAAATTATATCACATATGGAGACTAAAATATTACTTTAACGTTAATTTTTTAAATAAATAATAATGAGTTGTGAAAGTTAATAATGAAAGACTAAACCCCCAATTTGGTCCCTGAGAAAACACTTCAGTGCAAATAGTCCCTATAAAAAAAAAACTATCCATTTAGTCCTTAAGAATGTATTTCCGGGACAGATTAGTCCTTCTGTCAGTTGACCACCTTTGACCGCAGGTTAAATGCTGACGTGTCGGTTTCCATTCCAAAACGCATGCCGTTTTTTCCTTCTTCTTCCTCCAGCTTCTTCTTCTGAGACACTAGGTATTGTTTACGAAAGAAACAACCACCACCGCCCAAAATCTCGTCACTCAGCTCTCTCCACCGCTTGAAATCTCTCGCACTCGCCTCTCCACCGCCTCCAACTCGCGCTTCTACACTAAGCCCTCTCCACCGTGGCACTCGTTCCAACAAATGCATCCCTTCCTTCTCGCTCGATCTCGGATCCGTCGACGGAGCAAGCATTTAACAATTCCCCTGCGCTTTAGGCCGACCCCTTCCTCCTTCCTCCTTCCAAACAGAGCATAGTTCTTATCCCGTGACAACGATAGAGCAAACACACCATGATCGTGCGATCTCCTCCATCGATCTCCCTTTTCTAGATCGTACTACGCCATCACCATTGTTTTATTGTTTTTTGTCATCAATCTCGCTTTGTCTTTTTTTGTTACTCCTGGTTTCTTATTACTAGATCCACTTTTTATTTTCAATCTCCCCTCTATGTTTGATTGCGGTGGTTTCTTGTTACTAAACAGAGCACTACACCGTCATTGAACACACTCTTTTTGCCTTTTGTTTTGCCTTCGCCACCGCCGCGGAGATGAACCTCGAAGCAGCAAGGGTACTTGGAGACCCAATTGAGGGCTTTGCCCTGAAGATCTAGGGTTCCAACTTCTTCCGGAGGGTGGTTAAGGGGATCTCGTGGTTGGGGTAACAAATGTTCATGAGAGAGCGCGGATTCGAGGTCTGGGTCCTTCTTCATTGACCAGAGACAAAATGTTCGAAATCGGAGAAGAAGCCATTGTTGTGGATGGAGATGATGCTGATGGATGGCTCGAGGAATCATTCGTGACATGCAGATGAAGACTGGTTTTAGAATTTAGATGAACTTCAAATCAAATGCAATTCTGAAAACCCTGCTTGGAGGATGAAGAAGAAGCTGGAGGAAGAAGAAGGAAAAAACGGCATGCGTTTTGGAATGGAAACCGACACGTCAGCATTTAACCTGCGGTCAAAGGTGGTCAACTAACAGAAGGACTAATCTGTCCCGGAAATACATTCTTAATTAAATGGATAGTTTTTTTGGATAGGGACTATTTCGCACTGAAATTTTTCTCGCGACCAAATCGGGTTTAGTCATAATGAAATGTCACCGTATGATTGAGTTGGCAGCTTGTGATTCATCATGTGAGCAGTATAAATTTTATCCAAAATTTCCCATAATTTTTTATTATTTAAATTGAAAACTTGTAAATTAAAATCCACGCAGACAAGCACTCAATAAATTGTTCCCAACTGGCAACGCTCTCTTGCTTGCATTCCTGATTTGTTAAGAAGAGAAAACACAAAAGGAAGGAAATTGAGATTTGAGACAATCGAGTAGGAAGCAAATCTAACACACATAGGCTGTGTTGTTCCTCCCATAACGGAATCGGAAGCATCGAATTGTGTGATTTGGTAAACGTAAAATGGCGCCAGTGTCGGCTCTTGCAAAGTACAAGCTGGTTTTCTTGGGTGATCAGTCGGTCGGTAAAACCAGCATCATCACTCGTTTCATGTACGACAAATTCGACAACACTTACCAGGTTGCTTCCTACCCCTTTTCCAATTCATTATTCTTTTCAGATCCACTCTTTTCTGAAATCACAAACATTAGATCCATGCCGCACTCAATCACTTGCTGTCTCCTCTAATGTTGTTATAGAGATCGCGCTTTTACTGTGGGAAGGATCATTGGTCATTATTGTTTAGAACTTAGAAGGGTCCAAAGTGGATGCAAAATTATGATATTTTTATCAAGTTATGTAACTTATATATTGAAAGATTGCATTTTTATCAGCTTTTTTGGGTTCCTGAAACATGCTGCCACCCGATAGATAGGTGAGAGACTATTATAGCAAGATATAGTTAGGTGTATAAGTGAGGACCCCTTCATGATAGTGTTTTTTCATACGCATGAATATTTTTAAGTAGCTTAAGTATTCAAGTTTTGCTATCTATTGGATGGAGTATTTACTGCTAAGCCAAAAGTTATTGTTGTTAGTCAAAGCACAATTCTTTCTACTTACTCTTTGGCCCATCAATGAGTATAATTGGATCTAACCCCGACTCTACCTAGGCCTTGCCAAGGCAGGATGCTGAAATACAACCCAAATTATTTTAATCGCCTTTTCTTACCATTTATTTATGTGGAGATCACGATAGGAATTATTTGGGAAATTTATCCTTTATTTTAGTTTTTTCTTCTTACTACACCTTGTAGTCATGCTTATTCATGCAAAATAATGTTCAAACTTTCATATATGACATTCTCCTGCCTTTACTTCCTTTTCCACCTGCATTGGAAACCATAAAGTTAGCATCTTTATGCATTATTCACCATTGTGATCTATTCTTACAAGTTTCAACTGGATTATAATGTACATAGTACTGACTTGCTGTCCATATATTAATCTGGATTATTTTGTCAATTCCCATTCTTTGTTCCCCCCTAATGTATACACATACATGCCTGCATGACAAGTTTATCATTCAACTATTCATTAGCACAATAGGCTTTCAAATTCTTACACTACATTCATTTCCTTTTTTCTAAATTGATTACACATTGTTATCTCTAGATAGTACTCAAAGATATTTTTCCTTTTGCCCCCCAACAGGCTACAATCGGCATTGATTTTCTATCAAAAACTATGTATCTTGAAGATCGAACCGTTCGGCTGCAGTTGTGGTAAGATGTGGCACGTTCATTTTGAAAATTCTCTTAGGAGGGGTAAGAAGTGGTATTGGGGAAGAAAATGGAAGGGGAAGCAAGGGTGGGGTTGTTTTCCTGACATTGTTTAGTCGGGATTTGTTTCTTCTATATGTTATATTTTATAATGGAAAAAGTCCACATTATACCCTTCAACTTTGCCTCTTGTGCACTTGTGCCCGTCAACTTTCAAAATGTGCAATAACATCCCTAAACCCCCAAAAAGTGTGCAAAGTGGTCCAAAATAATGATAGACATTAATTTTTGAACAGAAAATGTTACATGCCTTGTCATGATCTTGGACCACTTTGCACACTTTTGGGAGTTAAGGGACCTTGTTGCACTTTTTTAAAAGTTGTCCGAGAAAAATGCACAAGGCAAAATTGAAGGCTGTAATTTGAACTTTTCTCTTTTGAAAATTATATTATCTGTCCAAACTATAATGTCTGTCACGATTTTGGAACACTTCCACACTTTTGGGAATTTAGGATCCTTGTTGCACATTTTGAAAGTTGAAGCACCAAAGTGTGTGAGGCAAATTTGAAGGGTGAAATTTGGACTTATCCTTTTTGTATTTTACTTCAAATATTTATCTGGTATACAAAAAATGTGATATTTTATGATTGTTAACACCAAATTTCTTTCATTCTTTTTTGTAAAAATTATCCATTTAGTTTTAAAGTCCTTTGCGTTTAACTCGTACCTTTTAGTCTCACTATAATGTTAATTTGTAGTGGCTTTTAACTACCATGAACTATTCTGCCGACCTATGCTCATCTGAATTTTACATTAGACCATAAAAACAGGTTTTAAGTTGATTGATTCAATGCCAAACATGATGCTACTAGTTATGAGGCATCTTGTATTCTGCAGCATTTGGTGTTTATAATTTTAATATTTGAGTCTTGCTTTGTATGTTTCGGCTCTATGTCCTACTTCAAGTGTTCAAAAATTTATGCCTATTGGTAAACCAGAGTGAGGTTCATGAAGTTTGATGTGTTTAATTGGCAAATTTTAGTTTCCACTTATGAGCATTACCCGATTCCTTCATGATTGAATTTTCATTTTTCTTTCCCTCTCAAAATCACTTTTGTCATGTTTTGTGACAGGGATACAGCAGGACAGGAAAGATTTAGAAGTCTTATTCCAAGCTACATTAGGGATTCGTCTGTCGCTGTCATCGTTTATGATGTTGCAAGTATGCCATTTAGTTTTTTTGTTCACCTGTTCCTTTCTTGGCAGTTTGTATTTTCTTGTGGATTTTGCTTATCATAAATTAATAATTGATTAATAGTTAACTGGAGTTGCTTTTTTCCCCCGATGCTGGCTTATTAAATGTTGAGTTTGAAGAGCTTTGAGTTTGCAATTCATTATTTATTTCTTCAAAAACTTACAAAAAGAGTTATTCCTGAGAGCAATATGTATGTGGCATATAATTTGTTTTTCCGCATTATTTAAGTTATCCCTTATTTCTTTATATTGGATATTAGTGAAATGATCATTTTTCATATGAGCAATAATATTCATCCCCCCCCCTGCTGCTCTGTTTTCCATAATTGTAGACTCCATTAAAGTAAATGAATATAGTAATACTTGTAAGGTCTTGGGAAGGAACATGTGGCCTTTCCCAGAGTCTGGAGGTACCCGTGCCAATTAGGTGACAAGTTATCAGGAACCAGAAATTCTCAAGAAGTAGCCTTCTCTAACAACTGCTACCTTCTTGGATCTGTCTGGACGACTTGAATCATGAATGCATACTTTTTAGTTCACTTTTCCAGAACACTTTGATGGATGCTTTCTGATTATTTCAGTATTCTTATGGTATAGGCCGTCAGACTTTCTTAAATACATCAAAGTGGATTGAAGAGGTGCGCAGTGAGAGAGGCAGCGATGTTATTGTTGTTCTTGTTGGGAACAAAACTGACCTTGTGGATAAGAGGTAATGGATGATCAACAGTAGACTGACTTCAAAGATAGCTTATAATGACGTGTTTTCATGGCATGGTTCTTTTATTCCCTATTATCTAATGGCCTCTATGATTTTGGTTTTTGGCTAATTACTAATTCAACACTTAGAGATGTTTGTGGGTTGTAAAGAAGAAACTGTCGTGGCAACTGGGAAGGGGACTAGGTATAACTGTACAAATTATCCTTTCATTCTTCAAAGGCAAGATTGTGGGATGTGTGAAGAGACTGGGAGAATAATACTGTCTGCAGTAAAGTATATGGTAATTACAAAATTTATCAAGTATATGAAGGTGGACGATTAGTGTTTCATGGTGAAATGAGTTTCGAATTGGTTAAGATCTGAACTAAAAAGCTGAGATCGTTAGTGTGCCACTGTTTTAAGCCTTGAATTTGTCTTTAGAATTCCTTGAGATTGAATGACTCGTGACAAAGTACTGTGTTCAACTTCAATAGCATAAATTGAAAAATGTCTCAAGCTATATATTAGACATATACATCACCCCTTTTATTTACGATGCATGAAAACCTAGAAAAAACTATGAAAGTCTTGTTTGCTGAAGAATGTCACCTGCATTGCCGTCATGCCATTTTTAGGGCTTTATTCAGTCTCCTCTTTTCTTCAATATAACTATAATCAGATGTGTACATATGAGAGAGAGATGTCTGTGGGAAGAAGGAGGACGGACAGTAAAACTTGTTTTTCAATATGGATTTCTGTCCTTTGACTTGGTTGCTAAAGTTGCCCTGAAAAAACTGTTGAAATATAAAACTTTTATTTCCATGCTGAAGACTACTTATCTAACTTGGTAAACTTGGATAATGCTTCGTTTTCCTGACCAGGTACTAAGAATGTTGCTTAGTTCTTAGAAACTTGTCATAAGGCCACTGTTACCATGAAAGACGTGTGTTAGGAATTAGCAGAGCCCTATATTGTGTGATAGTCCTATGAAAGTGAGACCTATATTTACTCCTAGGCTTCAGTAGCTTGAATAGTTTGGTCCTTTGATATGTTTGGTGTGTGGTGAGCTCTGCATCCTTGTTATTATGATGTCATATCAATTGTTTTACATTTCCATTCAGTGGCCCATTTCTAGCATTGTCTTTTCTTTATGAGCAATATTCTTTGCATTTTACAGGCAAGTCTCTACAGAGGAGGGGGAAGCAAAGGCCCGTGAGCTAAATGTTATGTTTATTGAAGCTAGTGCCAAAGCTGGCTTTAACATAAAGGTAACCCTCCCCCTTCTTTTGCCATAGATATTTAATAAATTACTTGTTTACATCAGCTTGAAATTATCAAGAACAACACAGCTATGCTCACCAGGCACGAGCGGGGTGCATGTATTTTTCTTTATAATTAGCCTTGGAAGAATAAATGAATAAGATTTTCTTGTATATGTATGTCTATGTCACTATATTTGGTGAGATATTGCAAATGGTTCAAATGTGAGATATATGGGCCATTGTGTCGGGTGTCATTTTATGTCCTGCAGAATGCAGAGAAAAGTTGGTTGTTTCTACAAGTGAACTTATTAAATTAGCTTCCTGTGTTTTGGAGATATACTTGCTTGCATATAACTACTACTTGTTATATATCCCTAGTTCTGATATTTAATCTGTACTGATTTATCAAACCTATATATATTTAGGCCCTCTTTCGAAAAATTGCTGCTGCATTGCCTGGAATGGAAACACTATCTTCCACGAAACAAGAAGATATGGTTGATGTGAACCTGAAGTCTTCTGGTGGCCGTGAATCTCAACCTCAATCTGGTGGATGTGCTTGCTGAATGTGCCCATAATAGTTTTGTATCTTTCTGCTTCATTGATATTTGTTTTGGAATGTTTGTCTCAGATCTGTAAAGGTTCATTAGTCTTTTAGACTTTAACAGCATTATGTGAGAAAAATTACAGAAAACGAGTGGAGAGGTAGCATTGGAAGAACTATTATTAATACGGCTTGCTGGCTAGTTGGTTATCCATTGTTTAGTTTAATTGAAAGATAATCATCGATGTTTAACACTGACTTTCTTCAATTCTTCCTTGTTTGAATATGGTGTTTTACAAGACCAAATATATAGAAGTCGATTTTGTCACTTGATCAGAGAAAATGCATTGCTACCAATTTCATTAATTCAAGTAATCAATTAACATATGTAATCATCAAGTCTCTCATGAGACGTAATTTGTAGCGAGTTTGGTGCAAATGACTTATATGCATCACTTTGAGGAAGAGTGTATAGAGTAGTTCTTGTGGTTCCCATTTTTTTTTTTATGTACTATTGTACTTTCCCTTGTACAAGTACTACCAATGAATAATATAAATTAGATATCATATGACAATGCAATTTGCAAACTCCTTCACACAAATCAGGGTTTCCATATGATCCTTTCTCTTTCAACACAATCCATATAGTTGATTCTCACAATCAATGTTTGGAGTTAATCAAGTACAGACAACAACTGATAAGTGTTTAAGAAGTCATCAAGGTACCCATACCCTAAAAAAAATTCAGAATACCGGTATGCAGTTTGTCACTTCTTATCTGCAAAGTACCATAAATTGGAACGTGGTTTGCATGGTTGCCGAGAGAATTTTGTAACTACAGTTCATATTGTTACAATTTAGCCAAGACAACCAAGCAGCTTTAGCATGATCCATTGCAAAGTTTATTTGAATTTGGAACTGAAACGTGTATTCTTGGGATGCATGAGCAATTAAACCAGATGCAATGTAGAAAATATTGATGCAACAAGTAGAAATAACTAAAATACCCAAAGTTCCGAATCCAACCATTTGTATTTTTTTTAAAAAAAAGAGCTATATATAACTGTTACAAGTTTTACAAGTTTATTGTGGAATATCTTACACATGACTTTACTTATTACCCAAGCTATAACTAGGGATTTTGTTCGTCTACCATATTAGAAGGCTAAATGTGGTCTTGAAGATAGTCTTAAAACAGGAGGAAGATATTGTTCCAGAATCTATTGTTTGGTACCTAGGTAACTCTGTCTATTGTCTCTTGACTCTCTTAATTTCTCTCTTTTTAAGGTACAATATATCATTATATCTCTCTCTTTCTTTTATTGTCTATTTTGAGATACTATGTCTCTCACTTTATTGTCTATTGAAGAGGAAGACATCATATATGACCAAATTGATGCATGTGTGAGTTCATTAAGAAGGTATAGCAGCTGGGGTAGACAAGTGGATGATGCAAAGTGCAATACCACACAACTGGAAGAGATTGTAATTCTCCTTTGTCAAAGGAGAAACTTCACCCTTCTCCTCAAAACCTTCCTGGCATGTTGAGGCTGCTTCCATCACTGAACTCATCCACATCTTAGGTACATCATAATCCCCAGACAAGAAAACTCCAATGGAATTCACTATTGTCCATGCTGCATCAGAGTATAGTTCCATGCAGTCTGTTAAGCTGCTCAAAGAAAAGTTATCAAAGCTTGTGCTATCTAACAGCTTCTCTATGGTTGCCAGGGCATTAGTCACATTCTCTAGAGCTAGCTCCATTGCAATTAAAGCCAGCCCTTGAAGATTTGTGTAGTGGCTAATTGAAATTACTGGAAATGATGTTGAGCATAAGTTGTAGCTCAAGATGATTGATTGGTTGGCACATTTTTGGCAAGTTTGGTCAATTATGTCATTGGAGATTGGCATTGCCCTCAAGTTAGAGGTTGTCCCAAGAGGGATTGTGATGAGAAACATGAAAAAAAGGCAGAAAGAGAAGCACAAAAATGAAGATTGCAACATTAGTTAGTTGGTATGAAGTATAAACTGAAAGTGGTGTGAATTAATGTTGGTGTAGAGCTATAGATGAATGTATGATTCATACATATACATGAAGGATTTTACTAACTGAGGTGGGAAGTACTTATAATAGGAAGTTTCCTTAATAGCTTTGTTTATCCTTGTGTATCCATAACAAGACATCACTGTTTAGCTTTTACATTTTGTTGTTTAATGCCATCATACTCTAGAAATTTTGTATTTTTAGTGTAAAAAGTAGGGTTTAGAGGTCCTTGGGAATGGTTTTAACCGCGGAAGCTTCCTATAAGTTCACACAGATTAACCAGTTACTACTACTAGAGGAGATGGAGAAATTTTTTATTTTTTTTTACTCAAGGTATATAGCATGTTCCTGCCACCCTTTGGCAATTTCTTAAGTCTGGATTCTTAGCACCAAAGCATCTCCACCTGTCTCAGAATATTACTAAACTCTTCATTTAGTTCATATTCCCAAATTAAAGTAATGAGGTATGAGTAAAATGATGGAAAGCAAAGGATCCCTGTGACTACCATAGAAACGTGCCAAAACTCATTTGTTCCTTTGGAAATTTTTTATTTTTTTTGTGCTCAAAAGTTTAGGTGAGTTAGGTCCCAGGGACTCACCAGGATTATGGGTCGTATTCTTACCAACTAAACCAACCTTTGTTGGTGGTTCTTTTGAAAAATATTACCAAACCCATCTTTGTACCATAAATACTTCTCTGGGTCATCCTGCAGGGATGAACCTACGTCTATAAGGTTGGGAGCATCTGCCCCCACTAGGTTTTTTTTTTAAGTAACTTTTAAATAATTTTTCTTTTGCCCCTTGTAAAAAAAATGTTGCTCCCATTACTCTATAATTTTATTCTACATAATTTTAAAAAATATTGTTCCCATTACTCTATAACACTACTCTACATAACACTTTTATTTTTCACTATAATTTCAATTATAAATTTATCTAGAATTAGTAAAATAAATAAAGTGAGAAAGATGGTAGAAAGAAGTACCACCCCTGTAACAATTTTTTTCTCTCTTATGTAGTGTAGAGAAAAAAAAAAATAGAAACGTTAAATACCCCTTGTTTGTTTGTCTCTCAATCCCTCTATCTCTCTAACAAAAAAAAACAATACAGATGAAAGTTACATATATAGATAAAAATATTTTTAATAGTATTAAAAAAAATCAAACAACAATTTTAAAATTCGAAGATACATGGAGACTAATTATAGTTAGTGAAAGTTGATCTATCTTCTATTTTTTTGGGATATACAATAGTTTTTTTAATCTCCAATTTTTTATTTAATGATATCGATGTTATTATTTTATTATTTATATATTTATTTATAAAAATATTTTTATAATATAATCTTGTCCCCACTAATCAAAATTTTTGGATCATTGACTGTCATCGTGTAATAGTGTAATACACTATCTAGGGACGGCTCAGGATATGACTGATATCATATGAGACTCTGATAAATCACACGTGATCAAGGCTCGCCAAGAGTAAGGCCGAAAGTAATAATCATAGTAAATATAAAATGTAAAGTAGCTACTCACCTATTCCAATGCCCCACCTTCTAAAATAATAATAACAGTAAATATATAAAATAAAGGGAATCTAAAACCTTTGGTTGTGATAATCACGCCTAATATCATAAACCAAAGTCCAAAAGCCAGAAAAAGCAAAAAGAATAAAACCTTTGGGTTGGGTCGGGTGTGGGAGGAAGAACTTCACTAGTACACAGAGCCATTAATAAGAAAATAAAACCATTCTATTTATGCCCATATAAAGGCCTTTACACTTTACAATTTCAATGCCAATACAATTATACAAATAGAGAATAATTACACACACTGCATTTTATTACATATATAACAATCAATTATAATAGACTTTAAGCAAACCTCATGTATGAAATTAATTATGTGACAGTGTATATGTTTTTCCCTCAAGAGTGTGGACGACAAATTTGGATGAAAGCCAGAGATATAACATTGAGTTGGAAGTAAACATAATTCTCCTTTGTTAAAGGAGACAATTCACCTTCCTTATCCTTGAATTGATCTTCACATGTAACCGAGTTATCCAAGGCAGCACTCACCTTTATACCAGCCGTGTCCAAATCCTTAGACTTGAAAGCAACCAAAGCATCTTCCAAATCTGAAAGTGAATCCATGTAAAGATCATAGCAATCTTGTAAACAAGCCTTGGCATATTGATCAAAACTTTGGTTCCTCAAGAGCTTCAAAACTTTGGAAATGATGTTGGTTCCATTGGACTTTGTTATCTTAATTGACATACCCACAAGATCTTCAAGATTGGTGGGTGGATTGTTCTTGGAGATGTTGGCATCAAGGGATGCAACACAAAAATCATAGCTCAAATTTGGGTCATGCTTGGATGCCTCTTTGCATGATTGAAGGATAAGGTTGGAGCAACTTGAGGAGCATTGAAAGAGAAAGGGAAGGAAAATGATCACTTGGCATAATGGAAACTTCATGTTTTTGTTTTTTCTTCTTAATAAGTTTATTGGGATTGTGTACTTGTAATGTGATTGATACATATATTTATATATACAAGATATGATTAATTTGATGCTTTTGTGGGGGAATCTCTGATGCTACATATATTTTGATTAATGACGGGAAATTCACTATGGCAAAAGCCAAAAGAAAGCTATGATAGTGTTGCTTTCTTTGAGCCTTTCTGTTCTGATTTGTTTTTTTTTGGTAATCTTATCTATGTACGTCACATTAGCCAAAAACCACTAGAAGTTTTGTCACGTAACGCATGCATACATGTGATGTGAGCTCTTGTAGGAAATGAATGGATGATACATGTGACAAGATATATAGAGTTTTGGGAAATGGTTTTGAATATAATCAAATATATTTCTGGCATTATAGATATATATTTAACAAAGTAGAGTACTACTTTTCCGCGATGGAAAATGCTTTAGAACTCGGATGCTAGATATATGCCATGAGGTAGTAGTTTTTAATTCAATCAAATTAAAATAATAATAATAATAATAATTAGAAATTGATTTAGAAAATTTAGATTTGATTAAAATTAAATTTTATTTGATCAATTGGTTGATTTTGTTTTCGGTTCAATTTTTATATATAAAACTTGTTCATGGAATGATTCTGACTTCTGATATCATGTTGAGAATCATGGCTCAAAAATGAGAAAGAAGAGAAATCAAAAATGTAAAATTGCTATTTGATGGAATAAGTAAAAGTTATATCAAGTCTTTATATATATATATATAAAAACTAACAAATTAGCAACTAATTATATCAATAAACTAACAATTAATTTCCATGCATCTAACTATATCTCTAATAAAAAAAATCTTTATACTTATCGTGTATATTAATTAAACTCTATTATAAAATATAAATAGATGGTTGGACACTGACAACGAATGAATAAATAGTGGGATTTTTGCTAGAAAAAAAAGAATGAAATTGTTGGTGATGTGCATGTGAGTGTGAATAAAAAATGTTGCTATTCATTTTTCTTTTTGTACTTGAAGGGGCCTAGAAGCCCAAAAGAAAAAAAATTACAAAGAAGCCAGTCGCAACTATACGAGGTATGGGGCCCCGCTAAAATCATGGGTGCGTTTGATTTGTTAAAATATAGGAGACTGAACAACATAAAAATTTTTGTCCTTCCTATTTGATTTGAAAAGTGATAAGGGGACAGGACAAAAAGGGGTGACGGGCAGGACAAAAACCCAAAAATTTGTCCCCCACCAAAAAAATGACAAAATTATTCTTACATCTCTCTCAAAAAAGACAAAATTATTCTTACATCTCCCCCTCCCCCTCCCCCTCCCATCCCTTTATATATTGCCTAATACTTGCATATATTAATAATATTGTATATCAATATATATTACAAAAGGTATTACATTAAAATTAATATTATTTTACTTGTATTATTAATTATTAATCAAATGATATATATGACAAAAAGTTGTTATGTGACTCAAGAGGTTATGATGTGCTGTCCTGCTTGTCTTGTACTGTCCTATATATTAATGCATATCAAACGTACCCCATATATCACAAGTCTAACTAGATCTCAACGGGATGTTGTTACATCATGATAACCAATTGGGACAAGAGTTTCCTTCCCCGAATAGTATGAGAAAACCTAATATCCCAATCTTTTGACGTCCAATTCAAGATTTGGAAATGAGTTTATTTCTGGTGTCATGCGAAGAATTCATATTTTTTCCGCATCACTTTTATCTTAATGATTAATGTATGAATAAATGAATTATATGATGACCGGGTATGTTAATTAATTAACTCTCTCCCCACATGGTTCATTAGTAGTAGTTTTTTATTAGTAATTTTTTTAAACAAAAATAACATACAAAAACTTCACCGTTTTACTAGACATTCCAATTATGTTGGAACATTTGATCATCAATACATAAAAGTAATATGAAAAAATTGATATGCAAACTGGGACAGAGCTACTCCTTAGGCAAGGAGGGCCTGGCCCGGCATGAGTTTTTAGATATGCATCGTGTGTGTATATATATGTATGTATGTATGTATATATGTATGTTGTATATTTAGTGAATGTTATTTGGTGGTCATTTACATGATCACTTAAAAAAATCACATGATTTTATGTTTTAATCTTGACCATTCATCGTTTGATTCAATGGATATGACTTATGGACCATAGCCATACATGACCAGGATTTGTGGAGAATTGCGTGATCACTTGTATATAAGTAAACTTTTTATTTTAATACTATCCAGATAGATTCAGTTTGTTATAAGCATTTCATTTTTTATAATACTGAAAATTGACCAGTTTGAAGGATATGGGTGACTTATATTTGTGAAGCCACGTTTTTCAAGTTAATATCACTTATTTGGAGCATTGGAAATTATTTTTTATCTATGTCATTAGTTGGTAAGTTACTACATAGGAATCTTTTTCGATTATGAATTCAGTCAAGATTATATTTCGCAACAAGATGAAAGATTAATTTTTAATTGACTGTCAATGAATAGTATACATTAAAAATAAAATTGTTGAAAATTAAAGTTTAGTGTAAATTAAATTATAGATTATTTTCGTGACATGCAGGAGGGACGTTTCGATATATTACTCATGTAATAATGTTTTGAAACATATAATTATGAATATTTTGTATGAAAAATTGATACATATATTTTTTGGATGAACTTTGATTTTTGAAGTTGGCCCTTCTCATCATCCAAGTCTGACTCCATCCCTGTATATTTTTTTTGTTAAAAAAGAAAATAGATTTACACACTATTTCTTTCTTTTACACTTTTTTTATACAAGTTATTTGTTAGATAATAAAAAATTACTGCACTTTTTTGTATCTCTTTTTTCCCCTCAAACTAGGATTGGACAGACAAAAAGTTGATTTGTAAATAACTTTTCCTTAAACGATGACATGTGCGGAAAATTGCACCTAAATAGATTAGAGTTGCATTGTAAGCACAAAAACTCTAGCCATTTTCTGATGATTGCGAATTGCGATGGTCTCAAAAGTCGAAAGGGGAAGAATCTTTGACGTTTTATTAATTTCTCTATCGTTTTGACGTTTTCTCCTATTTTAAGTCTACGAAGTATACGTACGGTATAAGGAAGTCTTGGAACTAAAAATTAGAATAATTTTATTTACCAATACTTATCTATATTATATTTATATAATTTTGGATTATGTACTAATTATATTTAATCTAATATCATAAATTACACATTTTGAGGTGACATGCATGCAATTTAAAAAAAGACTAAACCCCCAATTTGGTCCCTGAGAAAAACACTCGGGTCTGAAATAGTCCCTAACCAAAAAAAACTATCCGTTTAGTCCTTAAGAATGTATTTCCGGGACAGATTAGTCCTTCTGTCATATTTTGTAGTGTTTCTATCATGTTTAGTGCATGTTAATAGGGACTAATTTGGCTCACGGTCATGTTTCTTAGGGACTTTACTGGTATCACTTAAAAATTGTTAGGGACTAATTTGTGACAGAAGGACTAATCTGTCCCGGAAATACATTCTTAAGGACTAAACGGATAGTTTTTTTTGGTTAGGGACTATTTCAGACCCGAGTGTTTTTCTCAGGGACCAAATTGGGGGTTTAGTCTTAAAAAATTGTGAAAGCATCATGGGTATGCAGTTTAGGGCTGGACGTCGGTCGGGTTCGGGCCCAGAATCCCCAATCCGATCCAAACCGAGATGTATACTATTAGGCCCAATTCCGTCCGTAGTGGAGCTCGGTTTAGACGGGTTGGCGGGTCAGTTGGGTGGGTTAGCTCGGATTGGGCCATAAATGGGCCGGTCACATTTTTCAGCCCAACAATTTTATGAGCCTTTTTTTTAATACAATTACATAAATGGGACTGGAGGCATATTTTTGTGAGCCTTTCAATATTCATTAAAATGATTTAGATTATGTCCAGCTAACAAATTAGAGAACAATATTCATATCCATGCAATCATGCATAATATCAAGAGTTCGATTAGCATATAATTAACTTCAGTGTCAAGATTGAAAGATTTCCCTTGCCAAGTTTATGATGAAATAAGTGACAGAAAACAGTAAATTAAAGAAATTGGCATTATAGATTTATAGTGTTTGTGGCTTTGTGGTTGTGTGTTGTTGTCTGTGTGTGCTTAATAAATATACAAACTGATGATTCAAATTTGCAACAAATGGAATTAATAGAATGAAGATCCTTTGCCAGCCTTGAAGCCCTCGAGCAAAACACTTGTGTGAGAGTAAAACACCTCTGTGGTTGTCTGCTGCTGCACTATAATTGTACTCTTTTAAACTCTAATTCCTTCCACTCACCACTAGCAAAAATAATGTAATAAAGTCAAAATTTAAATGTTAAGATACAAATGCATTCACATTCAATTTGAGCTAATAAATTACCTCTAAAAATTATCTCTAAGTCAGTAACAACCTTCTTTTTTTTTGGAGCAAGGTTAACTTGGGACAAGATATGAAACAATAGCCTCCTCTCATGCTTTCATGTTCTCAATAAGTTTTCATCCCATCAGCACACAGGAATGAAACAATAGCCTGCATTTATGGGCCCTAAAGGATCAAACACACATGTGGATTGAACAAGACCAAAGAATGAACAAAACCATGTGGATTGGTCCAAACCATACCTAAGTAGCAGACTAGCAGGAGGTTGTGGTGCACAACTGCAAGTCTGCAACTGCAACAGTTTGGCATTACAGTGCATAAGTTTGAAACTGTTGAAAGCGTGCAACTGCAAGTCTGCAACTGCAACAGTTCAAGGGCATGGCAGTTAAACTATTGAGAATATAATAACATCTACCTTTGACAATTGAGTTCTCCTTTTCAATCCATGGTCAGAGTGAAAATCAATGATATTTTGCTTGTGCATTAAACTGTTTACCTTAGAAATACTGAATCAATGATATTCATTTGGTAGGTATGTTGTTTCATCCTTAATATTTTGGACCAAAACCTATCACAATCATGACTAAAAAATAATGCTTAACCAAAATCTAAAAAAAACAATTTGAAACCAAAAGACAAGTTTAAAAAAAAAATACCTGACATGCAGAGGTTCTTGATAGCATAACACAAAGCCAGGTACATTTTCATCATTCTCCAAAAAAAGCACAAAGCATCATTCTCCCAAAAAAAAAACACAGCCACAACACTAACCCAAAAAGTTGGAATGCCAAACATTTTGAGTCACGTCTCAAAATGACTCCCCAAAAGAAAAAAGTGTAAGAACTGTAAAACAGATTAAACAATATTGAATTAGTACAAAATAAAACAGATTAAACAATATGAATTATACCAAAACAAAAACAAATAAGCCACAAACCTTGAGAAGTTTCTCAGTCACAGCCAGTAGGCTGTGATTGAGTTGATGGACCACATCCACTTGCAATTCTAACACCTGTTGCTGCTCCACCAGCCCTTCCAAAACTTGTTTGACATCTTTGAAATTCTGTGAAACATTCAAAAAATAAATAAATAGGGACTTAACTTGTACAACAAAGACACTAGTACTAAAGAAGTTGAGTGGCAAACAAGAGTTAAATAGCTACCTGTTACAATATTCTCAGATATCTCAAACTCCTCATTGAGATTGAGATCTTTGAATTGGCAAAGGGAAGGTTTTAACCAGTTTTGTGAACAAATCAATGCCTCTGCCATAGTTGGGTTAAAGGAGCTTCGAAATGTATCTAAAACCCTCCCACCTGTGCTGAATGCACTTTCTGAAGCCACTGTGGAGACTGGGGTGGCCAAGAGATCTTTGACTATGGTTGATAAGATGGGGTACCGGGTTGAGTTATGTTTCCACCAAATGAGAATTTCAAATTTGTCATCCTCATCTATGCAAGACTCACTTAAGTATCTCTCAAGTTCATTCTTTTTGTCAATTGAATCTTTTTCTCTCAAATGTTGCTTAAAAGCTTGGCCATGGATTGTGATGGAGGTTCAGCAAGAGAACTTGTTTCACCATGTGAAACCTCCTCTAATGGACTAGCAGATGATTGCCCAGATCTGTTCTGCTCTTCATAGGCCGACTTATACCAATTATACATATCTTAAACAGGTTGTCTTTTAAAGTGGTGAACAACTCATTTACAAAGATAGGTTGATCTTTGTACATATCATTAAATGACCACTCCACATATCTCAATTTATACCTGGGATCAAAAATAACTCCAAAATACATAAATTGATTTATGTTTTTCACATTGCCCTAATACTTGTCATATTTTTGCTTCATTTCCAAACCCATAGTGGCCAATATAGTATTCTCATTCTGGTTCATAGCAGACTTCTTAAGCTCACAAAGAATGGAGGCTAATTGATGAAAAGCAGTATGTAAGCTCACTTGCTGTGATGATGAAAAAACCCTAGTCGCCTCATAGAAAATCTTCAGAAAATTCACAAAGGCACGAACATTTTCCCAATCATAGGTGCTTGGGGGACCAGCAGTACCA
Organism: Sophora flavescens; assembly: GCA_030762895.1. Lineage (NCBI taxonomy): Eukaryota > Viridiplantae > Streptophyta > Magnoliopsida > Fabales > Fabaceae > Sophora > Sophora flavescens. The sequence goes on from CM061064.1 coordinate 192,720,125, forward strand.
AGGAAGTCAACATAGCTGGAATCTTCAAATTCAAGCTTCTCAAACGCTGCTTGAAATTTTTCTGCAGCATCTAACATCATGTATGTCGAGTTCCATCTAGTTGTAACATCAAGACATACATGCTTTTTACATGTAATTCTCGCAAATTCTATGCATTCCTTGAACTTGGCGGACCTTTGGGGTGAAGACCGAACAAATCTAACAACATTTCGAATGCTGGATATGGAGCTGTGCATATCTTTCAAACCATCATTAACTACCAGATTTAGTATATGAGCACAACACCTATTGTGAAAGAATTCCCCATCCACCATTAACCCATTCATGTTTTTTATTCTCTTCTTCAAGTATGAGACAGCCACATCATTGGATGATGCGTTGTCAACTGTGATCGTGGACACATTCCTTAATCCCCAATCCCTTAGAACCTCCTCCACTTTCCTACCAATTGTCTCACCTTTGTGGTTGAGAACTAAAGAGAAGCTAATTATCCTCTTTTGATATTTCCAATCATTATCAATAAAGTGTGCAGTGAGAGTCATGTAGTTAAGATTTTGGACAGATGTCCAGCAATCCGTTGTGAGGGCCACTCTAGTGCAATCTGATTTAAAATAGGACTTCAACCTTACTTTTTCCTCAACATACATTTGAAAACAGTCTCTAGCAACCGTACGCCTTGATGGGATAGTAAACTGGGGCTGCAACTGCCTACAAAGGTGTTTAAATCCCTCACCCTCTACCACCCTGAATGGTTGTTCATCTATGGTAACAAAAAGGGCTAATGCCTTTCTACATGCTTCAATATTGAATCTCTGGCTTGCGGAGAGTAAGCTACTACCCTCTCCACTCTTAAAAGTGATGGTGGTTTGATTAGGGTCACTGATTATTGCATGAGGATACTTGGGACAAGCTTTCAAGTGATCTAAGAGGTTAGATGTGCCATGTTACTTGGTGTCACACATGTATTTTTTGTTGCAGTATTTACATGAAGCAGTCGGTTCCGTTGCTTCACTTTCAGGCAGTTTTATGAAGTGGTCCCAGGCAGCAGATGTTTTTCGAGTACCACTCGCATTTGGTTTCCTCTTCTTTGTATTTTTTGGAAGAGGATGATTGGTATCAGGTTCAGCAGCTTCAGTTGCAGCTGCTGAATGTACAGTGGGCTGAACTCCACCACCACACCCTGCTGTTGGTGTAGCATCTGTGGGATTCAAAGCTCCTTGAGTTCTAGTTGGTGTTAATGTATGAGGCAGGTTATGACTAAACTGCTCCATCTCTGAATCAATGATGAAGAGGCTTAGAGTACTCATCATCACTGAATGAAGTTTTAACTTTTAAGTTTTTAACAGTTTTCTTTATTATTCTCTATTAGTTTTTAACTTTTAACTTTTATTATTAACGGTTTTAAAGTTTGCAGATTAAGCTAATCAGTTTACCTAACTTATATTGCATCTCGGTTTGCCTATAGGATGGGACGATGGGTAATGTATATAAGGTATCTACAGAAACACCACTAAAAATCCCTTAGGCAGAGCACCAAATAGGAGCAAAATTATCAGAAAGACACATAAGAAAGAAAAATAGAAATAAACAAACACAGATTAGACACTTGATTGTTAAGTACTGAATACTGATGTCACATAAGAAAGAAGAACAGAAACCCCCCATTCATGAATCAAAGACTCATAAAAAGAAAGACATAAATACATAAACAAAGAATAGACACTTCAATATTGCAAATGACAAAACTACAAAGACTTGAAAAACAGAAAAAAGGTATACTTGATGGCATGTCTTTTTCTTTTTTTTTTTTTACAGAAATGTGTTTAATTTGACTATAAAGGAAAAGCATGGAATCATGTGTGAGTGTGTGTTACTGAGCATGAACCTTGAAGCTCCAGCCTTTACTAAAAAGCAAGAGTCATGTTAACATATCCTAAGAGAAGACATATGTTAATCTACCCTAAGAAAGGAGAATCGTGTGTGAGTGTGTGTTAGTGTGTTACTGAGCATAAAGCTCCAGTCTTTACTAAAAAAGTAAAAATATTTCTAATAATAATGATATCCCAAAAGATCATCTTTTACCCAAAAATAAGAACAGTAGAACACAACAACGAAGTACAAACATGCAAAAAGGAAGGATCTTGAAGATAAACACACAAAAAGGAAGGAACTTGAGTCTAAGTAACAAAAAATGAAGGATAGATCTTGAATCCACACAAACACAAACATGCAAAAAGGAAGGATCTTGAAGATAAGCACACAAAAAGGAAGGAACTTGAGTCTAAGTAACAAAAAATGAAGGATAGATCTTGAATCTACACAAACAAAAACAATAAGTAAGGATCTTGAAGCTAAGAACACAAAAATAGCAAAGATAGGGTATTCGTATACTTATTGAGCAAAGATCTTGGAAGTTGAACACCGAAGAACAGAGACGTAACCCACCTAAGCAAAGAAAAAACAAGATATTATATGCTAAACATAACATAAGGCAGATTTATAAGAAGTAAAAACAAAGAATAAAAATAAAACAAAATATTAAACATCAAACAAAACGACGACGAAGGAAAACAAAGGTGAATAGCAGAAGAAGAACGAGACCAGAAAGATGAGAGGTGCCGCCGCTATGGTTCCTGAACAAGACCGGTCACCACTCACCAGAGAGATGAGAGGCACTGCTAGGGTTCGAGTCTTCGAGAGGCGCCGCTCCGCTAAGGTTCATGTGAGAGATAAATATGAAATGAAAAATGTGTCTGAGTGAGCACTGAGCAGCGAGCGCTAGGGTTAAACTTTGCCATCTTAACATGCAAAACGACATCACATAGGGAGTCTGAGAGGACACCTCGGTCAGGGTCGGGTACAGACGGTTTTAAAATTTCCAACTCGCGCCTGACCGTATCAACCCATTTAAACCCAGAAAATTAACCCGTTAACCCGTCCCACCCGAAGCAACCCACCCGAAAGCTGTTTTTATGGTCGGTTTTGGCGGATTCGGGTCGCTATCCACCCCTAATGCAGTTTGATTTGAGCGTCCATACGGCCCGAACCATTTTAAGGGAAATCTTAAAATTTTATTGGATTTTGGGTAAATTTTCTTTGAGTTTAATTGATATATAGTTCCAATGTAAAAAAATTTATATTAATAATTAATAACAAATTATGATGTGAGTAGTGATTTTTAAAATAATTATGATATCAGTCAAATGTTTTTAATGATATAGTAATTCATAATTGATTCACTAGTGTAAAATATGCTTTTAACATCGGAGATTCCACATCGGTTTCACAAAAACCGATGTGTAAAACGAGGCGGTGACAATTTTGAAATTAAAAGCAAAAGATTCTACATCGGTTTCATAAATAATCTATGTGTGAATATTTTCCTCATCGGTTGTATTTTAACCGATGTCTAAAATTAAAACAAAAAAATCAAAAATCAAAATTTTTATCTTTCCACATCGGTTCTTTTAGAACCAATGTCTAATATATAGATTAACCACATCGATTGTATTATAACCGATGTATAAAATTAAAAAAAATTTAAAATTTAAAAATTTTATCTTTCCACATCGGTTCCTATTGAACTGATGTCTAATATATATTAACCACATCGGTTTAAACATAACCGATGTCATAAATTAAAAAAATGAAATTTTAAATTAAATCGTAAGTTTCTACATCGGTTACTAGAGAACCGATGTGAAATATTACTAACCACATCGGTTTTTGGACAACCGATGTGTAATATTTGACAAAACCCTACTTTTTGTTTCAATTTTCATTCTCTCCATCTGTCACGCACCCTTTTCCTTTGTTTTTGCTCTGCTCTTCCATTACTTTGTTTTTCATTCCCTCCCTCGTTTTGTGCTCGTCACTTCGTCCCCATCTTTCTCACTGCTCTGTGCTCGTCGTCCCTCACTGCTTCGCTGTCGCCTCCCATCTCTGTCTCTCCCTACTGCTCATCGGTCTCCGCTGCTTCTGCTTCTGGTGAGAGTGCATGCTTATTTACTTGTTTTGTTGTTGTTACTATGAGATTCGGTTATTACTACTTGTTAGTGTTTGGTCCCTTTTTACTTTGAGGTCTGTTCTTTTTTGTTTTTTGGTCAATTAGACTGTAATGTTTAAAGTGTCGCAACCTGTTCTATGTGGCAGAGTGTTCCTGTGCAAGCTGGGCAAACTCCTCCACTGTCGCAGTACTTTGGGACACTTCTAACGAGAGGGAAGCTGAATGCCTATGAGTCATTAGAATTGTCAAGCCTGGTTGTAAGACAGAAAAAGAAAAATCTTTTGGAGATTTGGTTGGCGGAGGACAAGCTTGAATGCAGTGAGGAGCTAGGAGATCTTGTAAAGGTTAGGTTGCAGCGAGGAGATATGTTTTTTGGTTTTGTTTCTTTCTAGTTGTTTTCTTAATGGTATACCATTGTCGAATTTGCTTATTGTGAAATGGAGTTTTTGTGTTATTTTTCATTAGTGTGCTCCATTGTAGATTGTGGACAATGATCTTGCTTCAAAAATATATACCAAAGCCAGAGCTACTCCAAAAGTTGTTGCTGCTTTTGCCGAGAGAAGGGAGTTTGACAAAATTCTGATATACTCTAAGCAGGTAGAGGGTTTTTTCTTTCTTTTCAATAATAGAATATTAAAGTATGGTTCATAAGATTATTTTGTCATTTTCTTGTTACATTCTTTAATGCTGTTATGGTCTGTCGAGTATTTTTAGGCCTCTATGTTTTGTTGATTTAATGAAATGTTTGACATTATTACTGGTAATATTTCTTGCTTTCTGTTTTGGTTTTAATTTTATTTTACTGGTAATGTTTTGCTTGCTTGTTTTCCAGATGCTACGATACTTTGTTGTAGCAAGATATTAGTCTCTGTGTGGCGATCTCTTAAGCACTAGAGACTTCGAGTATTCAAAGAGATTATTTTATAATTTGGTAGCTCTTAAGATTTTCTGGTCTATTGTAGAAGTTGGTCATTTACATTTCGTTTGCCTTTTTAGAAGCTGTGTTTCAACTGTAATATGCACCAAAAATACATGGCAGGAAGGGAAACTTTGTGTTTTATTAAGGAGAATAAAGGATATATATAGTTTTTGATTGAATATATATGATGGCCTGATGGATTTAGTTTTTTTCTTCATGTTCTTTGCTTCCTGCCTGAATAGCCATAGCTCTTCGCTACTCATTTTCTTATATGATCTTTTGGTCTTAAATAAGCTAACACTGTATTTTTCATGCTTTGATTTTAGACTCTTCGTGAGGGGCACAATCCTTGGATACAAAAGGTAAGAGCTTCTTGCCTATAGTAGTTTCACCAATTTTGTATTTTATATCATCTTGTGTATGTATGCTGGGAAATTGAGAGTTGAGATTCATGGAGAGAAGCATTTAAGATTATACTTTCACGGGTTTTGTCAAGTCATTTGGTTTATGATGAGGCAATGTTATTTTTTCAGATCCAAATCAAACCTGTAACTATGGCTTGGGTTTGACAACTTGGAGTCCACTTGCATGTGCTGTACTGACAGGAAAATACAAGAAAGGAGTTATACCAGCAGATAGCCACTTTGCATTGGAAAATTATAAAGTAAGGTTTGATTTCCATCGTTTTGACTGAAAGGATTTAATTGGAGTTTTAATGTATTTGCTTGAAAATTTATTTGATGCGAGAATATGGCCACAATAATTAGTAAAGCCTTAGTTTCCCGTTTGAGATGCAATACTAATGAGCACATGTGTACGTGCTTAATGTACCACTCATTGTATTGGATCTTGAATTGTCCAAAGTTGGACAGTTTGGGAAAAAACTTTTTCTTCATTCAGTTAAAATAGTTATTCATTGATTCTAAAGTTATATACTTGATGAAAGTTCGGATTGAATCATTTCCTTTCGTTCTCTGGGTGCATACTTTATCGGGGTGGATGTCATTGCGTTCAAGTCGTGTACGTCGGAGACCGAAGGGAAATGCTGCCGAAATTTCATCGAGTATGAGCATAAGATTTAAGGACTAACTGTTAACCGAATGTTGAAAAAGTTTCTTCTCGAATGGGATAGGGCCATACCCTGTCATAAGAAGTGGTTGATGAATATGTTGGACTAAGTACGAAGTTATTGGTTTTAGTCATGGATCACGGTTGGATGAATGCTAGACGGACAAGTGATGAGTATGAGAATGGAGTGAAAGATTTTCTACAGTTTGCAAAAACAAATGCTCCTGATAGTGGTAACGGAAGGTTTTATTGTCCTTGTGTTAACTGTTTAAATGAGAGACGACTAGAAGCTGAGGAGATACGTGATCATCTTATTTGTGAGGGGATTTGCAAGAGTTATACAACATGGATATGTCATGGTGAATCGTTAGACAGGCCGAGGGTGTCGGATAGAGAGGAAGTTGATGACATGGATATGGACGATGGACTAGAGGACATGATCCGTGATGTTGGGCAAGAGTCTTTTCGACGCGCACATGTGTATGATACTTTGTGCAGTGATGCGGAAGTGGCTTTGTATCTGGGATGCACTAATTTCACACGGTTGTTAGCGGTGTTAAGATTGTTCAATGTGAAGGCGAGAAATGGGTGGAGCGATAAAAGCTTTACCGAATTGCTTGAGTTGTTGAAAGACATGCTTCCAGAAGGTAACACATTGCTATCTCGAAACTATGAGGCGAAGAAGATATTGTGTCTGATGGGTATGGAGTATAAGAAAATATACGCTTGCCCCAATGATAGCATATTGTACAGGAAAGAGTTTGAAGAGATGCACGAGTGCCCCAGGTGTGGGGTATCACGCTACAAAGTGAAGGATAGTGATTCTAGTTGTAATGTGGTCACCAAAGGTCCTCCTACGAAGGTGTTATGGTATCTTCCCGTGATTCGGCGGTTCAAGCGATTGTTTGCTAATGTAAATTACGCAAAAACATTAGATGGCATGCAGATGATAGGAAGTGTGATGGACAGCTTCGCCATCCGGTCGATTCTTTGCAATGGAAGAGAATTGATAGTTTGTTTCCGGATTTCGGCAATGAGCGCAGAAACCTCAGGCTTGGACTTGCTACCGATGGAATGAATCCAAATGGAAACTTAATTAGTATTCATAGTTCATGGCCTGTTCTCCTGGTAATTTACAACCTGTCTCCTTGGTTGTGCATGAAGTGTAAATACATTATGTTAAGTATGATGATTTTGGGTCCTAAACAGCCAGGAAATGATATTGATGTTTATCTGAGTCCCTTGATTGAAGACTTGAGAATATTGTGGGATGAAGGCGTTGATGTGATCGACGGGTATTGCCGTGAGACATTCAGATTGCGTGCCATGTTATTTTGCACCATCAATGACTTTCCAGCATACGGGAACCTGTGTGGGTATAGTGTTAAGGGGCATAAAGCATGTCCAATATGTGAAGAAGGCACATGTTACCATAAACTGCAACATGGAAGGAAGACAGTTTACCATGGGCATCGGAGATTTCTCCGACGTAATCATCCTTATCATAGATTGAGAAAAGCTTTCAATGGACTTCCGGAGAATGAAATTGCTCCGGTGTCCTTGACTGGAGAGCAAGTTTATGAAAGGGTTAACAACACTAATGTTATCTATGGGAAGACCCAGAAGAAGGATACCGAGAAGAAAATATGGAAGAAGAGGTCGATCTTCTTTGATCTTCCATACTGGTGCAAGCTTGATGTAAGACATTGTATTGATGTGATACATGTGGAGAAAAATGTGTGTGACAGTTTAATCGGAACGCTTCTCAACATTCAAGGCAAGACAAAGGATGGTGTGAATGCTCATCTGGATCTAGTTGCGATGGGTATACGAGAGCAGTTAGCTCCACATAAAGTGGGGGATAAGAAGACTTATTTGCCCCCAGCATGTCATACTTTATAAAAAAAAGAGAAAATAAGTCTACGTGAATGTCTACGGGGAGTCAAAGTGCCACAGGGTTACTCTTCAAATATCAAAAGACTTGTCTCAATGAAATATCTCAAATTAGTTGGCTTAAAGTCTCATGATTGTCATGTCTTGATGCAACAACTACTACCGGTGGCCATTCGTGACATCTTGCCTAAAAAAGTCAGACATGTCATTACTAGGTTATGCTTATTCTTCAATGCTATATGTAGCAAGGTCATTGACACTAAAAAGTTGGATGACATGGAAAATGAGGCAGCCATTATCTTGTGCCAATTGGAGATGTATTTTCCACCTTCATTTTTTGACATCATGGTTCATTTGATTGTTCATCTAGTGAGGGAGATTAGATTGTGCGGCCCCGTTTATTTAAGGTGGATGTACCCGATTGAGCGATACATGAAGATCTTGAAAGGATATATGAAGAATCCACACCATCCCGAAGCATCTATTGTTGAAAGGTATGTTGCAAAAGAAGCTATTGAGTTTTGTACAGACTACATGTCAGAAGCAGAACCTGTAGGGCTTCCGAAGTCTCGTCACGAAGGAAGATATGATGGTAAGGGTACACGAGGTATCACTGTTAAGAGCATGGATCGGGAGGAAGTGCTTCAAGCATATTTGTATATATTGAATAACACTGATGAGGTTGAACCATACTTATGTGAGCACAAAAGCATCATCCATGAAACTTACCCTAGAATGAATGAAAAATGGTGTTTGAAAAAGCATAGCAAGACTTTCTTGAACTGGTTTAAAGAAAAAATTGCTAAGGATGATATTGCTTCTGATACATTAAAATGGCTAGCACAGGGTCCTAACTTTGATGTCATATGCTGGAGTGGGTACGATATCAATAAGTTTTCCTTCTATACAAAGTCCCAATATGACAAAAGTACTATGCAAAATAGTGGGGTTATGGTCGTCGCTGAGTCCATGCATTTCTCTAGTTCGAAAGATAAAAACCCTGTTATGACATCCGTTTCATACTTTGGAATCATTGAAGAAATATGGGAGGTTGATTACATGAAGTTTAGAGTACCTGTTTTTAATGCCAGTGGGTCGACAGTAACAATGGTGTGCAAATCGATGAGTTTGGATTCAAATTGGTGGACCTTAATAAGGTAGGTAATAAAGAAGAGCCTTTCATCATGGCATACCAAGCAAAACAAGTGTTTTATATCCATGATCCTTCTAACAAAAGGTGGTCAATGGTTCTCTAGGGTAAAAACATGTATAATGGTAGTGAGGAAAATCAAGATTCAATTCTTGATATTTCTGATACTCCTTCTTTCTCAACACGGGTGCCTAATTTCAATGAGGAAAATGAAGTGGATGATGCACATGCTACTCGTAATGATCACCAAGAAGGTTATGGTATAAATTTACTAATTGATCATAATGTAATTGATCATAATGTAAGGGTAGACGTGCCACACGAATGGGGAATTTGACTGGCAACCGTGGTTCAAATCAAAGGATAAGAATAGACTTTGATAATAACCTCAATCCTATTGGTCCAATGGCAGAGCAGTTTAACAATTTTGTGGCGACCCTTGCTAGAAGTAGGCCTATTATTCTTATTGATAATTGGAAAGATGTACTGGTGGACGTGAAGGATCAGATATGGGAGAGTATTCTGGTATCTATACTTTTACGTCCTGTGTTTGTCTGTATCTACTTTATTTTAATCTTATTAATATCATACAATAATTCATTGATTCTTTTGGTGTTAATGTAGCTCACCTTTGACATACCAGATACGACGGATATGAAGAAGCGTTTGATAAAGTATGATGGTGAGCGTTGGAGGGCTTTTAAAGTCGACCTGGGCAGATACTATGTATTGAATCCAACATGTGAAAAGAACCCACTTGAGGTGTACCCGTTTCTTGACCAGGCGACGTGAGATCGCTTTGTTCAGAGCCGACATGATCCCAGCTTTCAAGTTAACTTATTTGATTTATCTCTAAATTTATGTAATTTCATTAATTTTATTTACTTATGTAATCTAATTGTCTTCTATTTATAACAGGAGAAGAGGAAAAAGGGGCAGGAAAACCAAAGCAAGAATGTCTACCCCCATGTACTATCTCATGGGGGATATAAAAAACTTGGTCAGATAATGGTGGAAGAGGAAAAGAAAGCATTTCAGGAAGCAGCATCTCAGGCGGATCCTAACGTTGAAAATCGTCCAGAAGTTGTTGATCCACCTCCACCTCCACGCCATCGTAAATGGAAGAGGGCCCGACAAATAAAAACGAGACAATATACATCTGAGGAGGCCCGCCAAGTAGCTGAGAAGATTGTAAGTATAGTTTGAATTGTAATTATCATCTTAACATTGTTACCGAATTGTAATGTGACCTGATATTTTATATGTTATAGGATGCCTTGGACGAGCAGGTAACCCAAGGAACCTTTGTTCCCAGAGGACGCAATGATATCTTAGTGCGCCGCCATTGCAGAAACCGGGACCACCCGGGTCGTGTCATTGGTGTTGGATGGGGCGTCGGCATTCGCCAATACCATGGTTCATCTTCACACCAATGCCACAGGGATGTTGATGCAGATAGAGCACGGCTAAAACAAGAGATTGCAGCTGAGCTTAGACTGGAGATGACCGAGCAGTTTGGCCAGGAGCTGGCAATATTGACTTATATGTCCCAGCAGATGACAAGTGTCCAACCCTCTGTCCATGTGAGCACTAAGGGCTCATGTGATCCTCCTCATTAGCCTGAAAATGATGATGATGGTGATGATGATGATGATGATGATGATGACAACCCTGATAGGTGCGAGCTGTATGTTGATGATCATCATGATCGCCGCTTAGTGGCATTGGGGAGGGCACATAATAACTTCGGTAATACCATACACCATCGTTTATTACCGGATGATCAGGTGAGGGTCATTGTTGAGATTATTCGAGATGCCGATGCTCGAGTCCCTGTGCCCACCGAGGAGGTTCAAACAGTGGGTCAGGCCCCCGGTAACTTCATCCCCTGGCCAAGAAGACTGGTCAGCTTTCTTGTTGCATCTGAGGTATTCAGTTAGTTATGTTTTTCTATATTCATAGTTGAAATTATTTATTATTGTTTAAAGATAATGCTTTTATTTTTATTTGTTTTAGGATGTTGGAAATGATATTCTACCTAAAATGTCGGATCCAGAAAGTCTAGAGATGTCTGCTCCTGACAAGCTATTCATCTGACCATTTAATTAATTATGAATGAAATAACTTATCTGGGATTACTAATATATATCTTTGTTGTTTAGGGGATCGACAAAGGGGCACCTGGTGATGTTTTTAAACTTTTGGCTATACAGGTTGTGACCATGGAGAATGATGCAGCTTTGGTAAGGTTGGAACATGATGCCAGTCCAGGTGACGAACTGTATATCCCAAAGAAGGAACTTATGGAGATTGTACTCGATAAAGAAATGGCTAGCTCTGGACACCTATCGTTATGGTGAACGTAAGTACATTTTATTTATAAGTTAAGTAATTAAATTTTAAATACTATGATAATTAACATGTTTTTTCAGTATATTAGGTATCTGCATCGTATGTTAGTTGATCAAGGTAACCTCACCCTTTATGGGCTCATTGACCCCATGTTCATTCAGGGTGATGTTCTCCTAGCATCAGAAGACCCGATCACCACCATACGTGATATACTTGTCCGAGACGATCATCAATTCTACCTTGCGCCTTATCTCAATAAGTAAGTACGAGTTATTTAATTATAACTATATATGACTTAGTCACTAATTGTTCAACAAATACAGCAAGCATTGGCAACTGTTGATCTTGTACCCTAGGATGAATATCGTGGTCTTCTTCTGCTCAATGGGACATAAGCCGGCAAATGAACTGAAGATGATCATGGAAACGTAAGCATTAAAATACTTTATAATCAGTAATTAATGCAGTTGTTTTAATTATCTGAAATCTATTAGATATACTTTAATTAATGTTTATTTTGTCATGATAGTTCTATTAATGTAAGCCACATGTTGCATGGTGAAAGGCGTTGGGCTATTAGATAGATTATTCCTAACGTAAGATATTTATTAGTTCAAACGCTTCAAATGCAGTGGGTATAATTATTGATTTCTATTTAATTCCTCATATTCTAATTGGGTTTCATTTGTACGCAGTCCCGTATACAACGTGGATCATGGGAATGTGGATACTATGTGATGAAGTGGATGGTCGAAATTTTCTCCTCCAGGATCACTGAAAGATGGCATGAGGTAAATGTTAATTGGTAACAATTAGAAGTAACGGTTATATATTCGTTATATGTTTTATGTTAGTTTATTACTTAAAAGATATAATCTTTTGTCCAATTAAACTTGCAGATATTCAACAATCCGACTCTATTATCTGATGCCGACATCAATAACATAAGGAGGCGTTGGGCAACTTTCTTTCTTGAAGTGTACCAACCATAGTTTGTATGTAGTTAGTTTAAAAACTTATCATGTACTAGTTATAGTGTACTTTTGACTGATATATATTTTGATATGAAATCTATAATATATCATGTAGCTTTTTGGTTTCTAATTATCTTTGTTGTCTGAATGTAATTGAACATATGTATTGTTCGTAATAAATTCAGTATATATTAATTTAGTGTGTTTTTGTTGTACAAAAGTGATTGCGTTGAAAATATTTAGAATATGTTATACTAGTATTGATCTGGATTACTGAAACAGGGGAAATGAATGATAGAAATGTAAAAAGAGTTTTTTTTATAAAAAAAGAGACATTTCACATCGGTTATCCAAAAACCGATGTGGAAAGTTCACTTTTTACATCGGTTATATTTAAAACCGATTTCCACATCGGTTTTGTGACAACCCATGTGAAAAATGAACTTTCCACATCGGTTATTTATAAATCGCTGTTAAAATTGTACTTTAGACATCGATTTTAAAACCGATGTGAAAAGTATCAATAAACAACATCGGTCGTTTCAACATCAGTTTGAAAACCGATGTGAAAAGCCAAAAATAACCGATGTGGAATCCCTTTTCTGCACTAGTGATTGACAATATAAATTTTTATATTATATCAATTAAATTCATTTATATTTTATTTAGGAATTTTAACAAATAATCTAAAAATGTAAATATGATATTTTAAAAAAATAAAATTTTATTTCATATGAATATTTAACCTTCCACTGTTTTTTCCCCAATATATTTGGATGCTGAAAGGCAAATGGAAACAAAAAAGATAAAAAGGAATAAAGAAAGGAAAAATAATAACAACCGGATGTGCTTAAATTTATTTAAAATATTTATAAATTAAAAATGGATTTAACTATAATATATTGTCAATGTAAAGTTTACATTAACAATTGATTATGTATTATCAAATCATTAAAAATATTTGAACTATATCATAAAAATCATGAGTCGATGCGTGATCAGGGCCGGCCCAAGTTTATCTTTCAAGTTTTTTGGGATACAAAATCATTTATTAAATTACTATATAATAACTATTAACTAGTAAGTAAATTTTTTAAGTAAAAAAACTGTCGAACTATATATAATACCTACTAGCTAGTAAGTAATTTTTTTGTCAAAAAAAAAGCTAGTAAGTAAATTTTCTTTGAGACCTAAAACCCTTACTTGAGTGGCTTTAGTTTTGAGCCGACAGTGTGTGATTAGCTGACAGTATAAATTTTTTATATTTATATTTTATAATGTACCAAAGTTAATAAACTCATTAAAAATATTCATAAAAATTCAACAAAGATTTTGTAGAACTACACGAAAATTCAAGACTTTTATCCTTTCCTTCTATAAAACTTTAGAATAAAAGAAAAATGTAGCTTGAAGATCCCCTTTTTCTCTGGTTTCTTCTCCATGCAAGCATAACCACGCGAAAGGTGCCAACTTGAGTCATTAATTTGTTGCTTCACGCAGTAAGCTTAATAAATTAAGCGAAACATCACATAACCGCAGGTACGTGGTGCTGAGAGCCATCTAAAACGAGATTTTTGAGAAGTGGCTTTTTGAGAAAAGGTAGAGAACCTTTCAAAAAAAAATATATGAAGAAATGGTAGAGATTCACCAAAAAAAAACAAAGAAGAAATGGTAGAGAATATGAATTAAAAAAAGAAAAATTGAACGCGCGACTAAAAAGAGAAAGAAAGAATAGTTGAACCCCATTTTGGAGACTTAATTTGGTTAATAACTAACAATATCTCGTTTTAAATTTATAAAAATAAATAAATAAATAAAATAAAAATATTTACAAAATATTTAAAATTATACAAGTCAATTTTTTTTACGAGATAGAACTCATTCTATAAATAAGAATACCTAAGAAATTTAATCACCCTTAACATAATATACTCTAATTTAATATATAAGCATGATACTTTTTTTGAGAAATCTTTGACCTAAAAAAATGGGAATAGAGTAATGATCAACGGATTTGATAATAATAATTATTAACGAGTAAATAACCAACAGGTCCACCACAGTTGATAGATATAGGATGAAGATCATTTGTCCCATTTTTCTGTCACATTCTCTATTCCAACCAATGACAATTTGCCACATAATAAAATATAATCATAACTCATTAATACTTATGCACATTCTCAGTTTTTGATTGCTAGGGGACATCGATACGCCATTTTTGGGACAACAAATTTGTATCTGTATATATGAATGAAGTTCCTCATAACTGTGTTGCTTAAGCATGTTGTCAGAGATTCAACATTCCTATCATGTGTGGAAAAAAAATTTGTTGGAAGAGACAAAATCTACTTTAGTGATCTCAACGCCTTAAAAAGTATTATTTTTCTACTATCGACTGGGATACCCTTATGCATGGGTGGCACACCCTCAATTTTTTTTAATAATTTTATTATATATATATATATATATATATATATATATATATATATATATATATATGTATGCCCATGGTAGTTGGAAAATTTGCATCCAATGGCAATATGCCACTACACCATACGAGCAATCTTTTATAGAAAGAAGAATGCTAACGAGTGCCCTAAGACAGCTAGCATTCTCCT